>CM062812.1:283999967-284599967 GCA_031772625.1 Pinus tabuliformis
AAAAAATATTCATAGTCCACTTGCGTGGAAATGTACCAATTCTAGGGAATACAATTATTTCACGAAGTTTCCTCATGTCGCTTTGAGCTTGACAACACTGTTCTCATGCATGTGCCATAGCTCATTCATTTTCTCTGCTTCCTCTCTCTGCCTACACTCCAACTAGCAGGAATGAGGAAGTAGGACGTTAAACACGTAGCAAGCATCCACTTTTCATAATTAATGGGCAACCATTTTCCTTCTACATTCCATTGAACTTGCTCATTCTTCTTTTTGGTGACAAAATTCCATTGATCAGTTATGACAAATAATAAGGTCATAAATATGCTTAGGAATCACACATTTTTTGTTGGTATTACTAATCACTATTTCTCTTTTCCTAGCTTGGTTCATTGGTTCACTAGTTGGTGTCCCTCCTCAATGTTTAACCTTATGGCAGCATTCATATTTGGAAATCTCATGAAGCAACCTGCTTATTCTAATCACTAGAGCCTTCAATATCAAATTATATGGGTAAGGTATTTTTTCTAAATAAGATATGGGAAAGAAGGAATCCCTACCACTATTAACTTAGAGACTTTTTGAGATAGTGCTTGGAGGATTCCTTTTAGAGAGTTTATGAGATACTGCCTAGAGGATTCTTTGATATATAATGTAAAATTGTGTAAAATTGGTCTCTAGTGATTTGAAATTGTTCCTAAGCCTTAAGTATAGATTATTTCTGTTTTTATACCAAAAAATTAACCCATTTCTCTATTTATGCATGCTATATGTAAGACTATCCTAAAATTGTTAGTATCATTCCAACATTATGGAATGTCTCCCAAAAAACCATTTTATAAAATGAAATCTCAATATCAAGTTTAATTTTTAATTATATAAATTGATATTTGTTTATAACTGGTTAATTGATAATTAAAATTAACATCATACAAATTAAAAATAAAATAACGAATGAACCCTTCATTGAGCCTAGAAAACCAATCTTAAATTATATAAAAAAATTTAATCTTATTAATGGACTAAGATAAATTATTAAAATATAACTATATATTTGAATGGATAGTAATTTATCTCATGCTTTTAATAATTCATTTAGAATTTGAATGGATCATAAAGTTATGTTTAACCAAAAAAATTACCGCATTAAAATTCCAAATTAGGTAAAATTTTAGACTTTTTTACTCTTTACTAAAGTCAATGCCATTTGTTAAAATAAAGGAAAAAGGTTAATTCAACACAAATAATAGAAAATATTGGTCCAAAATATTTTAATATTTCTTTTAACTAGACATTTGTAAAGTGAATCTTTAAAAGGAAAATCCATATCCTAGGGATATATTAAAATCTTTAGAGACAAATATTTCCACATTAAAAGTTGTAATATTTGAAAATATTAATTTGATGTAGTTTTATTATAATTTTTGTTACCCTGCCATGTCAAAACCATCATTAAATCTAATATTGATATTATAATATTAATATTATATTTAATATTAATATTAATATTAATATAATTAAATTTAATAACTTTAGATTAATGCAATAAATTTAATATAATATTAAATTTGTTATATTATAATATATAATATGTATTAAGATACCATGATATATATATTAATAGATATATATGGAGGGAAGAACAAAAACATACATTGAAGGAGGAGATACAATGAAGGAGAGTGATGCAAGAGCATCCGACCACCCTTAATCAAAAGTCAAATTCAAAACTATGGAGAAGGAGACGTGGACAATCATGTAAACCAGGAGAAACTTTCTGTCAAAAACGAGTTAATTTGATGGAATTGATAAGTCTTTAGAAGACTTGAATTATTGTAATTATATGCCATGTATGTGTGTTGAGAGATTTAGGTGATTTGTGAGAGGAAATCGTGGATCTGAGATGATCCACGCTTATGTAATTTCCTATGTAAAGAGAGTCTATATTGTGAGATAGAGAGAGCATAGACAGAGAGTGAGAATATAATGTAGTCGAAGGAGAATTTGTGCTTAAGGCTGAAATGCCTTAGTCTGTAATCAAATTATGTATATAATAGAAATATAGATGTTATGTGGATTTTCGTGTATATGTGTGTTTGACCTATAGTTCAGATGTATGTTTTGGAAGAGTTAAATTTCGTGTGACAGGTTATTGATCGACCATCGATCACTTTACGGATCAATGGCAATCCAATGATAAAACGAGTTAAATGTTGCATGAGTGTTGTGGGTGTGTAGATAGAGTATGGCAGAGTTAATTTGTGTTGTAATGTAAATCCCATCATAAGCGAACAAGCGGAGAGGGAGACGTCAGATCGTTTATATTATCAGATATTAATGGTGGAAGAAGAATGGCGGAGGAATAGATCTGGATCATCAGATCTACAGATCTATTAGATCGATGGTGATCAACAACTGCGGGAGTAGGAGAGTACAGATTTTCTTGATCGTGGCTGAAGTCTCACACCCACTCCTAGTCGTCGATCTCATAGTCAACTTCTTAGATCACAGTCAACTGCGAGAGTTAAGCCTGTTTTAATCAGTGTGCTAATTGAAGTCCCGCAAGCCATAGATTTGATGGCCTCTTATATCCAATGGATATCGGGTCATAAAGTTATCGAACTCTAATTTCAAAGTCGGACTCGAACATTTATAAATCAAGGATTTATATTCCTTATCGGTTCCGTAAGGGCGGTTAAACATCACACATGATCCCCGTCTGATATCGCTGCTGACCGTTGGATCATGTATGACTTGATTACAAGGTGGAGGATCGGAAATTAGTTTCGTTGATTGGGTGTACCATCAACCATCGGATTGAAGGGTAAGATCAACGGTGGAGATTGAAGCTAATAAAATTTGGGCCTGAGCGGACCTGAGAAGTTTATGGAGGCGGGTTTATTTAGTTTGGGGTCCCATCTTGTGCGTTCAGAGTGGGACGGGTGTTCGTTGGTGGATTATGTGTTAATCGTTGTTTGGTGATTAGTTAGGTTTTGTTTAAAATCAACCAATGTAAATGCTTATGATGTAAGTGTGGGCCATAACCCACAAGTTCATGTATTATTTTATAAAGATTGAGCTAAACTAGCTTTAGGTAGTTTTCTTTGTCATCAGAGAGGGAACAGGAGGAATGAAGAGAGAGAGAAAGAGAGGAGTGAGAGAGGGAGGGAAGGGTAAGAGAGAGAGGGGGAGAAAAAGGATGGAGGGGGGAGAGAGGGGGAGAGAGATAATGACAAGGTTGGAGGGCAAAGAGATAGAGAGAGAGGGGGGAAAGAGATAGTGAAAAGGTTGGAGGGGGGATAGAGAGGGAGGTAGGAGAGAAAGGGAGAGAGGGAAAGGACCATAGATAGGACTTGAGAGAGAGGAGGAGAGAGGGAAGGATAAAGATATGGAATTGGAGGGAGATAGAGGGATTGAAGAAGAAATACACAGAGAGAGAAAAGTGAAGAGAGAGAGAGAGAGAGAGAGAGAGAAGGAGTGACAAGGGAGAGATGGAGATAGAGTGTGTATTTTTTGGGGTGAAATAGAGAGACAATGAAGGAGATATGGAAGGAAGGGGGAGAGAAAGGGAGAGGAGAGAGGGAGGGAGATAGTGGCTGAGTTGGAGGGAAAAGAGAGGGGGAGGGGAGGGGTGGAGATAGAGTGAGGTGGGAGGGAGTGATAAGGAAGAGAGAAAGGGGGAAAGAGGAGAGCAGGAGGGAAGAGAAATAGAAGGGGGAGAGAGGGAGAGGGAGGGATAGATAGATAGATATGGAGAAAGAGTGTGTATGCTTTGGGGGTGATATAGAGAGATAAAGGAGAGGTAAAGGAAGATAGAGATATCATTGGGAGGTGAAGAGAGGGAAGAAGACATAGATAGAGGGAGGGAGGGAGGGAGGGAGGGATAGATATATATGGAGAGAGAGTGTTTGTGTGTGTGGAGGGGGGGGGGGGGGGGGGGGGAAGGAGCGCGCGGACGCGGGGTGAGACAGTGAGGCAAAGAAGGAGAGATGGAGGGAGATACATATATATATATATATATATATATATATATATATATATATATATATATATATATATATATCGAGGGGGATGAGGGAAGAAGATTTCTTGCACAAGATGCATTGATTTTAGTGTAGATAATGGTTTATAATCCTATTTGATTGCTTGCACTAGATGTATTGATTTCAACGTAGATTTTGTT
Organism: Pinus tabuliformis; assembly: GCA_031772625.1. Lineage (NCBI taxonomy): Eukaryota > Viridiplantae > Streptophyta > Pinopsida > Pinales > Pinaceae > Pinus > Pinus tabuliformis. The sequence continues at coordinate 284,004,151 of CM062812.1, forward strand.
TGCTAATCCTATTTGTTTTCTCAAACTAGATGGACTGGATGTTGATAATCATGATACTGTAAATTATTAAAAATATTCAGATTAGATGGATGGGAGAGAGAGGGGAGAATATTTCTTGCACTTCATTGATTTAAGTGTAGGTGATGTTTTCTTAGAATTCTATTTAGTTGCTTCCACTAGATGCATTGATTTCAGTGTAGATGTTGATTTCTAATCCAATTTGATTGTTTGCATTAGATGCATTTATTTCAGTTTAGATTGGGCTTTCTAATCCTATTTGATTTCTTTCACTGGATGCATTGATTTATGTGTAGATGTCGATTTCTAATCTCATTTGATTGCTTGAATTATATGCATTGATTTCAGTGTAGATGTTGTTTTCTAATCTTATTTGATTACTTGCATTAGATACATTAGATGTTTTTAATATTCACGTTGTAATTATTAAGAAAAAATATTTTCAAGATATATGTTGTTATCAAGAAAAATATTTTCAAGATATATTTAATAATACCTAAAAGGACACTACTAAGAATTGCTTAGCTATCGAAAGTTGCTATACCTAGAATTCAAATGAAATTGATGTGCATAATCAATCCTCCTGTAAAGTGAAAGTTAATCCTCGACAAGATCATCCCCCTTCTACATCACCAACTAATCACTAATAGAGAATTACATATATGAAAAATATATTCAAAATTACTAATAGATAATTGCATAGAATAATGTATTCATAATATTTATAAGAGAATATATATATATATATATATATATATATATATATATATATATATATATATATATATATATATATATATATATATATATATATATATTTATAAATATTCAAAACAAATCAAAATATTCTTGAAAGAGTTGTGATGATTGTTTGGAGAAACAAATAATGTAAAGATTTTATAATTCTAGCCACTCATTGAAAAAAAGAATGAAAAATACATTATTTCTTGACTTTGTTGAATAAACTATATATAAAAAAACCATCAAAATATTCTTGAAGGAAATAAATTATTTCAAACATTAGCAGAGAAAAAAATTATTTCAAGAGTAATATTGCCGCAATAAATTATTAAAACTACTCTTCAAGATATATTTAATAATACCTGGAGGGACACTATTGAGAATTAATTAGTTGTCATAAGTTGTGATACCTAAAATTAAATGAATTAGATGTGCAGTATCAATCCTCAGTAAACTATTGACAAGATTGTCTCACTTCTTCATCACCAACTAATTACAAATAAACAATTACATACACATTATCATCCAAATCCAAACATATAAACACACAAACCACTCCAAATCTAAACACAAATGTACAATGATTCAAAGAAAGCAACACAAACTAAATTAAAGAAGAGAATTATATGGTCATGCAAAGGAAAGAACATAATGTGAATTTTGAGGTTAATATCAAACATATACATAATAATAATAATCTAAAAATGTAGTATTTTTTCCCTCAAATGAAATTAGCTTAGGTCCATCTAACACTGAATCTATCATGAGCCGAAAAGGATCAAATCCCTCAAGTTGCAAATTTTAACTGCAAACCTTAGTTTACACCTCCAAAAATTTGATCCTCTCAACCCATGATAAATCTAATGTTAAATAAACCTAAACTAACTGTTTATATAAATTCATACTTCATTAATAACATGATACACCACATTAACATTCTATAACAATTGAAAAGATAATAACTGATGAACCTAAACCAAGGATGTAATTGTCCAGATTATAAAATTTTGAAATTATCCTCTATGACTGAACAGGTCCGAGTTTTTCTTTTCTTTCAAATAATTATATGCGTATGGACATCTCCTCTTAATTTGAAATTGATCTGACCCCTACCCACCTAAATGTTTTTTCTAGATTCCTCAATGTGGCATCAAAGTAAAGAATGCTATCACATCAATATTATATAACAAATGTTAAGAAAAAAGTATCGTAATATGCATGATATGAAACTAAAAATGCCAACAAAGGTACTTGTCATGCTCATCTGATGGGGACGAAATTTTAGGGTGAACCAAAATCCCATTTCCCCAATAAATCCATCTTGAGGCTTGTGGGTTATGGGCCCACGAAGCCTATCAGAAACACTTCTCACCTTTTTCATGCACGTTGGGCCTCACTTGCCTTGTGTCCAATGAATCTTTAATCTTTCCAAAAAACCTGTGAGAACAACACACCCTCCATTTCGCAATTCAGGTAGCAATGCATAACAGTGCTCTCCTTGTTCTCAGTCCACACACGCTTCCGCTGTGAATTCTTGCTGTCGTTCCTTCTGACATAAATTGCTTGCCCTTCTTTCAATGTCACGAGACTTCATTCGTTGGATCTTTGGTGGCCTTCCATTTTGATGGCTTCCATTAATGGAAGGGTAATATTCAGACCTCGCTGATTGATGGGTTGCCTTCCCTGCACTATTGGAGGAGCTCACTGTGTCATCATGCTGCTACTTTGCCACCGGTGTCCGCGACGAAGGATGATTCCCCTCCTCGTGTGATCTTTTAGAAACTCCACTCATCTCTCTTTCTTTCTTGCAGAAATCCCAATTTTTAACTTGAGAATCAGTGCGTATACTGATAGTCATCCCCACCATTTCTTTGACTCCAACCTTGGCCTCTAGTGTTCTCTTCACAACCCCAACCTTAAGGCATCTCAGCCTTAAGCACCAATTCTCCTGCAATCTACATTGTATCCTCTTACACTCTATCTTCCTCACACGCATAGGTTCTTCATTTATTGATGCACGAACGAATTCTTAATATCTTGTTATACATAGATGGCAGTTTTAATTGAATATTCAACTAAAATTTGTTCACTAACTGAATTCTATTCAAGGGTGGTCTAGTTGTCCACCTGTCTTCTTTCTCTAGTTTTTTTTTTCACTAAGATGCTCGGATGCTCCTGCATCAAACTCCCGAGGTACAAAAATTTATGACCTCCTGGTCATATGCGTTTCCTTGTCCTTAGCAATTCTATCCACTGTTTAACTTCTTTAGTGTAACTACCTTCATGGTCTTCTATGAGCTGCAACCAAACCTTTGCAATAGCAAGTCTTCCCTGCTACTAGATGCCTTACCAAGCTTCTCTCCTGAGCTTAGTCTTTCGGCATCTCTGTGATTCTCTCGTCTCGAACCAATTGAGCACTCCTCCTCTAGGTTTGCTGCAATCTTCTCACCTTCACAAAATAAAATAAAAAATTACAAACTTACAAATCTTTAGCAAAACTGTACCTCTTCTTTCTTCGCATGAAAAAACTCCTTTCTGCAGGAAATCTTAACCTGGCTCTAATACCACTTGATGGGGACAGAATTTTGGGGTGAACCAAAATCCCATTTCCCCAATAAATCCATCTTGAGGCTTGTGGGTTATGGGCCCATGAAGCCTATCAGAAATGCTTCTCACCTTTTTCATGCACACTGGGCCTCACTTGCCTCGTGGTCCAATGGATCTTTAATATTTCCAAAAAACCTGTGAGAACGACACACGCTCCATTTCGAAGTTCAGGTAGAAATGCATAACAATTCTCTCCTCGTTCTCGGTCCACACATGCTTCCACTATGCATTCTTGTTGCCATTCCTTCTGACCTAAATTGCTTGCCCTTCTTTCAATGTCACAGGACTTCATTCGCTGGATCTTTGGTGGCCTTCCATTTTGCTAGCTTCCGTCAATGGAAGAGTAATAATCAGAATCTAGTGATTGATGGGTTGCCTTCCCTACACTATTGGAGGAGCTCACGGTGTCTTCATGCTACCGCTTTGCCACTGGTGTACCCAACGAAGGATGATTCCCCTCCTCGTGCGATCTTTTAGAAACTCCACTCATCTCTCTTTCTTTCTTGCAGAATTCACCCAATTATGAACTTGAGAATCAATGCGTATATTGATAGTCATCCCCACCATTGCTTCGACTCCAACCTCGGCCTCCGGTGTTCTCTTCATGACCCCAACCTTAAGGCATCTCAGCCTTAAGCACCAATTCTCCTGCAATCTACATTGTATCCTCTTACACTCTATATTCCTCACACGCATAGGTTCTCCATTTCTTGATGCATGAACGAATTCTTAATATCTTGTTATACATACATGGCAGTTTTAACTGAATATTTAACTAAAATTTGTTCACTAACTGAATTTTGTTCAAGGTTGGCTTGGTTGTCCACGTGTCATCTTTCTCTAGTTTTTTTTTCACTAAGATGCTCGGATGCTCCTGCATCATCATCACTCTCTTTGTTTTTGTTGGGAATAATGCACTACAAGATAAGATAGTAAATCCTAATTAATCATTAAGGGTGAGTGTTGGGAATAATGCTTAATTTGTTATGTAAATTGCTGACAAATTGGTCAGCAAATTTTGTGTTCTCTCTGCAAAATTAGGGCAGCAAATTGTTAGGGTGGTCAATGCTGGAAATTAGTTGTAGTGTGAGTAGATTTGTTTCAGAGTTGATTGATAATCACTTTAGTAATAATTTTACTATATAACAATGGTTTAATCAATATATGAGATTTACAATAGTTTTTAGCTTGACTATGTTTTATTTGTTTAATTTTTTTTATATGTATTTTTCTTCATAGTTATGTTGGCGTATCAGCTGGCTTAAAGAAGCCATTTCATATTCTACAAGTTGTATCAGAACAGGTAAAATTGTTTTGGGTTAAATTTTTATTGTTGGAATTTCGCCAAAGTTAATCATGTCGAATTCTAACCACATGTCAGTTCCAGAATTTGATGGGAACGATTATGATTATATATGCATTAAGATGCTAACTTTTTTATTGGAAAATATTTATGGGAGATTGCTGAATCATGATATGAGGGGCCAGCTGATTGGAATGCCCTTACAGCCAATGAAATAACAACAAGAAAGGAAGCAATGAAGAAGAATGCTCAAGATTTGTTTCACATTCATATAGCTCTTGATAAGAGCTTATTTCCAAGAATATCAGGAGCAAAAACTGCCAAAGATGCTTGGGAGACTCTACAAGAAGCTTACCAAGGTAGTGATCAAGTTAAGGTGGTCAAGCTTCAAACATTGAAGCGAGAATTCGAGAATTTGAAGATGAAAGAAGCTAAAAGTGTGAGTGACTATTGTGTGAGAGTCAAAGATGTGGTCAAGAAAATGGCTACACTTGGAGAAACTGTAAGTAATGAAGTTTTAATTAAAAAAGTATTGAGATCTTTAACACATAGATGGAATCATGTTGCCATAATCATGGAAGAATGTAAGGATTTGAGAAAACTACAGTTTGATCAATTGGTTGGATCTTTGATGTCTCATGAAGAAAGATTGAAGGATATTTTTGAAGGTGTAGAGGAAGCTTTTTCCTCTAAATTACAAATTACAAAGAATGAAGATGCAAGCAGAAATACTGCCAAAATCAATCAAGGTCAAGGTAAATGGCAAAGCCAAAATTCTTCAAGAGGTAGAGGAAGATGTGGCTCAAGTGGAAGAGGTAGTTTTAGAGGAAGAGATAGAGGTAGATTTGATAAGAGAAATGTTCAATGTTACTATTGTAACTTTTATGGCCACTTTGAAAGAGAATTCAGATTGAAAGAAAGTAAAAATGATAATTGTGCTCAAGAAAGCGATGAGTGTCCTCGAGATCACTTATTTTTATCTTATGCCAAAGGCGGAAATACTAGTAAAAATGTTTGGTACCTAGATTTTGGATGCTCTAACCATATGACAGGGAATGAGAAATTGCTTTTAGCAAAGGATGGAAGTTTCAAATCCAAGATCTAGCTTGGTGATGATAAATCATTGGAGGTTGCTACCAAAGGAACTATGGAGGTCCAAACAAAAGAAGGTATAAAGAGTATTCATGACATTTATTATACTCCACAATTGAAGCATAATTTGTTGAGCATTAGGCATCTATGTGAGAAAAATTATAAAGTAGGCTTTGAAAATAAGACATGTACTATCTATGATAAGAATAAAGGAAATAGGGTGATCACTATTGTTCCTATGACAAGAAATAGGATGTTTCCCTTGAGGTTTGATGAACATAAAAACAATCTTGCAAATATGGCTTATGAGGATTCAAGTTGGTTATGGCATCTCAGGTATGGGCATTTAAATTTTCACATTTTGAAGTTTCTAACCTCACATGCATTAGTTTCTGGTTTTCCTAAGGTAGAAGAGCATAATGAGGTTTGTGAAGGATGTGCTAAAGGAAAGCATGCAAGGGAGAGGTTTCCAAAGGGAACTGGATGGAGGGCTCATCGCCCACTTCAACTTGTTCATTCAGACATATGTGGTCCTATGCAGACTAAGAGTTTTGGTAAGTCATCATATTCCATCACTTTTATTGATGATTAATCACAATATTGTTGGGTATATTTTTTGAAGGCCAATAGTGAAGCCCTGGATACATTCAAGAAGTTCAAAGCCCTTGTAAAAAATGAGAAAGGGTGCAAGATCAAATTTTTGCAGACTGACCGTGGAGGAGAATTTTTCTCAAAAGCTTTTCAAAGTTATTGTGATATGAATGGCATTAGGAGGCATCATACTACAACATAAACACTCCAACAGAATGGCATAGCTGAAAGAAAGAATCATACTGTGGTTGAAATGGCAAGATGCATGTTACAAACTAAGGGGTTGAGCAACTCTTATTGGGGAGATGTAGTTGCTACAATAGTGTACATCCTCAATCGTAGCCCCACAAGTGCACTAGAAAAGATGACTCCTTATGAAGCTTGGTATGGAAAAAGGCCTAATCTTAATCATTTCAAAGTTTTTGGTTGTTTGGCTTATGTGAATGTACCTGATCAGAATAGAAAAATGTTAAATTCAAAGAGTGAGTTATGTATTTTTATTGGGTATAGTGAGATAAGCAAGGCTTATAAATTGTATAATTCTCTAACTAACAAGCTTATTGTCTCAAGAGATGTAATTTTTTATTAAGGGGGAGTTTATGGTCATCAAAAAGGCCATGTTGAGAAGACAAAATCTGTTTTGAATGATGATATAATTGTTGATAATGAACATGAGCAACCAACTAATGTTTTTGTAACTATTGGCTTAACTCCACCAAGCAGCTCTTTATCAATTTCTTCAACGTCATGTTCAAGTCCAACTTCTTCTCCATGTTCTACAAGGAAGGTAAGAAGATTGAGTGATATTTTTTAGAGGAGTGCAAATCAAGCACATGAAGAAAGCCTAATAGGTGAGATAGTCAATTTTTCTTTATTAGCCAAGGCTGATTTTGAGCCATCATGTTTTGAAGATGCATTTACTAATGACGTTTGGATGCAAGCCATGCAAGAAGAGATGGATTGCATTCAAGGAAATGACACTTGGAAGTTGACAGAGCTTCCACATGACAAGAAAAAGATTGAAACCAAATGGGTCTATAAGACTAAATTTAACAGTGATGGGAGTGTTGAAAGACACAAAGCAAGATTAGTTGCTAATGGATTCACACAGAAGTATGGAATTGATTATGAAGAGACATTTGCACTAGTAGCAAGTTAGGGGACCATTAGAATGTTTATTTTGTTAGCAGCTCAGAAAAAGTGGAGCATACATCATATGGACGTGAAAAGTGCCTTCGTGAATGGGTACTTAGAAGAGGAAGTATATGTGGAGCAGGCACAAGGTTTTGAAGTGGAAGGAAAGGAGAATAATGTCTACAAGTTAAAGAAGGCTTTGTATGGTCTCAAGCAAGCACCAAGAGTGTGGTAAGCTAGGATTGATGGATACTTTCAGCGAAATGGCTTCCAGAGAAGTAAGAGTGATCCTACCTTTTACTACAAACAAGAAGATATTGATATTATAATCATAAGTTTGTATGTAGATGATCTATTGTATATGGGTCGTAGTTTTAAGATGAATGATAAATTCAAAGTTGCTATGATGAATGAATTTGAGATGAAAGATCTAGGCATCATGAAATATTTTCTAGGAATGGAGGTTTATCAAAGTAAGGATGAGATTTTCATTTGTCAGACAAAGTATGCATAGGATATGCTAAATAAATTTGATATGATTGGTTGTAATCCATCCCCTACTACAAGTGCTCATGGAGAGATGTTATGTAGAGATGATGGTGATGATTTAGTTGATGAGAAACTTATAGAAGTATTGTGGGGAGCTTGATATTTCTAACCCACACAAGGCATGATATTACATGTTCAGTTTCACTTGTTTCAAGGTATTTGACAAATCCATGTCAAATACATATGAAGGCAGCCAAGAGGATTTTAAGGTATGTGACAGGCACTTTAAATTTTGGTATTCATTATTGATGTTTTGAAAAGTTCAATCTCATTGGATTTAGATTGTGGAGGTAGTCTTGATGATCGTAAGTCCACATCTGGAAATTGTTTCTCTTTTGGTTTTGGTTTCTTACATGGAGCTCAAAAAAACAAAGCATTGTTGCCCTCTCATCCATAGAAGCGGAGTATGTTGCAGTTACCTCAGCAAGTACACAAGCTCTTTGGCTCAGAAAATTTTTGGAAGAAATTGGAGAAAAACAAATTCAGCCTAGAGTGATTTATTGTGATAATGTAAGTGCCATCAAGTTAGCAAAGAATCCGGTTTATCATCGCATGACAAAGCATTTTGACATGAGATATCGCTTCATTCGAGATTTGGTGCAGAAGAAGGATATTGAATTGAAGCATATAAATACTTAGCATCAACTAGCAGATATCTTCACCAAAGCAGTTGCAAAAGATTAGTTTTTGGCACTACGAGATAACATAGTAAATCCTCATTAATCATTAACGGTGAGTGTGGGGGAGTGTTGGGAATAATGCTTAATTTGTTATGTAAATTGATGACAAATTAGTCAGCAGATTTTGTGTTCTTAGGACAGCAAATTGTTAGGGTGGTAAGTGCTGGAAATTAGTTGTAGTGTTAATAGATTTGTTTCAGAGTTAATCATTTTAGTAATAATTTTACTATATAAAAATGTAGTTAATGGTTTAATCAATATATGAGATTTACAGCAGTTTTTAGCTTAATTGTGTTTTATTTGTTTAATTTTTTTTAATATGTTTTTTCTTCCCAATTATGTTGACTTATCAGCTGACTTAAAAAAATCATTTCATATTCTACCGTTTTCCTCTAAAGTGTCTCTAGGTACATAATTAAATTGTGTATGCTTCTCACATGTGCTGAATCTCGTAGAAATAGTATTGGCAAAAGCTCTAATCTGATTGGAAAATATTTGCCAACAGCAGATTAATTTGTTCAATCCGTATTGTTACTTTACGTAATTGACTTTCTCAGGCCTGGAATTTGACCGAAATTATTGCAAACGAATGTTTTTACTCATTTCCACAAGCCAGTGATCGTTAGATGGACGCATAAAACAACTCAATTTTTCTGATTTTTCTGGGAATTTAAAATACTTTCTTTGCTGCGACTTTCACAGACAAGAAGAGCATCTTGTGCAGTGCATGCTTGAATTTCATGAACGACCTTGATGACACGTTTGGTGATTGAATTCTATAATGAGATATAGTGGAATATTTGGTTTGATGGGCAGTGGCTAAATGCGTGTACAAAATCTGGGTGACATGTATGGACTCTGGTGCCGTTCAATGACTTTCTTAAATCCTCACAAAAATCCAAAATTATATTTCAACTTTTCCTCATGGACACTTATTAAAGTGCAGTAACCTTAATTAAACTCATACAACCTTCCTCATAGAACTACCTCGTTAGAAAGGTTGATTCACTTACTGAAATGGTTCATTCATTTACGATTGATAAACTATTTTTTAGAACAGTGGAAAATATGTTAATATTTAATCAAAAATGAGACCGAAGAATAAAAGTTAATGTCATTTCCATCGCCGAATGTTCATGGATGTTGATGCCACTTACGTTGCCAAATGTTCAAGCACTAATGAGAGTCGTGGCAGAGATCACATCTTAAGAAAGGAAGGTCATATTTACCGTATCTTAAAAAGCGAGGTCAATGTCATCTTTAGTTTTAATGGTTCATTCACTTATATTCCATGAAAGTAGTGGATGAGACCATAAATTAATATCTAAGTGAATGCCATTCCATCATCACTAGCATGAACTTGAATTCATGTTTTTAATAACGCACAAGTCACACATTCAAAATCGTTTGAAGTGTACATTTTATCAATTAAGGAAACGAAAATCATATTTTATAAGTTTAAATTAACATTCTAGTTTTGGTTTTGCAATGTATTGGTTCAATGTATCTATAAATTATAAATTTAAATAAATATTTTTATATGTAAATGATATATATGATAGTTTAGATTTTTAATATGCAATTTGAATAAGTAATAAATAGCTAGATTTATATAATCTAAATAAACTTTTAGAGATGTGTCTTACTCTTGATACTATATACTCAATTTATATAAATATTATTGTTGATATATAATATCTAATGGTTCAAGATGGTTATGGAGAATCTGAGAGAGGTTATGGTTCTAGTAGAGGGGAAGAGGAAAATTGGTTTATGGGAAAGTAAATCATGTACTGTCAATTGCCAAACTTAGATCTCATTCATTTTCTATAATGTGACTTAAATGAAGTTATGTACCTTCATTCACTTATGAAAATAATCATTGAATGCATGAAAGACGTTGGTGGGAAGTCCTATTACGTTGTTACACAAGAATGAGTTAAATACAATCATCATGGGGAAGTGTTAAGATTCATATGTTCCTCCTATCAGAAGTAAAAACAGACATCATTATTGTCAATAATTCACTCATTTTCTCTAAGCATACACTCTAATAATCTCACATTCAAGGTCGACATTGCTTATATTTGATTGATCCAAGTTGCATAAGGAATGAAATGAAATGTAGGAAAGGATATGAAATACACAAAGAGAAATATACCAAAGAACAAAGTAATATGGTGAAAAAATGAATTATATTAATAAATGAAATAACAGAATATTGTAGAACACAAACTGACTAAAAAGGTGGTAGAATCTTTAAAGAGAGAGAGAAACAATGCCTACACACATTTTCAAAAGCTATTAAAGAGGATGAAATATTGTCTTTTTAACATGAGGAAAAAACCCTAAAGGTCCAAAACCTTGACCCTAAAATATGAAGCACCAAAAAAATTGCAAGAGTCGAGATGGTTAGTTACTACAACAATATCCAAGGGGCACACCTTTTCTATAAAATACTTGTTTGCAACACACAATAGCTCATTAGAAATAACTACCCCACGACTACAAATTTTTATTGAGGGAAAGGCACACCATGACAACTTGTGGTCTCGTGAATTGCCAAGAAACATCATCTAGAGCCTCAAAACACCCATGGAAGTCTGGGACCTAAAAACCCATTAAAAAAAAAAAAAAATAAAAAAAAAAATAAAAAAACAAACAAGAAGATATAAAAACGTTAAGTCAATAAAAGAGGTGGGTGGCCACCAATATACACCTACATTAGTCCTACTTCCCTAGGAAGCATTGCCTCCATTGCATGAATTTCCATCATCAAATGGAAAAATTATGTTAAATTTGGATTCTAGTGGGAAACATTCCGTATTGAAGGAGTTTGCCTATTTTGACAACCTAATAGAGTTGTATGTACTGCTAGTGGGTATATTTTGTCTTGGTGTCCATGACTTGATCCATTGTGCCTATTCAATGCAATTAGGATTTGGTTTTGTGGGTGTGAATTACTCGATTGCCTCCAATGTGTCCAACATAGGTAGAACATATGATCAAAGTAGCTTGACGCTAAATATTGTGAAAGCTATGGAAAAGGGGAATGCTTTATTCCAAATATTTTTCACCCACATCCTTTGTTATCATGTAAATCCCATATTGGAGTTGTCTGAGCTTCCTATGGGGGCCTATGGGGTGCTCTTTATATAAATTCAACCACATCGTTTCACCAAACTCAAACTTTTATGGAAACCTACGTTGGTCATATTACTTCTTGTACTTGGAGTTAGCTTTTTGCATGATATCATAAGCCTATTTTTAGATGTATTGCATACATTCAAAAAATTGGTTTTCTCTCTCTATTTCAACTTGAGAATGGGAGAATTTTGTTAATGAAGATGAAATGGGCATGGTTATATCAATTAGGGTTAATGGTTGGAACCCTAAGCACACCTATAAGGAAATGTGGCGAATTGAGATGCAAAGGGATCAGTTATAACAATGCGTGATAGTCATTAGTGTGTAACAACAACTCAATAATCACTCTGTAATAGTGGAAAACCATAGCAATCTGTAACAACAATAAAAATATGAATTGGTAAAGATTTATGATGGATATGGTTGAGTAACTTTATCCCACTTTCAATAATTCTCGTAAACTCTCATGAGTATCAACAATAACAATGCACTAATCACATAATAAATATCTTATGAAAATCAACTTAAGTTACAAAAATATAATTCATAACCCACAAGCTAATTAAACGAAATAGTTATGCTACATGTATAGTCACAACAATCCCAACTAAAGAGGATGGCCCCTTCTCCTCAGTAGGGAGTTGGAGAAAAGCTCAGCCTACAGGGTAATGCAATAAGTCATACAATGAGTGACAAACTTGTCGAGTCTTGCATTACTTATAAAGAAAAGATACATACGCACAATTTGAGAAAAATAATGTCAACCTCATTCTTTATCCAGAGAGATCCCCTTTTATAGATTTTCCCTTACATCAAATCTTGGTAATAAATCAAAACATGTACAAATATTGAGAATATTTCGATTCTCAAGATATTCAAATAAAGTCAACTAAAGGTTCTGTTATAACGACTACAACCACCCTCCAAAATTTTGCCTTAGCTTTCTTTTGGATCCTCACTACCAACCATCCTTAGCAGCATGTCTTGCATTATCAAGTATATAGGCTTCAGCTGAGTTTCAGTGGCATGTCCGCATGTGAATGTCAGCTTGCTTGTCTCCCTCCTGCAGGTCTGCATTCCAAACTTAGATTATTTGCTCGCTGAGACACTCCCCTATAAAATTGTGCAATTCAGGAGGGGAACCAACCCTCCCTCCAGAAATTGCACAAATTAGCTAGGTAGCTTGCTGGGCTCTAGAATTGCGTAGAAAAGTTAGCAGTCCTCCTTCAGAAAACTTCACAATTTGACCTGACACTGGGCCTCAACCCAAGAATTGTGCAATTCTAGGAGGTAATTGATGATCCTCATTATTGAGTAATTATATGGGCCTTAATTGGCCTTAATTCACCTCCTAGATTAGTTAAACCAACTATTCTCATAACTTATTACATACTTTTGATTATATTTTGTTTATGTAATTAGTTAGAGTTTGATATTTGGCTTTGTGGTCTAATGTGCATATAATACAGGAATAAAGGATAAAAGCAAGGAAAAATGTGGGTATAAAGGATAAAAGCAAAGAACTATGGCAAAGACCTTGGTAAAGACTCGAATGGGACAAGGGAAAGTAACTATAGGAGGTAAATCCTCCTCATTTACTACCCCTCCATTTGAATATTCCACCATCAGTTCGAAATGCACACAACCATCATTTTGAAGACTAAAAGACAACCAAGCAAGGGAAAGGGATTGAAAAAAGTTTATCCTAAGTTGGGAGCCAAGCCTCCCTAATGGGAAGGAAGTTGTTAGAGACTTCAAATGTATAAATAGAGAGGCTTATGACCTCAGTAGGATTCAGACTTCATTTATAAAAACTCTGTTTTATTTATGAGCTGCAAAGACTTGTGACAATTTTCTTTGTAATCCATGGTTTTTCTACAATAAGAATGAGTTCTGTTTAAGCTAGCTCATAGTTAACTTTGAGGGCTGAAGCTCTTGTGTTAGCGCCCGACCCAAGCAACCACTGCTCCTCTTTACTGTACATTTATACTAGCATAGAGTTTTATTATGTTCATTTGTTTAAGTAGCTTCCTGATTCTGTTTACCTGCTTAAATAACTTTCTGGTTTACTTGCTCATTTGCTTAGAAAGATTCATGGTTTTTCATTGGTTATTTGTTGAAGTAGCTTTCTGGCTGTGTTCATTTGCGTTGTGCTTTAGTTTACTTTCATTTATGCCTTCTTTGAGTTCACAAGTTAGTTAAAGGAAAAATATCTCTATCAGGTTGTGCACAGGTGTCTCGGCCTCATCTCCTCCCTCTGGGACCATGACTTAATGAAGGGACCCTCCAACAACTCCTAAAACATAGTCTCTGATTCTCACATGAGCTATGGTGTTCGTTGTTTAATGCAGTTATTTGTTCACTCGCACTGGTTTTCTCTGTCATTTTCATCTGAAACCGCATCCAGCACGTTCCTCCTACATCGCTTACTCGTCGTCTGATCACCAACAAACCTTCCCAATCACTGCCCAATTCACTTTTAACGTTGACTTTTTGCACTTCAAATCCCCACCATCGATCTACCTCATTAGATCCGACAGCTATCACGCACTCGCTTTCCAACTAGCTCAGTCAAATCTCCATTGTTGATCTTCCTCGCCAGATCTGACGACTATCGCACGATATTGCGTGGATTTCTGTCCAGTCGTTATCTGCCCGAGGGCATATGATGAGAGTGGTTTCTTTGTGCTACATGTTGCCCAGTTAGGCTAACCACGTAAAATTTTAGAAAACCACTTACAGCTTTGAGGGCACGCGATAAACATCTTACCGCCCTCTAAACCCACTCCGTCATTTCCACACGTTTCTTTTGCCCATGATCTAATCTTTGGTATTCATTTGCCGATTAATCTTGTCTGTCCATCTCTTGACTTAGCCTCTGCAATATAATCTTGATCGTTCATCCTGTTAGTTAACCCTGTTTGCCCATCTATATAGGTAACCTCCTATGATCCAATCTTCGCCGTTCATTTGCCTTTCACTCAAGTGATCCAATAGTTCTTATGCACTATTGCTCCCTCACGTCCTCCTTTCACTGATTTCGACCTCCAATTGCTTTTTTCGGTTGAAAAGTGATTTAGCCTAAGTTTCTTTGTTACACCTTAGTCTAGTTTTGATTCTCTTTACTTCTACAGCCTAGATAATTAACATTAGGTTAGTGTTGATTTAGCAATTGTGCTTAGCATAGCTGTTTAATTGGTTAGTTAGGTTATGGTGTAAGTTTAGCATTTCATGTTGTTTTCTTCATTACTGTAGTAGAGTAGCTCTCTCTTAGAAGAAGTTTGCTCCACTTCCATCAAAGTATTAAGCTTGTTCCGACTCTATAGAAGTTTGGTTTGGAACCCTCAGGGTCTCTTGCCAGACAAACAATGACAATAGGTAGGACCTTCACTTCTACTTGTGCATATAGCACTGTCACCTCCAAGTTTGTACGAACCTTGGGTTGATAAGTAAAGCTGGTAGCCCTAGGAGTTGTAGCATTATTGTTGCAATACCTAGGCTCATCACTTTTTGGCACCATTGCTGGGGAGGTGTCTAAGTAGAAGTAATTATACTTTCTTCTATTTCTAGTCTTCAACTTTCTTTTCTTTTACTTATTATCCTCAGTTCTCTTCCATTAGTTTATTTCTACAAAAGTAATCTAGTTTCTTTCTTTCTTTTAGTTGTCATTATCTTCTTTCCTTTCTATTTTGTAAGTACTTTCTAGCTTTAGAAAAATCTTACAGAAACCCACCCAAAAAGATTTCCTTTCATGCCTCATAGGAATAGGGATAATTCAAGGAAATTCTTGTCAAATACCCCCACTGCATCTAACGGTTAACCTTCTCTCTTCTTTAGTGATGGTGAATTGGAAGACCGTTTAGGTAAGCAACCTTACCTATTTGATGAACCTATAGAAGAAGAAGAAGAGGAAGAAACCAATACTACTGAACCAATGGCTGGAAACCAAAATGACAGGGGAGATAAAGAGAGAATTGAGAGTGCCTTCCCCATCAGGGAAACCAATGGGGACATTAAGATGAAAAATATAAGCCCCTTTGCTCTATCTCATTTCCATACCCTGACAAGAGAGGACCCCGACACTTTCTTATTTGAGTTTGTTGTTATATGCTGAACCTATGACTATACAGATGATGAGAAAAAGTTAAAAATATTCCCATCTACTATCAAGGATGCAACATTACGTTGGTTCATGGGTTTACCTGGAGATAGCATCACAACTTGGGCTCAAATGCAGCAAACTTTTAACAACAAATATAGGGACTAGTGTAGGTTAAAGGATACTAAAGAAGATATTTTTAGAATGACCATAGGCTATGATGAATACCTAGAAGACTAAGAAGAAAGATTACGACTTAGTTACAAAAGGGCCAGGTGCACACTTGACCCTGAGTCACTAAAGTTGGTCTTGCTTAGAGGAGTAAGGGAAGATCTTTTGGATACCTTACATATGGTAGCAGGAGGAGATGTCTACCAATTACCCTATGAGGATATCAAGACTATCTTTAGAAACCATTCTAGGTTAGCTAGGAAGAAAGGTAGGGGTAGCCAACTTATGGCAGTACATCATCCTCTAACTTATCCTTCAAGGGTGAAATTGGGAATACGCTGGAAGATTTCAAAAGTGACATAATGCAAATCCTTGCCTTGCAATTGGACAACATGAACATCAAAAGGAAGCAAGAGGAAGTAGAGAGAGCCTTGGCCATCTTTTCTCCTATATGCACCAAGAGCCATCCTAGGGACGAATGTCCATTGAATTGTATTAAAATTTTCTCAATGTGTGAAGAAAACCACTCCACAGACAAGTGCCCTTCTTTACCTAGACTCAAAGCTGTATATCAAGGAGTTGAAGGGGTCACTGAGCAGCTTTGTTACATCAACCAAAAAATACCTCTTGGGCCTAGACGATACTAGTAGGGTATGCAAGGGCCATCCCATGCATACTACAACCCCAACCAAACCACAACTATACCTTCTTGGGGACCCCCTGCCCATCCTTCTTGGTCTACACCCCCTCCTTGATCCTATGCATCTCAGTATCAATCCCAGCTATCCATCTAGTCATTTCAACCTTATGTCCAGCCACAACATCAGTGGAATACCCCACCTCAGGGATGGAGGTCCCAATTCAACAATGTTCCAGCCCTATTGCCCCCACCACCTACCGAACCACAACTCTTGCACATTGCTCCACGAAAGCAACCCCAGATGCCTACCCAGCCAAATCCGAACCCAAACAATAGGCATGCTCAACAAGCGTAAAATGGAGATACATCATACCCAGCTTATGTTGTAGAAATCCAGGAGCTCAACCTAAGATCAGGGAGAATTCTCCCTGATAACCAACCTCCCTCTCCACATAGGGAGGTTGAGGAAGAAAAAGAGGAAATAAACCTTAAAGTAAACCAACCCTTTCCTAAGAGATTAACCCAACCACTCCTGGCTACCCCATAAGAAACTGAACTTCTAGGAGAATTGAAGAATCTATGTGTAAAGATCCCCCTTCTCCAAGAAATCAAAGATGCTCCCATTTATAATAAGTTGATAAAGGAGAAGTGATTCAAGCATCTAAGAAGAAGAAAAATGGATGCCTCTACCATCAATGTCATTGGGCAGTTGTTTGACTTAATGCTGGGCTAGGTAATATGTCCAAAATATTTAGAGCCTCGAAGCCTTGTGGTAGATTTGCACATCAATGGCACCATTGTCCCACACACTCTGATTGATCTTGGGGCTGCCAATAATGTGATGATCAAGGACACCATGCACAATATCAACCTCCAAGGGTCATTACGGAAGACCATAATAGTTCTGCAACTTGCAGACCTTTCCATAGTCACCCCTGAGGGAATTGTGGAGGATGTGATGGTCTCCATTGACTCCTGGGAGTACCATGCAGATTTCCTAGTTCTACAGCCTAATTCTAAGCTTACTGGTCCCCCTCTCATCCTTGGGAGGCCATGGTTGGCCACAACTGATGCTTACATTAGCAGCAGAGCTAGGATTATGACCATCAAGAATGGGCATATGTCCAAACAATTAGTCATATACCCTCCTGCTCAACCTACCCTAGAGCATGATTTACCTTTATGGTTAGAGGAGGATGAAGAGGATGAGGTTTATTCTACCCAACTTTATACTTTGGAAGCAATAATAGGAGGAGAACAATAAGATGAGGATGATTTAATTGAACACCTTCTCCAAAGTCCAACTCCTAGTTCACTACCATTAGAAGAATAAGTAAGGGAAACCCAGAAAAATCGTCCAATTGACTTATTCTTGGCCAATTCCAACCCACTCCCTGTCAAAACCATATAATTTGGCCCAGAGAAGACTTTGAACACTAACCCATCTCTTTCTGCTTTAGAAGAGGAAAAGCTATGCCACATGTTGAGAGAGAACCTAGAAGCCTTCACTTGGAGTTATAAAGAAATGAAGGGAGTACACCCCTCATTGTGTACTTACCACATATACATAAAAGAAGGTTGTAGGCCAGTCAGGCAACCACAAAGGATGATGAATCTAGCTCTCAAAGACATAGTCAAAGAAGAACTACAAAAACTACTAGATGCAAGATTCATTTACCCTATCTCAGACAGTGAGTGGGTCTCTCCTTCAGTGTTATTTCCCAAGAAAAATGGGAAGTGGAGGATTTGTGTTGATTATAGGGAGTTTGACAAAGCCACAAAGAAGGATAATTTTCCCCTACCCTTCATTGACCAAAGGGAATAAGTTCTTTTCTTTCTTATATGGATTCAATGGGTACAACCAAATCCAAATCTACCTAAAAGACCAGGATAAGACCACCTTCACCTATCCTTGGGGTACTTTTGCCTATAGGGTCCTCCCTTTTAGCCTATGCAATGTTCCTGCGACTTTCCAAAGAGCAGTCTTAAGTATTTTTGCTGAATTAGTACATGATGTTGTGGAAATCTATATGGATGATTTTACTCCTTATGGCTATGATTTCTAAGAAGCACTGGCTAACCTAGGCAAAGTATTACACAAATGCATTGAAATGAATTTGTCTCTTAGTCCAGAAAAGTATGAATTATTAATGACTGAAGGGATTGTGTTAGGTCATTCAATATCTCAGCAAGGACTGCAGGTGGACCCAAACAAAATAGCAATCATCCAAAGGGTCCCACGTCCAAAAAAGTAGAGATATGTCAAAAGTTTCTTAGGATTGGTTGGATACTATCAAAGATTCATAAAGGACTTCAATGAGTTGGCCTCTCCTTTGTTTGGATTGTTGGCCAAAGATTTTAAGTTTATATGGTCAAAGAGCTGTTAAGAGGCCTTAGACATTCTAAAGGGTAAGTTGACCACTGCACAAATCCTTAGAGGCCCAAACTGGGCCATCCCTTTTCATATTCATGATGATGCCTCACACAAAGCCATAGGAGCAGCCTTAGGTCAGGAAGAGGAGAAATTTCCCTATGCCATCTATTTTATCAGTAAGAACCTATCAAAGGCTGAGCTAAACTCTACTATCACTGCAAAGGAACTCCTGGCTATTGTGCATTCATTGAAAAAATTTAGGCATTACATTACAGGCTATCAAACATTTGCGCACACTGGTCATGCTGCAATCAAATATTTAATGAACAAAGAAAATGTGAATGATAGAATCATAATATGGTTTCTTCTATTACAACAGTTTGATCTAACTATTTTTGATAAGTTTGGCAAGGAAAATGTTGTCTCTGACTTTCTATCTAGAATGAATATGCCTGCAGGTGAAGAAGGAATGGTGGATGACCAGTTTCCAGATGAGCATATTTTTGCTATTTGAGTTCTCTCCCCATGGTTTTTTGATATAGCAAACTATCTGGTATCAACACAGTTCCCACCAAACTTTCCCTCCAAAGAAAAGAGTAAGATAGTCATAAAGGGCGCCCCCTTCACCTGGATTGGGGGAAATCTGTTCAAAACTCACCCAAATCGAATCTTAATAAGGTGCATAAGAGAAGAGGAAGCCTTTGACATCCTTCTGATCTATCATGATGGGCCTTGTGGAGGTCACTTTGTAGCAAAAAGGATAGCATTCAAAGTGTTGCAAGCAGGCTATTATTGGCGTACTCTTCATCAAGATGTGAAATAGTATATTAGTCAGTGTGATCAGTGCTAGAGGATGGGAAAGCCTACTCCAAGAGATGAAATTCCCCTACAACCTCAAGTGACTTTCGAGCCATTTGACAAGTGGGGCATGGACTTCATTGGGCCCATTGAACCTCCTTCAAAGTGAAAACAACACATCATTGTGTGCACTGATTATTTGACAAAGTGGGCTGAAACCAAGTCAATTAAGGCAGCAACAGAAGAGAAGGTGGTTGAGTTCCTAAGGGAGAATATATTCTACAAATTTGGGTACCCTAGAGAACTAGTCATAAACCAAGGTAGCTAGTTTACCTCCAACATGATTGAAGAAATGCTCGACCATCACAAAATCAAGCATATGACCTCCACTCCTTATCATCCACAAGCTAATGGGCAAGTGGAGGTGACCAATAGGGCACTGGAGAACATCTTAACCAAGGTAGTGAGAAGCGGCAGGAAGGATTGGGCAGACAAAGTAGTTGAGGCCACCTGGGCCTATAATACAACATGGAAGACCACCACTGGATTTACACCCTATGATCTAGTCTATGGTAAAAAGGTTTTGCTATCCATTAAATTTGAATATAACACATTGAGGATGGCAATGCAGCTAGATTTAGATCTCAGTCATGCACAAAAATAAAGGTTGTTACATTGGAATGGCTTGGATGAATTTAGAATGCAAGCCCTCCTACATACATAGATAGTTCAACTTCAGAGGAAGATTTGGCATGACAAGCACATCAAGGAGAAGCAATTTCAAGAAGGAGACTGGGCATTGTTATATGATTCCAGGTTTAAATACTTCAAGGGCAAGCTAAGGACAAGATGGCTCGGACCTTATGTGGTGGAAAGATGCCATGACAATGGTTCAGTGCAAATCAGAACTATTGATGAAGAAGCCATTCCATTGCTAGTTAATGGACACAGATTGAAAATGTACAAGATGCCTTTATCAAAACAAGAGTTCATTGACAGTATCAATAAGACAATGATGATGGTAGTGCAAGTTCTAGCTCCTCCCTCATCAGGTCACTGAAAAAGGAAAAAAACAAGAGAATAAGGATTCAAGTGAAAACCTCCATGAGGCACCTGAGTCCCATCTTTGGGTTGAAAACCTCATAAGGTGGCCCAAGGATGAGAAAAATAAAAAAGAGTAAGAATATCCCTGGGTGAGAACCTTCCTTGAGGTGCCCAAGACAAAAATCTAGGGTGAAAACCTCTTTGAGGTAGCCTAGGTGTTTCTTAATATATATATATATATATATATATATATATATATATATATATATATATAGATATATATATATAGTATGTATGTATGTATGTATGTATGTATATGTACATGTACATAGACATAGACATAGACATAGACATAGACATACACACACACACACACACACACATATATATACATAGATACATATACATATACATATACATATACATACATATATATACATAAATACATACATATATATAAATATATATATAATAAAAAAACATAATTGTTATTTGTAGGTGGGTGAAAAAGACAAGCAAGGAGCAAAGAGAAGATCTATAGGGAACCGTGCCTCACATATATTCATCTCGTCCACTCCTTACCATGCATCCCTCCATCAATTTTACTATTTTTCACTTCATTGCTTCAATTCATGTGAAGATTGTGTTTTCTAACAGAATCACCTCAACCATTACCATCATCCCTGCATCAACATACACTCCTACTCCCTCTGTCCATTCATTACAACATCCTCACAGTACCAACCATCAACATGATAAAAAAATTCTAAGGGAGACACCAAACATTGCCAAGTGGTAATCCGGGAGGTCCACAGTAGTAGCAGCATCAAATCTAAGAGATCCACGGCAATAGTAGCATCAAATCCAAGAGCTCCATAGTAGCAACAACATTAGATCCAAGAGCTCCACAACAGTAGAAACAACATGAAATCTTTAGTCACAGACACCTGCAAAAGCTAATAAACCATTAGCAGGAAGCAGAGGAGGAAGAAGAATAACCATCAACAACACCTTTGATCTTTGACATTTGTAGCATGGCATCAAGACCACAGGTAAGTATCCCACTCACTCACTCATATACATCATTTGATAAAAATTTGTAAAGGTTAAGAGGTAGTTGGTTTATAGGTGAAAAGGTGGCAAAAAGTAAATTCTTTAATAAGGCAAAAGAGAATGCAAGAGTCCATAGATATAGTATTGTTATGGCAACCATTTGAGAATGCTTGAAGAACTAAGATTTTGGGTAGAAACACCAACGCACCAAAGACTCAACATACTCTATTTCTTGATGCAATCACTCATAGACTCCAGTAGCAAAGTAAAGGAAGGAAATTCCCAGTAGTTAGTTCACCATGGGTTGATCAGGATCCTCATTGAGGATGCCATCCAAAACCTCAGGATCTCTATAAAATGGTCAGTCTTCAGAGACTTACCAGTAGAGGATGACATCAAAACCCTCATCTATGATGTTAGTCCTTCTGTTAGTGAGGAGGAGGAAAAACAAGAAGAAGATATAGATCTAGATGGGATGAGATGAATAAAGAACAAACTAATACAGAGGAACATACCGAAACACAAGGAGGATGATGCTGAAATAGAAGAAGAAACTGATGGAGATGAGAAAGAACAACAA
The DNA here is from genome assembly GCA_031772625.1 of Pinus tabuliformis. Classification (NCBI taxonomy): domain Eukaryota; kingdom Viridiplantae; phylum Streptophyta; class Pinopsida; order Pinales; family Pinaceae; genus Pinus; species Pinus tabuliformis. The sequence goes on from CM062812.1 coordinate 284,026,772, forward strand.
AAGGAAGAAGATAAGAAAAACAGAGAGTACAACTGCAGGAAAAAAAAGACCAACTAGCATATATGGCTAGCCTCTCCTTGGAGGAAATCCACTGTAAGATGCCATCTAAATCGTATACTCTTTACCTCAGAGAACAATGGATGCAATTTTAGATTAAAACACTAGCACAAAGGAGCACCATTCCATTTCAGGAGTAGAGACATTTTATTGATATTTGTGATCAAATTGCACTAAAGGGTGGGGCCAAAATGGATGAGTTTTACTTACACAACATGGCCCTCACAAACATGAATATTTGGGATCCTAATGCAGAGCCAGGAAATCTACAATTAATATCTTTGGCATCATGGAGGAACCATGAGGAGTCAAGGGCTACAGAGATGAAAAGAATATTGGCCTGAGAGCAAAATGAACCACGTTTCATCAGAGCTGAACAATAAAATCCCATGGCCCTAATCAACACCCATAATCTAATTACAAATGATCCTTAGTTGGAACCTAGATATCTTATTGCCCAGGAGAAAAAAAATTCAGATTTTTGGGATATGTTTAGGCTGCTAAGAGATGATAATATACATGTCCGCTAAAGAAGATGGAACACACTGCCACATAGCTTGAAGATCAGAGAATATCACTCCCCTCAAAGGTTGAGAGAGGCACTCAACATAACACTTATGTATAAGCAATCAATGCAAAGGTTGAAGGTCAATTGGATAGGCCTAAAACTCAGTCCACCACTACTCCGAGGGATGCTAAAAGAAAGAAAATATGAAGAGGAAAAGGGGCAATGGGAAGAAGTAGACAGGAAATAAGGCTTCTATAAACAAGAAGAAGAGACTACAATGGAAGAATGGGATGTCAAAGAGGCTACCAGAGCCATGAAGGACATGGACATTGACTAAGCTGCTCAGAGGATGAGCAACACTTTCAGTAGGGGGTGATGATGAGCCTCATTATTGAGTAATTATATGGGCCTTAATTGGGCTTAATTCACCTCCTAGCTTAGTCAAACCAACTATTCTCACAAATTATTGCATACTTTTGATTATATTTTGTTTATGAAATGAGTTAGAGTTGGATATTTGGCTTTGTGGTCTAATGTGCATGTAATAGAGGAATAAAGGATAAAAGCAAGTAAAAATGCAGGTATAAAGGATAAAAGAAATGAACCATGGTAAAGACCTTGGTAGAGACTCGAATGGGACAAGCGAAAGTAACTATAGGAGGTAGATCCTCCTCATTTACTACCCCTCAATTCGAATATTTCGCCATCAGCTTGGAATGCACACAACAATCACTTTGAAGACTAAAAGACAGCCAAGCAAGGGAAAGGGACAGAAAACAATTTATCTTAAGTGGGGAGCCAAGCCTCCCTAATGGGAAGCAAGTCGTTAGAGACTTCAAATGTATAAATAGACAAGCTTAGGACCTTAGTAGGATTCAGACTTCATTTGTAAAAACTCCTTTTTATTTCTGAGCTGAAAATACTTGTGACAATTTGCGCTATAATCCATGGTTTTTCTACAATAAGAATGAGTTCTGTTTAAGCTAGCTTCGAGTTAACTTCAAGGGTACAATCTCTTGGGTTAGGGCCTAACCCCAACAACCACAAATCCTATTTACTGTACATTTATGCTAGCATAGATTTGTATTTTGTTCATTTGTTTATGTAGCAACCTGGTTCTATTTACCTGCTTAAATAGATTTCTAGTTTACTTATTCATTTGCTTAAATAGATTCATGGGTTTTCATTGGTTATTTGCTGAAGTAGCTTTTTGGTTCTATTCATCTGTGTTGTGCTTTAGTTTACTTTCATTTATGCCTTCTTTCAGTTCACAGGTTATTTAAAGGAGAAATATCACTATCAGGTTGTGTGCAGGTGTCTCGGCCTCATGTCCTCCCTTTGGGACCATGACTTGAGGAAGGGACCCTCCGGAAACCCCAAAAAGATAGTCTTTGGTTCCCGCATGGGCCATGGAGTTCGTTGTTTAATGCAGTTATTTGTTCACCTGCACTAGTTTTCTCTATCATTTTCATTTGAAACCACCTCCAACACGTTCCTCCTACATGGCTTCCTCGCCATCTGATCACCAACAAACCTTCCCAATCACCACCTGATTCACTTTTAACACTGACTTTTTGCACTTCAAATCCCCACTGTCGATCGACCTTAACAGATCCAACGGCTATCCCACACTTGTTCGTCAACTAGCTCGGTCAAATCTCAACCACTGATCTGCCTTGCCAAATTCGATGACTATTGCCCAATATCACATGGATTTCTGTTCAATCATTATCCTCCCAAGGGAACATGATGAGACTGGTTTCTCCATGATACATGTTGCCCAATTATGCTAATCATGCAAAATTCTAGAAAACCACTTACAGCTTTGAGGGCACGCGATAAATAACTTACTGCACTCTGAACCCTCTCCGTCATTTCTGCACGTTTCTCTTGCCCGTGATCTAATCTTCATCGTCCATCTGCCGATTAATCTTTGTTGGGTGTAGAGCATGATTGTTCAGAGGTATTTTTTTCAGCCGGATGTATACCCCAGGAAGTTTGTACACCCCTCCACGCGGGGGGGGTACGGGGGGGGGGGGGGGGGACTTGTGCCCCCCGCGGGGGTTCGAGGGGGCTGATCCCCCTGGCTGCGGGGTCTAGGGGCCAGTGGTCCCCCGGCAGGGGTTTCGGGGGAAGCGACCTCGAAGCTAAAAATAGATGTAAAATTTCCTTGTAAAAGTATACTAATTTCTAGTCAATCTGGGCCGTTCATTAGGCGAATGATCTGACGGTAGAACTTATGTAGTTTAGGGGTTTTTTGCCCTAGAAGGCAACCCCTCTCTTTGTATGAGGGCATTGTATTTGAGGCTGTGATTTAGATGTGTATTCTCTGAGTGAGAAACAGAGAGTTGAGACTATGAGAATAAATAGAGGATATTACAGCAGATTTGTTGTAGGCTGTGTCTCTTCATTTTGCTGAATAATAGAAAGGAAGGACTGGCTGTTCGGGGTGGACATAGCCTAAACTTGGTGAACCACGTATATCTTTGTCTCTCTTGTTTTATGAGTTTTCCGTGTTTATATTTTTGCAATATTTTATGTGTTCCATTGCTCCGTAATATATAATTTTCTAACAATGTTTTCCATCCATCTCTTGACTTAACCTTCGCAATATAATCTCAACCGTCCATCTCCGGTTAACCCTATTGGTTCATCTATTCACTCAACCACTGTGATATAATCTCCACCATTCATCCTGTTAGTTAAACCTATTCGCCCATATATCTACATAACCTCCTGTTATCCAATCTCCATAGTTCATTTGCCTTTAACCCAACTAATCCAACGGTTCTTATGCACTGTTGCTCCCTCACATCCTCCTTTCACTGATTTCGACCTCCGATTTATTTTTCCACTCGAAACACAATTTAGCCTAAGTTTCTTTGTTACACCTTAGTCTAGTTTTGATGCTATTTACTTCTGCAACTTAGATAATTAGCATTAGGTTAGTGTTGATTTAGCAATACTGCTTAGCATAGCTATTTAACTGGTTAGTTAGGTTATGGTGTAATTTTAGCATTTCATGTTGTTTTCTTCATTACTGCAGTAGAGTAGCTCTCTTAGAATAAGTTTGCTCTCCTTCCATCAAAGAGTTAAGCTTCTTATGACTCTATAGAAGTTTGGCTTGGAAACCCTGGGGTCTCTTGCCAGACAAACAGTGACAACAAGCAGGAGCTTCACTTCTACATGTGCATATATCACTGTCACCTCCAAGTTTGTACGAACCCCAGGTTGATAAGTAATGACGGTAGCCCTGGGAGTTGAAACATTATTGTTGCAATACCTAGGCTCATCAGCAATGACCTACGTAGCCTAGGAATTCTGCAATGCCTCATAGGTAGCCACCTCTTCTTAGCCCAGAAATTGCACACATTTTCATCCCAAGCTCGCATATCGATGCATGTGCCTTCAGGTTGATTGGTTCCCTTCTGGACCAAGAAAAACTGATTTGCATGCATGGGTTGCTTTTCTTGAAATAGAAAAGGCAACATGCAAAAGGCATCCCTAAATTTTAGGGATCTATTTTTAGCATCTAGAGGTTATATGCAAAGATCGTTCAAGAATCCTCCTGCCAAGTGTCGCCTTTTCCTAGATTTGTGGCACGCGCATCATAACCTCGATCTTATAAAAAATTATGAACCAGATGATGTAGAGCTCATCTCTCACATCGATCTTACAGCTCTGAGATCCCACGTCACATCCAGGAGTCTTTGGCACTTTCAACTTAGCTGATTCTGCTTCTCATGTCTTGCGCTGCATTTCTGTCGCTTTGTGTGTTTCGCTTTGTGCAAATTTTGTCTACTTGATTTTAATGAGTGCTTGGTGTCTTGTAGAAAAATTGTTTCAATTTTTGTTTGCATCTCACTGTTGTCGCATGCATGACATTGTTTTGCACCGACAATCACTGTTGCAGTAACCCACACACACATGCATGTTTCCCCATTTTCTAAATCCTGCACTTACTATTTTCATGCATGATCATTCACTCTTGTTTACACTCAGTTTCACCATGCATTCAAACTTCCCATGTTTTCAGTCACCCGTTGGTGGATATGGGATGCCTTAACCTAGACATTGCCTTGCCCAGCTAGAATTGTGCATTTTTGGAAGTGAAGACCCTCCCTTCCCTCCATATTTTGTGTAAGTCTAGCCCAACATTGACCTCCAGGCTTCTATTGCGTAATTCTAGGAGGAAGTGCCTTGCTGGCCCAAAAAACTATGTAATACAGTTTGCTCGTTTTCATGTCATAGTTGACTGAAATTACGCATTGCGTAGTTTCAGTCCTTAGTAGGATAGGTTGGACTGTGCATTGCATAGTTCTAGTAGTCAGTCAGCCTCTCGATAATCTGAATTGTGCCTTGCACATTTTTCGCAATCATTTTCGTAGCCTCCTAGTGAAAATTATGCAATCTTCACAGACAATCACACATGTATGTTTCATGTTAGTCCTTAATTTTTTTTGTTTTCAACGAAAAGATTTCTTTCCAGTGTTTATATGTCTCCAGGTATCAGTGGTGTTCATATGCCTCTCAGCAACACATGTACAATGGCTTCCAGAAGAGCAGATTCAAAGACACCGTTGAGAGCACAACTGAGGATGCAGTCAATCAAGTGTCTATGAACTCACCTATCTATGAAGACATCATGTTTTTCATGGACAGGGATATCAAGATGAAATGGTAGCAACATCACAACAAGTAGCACCATCAGTAGCAATAGAAGGTAGCACACCTACATGTGAAAAATATAAGAGGAAGGTTGTTGACAATGCAGAGGCAGAGCAAAGTTGCAAGTTCAAGTAGATCAACTTGTGATGAAAGAAGCTTTGGAGATTGAGGATATGAGGTGACATCACGATAAGAGGATTGCATGAAGGTAGAGAGAGAAATAGAGAAGGAGTTGCAGATGCTGAAGTGAAAATACAAGGAAGAACAGGAGCTACACAGATAAGAGAATGAGTTGCAGCTGGAACAGGTACAACAGGAGGCACAACATGCGCAAACTGATGAAACTACACCCTTACAAGTTATAGACCTAGCCCAATAGCTGGCACGGAGCAGACAGTGTGAGCAGTCTCATCGATCACATGCAAGGGTTTTCAAGAGTATGGATGTCATTATGCACATGCAAGTGATCCCACCCATTGGCACACTCATCGAAGTGAAGACAACAAGCACATCCGACTGGAGCTAAACATGTATGTCGACAAGCTAATGCGCATAGTCAACAACACGGACTTGGAGATCAACACAAACACTATGCATTAGTATGTTACTGGTACAGATGCACTCAAGACGATGATGCACACGTTATCAGATGAGTTAGAGAGAGGAGCCATATCGGTGTACGCAGATGCCATGGAGGCAAGAGTTCACTTTCAATAGGATGTCACCATTGAGCACACGGACACCATCATAGATGACCAAGATTGGCATCAATTCACCACCATCGATCATCGCAAGGATGTCGAACAGTTGGTCTTCCCACAACTGTTTGAGTCTTAGTGATGTCTTGCATGGCTTGCTCAAGCCTATTTTGTCTCACATGGGTACATGTGTAGATTGTATCTAACATCTTGTAAAGTGAAAGTCCAAGTGTTGATAGTTGAATGTAACAATCATGTAGTAGTTGAAGAGTCATGAGGGTAGGTGAAGAGTCACAAAGTGGAATGTCAAGGGTCACCCCAACATTTTCTATTTATAGAACCTCATAACTAATTGTAAGGGATTTTGGTTAGCCAAGATTCAGATAGGAGTATCTTAGAGAAGGCTTGGAGAGTATTATAATGAGCATTGGCTTCTCCACAGTGTAGATCTACTACATCTCTTTGGAGGAGCAGACAGTAGTGACTGTAATGTTCCGTTATCGGGACTAGTGGTCGGTCATGGTTGTACTGTATGATTGGAACTTTCACTTCTTAATATAACAGAGACAACATGTTTCATGCATATGTTGTTATTGTATTTCAGTTAACTTCTTTACTCTAATGATATATGTATCTGTTTTCTTACGCATGTATGTATAGACTTTTTCTGTATATGTATGTATGAATCTTACTGAGATTTGCAGTTGGTTTAACCATCACTTTGGATTTTTGGTTCACCTTCCTTCCATCTTGTGATGCATCTTTGCTCATGTGTTCCCTTCCAAGCCACGTGTTTACACAGGTTTCCAAGGGGCACACTCATCCCACCTTTCGTGTGTTAGAACCATTCATGCACCTTCCTTGGCTTGTTGCACACATCTCACCGTTGCTATCAACTAGGACATCTTACTCACCTCTATGCGCAACCGCGGTCAAGGCTATATCGTATGACCCACTACTAGGACTCCTACACAAAACGGTCTAAGGTCTAGTTGGGAATTCTTATCGGGGAGATCCTATGACATGTTGGTTTCTATAGCACCATCAACAAGTTCTTAATAATCGACTACAATAGGTTGTATACAAATAATTTTTCTTCCCCAATGGAATTCCTCGATTAGCGAATTACTAAATAGTTGGATATCGTAACCACAATGGCCAAATTGGCCACATCATTTAGGAAGAGCCAATTCCTTGTTGTCACAATAAATTGTGTTGACTATATTGAGTTAAAATGCACATAACAAAGACCTAAAATAGCATTGATACTTTGGCAATCAATACATATAAGAATAATGACATCTCAGTACTTCATAGTCACAACAGATTGGAGTATTGGAGTAATCATATTGTGAAGTATTGGAGTAACATCATCATGAAGTCCTGGAGTAATATTATCCCAAAACTAGTGGAGTAATAACTTCCTTGGTTATCTTGGTCATCCTATAAACATTTTCCTCAACATGATGTCAGTAAAACACCCAAAAAAATTATTCCCATTTCAAATGCAAGAAGAACTTAATGGATTAGAGTGACATTGGTATTTTTCAAACCTAAATCAAAAGTTGGGATAATGGGTAGAATGGATGTAACTATTGAGGAAAAAATAAACAAAAAGATAAGGAAAAAGGTGATAAACAGAGGTCAATTCTTGAACCCAACATTTTTGTTTGTCTATTTGGTGAAGGTGGTTCATTTGATCAACTTGGGATATATCAAAGACCATAGGCTAGACCAAAAGGTATTAAGGAACTTGTTCTCCGTATCTCAAATAGACGTAGCCTAAAATGCATTGAAACACACTCAAAGAAGAGTTTAATAGTGGCTTCAGTTGTGATACTCTTCTTGTGTTGTTTTGAATTGACCATCTAAGAGAACTAATTGACAACATTAACACCTAATAATTTGAATGCATGGTGGAGGGAAAACATAACATTTAATCCATGGAGATGGACTCCTAGGACTTGCCTAATATAGGTAGAGGAGTGTGCAACCCATTCTTATTCATGTTGGTTTAGTAATGACACAAGTACCAATGTACATCTTATCGAATATTTGGCTAATAGAAATACATTTGAAGTATTATTACAATATTCTCCATGCAAAAATGCTTTGCCTCTTGTTTATAATATTCCTTCGAGATCACATTCACATGATTTCTTGAAGGAACACAAAGATGGACCAAGTTGAACAAGAGTGCATCTTGGAGGTGGAAGTCTCGAACGTTTTTGTATGTGTGTTGGGTAGCGAAAGCCCTGCGGAATGAGTATGGGGTGCGAAGCTTGGAATTTTGGGTAATATTAGGGTAAAAGACTCCATGGAAAGTGCGGAGTGCAAGCTATAGTAGGTTGAGTCAAAGGGTAGTTCGTCTGAAAATAATGTAAAGAAATAGTAATAGAGCAAGGGAAAGTATAAATAGAGCGAAGCTATATAAGGGAAAGGCAGTTTAGTTTCAGTTTTTAGTCCTAACATGTAATGGGTGAATAGTCTGAGAGTAGTTGTAAGTTCGAGTCGAGGGAGTAGGATAGAAGGTAGAGGCTCTGTAGCTATGTGCGCAAAGGCCTAGAAAGTTTGCAACTATGTGCGCGGACCCATGTAGCTGAGTGCGCATGGTGGAGCTGGAGGTATTATTGAGGATTGGTAATAAAGATAAGTTTCTTTTGAATTCTGTATTAATTACGACTTTACTCTTTTATGATAAATGAACTGTTATTATTTCTTCATTTGGTATGGTTGAGTACATGTGAACTGGGTTAATCTAGATGCGCAAAGTAACCAAAAGTAATAAATGTTTGCTTAAAGACTACTTTAACTAGATCAAACCAGTAATAAGTGATTCAATCTATAATAAGCGCAATAAGGGTATTCGAATCTGCATGGATCTGTCACAGTGTGAGGTTGCAGAACAATGCGCGAGCCCTAACCCACATCCAAGACATCCCCAGGGTGCGGAAACCTGGTTCGAACACCCTCCCTTGCTACCTAGGGTGAGACCTCAGTCCGTGCTTCGCGGGCTGTTGCCGAAAGGGCCGGTAGCTGTGGGATTTGTTTGGCTAAATAATTCTTCCAAACCTAGGTCAAGCCCATATAAGCCAACAAATGGTTTTGTTTCCAGGACCGGGATCTGCCTAAGGGGTGTCTAATGTGGGAACACTAGAATCCTACAAAGAAAGAGCTCGAAGATTGGTGGGATCTGAAGCTCCACGAGTTCGCAGTTCAGGAAAACAGGAACTCACGGATATCAGAGGAACAGTGGTTGGATCACTATATCATCACGGACATACATGAGATCTTCTTTATAAAATTCTTGATATAATTGTATGAGTGGATCGAAAAGTTAGCTAATAGCATGGAAACATGTAGATTAGACTAAACGATAGTGTGGACCCCAGAACTGGTGGGTAGACTAGAAGGCACTGAAGACAAACTCACGCGCGTGCTCGATCACTGGGTAGATCGACTCATTGGGGGATTTATCACTGAATTCACAATGGATACCACTATAAGCTACAGTGAAGCGGAAATTTCTACAAGGACCGTAGGGTTGGTACATCAAGTCATTAAACACTTGGATTAAGATGTTGTTGTGTGAAAAATAGATTATGCGCATACATTAATGTCTGGGGTAACATGGAGTGGAAGAGGTTACTGAGGAATGGGAGAAGCAAGGAAAAGTCCTCTGATTTCTATCTTACGGGGAAGCAAGGAAGATCTCTCTAGTTTCTTGCCTAGAAGCATAGTCCGATTGATTACAGAACACCTTCCGCTGATACCACCTCCATATACGCCATTGGCCCCATCACCCACGTCGCATCCATCCACACCACCTCCTCCACCACCTCCTAGAATAGGGATGGTGGCTGCAGTCAAGTTACTGACCTTTCAAGGTATAGGGAATGAATATCCAAGTTGGTTCTGGTTTGTCATAAACTCTGTGTGGGACGCGCAAGGTATAACGGATGAAAACATCAAAAAGGCTATGTTGGTCAGTGCACTCTAGGACCGCACGCTGACATGGTACATAAAACACTCAAATGACCATTCGAATGAAGGACTAGCAGCTATACAGGATGTGCTTAATAAGGAGTTTAGCTGATCAAAGTCCGATAACCAGTTGATCATTGGGTTCAAAGAAATAGTAATGTTTCTGGACATCATGGGATCTAGACCAAAGATTAAAGAGTACTATTCGTGAGGCTAATATGACATTGATTGACGGACAACATTACGCATGGTTTTTGGGGTCGTTAACACCCCATCTAAGGATGGCTCTGTCAGAACAGAAGATCTCAACCTAGGCCGAGGCACTAGAGACAGCAATGAGGTTATACGCGACCCCGATACCAGACCCAAGTTTGGGAGTTTAGCAAATCCACATGCAACTTTAGAACTTGAGTTTGGAAGTACAAAGATTGAAGCAAGGAAGAATGTCTTGATTAGGGGTACAACTTGATGCATGATGTATTAAATGCAAAAGCCACACACACGACAAAGACCATTGCCTAGTCTTTGCAAACTATTTGGCTGGGGGAGGCCTAATGCCATTAAAAGTGGAAGTCCAAAGAGGACCAAATGCCACACCTACACTCTAGTGTGTGATTTGCCAGGTGGGAGGGAAACATACAATAGATAACTACCATCTATTATAGAAGTATACCCAGACCTCACAGCAGTTGTATTTCAATTTTTGTCGAATAGTAGGACACGATGAGCGAACGAGTCGAAGTTATGACTTAATGATGGAATGGACCCTAGCCTACTGGGTACAATCTGAAACACAAGGGGATTTCAAGGACAAGGTTGGGGAAGAGGATGGGGACCTGGCCGAGGTTGCAGACAGATGACTTGTTATAATTATTGCAAGCAAGGGCACTACGCTCGCGAATGCGCTAACCCAACTAGGATCTCATGTCCTTGTTGCGAGCAGTTTAATCACAAATTGGTAGATTGTCTTTCTTGCCCAATTGAACGAGAAAGGGGCGTTTCAACCTCCGCCAACCTAGAATGTCTAGATGATGCGTGCGAAACCCCGCGAAGAAGACACTAGTATAAATATGGTACGAAGAAGCAGTGCAATGGTAGAAAGGAACAAAAGTAGGGAGCGAGGCGACCTGCCTATGCGGAACCATACTGTCGAACCAAAGCAGGGAAAGGCAGGGCCAAATGAAGATTAGCTAAGCTTTGTGAAAGCTGCTATCTCAGGGGGGAAGGACCAAACAAAAGCCAAAGTGGACCCCTACATGATCACTTCCTTTCTTGACGCATGCATGAAATTGCTAAAAAATCAAAAGGATGTCCAAGGGTTACAAGAATTGATTACCAGGAGCACCGAATTTAGTGAAACCCAGGTAGTCCAGAGGATAGGACGACATGCTCTACACACTGGATGAGAAATGAGAATGACGGAACGGATAAAAGACTATGAAATGGATCAAGTCATCTTGGATTTAGTCTCGGATGCAAATATACTGCCTAAGAAAACTTGGGAGAATAGAGGCAAGCCCATACTGCAACGGTCCCCGATTCAACTACGAATGGCCAACCAGCAAAAAATCTTACCAATGAGTCAATTGCAATGGGTGACGGTGGATATCGATGGTGTAACAACCCAGACTGATTTCGAAGTCATAGAGCTTATCGATGATAGCAATCCTTACCCTACTTTAGTCGGGATTGATTGGGCCATCGATATGAAAGGAATCATCAACTTGAAATGGTGCACGATGACTTTCAAAAAGAAGTCACTTCACCCAGTAGTTCCGCTGGACCCAGTAGAAGGGGAGCATTACACAAAACCTGTCCGCGATGAGGAAAATAATGATGAACTGGATTTCATTAATTAGATAATGATGCAGAACCCCGGTCAAATGCATTACAATGACAATAGAATAACCTCATGGGAATGTGAGATTATCTACACTATCGATTCTGAGGAGGAGGTAGAGCACTGGCAGAATCGATTGGATGAAGTTACAACACTCAATTGTAATAGAGTGACTCTATCAGTATGGTGTGAAGAAAGATGCCAGCCAGAAGAGCAGGACATGACCACTGAAGACCAGATCACATGTGTAGTACAGGAACAACCCAACGCGTCGGAAGATGGGGTGCGCGCACTAATAGAAGAATCAGGGAAGCTCAGGTACAAGAGAAGGTTTCAACTACAAATCGGAAGATATGCACGACGATTAAGTTGGCATAAAATGATAGCATGAAGAATACAGGTGTATGGTGGATGAACGCACCTCAAATAGACCAGAGTGGACCACAAGATCATCAGGCTGGACGAAACCTCCTCCCTACGGCCCAATCGGCCATTATAAGCATAGCTTCTTTGACCATAGATGGCATTCGCGACAAGGTTCAGTAGCTGTGGGCTGCCATTCAGTGTGCAAAACGACGACTTGATGAGTTGGAACAAACTAAGGCCTGAATCCATGACCACCGTATGAATTTGGATAATCCATCCAGAAAATTCAATTAGAAGTGGCCGCCCTAGATGACAAAAAGGAATTTCCTAGGGAAACCAACATGGCTGGCTTTCCTACCTTGATAAGGATGCACGATAAGCCACACGGGCATGCACACCATAATTCTATAATAGAAGTAAGAGGACATCTCGGGTACTCGTGACCTAGGTAAATTGGGGATCGGAGGACCTGTGGGAAGGCTTCGCCCTTCTAAATATCCGTCGATGGGTCAGTCCCAGCACCCCAAGTAGTTGGAAGAGGGTGTGTGACTATAAAACAAGTTGTTGTACAGTGGCACGATTCGACCACCGTCTCCCTACAGAAACCGCATCTGCATCCTTGGGGATTCACTGCTACAATGGAAAGATGGAAAGTGACCATTGAAGATACTTCTCATGGTATGATGGTGTAATTAAAGCACCCTGAAGTGGGCGGCGGGTTAGTAAGGCACAAGCATAACCACCCAAGTCGCATTTATGAGCTACCACGAAAACACGCTACCAGTTTCCAAGCTCCATCGATATATAAACAAAGTAAAGGTTGCACCACCTCGTCATACTATCTGGAAAGAGAATTGGTCCATATTGCCTACATCATGACCAATGAGGAAGTTGAAAACAGTTCGTGTTTTCAGGTAGTCTTGCAGCATTACAAAGATGTCATCTTGAAAGCTCAAAGGCCTACCGCTGTTAGTCCACAACCAGAGTCACCGCAGGAAGCAGAACATTCTAAATCCCCCCTAGACACCAAAGACCAAGAAGAAAGCTCCACTTCTAGAATCAGTTCGACGGTCGCCACGACACTTGCAGGTTGGCAAGTCCACAATGAAGGAAGAAGGTAAAACTGTTATCATCGATAGCGAGGAAGAAATAGGAGAGTCTCCCACGAGGGTCGAGGAGGACATACCTAAGGAGGATGCTATAAAACTAGTGCAATGACCCAAGTATATGCCTCCAAGCAAGGGGACAAACAAGGTACCCACAAACCTGGATGAATTTAGCAATACAATCACTACCCCCTCTCTCCAGAAAGACGTACCAGTGGAGAAATCAGTGGTTGGTCCTGTCGCGAAGATGAAATTCGATGATTGCAACCTTGTGGATCTAACAAAATTTCCCCATCAAGAAATGGATGCCTTAATGGACCACAAGATAGAAGGCATGGTGACAACTCTATAGCCAAAGAAGTGGCTGCGAAAGGTGGACGAAGCTAGATTACTTTGTCTCCTAGCAATTCCACACTTTCTCTAGCCCCTTATTACTATGTTAGTCATCAAGCAGTTGATTTGTCTAGTGTACGAAGATACACTCTGGGTCAGTAAACCCGTGCGTATCACAACAGAACTTGTTCACCGGGTCTCGCATCTACCTTGTGCCAGACGGAACCCTCAGGAAATTACAACCAAAATTAATGATGTAGGAATGATAGAATGACTAAAGAAGACGTATAAGCTCGCCAAGGGACTATGAGGGTACGTCATTGACAATATCTCTGACAATGCAGTCTGGGTGGCCACTCAGTTGCTATCAGGAAAAGTAATGAAGAAATGTCAGAGCTCTGAGGTCTCCACCATAGTTATCGTACTAGCTAAAGAATGTGCCGCTGGTGTATGATTCAATTGGTCATAGTTTCTTTGTGAAGAATTTCTGGTCAATTGTAACAAAGTTCAGGAAGAAGGCAAGACATTCTATTATGTGTGGCTACTACTATCTCTCATGATGGTCACTACTGAGTTGCCTGAAGATAGCCAGTTTCCTATTTTAAACCCGAAATGGTCGGAAGCCGCACAGCATGCATCCCTCTACGTGACCAAGGACACAAGAAAAATTCGAGGGATTAAGATATTTTGGGTATTGATGGATGTGAATGTGCGTCAGTGGATCAATGAGTTACCATGCTTAACAAATGAAGTTTGTGAGAGTATGAAGCACATTGCAAAATTTAAAGTAGATATGCATCATGTCTACATCCGCGCATGGAAGGACCCAGCCTAGACATGGACCCCTCTCCGGTTCATTGTCACTAATGATGTTGTTCACAAGATTTTCGAGGCTTGGCAAGGACCTGTGACAATGGAATGAGATGAGGCTGCTATTCACAAACAAAAAGAGGTGGCCAAGTACGCCGCACAAGAAAAGATGAATGAATAGTATGCTGCAGAAGTTAAGGCAACGTGAGAGGAAAAACTCGCAACAACGGACAAACCAGTACCAGGCACGCAGACCCCAGCAAAGGACAAAGGCACTCAGAAGGAAACCACTCAGCTGGCTACAACGGATATGCCATCCACTACTACGGGTACCCCACTAAAGCACTCAGCCACACTCGAGTGATCGAAGGCACGAAAGAAAGCAAAAGCATCTAAGACTGACAGTGAAGTTACCACCCTAACGGAGGGCAATCTGAATGACATTGAAAGCATCATTCGTGAAGTTACTTGGGAGACAGTCGATGAGGCTATGGCGGAGCAACACATTGTGTTGGTGGAGCTCCGGACATAGTTACGTGAACTCTGATCAATAATTCCACAGGTAGGCCCTAGCATTTCTACAGAAGCCTCCGGTATGATAGCTACATAAACATTGCTCAGAGCCTAAGTTTCTCAGTCTACTCCGATTTCGGCAAGTGTGTTAGTTACCAAACAACCGGAAGACCGAGAAATACTAGAATGACTTACCAAATTGGGATTGAACTTGGTTGCACTCCCACACGATAGTTTGCAACAACTCCACAACAACACCACAATTGAACTTCGCGCAAGGGCCGGCCGCGTCGAGCAGATACTCCAAGAGCATAAAATTAATATTATACAGCTACGACTCTAACGTGCTGAAGCACTCACACAAAAATAGCAGATGGAAAAGGTAGTAGCGAAACCCTGTTTGAGTGCTCAGGCATTAGATATTACAGGGGACTTGCCTGTTGAAGCACATATTCATACATTGGCTACGGACTTCTGAAGGATAAAAGAGGAGGCCGCACGACTACAGCTTGAACTCAATGCACAGATCGTCGAGTTGAAATTGTAGGTCCCACCACCAATGCCCCCAGAGGTCATAGAACAGTGCAAGAACATTATTGATATGGGGTGTGCGATGCTTGCATGGTCACTCCAAGAATGTACCAAGTTGCTAACTCAGTCGATTGATATGCTCACTGTCCTTCACGAAGATCCCACACTCCGCAGGTTGAAAGCAAAGGCCCAGAAACTTCAGCACGCCTACGATCAGCTCCAGGGAATCGCGTAGACCATTGCTATCTTGCAACAGTTGGCTAAGATGAGGGAGGTGCAAGGCATGAAAATCCAAGCCGAAGCTACGGGACAGAAGGAAGTAGTGGTGAAAGCTTGTATCCAACCATGGTTGGATGAGGCATTTGCAGTTTCAACCACCATAGAGCATAAGGTAGTGCACATGAAGGCCGAATGTGCTAGGATGGAGACAAGAAAGACAGGGGTAGAAATATCAGCCCCACAAGTGGAACGGATGCAGTGCATGATGAAAGAATTTGCTGCTAGTACCAGCGATGCACTGAAGTTTTTGACCGACCTCCGTGCAAAGATGAACACACCAGCTCAGTGACTCGGGACAAGTCACGATGATTGTGTTGGGGGACTGTTGGGTAGCGAAAGCCCCACGGAATGAGTATGGGGTGTGAAGCCTAGAATTTTGGGTAATATTAGGGTAAAAGACCCTGTGGAAAGTGCGGAGCATGAGCTATACTAGGTTGAGTCAAGGGGTAGTCCGCCTGAAAATAATGTAAAGGAATAGTAATAGAGTCGGCCTGCGGTGGGAACGTGGGCCAAGGGAAAGTATAAATAGAGTGAGGCTATATGAGGGAAAGGAAGTTCAGTTTTGGTTTTTAGTCCTAACATGTAATGGGTGAATAGTCTGAGAGCAATTGTAAGTCTGAGTCGAGGGATTAGGATAGAAGGTAGAGGTTCTGTAGCTGTGTGTGCAGAGGCCTGGAAAGTTTGCAATTGTGTGCACAGACCCCTGTAGATGAGTGCGCAAGGTGGATCTGGAGGTATTGTTGAGGATTGGTAATAAAGATAAGTTTCTTTTAAATTCTGTGTTAATTGCGACTTCACTCTTTTATGATAAATGAATTGCTATGATTTCTACGTTTGTTGTGGTTGAATACATGTGAAATGGGTTAATCTGGATGCCCGAAGTAACCAAAAGTAATCATTTTTTTCTTGAAGACCACTTTAACTATATCATACCAGTACTAAGTGATTCAATCTGTAATAAGCGTGATAAGGGTATTCTGATCTACATGGATCTGGCGTAGCGTGAGGCTGCAGAGCAGCGTGCGAGCCCTAACCCACATCCAAGACATCCCTAGGGTGCAGAAACCTAGTTCCAGTACCCTCCCCTACTAGCATGGGTGAGACCTCAGTCCGTGCTTCGTGGGCTATTGTTGAAAGGGCCGGTAGTTGTAGGATTTGTTTGGCTAAATAATTCTTCCGAACCTGGGTCAAGCCCATATAAGCCAACAATGTGATCAATTTTTGGTATGTGGCAGTGAAGTGAAAGTCACTATTGTATAATTTTGACCACCTAGAGGTCTCGTTCCCACAAGAGTTCATAATAATGGTTAGCACCACAACCGAGGTGTTTATTGAGGAAGTATGCAACATGATTGGTACTACCCTTCTTGAATTTGATGTTCAAGTGGAATTATTTTACTTACGTGGACTATTTCTGATAGTGATCATTCAGTAACATTCTTTGTGTTTTCATCAATTGAAGAGTCCTATAATTAATTTGGATGATCATATTTTTCCCTAGAATATAATTATTGAACTATTAGCATGCTTGCATGATGGAGTGCATCTCCTTCTCATAGGTGGGGTATCTCTTGAGCATATCAAATAATGTTTCAATATGATAAGGCATTGTTCAACATTACTAATTGAGTATTACATCAATAACATAGTGTTTTCATTGTGAAAATGATACTGCAATTTTTTTCCTAAATCAATTTTGGAGCCTACATGAACCATAATTTCAAGCCCCCTAGTGTCATCATGTTGTTTTATTTTTTATTTGTGTGTTTTCTCTTAGTTTCACATCCTCCTAATTGAATGTTTCCTAAGTCTCATCACCTAACCCATAGAAGTGCTTGAGTTACCTATTTCATGGTTAGGTGAACTCATGACTTATCTTGACTTAGAAACTAGCCTTTTTTCTATTCAAACACTCGAAAAGCACTCAAAAGCATATGAAAAGCAAACAAAAGAAGGAAAACACCATTTAAGGAAAAAAAAACAAACCAAGTTGATGATGACATGTGCTTGTGTTGAGCGCACTCCCTCGGGCTAAAGACGTTTGCCCTCCTTGATCACAATCCTTCATGCTAAGCAAGTGCACCCTCCTTGAGCACACTCCTTCATGCTGAAGACATGCCATCTTCCTAGATGCATGCATGTTCCACTTTGTTGCATGTGGTCTCACTCGGACAAAATAGGAGGCCACTTAACTTCCCTTAACTAATCCTTTCAGTTGTTGACAAGTGGTGATCATGCATGGAATTTATTTGCATGCAAACTCTTTTAAATTAACCCAATTAAGCATTCATTTTCTTAATAATTCTCATATGGGTTGGGAACATAGCTTTGGATCAAGAAAATATTCATCGACCTACATTACAAGTAAGTTTTTCATGTCGGATCTATTCATTTCCTTTCATGATTTCACTATCGAGATTGCTTTTCTTGTTGGTGTTTCTTTGTTTTTCAGTTTATTTATTGTCGTTTCTGTTCAATCTTGATTCTGCAAGTGTTAATTTACTATCGCATGCTAAAAATATGCACATTACTTAACCTTTCACTTTCAACCATGATTTCACCAGGATCTATATAAGCTTTCAAATCCTTCTTATTTTCATTCCTATCATTAAATCTTTCTGTCAAACTTGTTTTTTAGTTTTTTTTAGCAGAGCGCACTTCTCGAAATTGAAGCCTAATCAACCCTGAAAAATGCACCCAAAAAAGTCAAGTTTCCCTCTTTAGCACACTCCTTCATCACAAAGAACAATTCCCTCCCCTTATGGCATGAGCATACCTTGAAGACTTGAATGATTTCCCTTCGTTCCTTCGCCATTCATTATTGCACCCTCATTCCCTTTGAGCACAACTTGAAGGCCTGAAGGCCGTAAAGGCCTAAAGACATTTTCCTTCATCCCTCCAGAGTGCCATAATGTGCCCTATCTGTATCCTTGAGTACATGAATGTATTGTGAACGGCTGAAGGCCTGACAACCCACTCCTTTGTCCCTTTTGGAGTGCACCAGTGTTCCCTTGATGGTTGTCTTCTCTTGCTTGAGCACATGAGCACAATGCAAATCCCCAAATGACCCTTGACTCTACTTCATGCTTTGAAAGTGCATCCTCCTAGTTGGCATGCCTATTTTCTTATGCATGCAAGTGATTATGCACCGTCATTGATATATTATCATGTTCAGTTACATTTGATGGCTCTTTGTTCATGATTTATGAAGATATTGTTGCATAGTTAGGTTGCATTAAGCTAGTCTTGTCATTATGAGTGTGCTACCACAAACAGGTGTTCGAGCTACAAGTATTGTCACCCTCTCATCATTTGTTGGAGCCATGCCTTTCTCTACACATAAATTGGCCTCCAAAAAAAAATTCAAAGGAAAGCACTGAGGAAGAAGTTAAGTAACAAAGTCGACTATTTTCATTTATGTACATACAAAGTGCTTCATTGATAAGTCCATGGAGGTCACATGGGGAGGTATAAAAGATACATTCATGCAAAATAGGCTTTCCAAGAAATTGGAAGACATGAATGTATACATCAACATTAAGAGGTCCATAATGCATAGGATCTCATGCAGATTCCTGATCATCCCTTATGCAAAGGTGATTGAGTGGATTATCACACAAATGAATGATTCTCATCTTATGCTTCATAGTGAGAGTGGTGATCATCTTGCCACCTATTATGGATAAGATATGCATACATACTACAGGATTCTTAGGCCCATAGAATATGAAAACACTCATTTTACACTAGATGGGCTGAACTCGAAAGAAGTGACACCATAAAATCAAAGTGTTGAGAGTCTCCTAAGTTTTGTCTCCACCCATTCACAGTCTATCCAACTAAGATTCACAGAGATGTATATCAGTATTTGATAGCCATGTGTTGTCCGCTGCATGGGCGTAAGAACACTAAGGTGTTTGAGGAAAACTGGATATATATGTTCAATATGGTGGCAACCGATGGTAAAGTCTTTAATTGGGTAGATATATTTTCATGTGAACTACATTGCCATGTGTGTTATAGACATTTTTGTGCCTTACAACTCTAAGCATGAAATGTCCATAAACCAAGGGATCCTAAGTCCCTAAAAGTGTTGTTCCAGCTCCTAAAGAAACAAGGTCAACAAATTACAGCTTCTCCCAGAAGTTCTCCACCAGAAACTGCTCAGAACTAGTCAAATCAGGATCATTTCAACTATTCCACCAGCTAGCTGCGTTGCAAAGCACCCAAATACACTGGCTAGGTGCGTTCCAATGCACTACCAGGGTGCGTTGAGCGGGAAATGACAAGTGGCAGAGTCATTCCACGAGGTGGAGAGACAATGGAAGCTTCGAGAATCTTCTCCAATGACACTTGCCTCACTGAATTCGACCAGTGATGAGTAAGAGGCTCTCAGTCTCCAAGTGGAAGCAAGAACTGATAGAGAGAGGCCACTAATCAATTCATGAGCTAACTCATCCTCTTTGCATACATCTATATATGGATCCCTCATCCCAAAGATCCAGAGGCTGGAATTTTGTACATTGCAGAGAATTGTTGTCGGTTTTGAGATAGAGATCAGAGTATTGGGTGATTTATGCTTTGTTGGAGGTGAAGAGGGGATCCCTTTGCTGGGGGGTTGATGCTTGATCAGGAATCATCGGTTGTAACTCTTCCTGGACATTCTTGTTATATCAATAAAACTATTTGAGTTTCTCCTACATGCTTGTGTATCAATGATGTTATGTTATATATGCATTTTTAGCTTAAATATGATCCTAAGCTATTTATGAATATAAATCCATGGCTTTGTATAGTTTTCCTCTTCTGTGATCTTGCAGGAACTTGGTGATCTGGGCAAGTAAGGGAGCAGGTAGCTGGAAGCTGTCAAAGAGGAGAGAGATTGGATCAAAGGACTAGCGTAAGACACAGGTTGGTTCATCCTATTCCTCTTCGTTTATAGTTCATAAAGAAGAATACGAAAGTAGTTTTCTCTGTTTGTTTCTAAGGTACTGTCACACCTTAGTGGGATAGGTGCGTTCTGAGTAGACACTTTTCCCGTTAACAAAATGGCGACTCCACTGGGGATCGCGTCTAGTTAGTTTGTTTGTGTTTCTCTTGTTGTTTGTTTCATAAACACATAAGTAGCAATCGAACTGCATTTGCCATTATCAAATGCAAAGTAGACACCTGCTACTTCAATCCATTCACTGGATTTGTTTATGATTTGAACAGCTGATCCACAAATGATCTGATTACCCTTTGTGATAGCTCTTAGACCTCCTTTAAATCCACCCTCTGATTGTGCATTACTGATTGCTTTTACCCGACCAAAAACCATAGATTAAACTGCAAACCGTGACCCAGAACCCGGATAGAATTCTCGTTTCTGCCCCAGCGCAGGTGCTATGAAGAGTTTCTGCATTTCAGCGCAATTCCCGAGAGGGCAACCTGCGTTGCAATCCAGTTTCTCTGTGTACCAGGTGCGTTGATCAGCTTAGCCCTGTGCAGCTGAGGTTCTTTGCTCATTTTTTCCAGTTTTACCTCTGATTTTTGCAGCTTGTGATCAGTGTGTGTGTCTGTTTAAAAGCCCCTTTTCTTTGCCGTAATTCCGCCTCAGTTGTATAAAAGAAACTGTATTTGTTTTTGTGTGTTTGTTACGTCATTTACAGTTTCCCATTGCAAAAGTAGACTAGTCATACTGTCGCCCTTGGATTTAGATCTGTCGTAAGTGTCGATTTTGATCTTAGGAGAAAGTTTATTTGCTGTTGACAGTCGATTATGCTTTTACTTTTGCCTTTGTCTTGAATTTGTGAATTTCTAGTGTCGAAACAAGTGTTTAATTCAAAATCATCAAGTGTCGTAATCGTCTCTACCTTTTGATTTCGAAAAGAATCTGGTTTGTGTTTTTCACTTGAAAACGAATTCAAATTTGTACAACAACTTTCTTTTTAGGCATCAATATTAAGAAAGTGAAAAATAAATACATGCACATGTGCATTTGCATATTGACAGTCTGTTTGGCTTGATTTAGGAAAAGTGCATTTACAGTGTGCTCTTTGCTCTTTGATAAAAGATTGTGTCTTTCTTTTCCCCTTGTAGCTAGGATTTTCATTGCTGAAAAGAGATAAAAGCTTGCTTATCATCTTTAGATTGCATTTTAGGAATTACATCTACATCTCGTGGTCATCCCAAAAGGCAAACTTCTAAGAAAGATCAACTTAAAATAAATTGAATGAATCTAACAACGCTTTGGAACTTAACACACAACATTTAGAGGTCTAGGCTAGAGATGTATTCCGGCGTCGTAAAGCCTGGTAACTGTTGTCCTCACTGATGGTTGGGTGATTCCTCCACTTTGAGACGATAAGTGCCAGTACAGACTTGTGCTCCCACGTATCGTCGAGTATATATTGGGAGACCCCTATAGGCTTAAATCCTTTTATCCATAGGAAGCCGTGTCGGCCGCCCTATTGATCGCAATGCACCGAACATAGCATTCGGGAAGATTGACTGCCGTACCATAAAAGGTATTCTGCAGTTTTGCGATTGGTTTGGTACTCCCTCTACCTAGATCTCCAGAGCAGTCCCTTTCGTTCCTTTTCAGACTCCTTAACGGAAAAGGTCCATCTGAGCACTTGTCACTTCAGGCTCATTAAAAATCGAAGGAGACTAGAGTCATCTTTTGTTTTTTCTCGACTCTTAAAAACTGAAAAAACAAGTTGTGTCAAAGCGTCTTAAAATTTATTTTAAATGGAATATTCATACCCTTTTCCTACGTTGATCTTAGGTTGAGAAAATGGAGTCTACCAACCAAGGAATTCCCCTTGGTGGAAATCCTAGTCCCTTCTCCTCTTGGGGAGATGTTGGTCCACCCCATATGGCCACATTGTCGCTTCCAGGACTGACGATTGGCTTGCCAGTATGGCTCTTCTCAACCAATGTCATTCAAAACACCACTATTCCTGAACAATCGAATCAGCAATTAGACGAGTCCAGAGTTTCCCACCAACCTTCTACTTCCTCTAATTCTTCCTCTCATCCTTCCTCTTCGCTTGATGGGGCTGGCAAAGCCAAAAGTCAAGTTCCTAAGGAGAAGAAGGAAAAGAAGAAGAAACAGAAGAAGAAGAAGAAGGAGCCAAAGGCGAATGGGGGAAAACGAGTGTCGTCTAACGAAAATCCACACACTGCACCGACCAGGCCTAAATCGCCATGTGTCATTTGCAAAGGAGACCACTTTCACAGAGATTGTCCTTGCATCCCTCGGATACTAAGGGACTGGTCTCCTCGTTTGCACAATCCGGTGTCATCAACCTCTGATGATCATGTTGAAAGCACACCGTCAACTAGCGAAAGTGAAGCCCCAGGACAAAAAGGGAAAGCTAGATTTCCCTGTAAACTGTGCGAAGGAAATCATGCCGTCCACCGTTGTCCCTTCTTAGACGAAGCGAAAAGAGTTTTGGATGATCGTCTAGTTTCACCATTACGACTTCCTCCTGGATATAAAAAACTCTTGCCGAGTCCGTCGCTAGTTGAGAATCCAGCTGGCCCGCTCAAGTGGTTGGCTGAAGTGCCTATCATCGAAGATAAACCATCTGAATCCATACCAGACGAAATTCAAAGGGTCGAGGCGGCAGTTGACCCGGTCTTGCCTTCTGAGGTTTTATCTTCGGATGATACAGTCACTGAAGAGAACAAGGATGAAATCGTCCAAATTCTCTTCATCAACATAGACTCCGACGAACATGGGGGCAATCTACCCATTCCCTTACCGCAGGAGGGAAGTTCGTCAGAGCCATACCCGTCCGTCTACTCGGTCCCACCTCCAAGCAACCTAGTTGTCTCCTTCGATTGGAATCAACTAGGCAGACCCCGTTTACCAGCAAGCATACCATTCCGAATTATCGTTCAAATATATAGAATGGTCATGGCTGGTACCATCATAGATGAGGGGGCTTCTATGAGTATCCTTTCCTCTATTGCTTGGAAAGTGCTTGGTTCGCCATCGCTCTTGCCTGAGATGAGAAATCTGACAGGCTTTGATAAAGGAACCAGTCGACCTTTAGGGATCCTTCCCAATGTGCCCATAACATTGAGAGGGAAGACAGTTCAAATTAACGTAATGGTAGTTCAAGGACCCTTGGATTATAACCTACTCCTTGGATGAGACTATATTTATTGCATGGGAGCCATCATCTCCTCACTCTTTAGAGTAATGTGTTTTCCGCACGAAGGAAGAGTGGTCAAGCTCGTGGACCAGCTTTCATTTCCTGTATCACGCATAGAAAATAGTCATATACCATCCCTAAATGGTCTCTTCACGCAAGAAATGTCTCAATCCCCAGTCTGTCCTCCCGATGAGCGCGAGTAATTCAGAGGGATATGACTGAAACCCAGGGGGCATGCATCCTGGTCTGCTTCGGCAGGAAAAATTCGGGTATAAGGTAGGTTTCCGCGGGAGAATATGACTAGTCTATACCCCGTCCGTGATTGGAAGAGGGGTTATTCTAGGATAAGATTCTCTTGTCAAAGTTATGTGAGTTGGCAGACGTCGTCACTCACCTTTGTTTATCTCGGTAGACACCGCTGAAGAAGTGTTTTGTTCGCACCGCGAATCAAACAATCTTTGGGTGACCTATAAGAGGTAGGCCTCTCCAAGTAAAACAAATGTTTTATTGGACTAAAGAAGGGGTAACCTTGAAACCATACTTTATACCTGGGGGCATGCAAACCTTTTGGAGTGCAAGCGAGGGGCGGTTATTTATTTTTTTTAAATTTTTAGGACCTCTAACCCTTTAAACGCGTAGGATTAGTCGTCACCTAACTTGCATAAAGGAAGGATGTGGGGCAAAAATCTAAAAGTTTCCGTTTTATATGAGACATTCTTATCATATGACTGGATTAATCGAGCAGTTTTAGCGCATAGTTCAAGCTCGTTAAAAAATAAACATAAGACCGAGCAAATGTTTCCACCTGTGTTTAAGCTCGTTAAAAAATGAACTATCCCCCTGGTAAATAACCACCGTGAATGAATCATTTTCAGCCATTAAAGCCTTGGTCGTGTTTGCACCATCACCTCCACTTTTCCATTGGCCGATCATTCACCTCCATTTGATTGTTTACCCATTTTGAGGAACAGCTGCGAAGAGTGATTTCACTAGCCATCCTTGTGACACTGTCGTGATTGGAAAATTCCAAACCTTACCTGGAATCAGCTGCAACCCTTTTTATCACTCGTTCCTCAAAAGACGAGTCTTCTTTAAGCTCTTTTCAACTGACTCGTAAAATATGAAAAGATTGCCGAGTTTTGGCCTTCCAGCTCGTTAAAGCGACAGGAAGTGCTATCCCTCCTCTAGATTTTAATCTTTTTGGACCTGAGGGATTATTGCACAAAAAGATCGAGCGCTTGTTTTGTTTGGCTCGTTAAAGCTAATCGAAAATTCATCCCTTCTGTATTGTTTTATACTTTTTTGGACTTAAGGGATTTGATGACGAAAAAGGAATTTTAGAGTTACCTTTACGTACCTTTTCAGGCTCTCTAAAAATGAAAAGGACCGAGTTATCTTTGTCATTAAACTCGTTAAAAAGATTAATAGAGACAAACTTGTCTTTAGACGAGAACGAGTTTCACTATCGCTAGGCTCGTTCAAACATAGCGATAGGTTTGCCCGAAGGGAAAATTATAGAACAAGCATATGTTATCCTCCTCAAGCTTGACAAAAATAAAGAGGTACTGGTCAGAAATGACTGGGGAAAAATTGGGAAGAAACACAAAGAATCTTTATTGGTAGCAAGTCGCTCTTGAAGATGACACTTCCACTCTGTGCCTGAGTCGGGTTGGGTTGTTTCATTCACCGGTCACATCACCATGGTCACACCATACCATCCACATTTGGGGTAAATGCTACCAATCCATCACATAAGTGTCGCCGACATGTTCAAGAGAAGTCATCCAGAGAAGTCATCTGTGTCCCATCCACTACCATACATTATATTTCATTCTTTCATGACCGCCACCCTGAACCATATATCACCAGATTGTTTTCACCTCCATCAAAATCATTTGCTTCGTTCCGTGTCATTGATGTGGGATTCATTAAGGCCCTCCTTTGACAGATCGCTTCTTGTCGACATCAGCTCATTATCCAAGAAGTTGATCTAGGAACAACCCCTTCAGTACTTTGAAGCTTGCATGCCTCAATGGCAAGTTTCTCACTTCCGGCGATAGGTATACATCAACGACCTTTGACCGAAAGATTTTGCGTGGTGTTAGACGCCAAGTCCTTTATTCACACCACGTGAATTGTACTGCAGTACCTTGAGGGTCATTATCATTATCGGTGATTCCTCTCGCGCTTGTTAACAGTTTACATCATTGACTGGTAATCAAGCGATGTCTTTCCATGTTCGACTTCAAAACATTTCTCGCATGGATCGACTTGTACTTCGAGTGAAGATCGGACGACATTGAAGACCCCAGATCTAGTTTCATCCATCTGAGCTGCGATATATATTCAGGAAAAATAAAGACATTGAAATGTACAACATTGCAACACAGATAATCATCCTACCAAAAGGATGATGACTTCATCTAAATCATCAGTCTACCATCAGACGATTGTCTGTCCTATTTACATGAAAATGAATTTATAAAGCTGAGCATGGGAATGCCCGCCTCAGCTAGATCATGAAAACAGTATGAAGATAATGTATTGTATTGTATCTTATTACAGGTCTCCTCCCAGCATTGAAAGAACTTTGGATCCTCCTAATAAAGCATTTCACCCGATAAACGGCCTCATACTTTAGGGGGCAACTGTTATAGACATTTTTGTTTCTTACAGCTCTAAGCATGAAATGTCCATAAACCAAGGGATCCTAAGTCCCTAAAAGTGTTTTTCCAGCTCCTAAAGAAACAAGGTCAACAAATTACAGCTTCTCCCAGAAGTTCTCCACCAGAAACTGCTCAGAACTAGTCAAATCAGGATCATTTCAGCTGCTCCACTAGCTACCTGCGTTGCAAAGCACCCAAATACACTGGCTAGGTGCGTTGCAACGCACTTGAATGCACTACTAGGGTGCGTTGAGCGGGAAATGACAAGTGGCAGAGTCATTCCACGAGGTGGAGAGACAATGGAAGCTTCCGGAATCTTCTCCAATGACACTTGCCTCACTGAATTCGACCAGTGATGAGTAAGAGGCTCTCAGTATCCAAGTTGAAGCAAGAACTGATATAGAGAGGCCACTAATCAATTCATGAGCTGACTCATCCTCTTTGCATACATCTATATATGGATCCCTCATCCCAGAGATCCAGAGGCTGGAATTTTGTACATTGCAGAGAATTGTTGTTGGTTTTGAGATAGAGATCAGAGTATTGGGTGATTTATGCTTTGTTGGAGGTGAAGAGGGGATTCCTTTGCTGGGGGGTTGATGCTGGATCAGGAATCATCGGTTGTAACTCTTCCTGGACCTTCTTGTTATATCAATAAAACTATTTGAGTTTCTCCTACATGCTTGTGTATCAATGATGTTTTGTTATATATGCATGTTTAGCTTAAATCTGATCCTAAGCTATTTATGAATATAAATCCATGTCTTTGTATAGTTTTCCTCTTCTCTGATCTTGTAGGAACTTGGTGAAGCTGGGCAAGTAAGGGAGCAGGTAGCTGGAAGCTGTCAAAGAGGAGAGAGATTGGATCAAAGGACTAGCGCAAGACACAGGTTGGTTCATCCTATTCCTCTTCGTTTATAGTTCATAAAGAAGAATACGAAAGTAGTTTTCTATGTTTGTTTCTAAGGTACTGTCACACCTTAGTGGGATAGGGGCATTCTGAGTAGACACTTTTCCCGTTAACAATGTGGGGTAGGCAAAATCATATTTGAGGGTGAACTAGGCACCACAATTCTATATGTATGCATTCCTTTGGGATGGAATCTATGCACAATATAATTTCCCAACGTTATATTGGAACGGGACCCCTAAGGACAAGTTTTTGGTGTACTTTCACTATAGACTGTTATCAGAATCAAGCTTTAGAGGTGTTTATGACAAATCCGCTAACTATTTATTTATAGTTATCTTTCATATGATATTCAAGATCGATCATCCTTACATGATTGATTAGGTGAAGGAGCCACTATGGGATATCACAGATTGGTTTGCAGCTCTTGAGGGTACATACATCAAATTTTTTGGTTGCTAGATATCCCCTCCTCTCATGCTGCACATGTGACCAATAAGGTAGTCATGCCGGAAATAGAGAATCAATTGGACAAGGGATTTTTAGGATTTCTTCATAGAAGGAAGAAATCCCCTTGGCTAATCTTCCCTCTAAGGATAACTATATGAGTTAAGGAGCCACAAGGCGGCAATGACAAAATAGAAGAGGTGGATCACCTACACTTCACAATTAAGGATTTTCATGGATATGATCCCAAGAGAGTGTGAAGGAAAAATTGTGAAAGGATCGATTTCAATTTGGGGTATTCATCACTGTCCACAATAGAAGATGAGAAGGTGAAGAACTGGTATAATGTAGGTAGAAGTACAGACCAAACAATGGAAACCAGTTCAGCGCAAGATCCTCTAGCTCAAGACACATAGGTGCAAGAGGAAAAATAGATAACCCATCAAGTAAAGATTTCTCTTAGGAAGAGGATTACGTATGATTCGATAGGAGAAAGGAATGGGAAGTGGAAGTCTTATCCTTTGAAGAAAAGAGATATTTAAGAAGAAAAGGAGAGGAAAAGAGAAGAAGAAGAGGAGAAGAGGAAGCAATATGAGTTTCTTGAGAAGCAACAAGAAGAAGAAGAGGAGAGGAGAAGAATAGAATAAGAAAAACAAAGGCATTCCTAGGAGGAATAAGTAGCACAGAGACTGGAATAAGAATAGTTGAATCTAGAGATAGAAGAGGAAGATTTGGACAAAGGAGATACCATCCAACCCATGGATGATGAGCCAGGTTCTCCAAAGGACCCTCCCCTTAGAGGTGGTCATCTTCAATTTGGAGAAATGGGAATCACACATCCACTGTTATGAAACCAGCTCACAAAAAGATAGAAAATATAGATGAATTCCTTAGAAATAAGCCTCTTTGAGGGGGAAGCCTCATTTACATTACACAAATGAAAAATTCTTGGATGATACAAATGACAAGACCTTCTTTCTATATATAGGAGTCTAAGGGGTCATAATATAATCAGAGCCGACATAAAAATAATAATGTAAGGGCAAAATAATAACGATAATGGGCTTCTATGGGGCACAATAATAAGAATATGGGGACTACATGGGTACAACAATATAATAAGGGGGTTTTACTAATAACAATAAGGCGTTACACTAGTAGTATAGGGGCCTAACATGCCCCTCTCCTTCAAAAAGTGTTGTCCTCAACACTTGAGTAGTTCTTGATGCTTTTGTATAAAATTCTTGTCCTCCCATGTGGAATTTTTAGCCGATACGTTCTTCCACATGATGAGATACTATGAAATTGATTGATTTTGTAGCTGTCAGGTTTTTGTTTCTATGATTGCTCTAGGTTACAATATGATTTTTCCTGCCTCTTCAAGTTCTGGCAATATTGTTTGAATTGGGATCTTCTGAAACTTTTGAATGAGTGGCCACAGTTATTCATCCTTCTTCCATTCATCCCTTGTTCGTTTATCCAATTGGGTTGCATAATATAAATAGCACAAAACAATGCTTCCACATCCTCATCCTTTCTTGAGAGTGCATCTGCAACAACATTTTGCTTCCCTTTTTTGTAGATGATTTCAAAGTCATAACCCAATATATTTGCGACCCATTTATTTTGTTCTTCTAAAGATAATCTTTGTTCTAAAAAGTATTTAAGACTATCATGATCCATTTTTACCTTCAAGTGTCTTCCCATTAGGTAAGGTAGCCATTTCTTAAGTGCATGTAG
The DNA here is from genome assembly GCA_031772625.1 of Pinus tabuliformis. Lineage (NCBI taxonomy): Eukaryota > Viridiplantae > Streptophyta > Pinopsida > Pinales > Pinaceae > Pinus > Pinus tabuliformis. The sequence goes on from CM062812.1 coordinate 284,056,375, forward strand.
TATTGCCAACATTTCCTTCTCATAAATATCTTGCTTGAGATGTAGCTGTAAAATTACCTAATCACCTACATTAAAACTTCTTTCACTGTGATGTTGATCTACCCATTGTTTCATTTGATTCTGCACCAAAGTGGTGTTATCCTTTAAAAATTGGAGAACTTGTTGTTGATGCTCGATGTGATCTTTCACTACTTGAATCTTTTTCCTCTTGATATATCCTTCTATCTTGAGAGTTTGAGAAGTCGTAATTTCTTCCAATGCATTACAAGATATGGTTGGATTCATTTCTTGATGCTCGATGTGATCTTTCACTTCTTGAACATTTTTCTTCTTGATATGTCCTTCTATCTTGATAGTTTGAATGGTAATTCCATCCAATGCATTACAAGATATGGTCAGATTCATTTCTTCTTTCTCGATGTGATATTTCACTTCTTGAACCTTTTTCTTCTTGATATATCCTTCTATCTTACAAGTTTGAGGAATGGTAATTCTTTCCAATGCCTTACAAGATATGGTTGGATTCATTTCTTGATGCTCGATGTGATCTTTCACTTCTTGAACATTTTTCTTCTTGATATGTCCTTCTATCTTGAGAGTTTGAGGAGTGGTAATTATTTCCAATGCTTTACAAGATATGTTTGGATTCATTTCTTCTTTCTTTGGGGTTGGTTCCAGGTGTATATCCTCTTCTTTTGATGTTTCTTGATCCTTTTCTTCCTCATCTTCACAATCTATGTAAAATAATTTCTTCTCAACACACTTATGACCTTTAGGGTATTTGCTATCACAAATGTAAAAAAGTCTTTTTTCTCTTTTTTCTTCCAATTTTTGTCATGTAAACCTTGTAGGTTGTGGAAGGTTAGAAGAAAAAACACTTCCATATTTATAGTTGTGAGTGGTAGGATTCCTTGTTTCCATAATTCTGCTTTCAATTTTTCTTGCCAACCTGAATGCCTTCTCCAATGGATCAAGTTCCCAAAGACAAACCTCATGTTGAATGTTATCCTTTAAAGTCCCTATAAAGATATCAATCATTTTCTTCTCTGGAATATCATTTACCCTTGTGTTCATTTTTTTGAAATCCTCAATGTGATCTGCCATTGAACCCTTTTGTTTGATATTTATCAATTGGCTAACGAAGGTGTTACTCTTTGTATCCTCATAATGTGCTATCATTTCTTCCTTGAAAATTGACCAAGTGACAAGTGCTTTACGAGAAAACAACCCTTTATACCATAAAAATTGATCTGGTTCTAAATATGAAAATTCAATACATACCTTTTGTAACAGTTGCACCTTATGTAGATCAAAATATTGCTCCATCTGTAGTATCCAATTTACTGGATCCTTGCCATCAAACTTCCTCATATTGCCTTTTCTTGATTTTAGGAGCTAAATATAGAAACAACTGTAACTCTGTAATTTCATATTTTCTAGTTTTGGAATCGTGATCTATAGTAACCCTATTCGTACTCTTTCCAATGCCACTAATTTGATTGAAATTGAATTCTCCAAGAAAGATTTGTGCACAATCTCCCATGATGACCTGAGTATAGACCTTTTCAGAAGAGCTAACTTGTATGAAGTGCCACGTCTCACTGTTTTGACCTTTGGATCTGAGAAATATATACAATAAACTAAAGTCTATCCTCTTTTTGTAACTTCTTACAAAATTTCAATCTGATGCTCAGAGAGACAGTTATGATGATTTCCTCATGGTGACCTATTTGGAATGTAATTCGAGGGTTTGCAAAAACCCTAACTTCCTCAGACTATATCTTCGAAAATATAGCAAGACAGGATCTAAAATTTGGAGCCAATGTTCAAAACAATTTCTTCGCAAATGGGTTTGTTTTTTAGCTTCTGAAATGTCGAAGAACAAAAGGTATAGCAAAAAATCCATGATGACCTATTTGGAGTAGCGAACCCTAGAATCCAAAGCTCTAATACCAAATGTTATGAAACCATATCACAAAAAGATTGATCAACGCCTTAGAAATAAGCTCTTTGAGGGGGTAAAATCCTTTACATTACACAAATGAACAATTCTTAGATTATACAAATGACAAGACCTCCTTTCTATATATAGGAGTCTAAGGGGTCATAATATAATCAGCGCCGACATAACAATAACAATGTAAGGGCACAATAATAACAATAGTGGGCTTCTATGGGGCACAATAATAACAATATGGGGACTAAATGGGTACAAAAATATAATAAGGGAATTGTACTAATAACAATAAGGGTTTACACTAGTAGTATAGGGGCTTAACATGCACCCACAAAAATATTCATGGATGTGTGTATTGTAATGGTTGATCAACTTACGAAGAGGATCGTGTAGTAGAGCCATAGATACTTTTTGAATGATCCTAAAAATTAAGTCTCAGTTTCTACAAAGAAGGTGATAAATTCCAACACTAGAAGGAATCCTAGAGAAATCATGCCGAAAAATGTTTCTTTTGCTACAACAACATGAGATAAATTTGAATACTTGCTGAATGAGAATGTTATATTGAGGAGATAACTTGTTATGGTGAAACAACATGCAGAATATCTTCTGGCTGAGAATCAACGGTTATCATCACAAAGCTTCAACATTGCAAAATCATTGTCATCCATGCAGGAGGAACTAGGGCCAATGGAGGAATCCATGACACTGTTATATGATGAAAATATACTTCTACAACTTCTACAACAAGTGGTGGCTCCTCTAGTTGGCATTTAGAAGAAAGCATAGGAGCTGGTAAAAATACTGAAAGTAGCAAACAAAGTAGTTGACCATCTTTAGGAGTGGGATGCCAAGTATCCAAATGCTCGCAACATTTGGAAAGGAAAGACAGGATTTCCATAGAAATGGATAGATTTCAGTTGAGACTCGACCATTAGAAGTACATGTGACTTGGATAAATGTCGATTAGTACAATTTCTACTTATAATTGACTTCAAAATGGTTTTGATTCTTTATCATAGAAGAAAGGGATTGCTTCAATAGGAACACTTGAAGTGATCATAGGCAGAGAAATAATCTTCCAGGAGATTAGGAAATATATTGAACAGATCAAGTAAGCTACAAAATAGGAAGGATTGGGGGTTACCAAATACATTATTCTACAATATGTCATCGCACCAGTCAAAGATCATATGAAAATTTCATGGTTATGGAATAATGTACAATCAAACTCCAAGGCCATATTGACGGAGCCACTGGAGGTGAAGATTGTTACATAGGGGACTTATTAGTTCAGGTCAAAGCCATCTCAATGGAGTTCAGAGCATGGCACACTTATATTATAAGTGAGCTCCATGAGGGAGTCAATGACTTATCAATTTGATGAGCGTTTGTCCCATTATCAATTTTTTCTTATATAGCCATCATCTCATATATAAATTGTCTTATGTAATAAATGGTATGTAATGAAGTCCAAGGAACACATGTGGAATGTGAGTAGTCACATATGCAATGTAGTAAGTCATGAATAGAATATGAATAATCATAGGAGTTAAAGAGTCATGAGGAAGCTCAAAGGTCATTTTTATTTTTTATAAATAACTCCTCATAACTCAAGCTAGGGGCTTGGATTCTTGGAGTCTTGCCTTGGCATCTCTTGTAGTGCATAGGAGATAGATCTTTCACTCGAGAAGCAAGTTGTGGCTTCATGTTCTACTACTGGATATAGTGTTTCATTCATGTAACAATGTAATTGGGATATTTCACTCTTAATCAGAAGCTCTATGAGCTGACACTTATTCATACATGTATCGTAGATATAGTAGGACTATTCTTGTTATGTTTATGATATATGTTGCTTTAGTTACATACCAAGTTAACGAACTACTTCATTGCTTAGCTATGTTTATCATTGGATAAGTGTTGTTATGTTATCATGATTTTTGTTTATTATGTGGACTAATTTGTAGGTATTCAATAAGTATTTATCTTCCCTCTTGGGTCCCCCTTTAGGATAGCACTACTACCTATCTAACTGAAGGCTCATTTTCCTTTTACCAGTCATGGATGTTCTCTCATTCACCTTACATTGGGTGTCTCAAAAACCTACATACTTGCTGCCTGAAGTGGTGTTGTGATATCTTATGTGTATGTGTAACCAAGGCATACCTTTGAAACCTTTCCAATGATGGTTGAACCCTATGCCTAGATGGGAATCCTACACCAAATGGTGTGAGGTCTAATTGGGACTTCACATCGGGGAGATCCTCATACAATGTTGGAGGCATCCAGCATGGTCAAATGTTTTGGTGGTAGAAGGAGGGTCGAATGATAAGTTGAGCCAAGTTTGAAGTTTGTTTTAATCCCTTACTTTAATGGCTACATCACATATCATAATCTTGAGGTCTTTTTCTGAAGCTTTATATCTTTCAGTCCCCCCAAAATTTTTACATGACTTATCACATTTTATATTCGATGGAAAGCGCATAGCCATGAGGTTTCACTAGGGAAGAAATACCATACTGTGTGCATTCATATTGGGGGACATATATTCAGAGAAAAATGAAATAATATATTGAGCATATGATAGGGGGTAAAGGGTTTTTAAATTGCTAGGTATAAAAAATGAAGCTCAAAGTTAATGAAAAGATGTAAACGGGTATAAAAATTGTTAATGAAAAAATGGATACCTACAATATGAAGTGAAAGTAAGGGTTTCTTAAACTAGGAAGATGTATTGGGTTCGTATTGGTAGCGGGTTAAATAATGTGATTTTTAGTGGTATTTTCCTATGCGTAGTAATATTAAGGGTATTGTTTAGTATGCCATGGATGCACATGATATGTTAGAGGTTCATTGAGTGAATTCCTTGTGGGAAAAACAACCATCCTTGATTACATAATTGAATTCATTCAATTTTGTTTTTCAAGTGGTGTTTATTCTGAATAAATTCTCACGCATTTGTTTACCCTTAAATTGGATGGTCATGCAAAGAAATAATGTTATTCTCTACCCATTGATTCTATCTCATCTTTTCAACAATTGGTTAACGAGCACCGTCATGTTTTCGACGAATATGAATATCAAGATGTTCTTAATGAAATTAATCAACATAGAATGGAATCGAATGAATCTCTTGAACATTTTGTTGACTGTTTCCTTCATCTTTGTTATGAATTCCCAGATGAGGATGTGTGCTGTAAGTTCTTAGATGTGAAGTTTCATTTCCTAGTCCGAATGTCAAGAAAATATCTTGAATTTAATCTATTATGTCCTCTTGACAAAAAATTACTTCAACATCCTGAGCAAGAACTGGATACGCCTTTTGTCCCATGTCCCCATCCTTTTGATGTTTTGTTTTTTCAACCCGAACTCATCACTAAACTAGAAGATCAATTTGCTGATGAGTTTTTCTTTTTTTTGCATCTCTCCCCAGATGGCGATTCATCTAATCTTATCAATCAACCATATTTGAATATTGGTCTCTCACTAGTTGACCTCTTACCCGTTAATCAAATTGAACCCTTGGACATCCATGACCTTAATGATTTCCATTGCTCTTAATTATATATGAATGATTGTTCAAGTAAATTAGATTAATCTTTGTTCCTATAAGAATATTTTTAGTAATTTCAAATGGAGTTTGATGTGATCATTGAATAATTTCTTTAAGGTATTTATCCTTTCGATCAAGAAGAGCACATGCTTATCATTGAGGTTTTTTGTGGTAATCTCGAAAATCTATCTGATCAACCTCGTTCTCTTTCAAATCTCATAATCAAATTAATGAATCTTGTTTTGGTAAGAAGTAGACCATGTTTCCTAAAAATTCAAATTTAAGTCAGGTGAGTAGGACACTTTAGCATACATTGATGGTTATAAGAGGTTCCTATCACCATGACGGTATTTGTGATTTCAGTAAGTTCATGATGATTTTGCAAAATTTCATCACTAATGTCATCATGTGGGATATGCGCTCCCTCTTGAGGGGTGTTCATTTTCTTCATGTAAAAATTTTCAACCCCTAGGGAAGAAAGCGTAATTTGACTATTGAACTTCCACCGCTACATCCCACCTTAAGGAAATCTTCAATCTATGATGTGGAAACAAGGAAGGATCATAATGAATATTTTACATCATCCATTAAAGAATCTCACTCGCATGACAACATGGGTTGTGGTCAGCTTATTAACATTTATTATGGAATGGATTAATCAATTTTTCTTGTCAGAGATTCCCCAAAGGTTGTTTCCATGATCCTATTGCAGATTACCAAGAGGAATCTTATCAGTTCGAACCCATGTCTCGTGGCATGTACTTGCATGTGCTTCATCGAGTCTTGTATGGCCATAGTTCTAGTGATTATTGCTGTTGTAGAGAATTTCATTTGACAGAGCAGTTGAGTGTGATACACTATATTGATTTCACTTCCTATTTCTATGTGTCAATGCGTATGTTTTCTTGTTTTTCCTTTTCACTAAACTGCATATTATGTACGTTATACATGATCACATCCTTCAATCCAAAGGTCAAGTCGAGCTTCTATGGATACATTTGATGTTCCATTTCACATGACTTGACCCTCCACTGTTTAGTCTAGGATAGGACAAGTTGCATTTAGATAGATGCATTGCATGCATGTTTTGTGTTTTCATTTTTCTTGTTTTGATTCTTTTGCTTTTATCTTTCTTATTTTAATAAAGTTGGTTTGATATTTAAGATAACATGGCTAATATTTTGTGAAAGGCAAGTTGTAGTAACACACAACCCTTGGCTTACCTATTATCCTCTTCCTTGATTTGGTTTACATATTTTCAAGTCAATGATTTTTTGATTAAAAATATGATCTTTCAGTCGGGAAGATGTAAGCAACCCGTGATGCTCATACCCATTTAGGATTCTCATTCTTACACTCGGTCCTATTTATGAATAGTGTTTTCTTGCTTATCTATCTAAGTAGAGTAAGATAAGGGGAAAAAAATTGGTGAAAAAAGCATCAGAGGTCTTAAAATTGTATCTGAAGGAACAACCTCTTCTACTCTCATTAAGTCAGGATCGATCTTCTGCCTATTGAAAAATAGTAAGTGTTATGCACAATCCTATGAAAAGAAAAAGAAAAAAAATAAAGAGTGAAAGAAGAGAAAGGATTCCTATGCAAGGAGGTGAAGCAAGTGACTTCACCGGGGTACTATCTAGGATCATTTGCAACAAAGCAACATTTGTGTTCCTAAAGCAACTCCACGGTATACTTCTTAGGGCTACAGGAAGCGGAGCAACACCATAGATGTAAAAACAATACTCTGATTTTTTTAAATCATTGTACTATATTACCCTTACTTACATCGATATGATAATGATATTGCTTGTTTTATGTTGTGTCATGCCGAGTAATGGAACAAGGAAGACTATATATTTAACTAGTTGAGAGTGCGGAGTTGAGGAAACCCACTAATTGAATCAATATTTCCTGGAGAATTCAGAATTTTCACCTAAATGAAACCATTTAAGGGACGTTGGGGTTCTCCCAATGTGTCGCCAAGTGTTTTCACTACGACAATGAGCCTCCAATTTTTTTTCCTAATTTCATTTTGGAACCTACATGAACCGTTGTTTCAAGCCCCTTAGTTTCACCATGTTGTTTCATTTTTTATTTGTGTGTTTTCTCCTAGTATCACATCATCCTAAGTCAATGCTTCCCAAGTGTCATCACCTAACCCTTAGAAGTGCTTGAGTTATCTATTCTATGGTTAGGTGAACTCATGACTTATATCAACTTAGAAACTAGCCTTTTCACCATGCACACACTTATAAAGAACTCAAAAGTGCAGAAAATAAAACTAAAGCAAGAAAGCACCCTTTAAGGAGAAATCACACTCCAAGTTGATGAAGACATGTGTTTGTCTTGAGCACACACCTTCAGGCTCAAGAAGTGCACCCTACTTGAGCAAACGCCTTGATGTTGAGCAAGTGCGCCCTCCTTGAGAAGACTCCTTCATGCAGAAGACATGTGCTCTTCCTAGATGCATGAAGTGCCTCGTTATTGCATGTGGGTGCACTCCTAGAAAATAGGATCCCACATAACTTCCCTTAACTAATCCTTTCAGTTGTCGACAAGTGGTGATCATGCATGAAACGATTTTGCATGTAAACTCTTTTAGATTAACCCAGTTAATCATTCATTTACATAATCATTCTCATCTGGGTTTGGTGCACAACTGTGGATCAAGAAACTCTTCATCAAACTACATTACAAGTAGGCTTTTCATGTCGAATCTATTCATTTCCTTCCATGACTTCACTTTCAATATTGCTTTTATGTCTCGCACTTCTTTTTTTTTAGTTTTTTTACTGAAGTTCTTTTTTCAATCTTGATTCTACAAGTGTTAATTTGTTGTCACATGTTGCAACTCTGCACATTTCTCAACCTTTCACATTCTACCATAATTGCAACAGGATCCATTTAAGCTTGCATATCCCTCTTCTTCTCATTCCTACCATGAAATATTGTTGTCAAACTTGTTCTTGAGTTTTTTTTGGGTAGAGTGCACTTCTGGAACTCGAAGACCAACCATCTTTGAAAACTGTGCCGAAAATAGTCAAGTTTCCCTCTTGAGTACAGTCCTTTTTCATGAAATTCACCCTCCCTTGAGTGCATGAGTGCATCTCAAAGACTCAAATGGTTTCCCTTTGCCATCTGCAAATGCACCCTCCTTTCCTTTGAGAACATGAGTACACCATGAAGGCCTGAAGACTTGAAGACTTGTTCCTTCATCCCTCTGGAGTGCGCCAGTATGCCCTCTCTATCTCCTTGAGTGCATGAGAACAATCTAAAGGCCTGAAGTGCTAACAAACCAGTCCTTCATCCCTTTGGAGTGCACCAATGCACTCTTAATGGTTTTATTCTCTTGCTTGAGTGCATGAGCACACTCAAAAGCCCCTAATGATCCTTGACTTTCCTTCATGCTTTGGAAGTGCACCATTAGAGTTTGCATGCCTATTTTCTTATGCATGCAAGTGATTCTACAATGCCATTGATAGATTTTCATGTTTAGTTACATTTGATAGCTCTTTGTATATGATTTATGAATATATTTCTATATTTTTAGGTTGCATTAAGATAATATTGTCATTATTAGTGTGCTGCCACAAACAAGTTTTTGCACTACAAGTATTATCACCTTCTCATCATTTGTTGGAGTCATGCGTCTGTCTACATGTAAAGTGGCCTCCAAAGAAACTTCAGAGGAAAGCGTTGAGGAAGCAGTTGAAGTAAGAAAGTTGATGTTAGGTCCCTATAATACTAGTGTATTCCCCTTATTGTTATTGTTAGTGTAGCCTCCTATTATTATTTTTATGCCAATGTATCCCCCTTGTTGTTATTGTTGCGCCCCATAAAAGCCCACTATTGTTTTTTTTTTGTAAGCTTAGGTGGGACCTTCTCATTTTTGAGTTTTTACATGTCCGTTATTCATCCCATTTCCAGGGAGGGTAGCACAAGAATCGAACCCAAGATCTCCGGTTCGGTGAGACTTCATTTCCACGGCCATTGCCACTTGAGCTACCCCATGCGGACATAAAAGCCCACTATTGTTATTGTTGTGCCCTTACATTATTATTGTTATGTAGGATCTGATTATATTGTGACCCCTTAGACTCCTATATATACCAAGGAGGTATTATCATTTGTATCATCCAAGAATATATCATTTATATAATGTAAATGAGGTTCCCCTGTAAAACAGGGTATTTTTTAAGTCGTTGATCTGTCTCTTCTACTTTTTTATTAGCTAGTTCCATAACATTTGGTATAAGAGCTTTGGAATCTAGGGGTTCACTTCTTCAAACATGCCATCTTGGAATTTTAGCTATAATTTTCTTATATGAGGCTTAAGAAGAAAAAATTGCAACCACGTGGAGCCAAGATATTGGTGAACTTTGTGTACAAATTCCATATTTTTGTTCGCTATATTTTTAGAGAAACGATCCAAGGAATTTAGGTTTTTGTAAGCTTCAGAAATCAATCTCAAACATGTGATCTAGGGAAAATCATCATAACTTTCTCTTTGAGAACTGGATTTGAATTTCATAAAAATCAGCTGAAAGTGCATAGACTGTATATTTTAGTATATCATTTGTAGCATCGAAGGTCAGAACAATGACACATGGTTCTCCTAAGAGTTCACTCTACTGAATGAGTCAATAATTAGGTTATTATGGGAGATTGGGCATAACCCTTTCTTGAAGAATCTAGTCTTGATATGACTTATGGGGTTGGAAAGAAGAATTGGATGGATACCACAAGATAAAATTTTAGACCTTGGAGATTTGAAATTACAGAGATATAATAGTTTCAATACCGAGATCCTAAAAAACAAGAAAAACATGTGTAATTTTTTAAAATTTTGGATAAATTTTTGTTTGAAAAATAATTTTGTAGTGATTCAAAGGGCATAGAGAAGCACATATATCATTGTTTGATTCCAAAATGCCTCGAAACAATAAAATGGACATGCCTAGTAAGAAATCAGAAATCTCTTCTATGACACATGAAGAAGAGCAAGAAGTGCAACATGATATATCAAAATTACGAGACCAAGTGCAACAAATTTCACTCTCATAAAGAGTAACCAAAAATGAATTGGAAGTGATGATAACTATTAAAATGGATGGCTTAAAATGGAACATGGATGGTTTAGAATAAAAAATAAAAATCGACATGGAAGGTTTGAATGATGGTTAAAAAGTAGAAATGGAAGGTTTGAAAAAGTGATGGTAAGCATATTTATGTGTGTATTCATGAGTGAAAAGGAGTACATGTTTCAGACAAATATATTTTTTTGGTTTCCATTGGCAATTGGTTGAAAAGATGTGCAGCCATGCATATAATGTACTCATTCCTCCAGCCATGTATAAATATGACATGTGACATGGACTAGCCATGTATGAGATGTTGTATGATGATTACTACAACCATGTATTTGTTATTTTATCATCATTATGTATTGGTTGAGAGTCTAGTCTTTAGTATGATGTGTCATCATGGTGATAGGCTTGTTATGGAGGAGTATCATGAGTCTATTTTGCAGCCACATATATGGGATAATGATGATGTAATAGTCACGATGTATCATATTTTTGAGTCATTGGTCCATAGGAGATGATCATAGAAACAGTGTAATTCATTGAAGATCTATGTAATATACTCATGAAGCTATGTGCTTTTACTAGTATCTTTGGGTCATTTAGTCATGATTCGTGAGGTCAAGTTATGGTGATATATTGGTCATGTATGAAGTCTTATGTCTATGCTACAACCATGTATATATAATGTTTATGTCATTTGAGTCATGGTCCTATCGAGTCTGGGTCCATTTGGTGCTTCTATTTGTCAAAGGAAGCATTGTTTGTAACATAAGTGACCACTATAGCTTGGATATGGTATGTGTTCGGGGGAGAATTTATTTTCTCTTTCTTAATTCATCCATGGAATATTTTAGGGGCTAATATTCACAGGTGGGCTAATTTTCCATGATTTTTCCACAAAAAAGATTCACCAATTTCCATTTTTAATAAAAATGATTTTCCCAAATTTTACAATATAAATTTATTTTACCTTAAAAATTGCCAACATTATATAGAGACTATATATAAAATCATTATAAATTTGAATAATTTTACAAATATATCAACAAATATTTTACGATTTTCATATTATGGACTGGTGATATTTGCACTATCATCCACTTGGAGTTGTTCATTCTATGGCTCATGCTATTCTATGATAGTTTGGATTCTTGTCCTCATATTATGTTCAAAGATGCTTGATAGTTGATGCTATGTAGTTCCAGTGGAGAGTGATGGATTGATGATCATGTGCATATTGTTCCATACACTTGATGTTGCTCATGGTTGCATATTATGATGATGTTGCATATGTTGCTTGTGTGGTTGCCTTATGTTGTCATACTGTTGCATGCTACTAGAGGTTGTTCGTTGGTATGCTTCTCTAGATGATGTTTAGTATATTTGTTACTTTCTGCTACTGATATGAGATGAATGGATACTTGTTTATGTGCATCATTTTTCAGCCATGTAGACATCAATTGCTCTAGTCTTTGTGCTTTAGTTTTGGATGCCTTATCATTTGGATTTGACCCTTTTCCATTGATGTCAAAGGGGGAGTGATAGTGGATGATGGTTTGAAGTTTGTGTATGGTTACCATCAATTTAAAAGGGGGAGATTGATGGACTTATGGTATGCATGGATCCAACTAGTTGATGTTAGCACTAGTTCATGATGGAAGCTAGCTCATGTTGGCATTGATGTCAACCCTTATAGCCTAGCTGATGTTTAGATGTCATTCATTGTAGCATGGTTGCAGCTCATTGCATTGACATTGGGATAATTATGTTGGCATTGATGTCAATAGTATGATTTCATAGTCATGATGGTCAGATGATGGAATTAGTCTGGTTGATGATGCTGCTACAAATGGATAATGTAGATCGACATTTGATGGAGATTATGATTGGCACACTAGTTGATATGGAAACTAGGTCTTCATCTAGGTATTCATGCTTATGCTCATGGATATGATTTTGTGTAGTGTGGTGGCATTATGTTTAATGATGGAGATGTGCTAGAGAGTATTTTAGGTCTGTAATAGGTGTTGCAGCTTCTGGAGATTATTGTTGGAGAGTGGAGGACTTGTTGTCACTCTTGCCAACCTTGTTTGTTGGCCTTTTAGGTCAACTTGGTAGTGACAGTTGGGAGACATGTTTGATACAATTTTAGATTTGTTAAAGCTTATATTGGAGGTTTAGAGGCATGTACAATAGCTGATAATGAGCATCCAACATATGACATAGTTTCTAAGCTAAAGGCGTGATGTTTTTCTTCATCCTTAGTCCCAGTGACATAAAGGAAATCCTCTGAGAGTGACTGAAAGCCTCCAGTTGCTGAAAGATAGACCAATGAGAGTCACTGAAGGTTTGAGTCAAGTTTATGTTGTGTTATGTGTGCAACTAAGGATTTTCATGAGAATTTGTCCTCATTCATTGCACAAACTGAATGGAAATTAGCATAGAAATTCCTAGATGATTCTAGAATAAGTTGTCAAGGTCAAGAATGTTTTGAAAAGGTCCTCAAATGATGTGAACTCATTTAATGCACAAGTAGTGGTCTTAGTGGATTGATTTGGTCTAATTTTTGCACCCTTGGTCCTAGCCCCAAGCTTAATTTAGCCCTACATGTTTTATATTCATCACTTGGAGTTGGTTGTTGGTTGGATCTATGCGTGAGTGAATAAGTGAAGGTTGCACTGAGAAAATAGGCTTCAGACCTAATTGTGAGAAGAATTTCTTCAATATATGAGTGTTAATGGTTGCATAGTGAGTAGAACTAAAACATGCTACAGAATAGATCAAATTTGATGCTTCTCGAGTACATATTTTTTGGATAGCTTTTGTATGTTGTTGGATAGTGTTTTTGTTGGTGACTCTCATATTTGTTCTTGCAGGATCTACTAGTGCATTTGGCACATAAACATAATGTCTTATGTTGTTGATTGTATTACACAACATTCATATTTTGGTCTAAGGGTTTGTTATTAGTTTTGTTTTATTTTTTATTTAAATTATTCAATTTTAGTTAAATACATTGTGGCTTCTATTTCTTGTGTGGAGAGAATATGTTTGTGGTGATTTTTGATATGATGATGTCTTGCTACTAGAGATCGTAATGCAAAGCTGAATTGAGTTGAGTAGAAAATCTTGGGATCTAGTTTTAAAATAGATGAAAGGAGGTCCACATAAAATAGAGGAGCAATGACTTAACAGATGTGGAGTAGTGATTGTGAATTATCAACAAAAGGAACAGTTTATCAATCCAATGGTAGTTGGATAGTCCAATCAGAGTTGGGCATGGATTTATTGACTGGGTGTGGATTTTAGTGCATGGTAGTTCATAGCTCTATGGAGAACATAGTCTTTTGAGATGATTTGTAGAATTGAGTGTCCGGGCTAATGGGAGTTGGCTGATTGTATATGAGGTCGAGTCTGCATGTTGATGGGAGTCAACAAATCTATGTAAAAGACATATTTTTATTAATAGAATATTCAGAGTAGTGCACCAGCAACAAGGGTGGTTTTTTCCCCAATGAAAGGTTTTCCACCAAATATCTTGTGTCTCATGTGTTGATGCTTTCTTATGTTCTTGTTCTCGATTATGTTTCTCATATGGTTTATTTGCTACTTATGATTTATGCATAGATATGAAAATGTTTAATGAGTTGCTACTAATTAGTGTGTGTGATTAGTAAAGTAAATACAAGGAAACATTTGGTAATAAGTCAAACTACTGATTCACACCCACCCTCTCAGTAGTGCTCAAATATTTCCAACATAATTGATATTCCATAGGAGCATAAGATTGATGTCTTCATAGGGACTTTAAATGATAACATCCAACATGAGGTTTGCCTTTGGGAACCTGATTCATTGGAGAAGGAATTCAAGGTGGCAAGAAAAGTTGAAAGAAACATTATGGAAACAAGGATGTCTACCACCCACAAATATAAATATGGAAGTGTTTCTACTCCTAGTCTTCCACAACCTACAATTTTAACACCACAACAATTAAAGGAAAAAGGAGAAAACGGGCTTTTGTTACATTTGTGATAGCAAATACACTAAAGGTCATAAGTGTGCTGAGAAGAAATTATTCTACATAGATTGTGAAGAGGAGGGAGAAAAGGAACAAGAAACATTAAAAGATGAGGATATACAACAGGAACCAACCCTAGAGCAAGAAGAAATGAATCTTACTATATCTTGTAATGAATTGACAAGAATTACCACTCCTCAAACTCTCAAGATAGAAGGATATATCAAGAAGAAAAATGCGATAATTAGGATTTATTTAGGTAGTACCCATAATTTTATTCATTGTAAGATATCCAAGGAATTGATTTTGAACACTATATCCAACACAAGAGTGTCAAGTGATGGTTGCAAATGTAGGAACTATAAATTTCTCTAGAAAGTTCCATTAGATCAATCTAACAATGGGGTAATATGTATTGAATACTCCAATGCTTTTCATTCCAATGGGTGGTGTTGATTTTGTACTAGGAGTCCAATGGTTACAATAATTGGGGATGATAACTTTTAATTTTCAAGAACGTTTCTTTAATTTTTTTGGGGAAGGAAAGGAAGTTGAATTAAGGGGTATTACAGGGGAACCAGGAAAGATAATTAGCTCTAATGGCATGAAAAATATTCCAAAGAAAGAAAAACAAGGAGTAATTGCACAATTATGCTCACTAGAGGTTCAAACATCGAAATCATCTAATTCGCCAAATCTTCAAAAAGCCTTGGAAAAACATTCCAAGGTATTTGAGACTCCTTAAGGCCTCCCACCTATTCATGATCATGATCGTGTTATTCATTTGATTCCAGGAAGTGTTCTTCCAGAAATCATACCTTACAGATATACCTATGATCAAAAGAGTGAAATTTAACATATGGTTATAGAAATGCTAGAGGCTAGTATAATTCAACCTAGTCAAAGCTATTTCTCTACTCCAATAGTATTGGTGCACAAGAAGGATGGATCATGGCCTATGTGTCTAGATTATAGGGATCTAAACAAGATCACTACTAAAGATGCATTTCCCATTTCTTTCATTGGTGAATTGTTGCATGAATTACATGGACATTTTACTTGACCAAGCTAGATCTTCGTTTAGGATATCATCAAATTAGAATGAAGACTAAAGACATTCTGAAAACAAGATTCAAAACTCATGAGGGTCATTATGATTTTTTGGTCATGCCATTTGGCCTTACTAATGCACCTCCCACATTTCAAGATTTTATGAGTTCCATTCTCAAGCCCTTATTTAGAAAAATTGTATTAGTATTTTTTGATGATATACCAAATCTAAAACAAGCCTTGGAAGGATGACGTTCAACATGTTGACAGGGTGCTCAACTATTGGAGGAGTATGCAGAAAACTGCAAATGTTTCTTTGGAGTACACGAGGTGGAATTTTTGGGTATATTGTATTTGATGAGGGTGTTATGGTAGACCCTAACAAAATTAAAATCATTTAAGGAATGGAAAATTGCCACAACTCTAAAGCCTCTTCGAGGATTTATCTGCTTGACAGGGTATTATCGTAAGTTTGTTAAGAATTATGGGAGAATAGAAACACCTCTAACAACATTAATGAAGAAAAATGCATTTTCTTGGACTCTAGAAGAAACTAAGGCCTTTGACCATCTTAAAGAGGCAATGTGCCAAGCGCTGGTCTCAGTTACGCCATACTTCTTAGAAACATCTATTGTGGTATGTTATGCCTCAAGAAATGGAATTGGTGTTTTTTTAATGCAAGAAGGAAGACCCAATACTTTTAAAGGTCATGCAATCAAAGGAAAGTATTTATAAAAACCTATTTATGAGAGGGAAATGTTTTAAATACTGCATGCACTAAAGCAATGTCGACCTTACCTAATGTGAAGACACTTGAAGGTAAAAACATATCATGATAGTCTTAAATAATTTTTGGAACAAATATTATCTTCAGAAGAGAAACACAAATGGGTCACGAAGTTGTTGGGTTATGACTTTGAAATCATCTACAAAAATGGGAAGAAAAATGTTGTTGTAGATGCGCTCTCAAGAAAGGATGAGGATGTGGAAGCATTTGTTTGTGCCATTTCTATTATCCAATATGATTGGATAGTCGAATCAAGGGATGAATGAAAGAATGACGAAGAGGTGTGGACAATCATTCAAAATTTGTAGCGATATCCCAGTACATGCGATACATTTAGTTGCAAAAATGATTCATTAGGGTAAAGATATCTCTTATTCATAGTACATATTCCCAACTCGAGAAAAATATTCTTTTGGAATTGCACACCTCCACCTTAGGAGGGAATTAACATTTTAAAAAATTTACCACAGGGTCAAGAAGGAATTTTTTTAGGATGGCCTTAAATCTGATATTTAGAAGTTTGTGGCAAAATGTTTGGTTTTCCAACAAAATAAAGTTGAGACAATTAAGACCCAGGCCCTATTACAACCTTTAGTCCTCCCATGTCAGTGTTGAGAGGATGTCTTAATGGATTATGTCACAAGTTTACCCAAGTCTAAAGAAAAGAGTGTCATCGTGTTGGTAGTTGATAGAATTACCATGTATGGACACTTTTGTGCATTACTTCATCCTTTTAGAGTCAGTACAATTGCCACTGAATTTATGAAAACAATTCAAAAGCTACATGGAAACCCAAATATTATTGTAAGTGACAAAGTTCCCATTTTAATTGGAAAATTTTCTACGAAATTATTTTCTTGTCTTAGTACTCAATTAGCTAATAGCTCATCTTAGCATCCTCAATTTGACGGGAAAACTGAGATAGTGAATTTTTTTTTGTAAGGATATCTATGTTTCTTTGTATCTCATAAACAAACACAATAGGTCAAGTGGTTACCTCTAGCTGAATGGTGTTATAACACTTCCTTCCATATTGCAGCAAAAAATGACCCCATTAATGGCACTTTATGTATATCATCCACCATCCATCACATCATCTTTAAGAGAAATTTCTAAGGTTAAAGCAATGGAAGATCACATCGAGTATCAACAACAAGTTCTCCAACTCTCACTAGTAGAAAATGGTGAAATTAGTGACTAGGTGACTAAAAATGTTAGTCACCGCAACTTTTCCAAGTGAAATACTACAAAAAAATAGCATTATTAAGAGACCCAAATAAAAATGACTAACATAAATGACTATTTTAGTCCCGAGTTAAAATATATGACTAGATAATAATTAATACTACTAAAAATGACTAATGTGAATGACTAATTTAGTTCGGGAACAAAAATATTACTACCTAACTAGAACTACAATAATATAAATTAGTCGTTTATGTTAGTCATTTTAATTGTGACACTTCAACAATCTAAACTTACAATTGATAGGGGATTCAAAGGATATTATAGATTGGATGAAAGGTTATACTTCCTTATACACTTATTTATTGGATCATAGGATGATCAAAATTATGGAGCTTATTATAATCTTTAGGGCCATATCATTTGATCACATTCACAGGAATTAAATTCAATGGTTGATAGATTATTGAAAATGGGTGTGGGCCAACGCCTCCTGTTGCAACACGACATGACCACCTATATATGTTACAATAGCCTTTTGAGCTTATTAAGTGGGTTGCACATCTATTTCACATTTCTTCTTTATCTTGCAAAGTGGTAGTGCTAAGGAGAGAGTATGAACTTTGATCAAGGAATGTTCAGTTAATACCACTAGCAAACTTCCTAATTCGTGCAACTTTTCAAATGTATTAAGTTTTCTTCACAACTTCTCATGGTGCTTAAATTACTTGTCTAAACCTCTAATTGACACTACAACCCTCCAACATATCTAACTATTCAAACCCTTCAACCTTTGTTAGAGTCTTCTTAGACGTGCACTCATGCTTGAAACAATACCCAACACTAGCATCACGAATGTGCATGCTCATTCCCTCTTTTAATGCCTCATTGAAACCAAATTATCGCACTTCTTAAAAATAAATTTCATGTCTTAAGGAAAAGAACCTACTTTGCTTATAACAACCTAAACTATGTGAATTACTATGAGAGAGCTTCATTTTCTCAAGATGAAAACATAGGGTCTTAAACCCAATTCGCACAACAATTTGAATAAATTTAACCTAAATAAGGATGTGTATCCTACTCCTTCTAAATTTGACATATGAATTTTAATAAACTAACATTTGTTTTTAACTATTATTATGTACACCTTCGTAGACTTAGCAGTCATATCGTTGCGTGGAGGTGGGTCCCATCTTGTCTCACAAACAAGGGGGTCTCATATACCAATTTGGTGTCTCACTTGTCCGTGACCTTTTGGATAATAATAATATATACTCTATTTTATTTTTACCCACCTAATATGCAAGAACACCTAAATGTTTTCAATACAACCAAGTTAAAATCACTTATTTCCTTTCAACATCTCACGTTTTTTCTCCTTAAACTTTAATAGAAAAATCATTGCATAAAAATATAACCTTAAAATTAGATTATTATTATTATAATAAATACTACCTAATATCGCAACCAAAAACATGTAAAAGCCTATTAAAGTTATTATATTATTATTATATAAATAATACCTAATATCACAACCAACAACATGTAAAAGCCTATTAATTTCTCAAATACAATTGAAATATGTAAGTGAAATTATAAGACATTATTTTTTTAGCATTGGAGAATTTTAACCCTTTTTTGAAATGTAACCTTTAATTCTTATTTACAATACCCTTCCCAACCACAAACCAAACTATTCATAGTGCAGGAAGATGACATATCAGAGACTTGTGAATTACGGTTCCATGACTAGCTAAGCCAGCATGAATCTTTTGTCCACTGATTGCGCTAGACCCAATATCAAATGCCACCTTTGATTCTTCTATCAATTGATCACTATAGATCTAATATCGAATGCTACCATCAAATATTCATTCAAACAATTGGAGGCATCTATTCTCATTGTTGTTGGAAATGTCTATCTTCCTGTCCTCCTCTCGATGTATTCAAAACCTGGTGAGTCATTCCTAACTTTTAGTCCATCTTTAAAAGCATGAGACTACCCTTCTAGTACATATTAGGGTTTGATTTATATTGTAAAAATTATCCCATTCTCACTTCAATACATGAAGCTGCAGATAATTACCAAATATAGCTTTTGTATTCCATTTGGAGCCCAATCTAACACTCCAAACTATTTTTCTATGGAAACCAAATCACAAAAACAAAAATTTCCATCACATTGTGATCCATATGGGTTGAGGCCTCCTCTCACCGATAAAATCCTTAATTTGTTTGTATCCATTGCCAGCCTCTTCCCACAAGAGTGAAAGTATACTAGCCCCTGACTGAGAGATAAGTTGAGGGTGCCTTGCATTGAGATGTTGCCAATGGAGGTTGCCACAGTGAACCCTTAGGTGAGTCTAGCCTTTGCTACAACGAAAACTGAGGAAACACATATGAGTATTTATGTTTTGGTTGGGATTCATTCCACTGCATTTAGAAGGGTCTTCATGCCATTTACAATCTTTCCAAAGATGACATGGAAGATTTTCCATCGATGGTAAGTGCATGTCGATTAGATTTAAACAATCTTATTCAACATTTACCATTGCATGATGCTTCTTGATTTAAAGTCTAAGAGATATCTAGTAATGGCTATTCTTCTAGAACCATAAGAAGATCATGATGAACAACATGAAATTGTAGTTCATAAATCTCAACTTCTTATGTATTCATTTGAGCCACTTGCTTATGTAGAAGCCAATGTTTTACAGGGATGTTTTAAAATGCAGCCATTCCTTCTACAATTAGGAGATTTAGTATTGCAAAGATTCACTTTTTTTACTTTGCTATAGAAGAAAACCTATAATCCATATCATTAAAACTCTCCTCTTGCAAAGCATTTAAAATATTTTCCCTTAGATGAAATAGCGGAACATGTATACTAGAATCCTCCACAAACATAACTAAATCCTTGAAAGCCATGTTTCCAGACATTTGATCATTTCAACTTGGTAAAGGGGAATTTTTCTAGAGGACACATAGAAATTTTAGCATGGTCTTCAGATCCTTCAAATTTACTCTTAAAATCACCTAAAATTTGTAAAAACGAAAGATAAGGGTCCTGCTAAAACCTTGAGGATGAAATTTGAACACCAATTGACCTAGTACTTGCACATCAACAAGCTTGATCGATCCTAAGAATAGAAAATTTAGTTTGTAATGTATTAAAAATTGAGACCAAAATCTTGTTGAAACCATTGACAAATTCCCAACTTCAATGCCAAATTCATGAATTTTGAGAATGATAAGCTTCATGTTAGAAGTAAATCCCTTTTTCTCCTTCCCTCATAATAATCCTTATTATGCAAAGAATAGTAACGATGCCCATTTTCTTATTATAAGGCCCTTTTCATGTACATTGGTAAAGGCATTGAGAGTTTTATTAGTTTGGGATGAAATAAAAATCATCCCAAGCTACCAAGTGGTACACCTTGGAGCATATTCAAGCTAAGCTTGCCCAACCAACAAGATAGTTGTTGGTGATCAATGACTCTTGAAAGTGGAGGTTTGAGCTTGGAAGGAGTCAAAGATTGACTGAGTCTCTTAACTTAATAAATTGTCTCTATGAGATTATTCAAGGAGATTTGAAGTATGTTCACACTGTAGTCATTGTATCAGAGGTGCAGAGTTACATAGAATCATAAATGTAGGATCTTCAATGTAGTGGTGAGTTTCATTCATGCATCATAACATAAATTTGGTGTTGTGTCCTAGATAGGTTTATAACACAATTCCTATTTAGACTAATAGTATACTAGTTTATATCACTAATTAGCCTATAGCACAATGGTTTCCATTTTGCTAATTTAGTGACCAATTCCTTGGAAGAGGTGAGAATAATATTAGGTGACAAGTGGAAAGTGGGAACGTATCACAGTGTATTTGTAAACATCTAATTGTAACTCCTGTGTTTAGGAGACAAACAACCACCAATGGTTCCATTGAATTTTCCATCATTTACTCCGTTAATTGACTTCATTATATTTTGGACTTTATGTACTACAATATATCTGCATTTGTGGCATTCCTATTTTGTAGTATTCCTTTTATTTTTTAAATTCCACTTATATTACTTCAACGAAAAGGAGAAATTAGTTACATTTGATATCAATATATTATTTTTGCAATTCTTCTCATCTTTGTTTGTAAGAACATATACGATATTGGTCAAAATCTTGTCACATTTTAGCAATAGTTCGATCTATTGTCAACTGATTATCACAAGCTAATGTGCACCTTTTACCCATCCAAGATAATGTGAGCTGGGATGAGTTGATGTTGGTAACTTCAGATCATTTTCCAATTGAAGAAAGAAAAGGTTATTTTGGTTGCTATTATCAATGACTATATATGCTAGTTTGTGCTTGATTTGACAGTTCTATGTATAAAGAGCTTCCTCGTTGCTGGAAAGGTTATCTTTCGACATTAGCATCAAGTGTGGATCAATGTAGTTGGGATTGTTTACATCAACCTCTAAGTCTCCAACCTCTCAATAATGCCTAGAAAGGAAGTATTTTTCCTTTTGGAGCTCCTTGGCCTAAATGTTTGGCATTCCTCATTGGAATGGGTAAGCTTCCTGTGATAGGTGCCATATTTCTTCTTGCCACAATGGGTAGAGTATATGGAAAATGTTTCTCCTTTGTTCTACCCAATATTGTTGGGCTGAATAATTAGTAGAAATAAAATGAGGACGAAATTCCCTTCATCTAAAAGAATTGATTGGTATTATGTAACTTGCCTTCAATCTTGGAACCAATTTGCATAAAATGCTCCAGGGAGGAAATAGAAGAAACTGTAACTTATTTATAATACTGGGAACAACCCACAAAATAATTTGGTGTAGAGGGTATATTTTGGGCCCCTTGAGACTCTACCTTGAGTTGGGAGAGAGATCCATATTTGGATCTCCATTCCTATTAATATCTGGCCTCCTTCGGTCATTTCGGTCGAAGGAAATATTGAGACTTTAGTTTCAACGTTTTAGGATCATACATTGAAACCATTTTATGCTAGCCATCAACATTAGTGTTGCACGCAAGGGCTGTTTTATATGGGAGATTAAAGCTACCCTAATATAATTTGTAGTTATGAGAATAACCTCCTTTGAAGAAAAATTATTATAACTATGAACAATAAGAAAAAAAACCTGGAAATTATTCTACTCAATGTGTAGTTAATCAATTATGGGTTTGCAAAAGTCCTCTTGTATGCCTGGATATTGGTTAGTTCTTCCAATATGACAAGACTATTTATCTTCAATAAGGATTCCTTCAACAAATGAAATGGACCTTTCTGCCTTTCTCTCATATGGCTCACACAAATATTGATAATATGATCAACCTTCTTTTCTTCCTCATTAGAGTCCATGTCATATGTAGGATGACTGTCAAAGAAAAAATATAGGATCTTGCACTGTTCTGTTCAAACTTAATAGGTAATGCTGATTGGACATGCACATCATTATGAGTGCCAAAGTTTCTACCATATTCAAAATCATAGATAGGAGTGTTGGTCTCTTGAACCTTCGGGGATCTTCAGGATTTCCCTTCATTAGTGAGTGTCTTCTTACTCTCATTCTCAGGGAAACTAGAACTATAGTCTTGTCCACTATCTCCATCTACACTCAGGATTTTGTCATATGGTAGTTGAATTTCAATTTTCAATTTTGCAAAATCTTGCCATCTTTTAGCAACAATTTGATCTATTATCAACTGATTAAAACAAGCTAATGTGCATCTTTTACCCATCCAATATAATGTGAGTTGTGATGAGTTTAGGTTTTTAACTTAAGTTCCTTTTCCAAATGAAGAAAGTAAATGTTAATTTTGTTGCCATTATCAATGACCATATATGCTAGTTTGTGCTTTATTTGACAGTTCTATCTACAAAATGCTTGCTTTTTGATGGCAAGGCTATCTTTGGGCATTAGCATCAAGCGTGGATCAATGTAGTTGGGATTGTTGAAACCAACCTCTAAGTCTCCAACCTCTCAATAATGCTTACAAAGGAAGAATTTTTCCTTTTGGAGGTTTTTGGCCTAAATGTTTGACATACATCATTGGAATGGGAAAGATTCCTATTATAGGTGCCATATTTATTCTTCCCACAGTGGTTAAAGGATATGGAATTGGTTTCTCCTTTGTTCTACCCATTATTGTTGGGCTAAGTAATTAGTAGAAAGAAAATGAAGACAAAATTCCCTTCATATAAAAGAATTGAATGGTCTTCTGTAACTTGGCTTCAATCTTGGAACCAATTTTCATAAAATGCTCTAAGGAGTAAATCAAAGAAACTCTAACTTATTTCTAATAATAAAGAAAAACACACAAAATAATTTGGTGTAGAGGGTATACTTTTGGCCCTTTAAAATCTACCTTCATTTGGGAGAGAGATCCATATCTGGCTCTCAATTCCTATAAAGATTTGGTCTCCTTGGGTCATTCTGGTTGAAGGAAATATTCAGACATTAGTTCCAATGTTTCTGGATCAAACATAGGAATTTTTTTATGTTGGCGATCAACATCATTGTAGTAGACAAGGGGTTGTTTTATATGGGAAATTATAGCTACCTGAATATAGTTTGTAGTTAGGAGAACAACCTCCTTTGAAGATCAATTATCATAACTATGAACAATAAGAGAAAAACATGGAAATGATTTTTCTCACTGTGTAGTTAATCAATTATGGTTTTGTAGAAGTCCTCTTTTATGCCTGGATATTGGTTAGTTCATCCAATATGAAAATACTATTCATGTTCAATAAGGATGCCTTCAACAAATGGAATGGACCTTTCTACCTTTGTCTCATATGGTTCACAAAATGGCTTGACAATATAATCGACCTTATTTTCTTCCTCATCAGATTCCATGTCATATGTAGGATGACTGTCAAAGAAAAATATATAGGATCTTGCACTGTTCTGTTCAAACTTAATAGGTAATGCTGATTGGACATGCACATCATTATGAGTGCCAAAGTTTCTACCATATTCAAAATCACATATAGGAGTGTTGGTCTCTTGAACCTGTGGGGATATTCAATATTCCCTTCATTAGTGAGTGTCTTATTACTCTCATTCTTAGGGAAACTAGAACTATAGTCTGGTCCACTATCTCCATCTACACTCAGGATTTTGTCATATGGTGGTTGAATTTCAATTTTCAATTTTGCAAAATCTTGCCATCTTTTAGCAATAGTTTGATCTATTGTCAACTGATTAGCACAAGCTAATGTGAATATCTTACCATCCAAGATAATATGAGTTGTGATGATTTGAGTTTGTTAACTTAAGTTTCTTTCCCACTTGAAGCAAGAAAAGGTTATTTTGGTTGCCATTATCAATGACCATATATTCTATTTTGTGATTGATTTGACAATTTTATGTACAAAGAGCTTCCTTGTTGCTAGCAAGTCTCTCTTTGGGCATTAGCATCAAGTGTGGATCAATGTAGCTTGGATTGTTGACTTAAACCTCTAAGTCTCCAACCTCTGAATAATGCTTATAAAGGAACTGTGTTTCTTTTTGGAGCTCTTTGGCCTAAATATTTGACATTCCTCATTGGAATGGGAAAGCTTCCTGTGATAGGTGCCATATTTCTTCTTCCCATAGTGGGTAGAGGATATGGAATTAGTTTCTCCTTTCTTCTACCCAATATTGTTGGGCTGAGTAATTAGTAGAAAGAAAATGAGGATGAAATTCCCTTCATCTCAAATAATTGAATGGTCTTATGTAACTTGGATTCAATCTTGTAACCAATTTGCATAAAGTGCACCAAGGAGGAAATAGAGGAAACTGTAACTTATTTCTAATACTAGGAAACAACCTGAAAAAGGATTTGGTGTAGACTATAGAGGGTATATTTTGGGACCTTTGAGACTCTACCTTGAGTTGGGACAGAGATCCATATTTGGCTCTCCATTCTTATAAAGATCTGGACTCCTTGGGTCATTCTGGTCAAAGGAACAATTGATACTTTAGTTCCAAAATTTCTGGATCAGACATAGGAAAAGTTTTATGCTTGCCATCAACATCATCGTTGTGAATAAGGTGTTGTTTTATATGGGAAATTAAAGCTACCCAAATATAATCTGTAGTTAGGAGAACAACCTCCTTTGAATATCAATTATCCTAAGTATGAACAATAAGAGAAAAACCTGGAAATGATTCTTATAACTACATAGTAATAAATTATGGGTTTGCACAAGTCCTCTTATATGCCTGGATATTTGTTAGTTCTTCCAATATGAAAAGATTATTCATCTTCAATAAGGATGCCTTCAACAAATGGAATGGACCTTTCTTCCTTTGTCTCATATGGTTCACAAAACTACTTGATAATATGATCAACCTTATTTTCTTCCTCATTAGAGTCCATGTCATATGTAGCATGACTGTCAAAGAAAAACTATAGGATCTTGCACTGTTCGGTTCAAAGTTAATAGGTAATTCTAATTGGAGATTCACATCATTACGGGTGCCAAAGTTTCTACCATATTCAAAATCATAGATAGGAGTTTTGGTCTCTTGAACATTAGGGGATCTTCACGATTTCCATTCATTAATGAGTGTCATATTAATCTCATTCTTAGGGTAACTAGAACTATAGTCTTGTCCATTATCTCCATCTCCACTCAAGTTTTTGTCATATGTTGGTTGAATTTCAATTTTCAATTTTTCAAAATCTTGCCATCTTTTAGCAATAGTTCGATCTATTTTCAACTGATTAGCACAAGATAATGTGCATCTTTTACCCATCCAAGATAATGTGAGTTGTGATGAGTTGAGGTTGGTAACTTAAGTTCCTTTTCCAATTGAAGCAAGCAAGTTTATTTTGGTTGCCATTATCAATGACCATATATGCTAGTTTATGCTTGATTTGACAATTCTATGTACGAAGAGCTTCCTTGTTGCTGGCGAGGCTATATTTGGGCATTAATATCAAGTGTGCATCAATGTAGTGGTGATTGTTGACATCAAACCCTAAGTATCCAACCTCTCAATAATTCTTAGAAAGGAAGTTATTTCCCTTTTGGAGCTCTTTGGCCTAAATGTTTGACATTCCTCATTGGAATGGGCAAGCTTCATATGATAGGTGAAATAAAAATAAATGAAATCCAGATATATTAAACATACTTGATCTTTGTAGTGGTGGGAAATTGCACCGACTTTTCTGTCAATTGAATGTTCTTCCCATACACTCAATCAACTCATATGTTGGAAAATCTTGGTGTAGATATTTACAGATTAGACAGAGTCATCATAAGTTTTGGAATGCCAATGGGTCCTTTGAGGTATATTATGAGAGAATGTGTGTCTGTAGGTATCTTTTGAGCGCATGTGCATGTGTGCATATCCAAAGTAAGAAATATTTTAGTAAAGTAAAATGTTCCATGTCATTGAGAAAACAATGACCTAGATATTTTAACCATAGAGAGAAATTTCTTGTTTGCATGACAAAGTGAGATTGATTTTTTTATTACCCGTAGACTGCAAGATCTTATTGGATATGAAGTATCTATTGAGGTTGGAAAGCAATTTGTTACAACCTTTGGAGATCGGACCTTCAAGTCACCACTAAATGAACTTGTGATAGAAATTAAATGAGTTGGCAATCATAGGTTTGAGTATATTCTAAAACTATGGCCTAATTTTTATAGGCTTTGAGCCATATAAGATTCCCTTCCCATTTATTTTTGGGCATTTCCTGTGTTTTTTGTGTGTAGATTGAAAATTTCCTCACTATTTTTGAAACCCTCAACTTTTGTTGGAGACCTAAAAATATATGTTTTCTCAGTACCTTTATTGCAGACCTCAAATATCTTGGTTTTCTAAGTGAGAACCTTATGAAAACCCTATTTTCATTACTGAGAAGTTGCCTATTTTTTCTTGGTTGTATGATTGGAGGAATTTCTCCTATCATTCAATTCTTTCAGGGGGGATTGAACAACCCCTCAACAATTGGATTTGCTGGAAATTTTGACATCGTGCCTGATTTGAAAGAGTGTGGATATTATGACGTGCAACAAGTTCAGCTGATCACTTGACAATTGTTGAATACTTTAGTTGCAGATAGTGTGGAGAAAGTCTTTGTAGATCCATTCAAGAAACCAACCTCTTTTGTGGAAGAATTGAAGAATGAAATGTTGGAATACTTGCATCAGCAAGTTGAAGCCTATGCAACTAGGAGTCGGAATGGTCGGTTCTAGAGCCCAGTTAACATCTAAAGGGATGCTTTACAAATCGTTCTAAGGTCTAAGAGAAGTTTTTTTAGGTGTGTTTCGAGAAAATTTCTTTCTCGGGACATAAAATATGGGAGGATTGACGAATTTTCTCAAGAGTTCGACAAGATAGTGTCATGGCTAGCAGGAAAAAGAGAATTTGTAGCAAAGGATTTTCTTAAAAGGGCTAATTGGAGTAGAATTTATTATTTTCAAATGAGGTTTGAGAATAGACTAGAGCTTGTATAACACAAGTTGAAATTCCCATTAAGGCATGTGATGTGTGTCAATGAAGGTTGTGCAGAGGTGTTGTTGGCTATTCACTACGAGGAGCATGATGGTAGATGTCCATTCAAGCTGTTTCTCTGCAAGAAAAGTTGTAAAGCCAGAATCTTAAGGAAAGACATGGAGAACCACTGTTCCACAATCTGCCCAAATAAAGTGGTCCCCTGCCCTTTCAACAAGGTTGGCTGTGCTATTGTCTTACACAAGGTTCATTGGATTAACAATTCAATGATTCTATTCCCTCCATTGCTCAATTTCCTTCAAGTACTCCAAAACTAGGAGACTACATCTGTGAACCAGGCAGAGGACATTCACCTTCTTGAAAAGGTATTCCAATCAATTTCACACACATATACTTTGATGCATGGAGTAGCAATAATTTTCATTTTCTCTTTTTTTCAATATGGATCCTATTTTACTCATTAGTTTATGCTCCAAAAGGTCCCTTGAGGTTGTCAAAATAATTACTTCAAATATCCTTCCTCTAGGGCTAACTCTGAAAGGAAGAAAGATTAATTCATATCAATATTTCCAGGTCTCTTGGTCCATTACTTTTTAGTGAAAGAAGCATTGTGATTTGGGAATAAAGCCTATATGGACTCTCAAAACATATATAGAGAATGAGTTAATAGTGGAGATATTGGTTCTAACTGTAAAATAATTTCTTCCTAGTATTTTATTTAGACATTGTCCATCTTATGCTATTTCTCTGCAAATGTGGAGCTTAAATATTTTCTTTTGGGATTTGGACATCAGAAAAATATCACAACCATGATTGTTGGATTTATTTATCCCATTGTTTTATTTATTAGATGCTTTTGTTCCAATATTATTCAAATCAATGTTAGTTGGTGATGGCACAAAGCTATACTGATTTTATCATTAGTAATAGGAATATTCCAGGTTTATGTGATAGCATCCTTCCTCTCTCTGGTACTAGACATCACTTTTGGATGCCTGCATGCTTTGTGGATGCCCTTACATGTAATTGTTTCTCTTTGTTATAATTTCTTAAATGCAAGCATGTTACAATGACAATGAATATCTCCCATTGGAGATATTGTGTATTGTTTCACTGAAAATCGTACTATCTCTTAGTTATACTACAATTACGGGAAGCATTTGAATTTTGTGAAGGTGATCTCATATCTTTCTGCATTCTTTGCAGACCTTATCCATAAGTCAAAGATTCGAAGTAAAACATAAAACAAAAGATGGAAAAAGCATAGGAAATTGGTATGAAATAAACAAACCTGTTTAAGTACCATACATACAAAAAGGCATGTGAAGAAGAGTAAATAAACTGAGGAGACCATGTAAACAACATCACGGGCAATAGTCTAAAGCAATAAAGAACAGGAAAGAAACAACTTCAAGATTAAGGCAACCAAGACCAATAACATGAAGAATTATAGATAATATATAAGGGAAAAAGTGTGCTTCCTAATTACGATTCATGTGGCACACTTAATTCATAGGAAATTCAAATCCTTAACAATAACATAAAATTTCTCCTGCTTTATAATAGTTCTATAACTTCTAGTTTATATGTAACACTAACATGCAATAAGAAATTTTCTACAAAAAAGGACCTAAAATATAGAGACAATCCTATAAATAAATATGAATGTTTCATGCATATCGCATAATAATTTATCTTCGGGACACATCTTAAACACACTTCAAAGACACTTTTCAGGTAAAAAAAACCCAAGTTTTTGGGTACTTTCCTTAAATCCTGGGAAATGTGTTAAATAGTTTCAAGAACATTGCAGTCACCCATCCTCAAATATATTCCAGTTTATCTCCACTTTAGCATAAGCAGAAAAGTAGTTGTTTTCAAGGGGAGAAGAAAAGTTACCAACTCCTAGAACCAAGAAAGTAAATTGCTTGAATTTCATCAATTATCTCTCAGTTTCAGTAGATGCATTGCTTCAAGACTGAGAAAACAGAAATGAAAATGTATTTCTTTTGAGCAGTAAATACCTGGAAAAACAACATATCTAAACCAATCAAAATTCCCATATTCCAAAAGATCAAGCTACTCCAATGTCATGGTCATTAAAACAAATATTGGTCCAGGACTCGACCCTTTTTCATGAATTCCACATTAATCATTCTTCAATGGAACTTTGGAGAAGCACATTCCAACAAGCCTATAGTGGACCCACCATATCGATTGTGGCCTAAAGAATTTTCCTTAAACACCTAGAAAGATTTTAATGGTGAAATAAAAATAGATGAACTCCAGATATCTTAAACATACCTAATATTTGTAGTGGTGGGAAATTCCACCGGCTTTTCTATCAATGAAATGTTCTTCCCATACACTCAATCAACTCATATGTTGGAAAATCTTGGTGTAGATATTTATAGATTAGACAGAGTCATCATAAGTTTTGGAATTCCAATGGGTCCTTTGAGGTATATTCTGATAGAATGTGCATGTGTAGGTATCTTCTAAGAGCATGTGAATGTGTGCACATCCAGAGTAAGAAATATTTTGGCAAGTAAAATGTTCCATGTCAATGACAAAGTAATGACTTGGATATTTTAACCATAGAGAGCAACTTGTTATTTTCAGGGAAGAGTGAGATGGATTTCTTTTATTACCCATAGACTACAATATCTTATTGGATATGAAGCATCTGTTGAGGTTGGAAAGAAATTTGTTACATCCTTTGGAGATCGGACCTTCAATGAGTTGGTAATCATAGGTTTGAATCTCTTATAAAACTTTGGCTTACCTTTTATAGGCTTTGAGTCATATAAGATTCCCTTCCCATTTATTTTTAGGAATTTTTTGTGTTTTTTGGGTGTTTCTTGAGATTTCCTCACTATTTTTGAAACCCTCAACCTTTGTTTGGGACCTACAAATCTCTATTTTCTTAGTACCTTTATTGCAGACCTCAAAAATCTCAGTTTTCTCAGTACCTTTACTGCAGACCTCAAAAATCTCAGTTTTCTCAGTGAGAACCTTATAAAACCTCTATTTTCATTACTAAGAAGTTGACTATTTTTTCATGGTGGTCTTCTTGGAAGAATTTATGTTATCATTCAATTCTTTCAGGGGGGGATCGAACCGCCCCTCAATAATTGGAATTGCTGGAAATTATGATGTCGTACCTAATTTAAATGAGTGTGGATATTATGATGTGAAACAAGTTCAATTGATCATCCGACAGTTGTTGAATACTTTAGATGCAGATAGTGTGGAGAAATCCTCTGCAGATCCATTCAAGAAGCCAACCTCTATTGTGGAAGAATTGAAGAATGAAATGTTGGAATACTTACATCATCAAGTTGAAGCCTATGCAACTGGGAGTGGGAATGGTTGGTTCTAGAGCCTAGTTAACATCTTATGGGATGTTTTACAAATCTTTCTAAGCTCTAAGAGAAGTTTTTTTATGTGTGTTTTGAGAAAAAAGAATTCTGGGACATAAATGATGGGACGATTGACAAATTTTATCAAGAGATTGACAAGATAGGGTCATGGTTGGCAGGAAAAATAGAAGATGTAGCCAAGGATTTGCTTGAAAAGGTTGAACATAGTATAATTTATTATTATGAAATGTGGTTTGAGAAGAGACTAGAGCTTGTAGAACAAAGGTGAAATTCCCATTAAGGCTTATGATGTGTGCTCATGAAGGTTTTGCAGAGGTGTTGTTAGATATTCATTGTGAGGAGAATGATGGTACATGTCCATTCAAGCTTTTTCCCTGCAATAAAAGTTGTAAAGCCAGTACCTTAAGAAAAGACATGGAGAACCACTGTTACACAATCTTCCCAAATAAAGTGGTCCCCTTCCCTTTCAACAAAGTTGGTTGTTCTATTGTGCTTACACAAGGTTCATTGGATCAACACTTCAATGATTCTATTCCCTTCCATCGCTCATTGTCCTTCAAGTACTCCAAAACTAGGAGACTACAACTGTGGACCAGGCATAGCACATTCACCCGCTTGAAAAGGCATTCCAATCAATTTCACACACATAGACTTTGATGCAAGGAGTAGAGGTAGTTTTCATTTTCTCTTTTTTTCAATCTAGATTCTATTTTATTCATGGATTTATGCTCCAAAAGATCCCTTGAGTTTGTTAGAATAATTACTTCAAAGATTCTTCCTCTAGGGCTGACTCTGAAAGGAAGAAAGATTAATTTATATCAATATTTCCAAGTTTCTTGGTCCATTTCTTTTCAGCGAAAGAAGCATTGAGTTTTGGGAATAAAGTCCATGTGTATTCTCAAAACGTATATAGAGAATCATTTAATGGTGGAGATATTGGTTCTAACTATAAAATATCTTCTTCCTAGTCTTTTATTTGGTCATTATGCATCTTATTCTATTTCTTTACAGATGTGGAGTTGAAATATTCGGTTTTGGGATTTGGACATCAGAAAAATATCACAACCATGATTGTTGGATTTATTTCTCTCATTGTTTTTATTTATTAAATGATTTTGTTCCAATGTTATTCAAATCAATGTTATTTTTTCAATGATGGCACAAAGCTATACTGATTTTCTCATTAGTAACAAGAATAGCATATTTCCTCTCTCTGGTACTAGACTTCGCTTTGGGATGTCTGCGTGCTTTGTGGATTCTCTTACTTGTAATTGTTTCTCTTTGTTATGATTTCTTAAATGCAGGCATGTTACAATGACAATGGAATATCTCCCGTTGGAGATATTGTGTATTATTTCACTGAAAAGTGTACTATCTCTTAGTTATACTACAGTTAGGGGAATCATTTGAATTTCGTGAAGGAGATCTCATATCTTTCTGCATTCTTTGCAGACCCTATCCATAAGTCAAATATTCAAAGTTGTGGATGTTGGTTTTTTATCTCTCGGTCTTAAGGAATAAGAAGCAAGAATCAAATCTCTAGGGAAAGAAGTCAATAGGATACAACAAGACGTTAAGGCTATTGATGTTTCTATTGAAGTATTGCCGCTACATAGAGAGTTACGCAACTTACATAAGAAGATATACAATTTGAGTCATACTTCATGAGGCCTATTGGAGATGTACATTTAAAAATGATTTTCAAACTCTTGAGAAATTAACATAAACATCCTAGCATTTTGAAAAGAATAACCATGGCCACTTTTTGAATTGTTATAGTTGAGCACTACTTATGTGGAACAATGACTAACATATAGTTCAATTATTTCAATAAAAGGAGAGGGTAATAAATAAATTTTTTTTTTCCTTTGAGGCTGAGGAACTTTCAAGACCTAACCTTTTATCTCTTTAAAGGGACAAATATATTTACATAAATAAAGGAAAAAGTTAATTATGGGAATAATTAGAGAAATTATTCTAATCTATCAAGACTATCAAGTATATTAAGTTAGAGGGAAGTTCCATGAATGGGTGGTAATGGGCACAAGCACATCTAAGAGAGTAACATCCTCCCTCAACTCATGCTCTTTTAAAATGGGGAAAATATTTCCCCCTGTGTTCTCCTGCTTGGCTATGGGAATGCTTTCCAAGTTTGGGATGCTGAGGAAACTAATGATGTGAGGGAGTTGATTTTGAAGCAGGATGGTCCTATTTCATTCCTGCAAATGCAATCAAGGCCAATCACCTCAGGTAGTGAAGATGATGGCTTCAATGTTGTTCAACTGCTATTATTGGTTGTTACAGGAGTAGGAACTCTCAATGGAGGTATTGTTCAAGGTGGATTTGGCTCTAGATATGGGGGATTCATTGACAGCCCTCCTTAGTCAGGGAGTAGTGTTTTTGTTCCCATGGATGTTTGATTTTACTCCTTAAGGTCACACATTTATGTACATGTGTTAAGGTTCAGATCACTTGTTTATATAGTTCGTTGTAGTTCTCAAATTATAGTTGTTTCCCTTGCTACCTAAGTAAGCAATTTGTGTTCATTTGTTGTTTTTCTTGTTATTTCACATTCTATAATCTCACTCTTATTTGGTAGATATATTTTTTTTATGTGGCTACTCTCCAAAACACTCTTGGTGTCCCCACTTACCCTATCCCTCAAGGGGGACAAGCTACAAGAAGCATAAATATAGGCTAGGACAAGCTACATGAAGCATAAATATGGGATTTATTTTAATTTATAGTTTTTACTATTTCTCCATTCTCATTTGTATGTTTTATTGTAACGATAGAAAACTTAGTCAAGCTTTGTCACTCTCCAGTAGTTTTGTACTTCTATATATGCATAATACAATGCAGAGTGTACCATATGTGGACATTATGAAAATTTCCTGTCATCTCATACTTCCATACTTTCTCTCTTGTGTGTGAGTATTCACATTGCTATTTTTTACTCTTATCACCATCATGCACCATTATGTGACATCATAGTTATGCATTTTGGCCACTAACGTAGACCTTTGAGAGCATTTTTTTAGATATGGAGGATGGATTTTGAAAACTTGTCTACATGATAATTTTTGCCTCTACATCTGCAACATTTTATCCAAATTGGGTTCAAAATGGAGTTCTCATTCCTCCACCTACAATTCAGCCTCAAGTGGACTGGTTATAACTTATGATAGATGTTGAAAAAAATTAATGATATTTTCCAAGAAAAACCTTCTAGGGAAATCCAAAGGATACTTCCCCACATTTGTGGATGGCATCTCTAGTAGACCCATTGGCATGGACTAGTGTGCCTCACTTCGGGGGATTAGAATTGGGTACCTACTGGAATGGAACAAGCCAAATGCCCAGCAACATGGTCACAACTGGTTGAGCCAACCATTTGGGCTAATTATTCATAATTGTTTTCCCTATCTAATGTTCTTTCTATGTTACGTATTTTATAAAAGTAATTTACCATTAATGTCATTTGTAATTAAAAGTCAATTTAGTCAAAAGACATCATGAAACATTGTAGTCCTTATGGAGACAAAGGAAGGAAGACTTTAAAGGTGGTTTTCATATTTATGTTTTCACTTTTGTATGCATTGTCTTCTTGTAACATGTGCATCTTGGTATTTGTTTGTTGGATGAGTTCCCCTGCAACATTTTCTTCATGTGTTGATGTAGTTGTGCTTCTTGATGATTTTCTATGTTTTTAGTTTTGTTACTTTATTACAGTAGTGATTTATGGATGAAGAAATGTTGTTAAAGATAATTTTCCAAGTTTTGATATAATTGCTTAAATTTTAACATGGGTATTTTGATTCTAAAATTTGTAAAAGTGGAAAAATGAATTTCAGACCTGTAATTTGTGGACGTGATTTTATGGCTTAAGATTGACATTGTAGGGACATTAATTTTGTGAACGCATTTTCCAACCTATAACCCTTGAAATTGCTTGACAATTTTGATGCTATTTCCGGGGATGTATGCCTCACACCCTTGTTGGCAATTTTGTGCCCTAATGGAGATATTTGAAGACAAAAAAAAAAGACCAATGGTGCATCCATCTGAGGAACACGAATGTACCTTTGGCACAACAACAAAATTTGAATCTTTAACCCTTCAAAACCATGGTGGACATTATGATAATTTCCTGTCATCTCATACTTGCATACTTGGTCTCTTGTGTGTGAGTATTCACATTGCTATTTTGTACTCTTATCACCATCATGTGCCGTTATGTAACATCACAATTATGCATTTTGGCCACTAAGTTACACATTTGAGAGAATTTTTTTAGAAATGGAGGATGAATTTTGAAATTTTGTCTGCATTAGAATTTTCACCTCTACATCTGCAACATTCTATCCAAATTGGGTTTAAAATGGAGTTTTCATTCCTCCACCTACAGGTCACCCTCAAGTGGACTGGTTATAACTTATGATAGATGCTAAAATTTTGTTAATGATATTTTCCAAGAAAATCTTTCTCGGAAAATCTAGTGGATGCTTCCCCACATTTGTGGATGGCATCTCTAGTAGACCCATTGGCATGGACTAGTGTGCCTCACTCCGGGGGATTAGAATTGCGTACCTACTAGCATGGACTAGTGTGCCTCACTCCAGAGGATTAGAATTGGGTACCTATTGGCATGGAACAAGCCAAATTCCCAACAACATGGGTGACAACTGGTTGAGCCAACCCTTTGGGATAATTTTTTTCTAATTGTTATGCCTATATAATGTTCTTTCTATGTGACATACATAATAAACATAATTTATCATTAATTTTTCTTGTAATTAAAAGTCAATTTAGTTAAAAGACATCATGAAACATTGCAGTTCTTGTGAAGATAGAGGACGACAAAATTTAAAGGTGGTTTTCAGATTTATTTCTCACTTTTGTATGCACTATCTTCCTGTAACAAGTGCATCTTGGAGTTTGTTGGTTGGATGAGTTCACCTGCAACATAGAACAACCATTTTTCTCATGTGTTGATGTAGTTGTGTTTCTTGATGATTTTCCATGTTTTCATTCTATTAGTTTATTACAGTAGTGATTTATGAATGAAGAAATGTTGTTAAAGATAATTTTCCAAGTTCTTCTATAATTCCTTAAAGTTTATCACAGGTATTTAGATTCTAAAAACTATACAAATGGAAAAATGAATTTCAGACCTGTAATTTCTAGATGTAAGTTTATGGCTTCATATTGAAATTATAGGGATATTAATTTTGTGAACTCATTTTCTGTTGGAAATAATACTGAGAGGGGGGGTGAATCAGTATTATCTAATTCTTTTAATAAATCTTCCTTATTTGTTCTTTGAATTAGTTTTGCATGTCAGTACCATAAAATAATGAGCATGAACAAAGAAAACAGATAGTCACACCAAAGAACACAAGATGTAAGGTGGAAACCCAATGTGGGTGAAAACCACCTGCTGCAATATGTCTCTATCTTCTTTCAAATTAGAAACTCCTTTTACAATGGTTTTGTACTGGTGCAGTCCTTTACCAGTACGCAGGCTGCAACCTGCAGAGAGCTACAACTCTCTCTCATTTTCCAGTCTCTCCTGTAAGGGAGCTACAACCCCCTACTTCTTTTCTACAAGGACCACTTTTCATAAATTTTCAAACTGGATCCATAAGCATCAAATGATCATCAAGTATAAGAGAATCACCCAATCAACTGTAGTAACCAGATCAACAATAATAGGACCAAACCCAGAACACAACAATGATAAACAAAGATTTTAAGAGAAGTAAGCACCCTGTTCAACTGCTCGCTTGCTTACGTAAGCACCCTGCTCAACTGCTTGCCTGCTTACAGTAAGAACCTGCTCAACTGCTTGCCTGCTTACAGTACGCACCCTGCTCAACTGCTTGCCTGCTTACAGTAAGCACCCTGCTCAACTGCTTGCCTGCTTACAGTACGCACCCTGCTCAACTACTTGCCTGCTTACAGTACGCACCCTGCTCAACTGCTTGCCTGCGTACCTCGCTCTGAGTCCATTGAACTGCCTGCGGACCTCCGCACCTGCAACCCTTCTATGCCTGCGTACCGGCGCACCTGAAACCCTTCTGTGCCTGCGTACCGGTGCACCTGAAACCCTTCTGTGCCTGCGTACCGGCGCACCTGAAACCCTTCTGTGCCTGCGTACCGGCGCACCTGAAACCCTTCCATGCCTGCATATTGGCGCACCTGAAATGCTTCGTTCCTGCATATGCACGCACTTTTCTTTCACTGTACCTGCGTACCTTCGGGCATAGATGATTTCAAGACTTCATAAATAACCCAGATAGTCAGATCTATAGATCTGAACATGCGCCGAAGAGATCTCAGTCCATCAATAGATTCGCCTTATTTAGATCTAGACCAGATCTAGCCCTCATAAGATATTCAACCCAAAACATGCTCAAGCCAAATGATCTCCTTTGCTTTATATAGGAAAGATCTTCCTTAAAACATGGATCAATACCACAAGCCGACACCATAATAACCCAATACCGTCGGCTAAATACCAAGAGTAAAACATAAGAAAACCCCACATGTGAATTTCTTTGCCTTGAAATGTGTGCACTAGGGGTACGCACCTCCTGAACAGGATAACTGCGGGTATGTACGCACTTTATATAACACTGACCTGCGTGTACACACCTTATGTAAGGTGTACCTGCGTACCCTTATTTTCTTCAATATTTGATAGCTGATCATCAATCTTTGCTGCTGACTTGAAGTACTGTGATCTATCACCTGAATGGGTTGCCATCAAGGACAACAATTTAGCCATAATGCCAACATTTTCCAACCTATAACCCTTGAAATTTCTTGAAATTTTTTATGTCATTGTTTGGGATGTGTGCTTCACACCCTTGTCAGAAATTTTGTGCCCTAATGGAGATATTTGAAGACAAAAATGGACAAATGGTGCATTAATTTGAGGAACATGAATGTATCTTTGGCACAAAAACAACATTTAAATCTTTGACCCTCCAAAACAATGGTGTGCACAAACAAAAATAGTGGTAGCAATGATTCCTTGGAAAAAGGGAAAACAATCCCACTAAATACCCTACGATGATTCTATAGGAAGATGCATGAAGACATGATTACATTCATCTTTGAAGTGGACATTGTTTGTTAAGGTTATTATTATCTCAAATATTGACAACCTAATGAGTGTTTTGAGAACACTGATATCAGTCCCCGTGCCAAAATTCAACTAACATTGGGTAAGATGGTCCAATTGGTAGAGAAAAATCAAACATAGACCAATTCTTATAGGACAACATAATTTACACAACAACCATCAGTGAAAGAACAAGGAGAAAAGGGAGTGGAAAAAAAATCTCTGTTGGAGAGGTAAATCCCCTCTACGGATAGAGGCGATCCCTACTAGCCCAGCAGGGGTCTAGCAACAATCACACAATGCTGCTATGCATGTTCCTAATTACGATTAAACAAGAGGTAAAGAGCACCTACTTGGATTCCTGCGCTGTCGTTTGACGAAGAGATGTTGCCTTCGCTCCTTCGCTTCGGCTGGTCACAATCCTCCGCGATCTCCACGAATGGATACCTGCACACACGAAGAGGAAACAAATGCAAGCGTGAAATCTAGTAAAGGCAACCATACATCGGTCAGAAAAGATGTAATTCACATTTAACCATACCATAGACAAATGAGAATGGAACAATAATAGCAGTCATCTATTATTAATCAGAATAGAGAAGAGTACAACCAAATGTTCTGACGTCGGTAACCTTCTCAGGAGGGGCCAGTCAGCATGTATCTCAAGCATTCACCTTTGAGGATGATTCTCCCAAGACAAACAACTCTCTCTCACAAGACAAGCAACACAAAACAACCTTCCCTAAGCAATCAATCACTTCCACACCTAGCACACCAAACCTATAGTAGCAGCAATCTGAGCACTACAAGCTCTGTACAATCCAAGCTATTCCAAGCTATGTCTAACTAGCTGCTCATGGTAATGGTGAGAGTTTATATAGGAGAAGGGGTCTCCTAAAAGGGTGGAAGGATGAGCTTATCTTCAAGGGAAGTTGTTGCAAAGGGTCGAACAGACATGCCATAGAAGGGAGTCGACATTCACAAAGCTAACAACCAAGCCTGGAGTTATCTGGAAGGCTGGTTGTTTGAACAAATTCGCCCAAACTGGATCAGCGCGGATTATTAGGAAACTGTCGCGCTGTCGCCGCGTCTCAATAACTGGGACAGTCATGTCAGCGCGGAAGTACACGGGAAAGGCGTTCCGTTGACCAGCGCGGAAAAGTGATGTCCTTCCGCGCTGGTAGCACACGGAATACACTACAGAGCGACAGTCATCGCGGATATTTTAGGAACAGACGCGCTAATGAACAAAACTTTGGGAAAATGGGTTTTTGAGCCAGTTCAGAAATCAGGAACTTAGTGATTGTGAATTCTTGACACAGCAGGGTGACTGACAGGAAGGCAGTGACAAATTACTGTGTAACAATCTCCATGCAAGGATCAGGTGCTACTCCAATATGATATACCATTTCCTAAAAAGATACAACCCATTGATAAAAGGACAACGAGATTGGGATTAGAATCACCTAGATTCAAGCAATAAGGATGCCCCAATTTATGAAAAACACACAAAAGAAAATTGTGCCTATCACATCTTATATTGTACGAGATCCCATCTTGTGATTTTCATCACATTGATGGAGATTTGCTGATGTTGCTCTGGGAGCATTAGACCAACATGGCCCTAGCCATGGGGGTGATGCGAGCAGGGGGTGGGGTGTTATAGAAATTTTTGTGCCTGGCATCACTGAGCATGAAATGTCAATAATCAAGGGATCCAAAGTCCCTAAACATGTTGTTCCTACCCCTAGAGGAACAAGGCCAGCAAACCACAACACTTAACAAAAGTTCTCCACCTGAAAACACTCAAAAACAAGGCAATTCTGGATCATTTCAACTGCTCCACTGAGCATCTGCGCTGAATGTCAACTGCTCCACTGTCTACCTGCGTTGAATGTCAACTACAAAGAAGGCTACCTGCGCTGAGCGATTTTGGACAAGTGGCAGATTCATTCCTCAAGGTGTCAATGCCCAGGAAGCTTCCAAAATGACACTTGGATCAAGGAATTCGACTGGTGATGAGTAAGAGGTTCCAAATCTCCAAGTGGAAGCAAGAACCTCCAAGTGGACTTAAGAACTGAAGTGGGAGAGGACACTAGTCAACTTCATACCAGCCTCAAGCTGACTCATCCTCTCTCCAAAACTCCTATATATAGATCTCTCTCCGTGAGGTCAAGGGAGGCTGGAATTTAGTATTTGCAAAGAATTGATGTTGGTTTGTAGCTAGAAATATTGGGTGTGTTATGCTTTGAAAGGAGCTGAAGAAGGGATTCCATTCTGCTGGGAAGGATATGCTAGGTTGGAGCCCTATGGGTTGTATCTCTTCCTGAACCCTGTTACTTTCAATAAATCTATCTTGATTCTTTCCTATATGCTGGTGTATTTTGTGTAATTGCATTAGTATATTTGATTTACTTCTAATCCTGAATCATTTATGAATATGTATATCTGCCTTTGTATTGTGTTCTTCTCTTGTTGCAAGTAGCTGTTCTCTTGTCACAGGTAGCTGTTCTCTTGTGATCTTGTGGGATTCAAGTAGCTGTTCTCTTGATCGAGCGAGGAGGCAAGTAGCTGTGGACACACAAATAGAAGAGGATCTAGTTCGAGGGACAACTGGAAGATAACGGTAATTCTACCGATCTCCTCTCTTTCATATTTCATAAAGGAAGAAATCATGATAGCTATATTCGTTTGTTGCTAAGGCGCTATCACACCTTAGGTGGATAGGATCGTCCTAAATAGGCATTTTTCCCCACAACAAATTGGCGGCTCCGCTGGGGAAGAACTTGTTTATTCATTTCATTTGTGTTTCCGTCATTTGTTTACTTCATAGACTTGACAGCAACTCTTGAACTGCATCTTTCCTGGATGCAAAGTAAAAGTTGCTCCTTTGATCCAGTATGTTGGACTTGTATATGATCTAAACTAGATCCACAAATGATTTGATTGATCCTTGTGATAGTCTTTAGTACCCTATCAAAGCATCCCTTTGTTTATACCTTGCTTGTGTTTCTGATTTGGCCTGAAACAGTTGATTTTTGAGCATTTTGTGACCCAGAAACCAAGAGAAACGAGAGTTTCTCTCTTCAGCGCAGGCACTGTGAAGGCAGTCTGCATTTCAACGCAGGTCCTGAAGGGGCTACCTGCGCTGAATGTCAAACTGACAATGTTGGACCTGCGCTGAACCAGTGTGGCCTTGTGTAGCTGGGGTTCTTTGTCCTCTTTTGCCCTGTTTTGATCTCTGTTTTTGCAGCCTTTAACCAAGTATAGGTGTTGGTCTGATAACCCTTTTCTTTGCCTGAATTCCGCCCCAATTTTTGTACAAAAAGATTGTGAATGTTTTTATGTGTTTGTGGCGTCATTTACAGTCTTCCTTTGCATGAGTAAAGTAGTCTTTCTGTAGCCTTTGATTCAGATCTGATTGAGAGTGATCTTAGAAGAGAGTTCATTGGCTGTTTGTTCAGATTGATTATAGTTTTTTACTTTTTCTTATTGGTTTGAATTTGTTCTTTTCAAAGTATCAAAACGAGTCTTTATTTCGAGAATCGCAAAGTGATTGTAATCTCTTCTACCCTTGTTGATTTCGAAGAAAGTGAACTTGTTTATTTCGATCATTGTAAAAGCAAATTCAAAGTTGTGCAAAAATCTTTCTCTGTAGGCATTTATACTAAGAAAGTGAAAACAAACACCTGCATTGTGCATTTTGCATTTGATAAGTTTGCATGTTGGATTTAGCGAAAATGCACTAGAGTGTGCTGATTGCTCTTTGAGAAAAGATAGTCGCTCTCT
This sequence comes from Pinus tabuliformis, assembly GCA_031772625.1. Taxonomy (NCBI): domain Eukaryota; kingdom Viridiplantae; phylum Streptophyta; class Pinopsida; order Pinales; family Pinaceae; genus Pinus; species Pinus tabuliformis. The sequence continues at coordinate 284,098,793 of CM062812.1, forward strand.
TTTCCCTTAGTAGCTAGGATTTTCAAAGTTGAAAGATTGTAAAGCTTGCTTATCATCTTAGACTGCATTTAGGAGGTTGTATTATACATCTCGTGGTGAACCTTGAAAGGCAAAATTTAAAAAGATCAACCTAAAATAAACTGAATGAACCTAACAACGCTTTGTAACATAACGCCCAACATAGAGGTCTAGGCTAGAGACGTGTTCCGGCGTCGTTAAACATAGTGACTGTCGATCTCGAAGAAGGTGGGTGATTCCTCCTGAGAGTCGGTGGCGCTAATACGGATTGTGCTCCCACGTACCGTCGCGTATATATTGGGAGACCCCTATAGGCATATATCTTTTATCCTTAGGAAGCCATGTCGGCCGCCCTACTGATCGCAATGCAGTGAACACAGCATTCACGAAGATCGACCACCCGTACCGTAAAAAGTATTCTGTGGTTTTGCGAAAGGTTTGGCACACCCTCTGCCTAGATCTCCAGAGCAGTTTCTTTTGGCCTTTTTCAGACTCTATAACAGAAAAAGTCCATCCGAGCATTTGTCACTTCGGGCTCGTTAAAACATCGAACGAGACTAGAGTCATCTTTAGCTTTTTCTCGACTCTTTAAAAGTGAAAAATAAAGTTGTGTCTAAAGCATCTAATAAAATTCATTCAGTTCGGAAACACAAATTTCCCCTTTTAATATTTTGGTTGATCGAGTAATCCACAATCGTGGAAGAAAGTCAATTGAAACCCTGTCGTTCGCGGAGGCTTACGAGTCAACCGTCTTTGTCTCCGGAATCGAAAACAATACGGACAAAGCGAACTCGTATAACCGGTTCAAAATCTCCTATAAAAGTTAGAACTAGTGTTCCAACTACATCTGAGATACCGGTTACTCCAAACATTTCTGGAAACCCTGCCTCTATAGAAGAAGTTCAACAGCCACAAAAGGACAGTAATACTGATCCTAGTCTGGGGGCAAATACTTGCATAACTGAACCAGTTCCATCTGTAACCGGTCCAGAGAGTTTTGTTCCTCAAACAACTGTCGCTGTCGAAACAACCCCTTCTTCGGCACCAGAAATATTTTACGGACCTGACGGTCTTCCTCTTCCACCGGGTTTGATTGCGATAGAGGAAATTGCAGAGGATCCGCAAGCAAGTACTCCAACCCATTTTGGAGTCGGGGTCACTCTATTTCCTTCATCAGAAGTTAATCCACCACAAGTGGAGGTTCCTGTAGAATCGCTAGGCAATCTATTGGATAGACTTAAAATGTCTGAACAACCGTCATCATCTAGGACTGTGTCAAACGACACAGCGAAAGCAGAAGCCCCTGTCGTCACTCCAACAATGTTTTCCGGCATACCATCTGTCCCAACTAGCTCACAACCGCTAGAAGGAGTCCACCAAGGGACTATTTCGACAGTGTGGTCTGTTCCAGTTTGTTCATCCGGAGTAATATCCGGCAACTCTTATGTTGAAACTCGCCAAATTGATCCATTTGGAGGTCAATTTGGGCAATCCAGTCCCCAAGGACAATCAATCCCTTTGAGTTCTGGATTGCTACCGTATGGGGGGCAGTATGCCCTTTCATTACCCCCTCCGGGAGGGTACCCATACGGGAGTTCGCAACAGTATTCAGGTTATACTGGAATTACATCAAGTGGTTGGGTACCTATGCTACCTCAACAACCAAGGGTTGTATATTCTATGCAACAGTGTATACCTATGACTAACATCCCAACCACACCGGCTATTGTAACAGTGTCACAAGTTCAAGCGATGCCTGTTGCATGTCAACCTCAGATTTCTCAGGTTGTAATGCAACAGCCCCTTGACCATGGGTCACAACCACAATCGCCAACTGGTGGGGCGACACAGGTCCAAACGGGTACAACTACCCCACACCTTGGTCCAACGGTTAGCATAGCACAACAGAACATGGCTTCACAACCGTGGCTAGTGCAATACCAACAACCACAATTCCAGCAGGTGTACCAAGGTTCTGAGTAGCAGATCTTTGCGAACAGTGGACAACCGTATATCCAAAACGGTCAAAACCAACCACTTTACAGTGGTCAAGTCCACCAACCGTATCAGTCATACCAACATCAATTACATTATGTTGGTATGCAAAGACCCACTGCTCAAGCGATTCCATCGTACCCTGGTTATGCTTCGCCTAACCTGAATCAACAGTTACCATTCGTGGCAACTTTAGAGTTACCCGATTTACACCGGTTAACCAACGATCCGATTTCTTATGCCCCTTGGTGGCCAGCGATTCCTCACAAGATTCCATCTGACATTCCTAAATTCAATGGAAATCCAGGTGAAGACCCATCGAATCACGTGATGACTTTTCATCTGTGGTGTTCGTCGAACACCCTAAATGACGATTCAATAAGACTTCGCCTGTTTAAGAGGACATTGACAGGTCCAGCGGCTAAATGGTATATTGAATTACCTAGAGCCTCGTTCGACAATTTTAGTTCCCTAGCCACGAATTTCTTAACCCATTTTCAATTACCGATAAGGTATGAAATGGGAACAGAGATATTAACCAACTTCAAGCAGACGACTGCCACTCATATATCTGATCATATACACGAGTGGCATCGTCTTCGTAGGATGGTGAAAACATATGTTCCTGATCATCTGTTAGCTGAATGGTTTATAAAATCGTTACTTCCTGCTATAACGGAAGATGTGGCGAAGGGGGGAGTCGTAACAGAGGAGCAAGTTATTGCTCGTGCACAATATCTAGACTTAGTTTATACTAAGTCTGGCACGCTCTACGACAAAATACCTGACGCCCCTAGACCGGTATTTTCAATTCCTCCTCCTCCAAAATCCAATAGTGATTCTCATGCCGGTGATGGCGTGATTGGCACGGCAAACGCGAAATCGATAAAGGCTTCGTCTAAGAAAGCCCGTAAGAATTCAGATCAAAATGCAAAAGAAGAAATTCTTGCTTCGAAAGTAAATGCCGTATCAGCAGATAAAGGCAAAGAAACCAATCAACCAGGAAGCAAGAAAAAGAAAAACAAAGGGAAGAAGAAGAAACAAGGTGAATCATCTCCTGGAAAAACTTCTTCAAACCCTCCTGGGAAAGGGAAACTAAATTATCCATGTCAAATATGTGATGATGAGGATCATTACACAAGGAATTGTCCATTCAAAGCTGAGTTGAAGAGGTTCTTTAAAAGTTCCCAAACCTCAGCTATGTTAACTGATCCATTTCCCAACGCAGGTCAAAATATGGTTGATAGTGGAAATGCTTCCCCGTCTCAAGTGCTTATGTTGTCGGTTTCAAAACATCAGAATGATGCTTTGATTTCGACAAGGAACAAAGATTACGGGAATCCTCAGCTGTCAAACGACAAAGGTAAAGATCAACCAAGTAGTTCGACAACAACTTCGACAGAAGTTGTACCGCCCATCATTCCTGCATTAACAATAAAACCGCCAAAGGGAGTAGTACACAAGTCGACGTTTAATCATCGCGCCAGGGCGGCGCAACATTATAACATAGTGGAAGATTTGGCCCAATCACCATCCGCTATGTCGACTCTTGAGGTATTACAAAATTGCCCATCCCAAAGGCAGGCTTTGTTATCGGCTATTGGTGGGGTTGATCCTAAGGATTCCAATCTTGTATCCTTTGATCACAAAGGATACGATCCTCAGTTACCAGCTCAACTAGCTTTCCTTATTCAAGTGAAAGCCCTCAACAAAACTGTTCACAGAACAATTATTGATGAGGGAGCATCTACATGTATTATGTCAATGAGTTGCTGGAAAACTTTAGGATCTCCAACCTTGTTGCGATCTTCGACGACATTGAAAGCTTTCGACGGAAGGACTTATACCCCGTACGGTATCCTTAATAACTTGAGGGTTGAACTGGGAGGAAAAACAGTGGAAATTGATGTTGAGGTCATCGACGGAAATCTTGACTACAACATCCTACTGGGTAGACCATGGATCTATGCCATGGCAGCTGTTGTGTCGACTTATTTTAGGAAGATCGCATTCCCGTTTGAAGGAGGGATTACGGTCGTCGACCAGCAGAACTTCCTCCCTAATGGTTCACAAGTTACAGGAAGCATTCCCATGATCCATGAGAGCAACCATTCGCTTCAAGATATCAGAGTAGGATTATTGAAAGACCCCACAATGATGGGAACTTTCGCGCTACCACCTCCTATTTACATAGGAAATATACCGTTTGTAGCAACCTGCAACATGATATCTTCCACGAAGGTCGCAAAAGACAGTGTCGACATGGATCATGTAATTGTTTTGCCCCCAAGCCCTTTAGAAATATTGTAGCAATCAATGTTTTAAGCATGGGAGGTGAACCCAAATCAACGCTCGTCAAGCGTTTGGGTAGATAGGTCTAGAGAATATGGTACCTCATTAGATCCTTGGTCAAAAGTACATGGGACTGACGAAGGAATCTTACAATCAATGTTGATTGAGGGGGCACCATGGAATGATCACCACCATCGTTCCCTTCTTCCGGAATATGAAGAAGATACTCAACGTGACCTTTATCACCCTTCAGTTTTTGAATTCCTAACAAATACTGTAAATACGGTGGATTCCGAGCGAAACTTATCCAATATTGAAGAGACTATAGCCATAAATATCTCGACTAAAACAAATGTTGTAGAGAATATTTATGTCGGCAAAGGTTTTTCCCCTTCAGAACTGGAAATATATAACGCTCTTTTTTGCGAATTCAAAGATGTCTTTGCTTGGTCATATGATGAAATGCCAGGCATTGACTCGAGTATCGTTGAACATGAAATTAAAATGTATCCTGATGTCAAACCAGTAAGACAACGGCTTCGGCAGGTGCACCCCAAGAAAGCCGCTGCCATTAAGGCGGAAGTTGAAAAACTTCTCCATGCTGGATTCATCTACCCGGTTCCTCTAACCGATTGGGTATCGAATATTGTCCCTGTTATGAAAAAACAAGGGACGATTAGAGTGTGTGTCGATTATAGGGATGTAAACGAAGCTTGTCCAAAGGACAACTACCCTACAGCCTTCATCGACCAGATAATTGATGAATGCGCCGGATGCGAAATATTTTCATTTATGGATGGATTTTCCGGGTATAATCAAATAAATATCCGCCCACAGGACCAGTCAAAGACTGCATTTATTTGTCCGTGGGGCACATTCGCTTATTGAAAATTACCCTTTGGTTTAAAGAACGCAGGGGTGACGTTTCAGAGGGCAATGAATTATGCCTTCCATGACATCAAGAACATTGTTCAACCTTATCTCGATGACCTTCCGGCCCATTCGCGAAAGCGGAATGATCATCCGCAGCATTTAAGCGCGATATTTCTACGTTGCCGACACTACAAGATAAGACTCAACCCGCACAAATGTGTGTTTTGCGTCGGTTCTGGTCGTTTACTTGGCTTTGTAGTCTCTAAGGATGGGATTCGTCTCGACCCTTGCAAGGTTCAGGCAATCATTAATTTGCCTCCACCTTCAAATTTGCTTCAGATTCAGAAACTCCAAGGGAAAGAAAACTTTCTGACGAGGTTCATTCCAAATTACGCAGAACTTGCTAAAGGTTATACTCGTCTTTTGAAAAAGGATGTACCTTTCGTCTGGGACCAGGTGGCGCAAGCTTCCTTTGATGCTCTGAAAGATTGTCTAGTAAAATCATCATTAATGTACGCCCTAGACTATCAAAGAGATTTTAACCTGTATCTAGCTGCAGGAGATACGACCATTGCAATGGTTTTAGTTCAAGAAATCGATGGAACTGAACATCCTATATATTATTTAAGTAAAAACTTAAATGATACAGAAAGTAAATATTCTTATGTTGAAAAACTAGCGCTTGTAGCTGTTCAAGCGATTCAAAGATTTCGACATTATGTCCTCTTTCGGAAAACTACCATTTTGTCAGATTGCAACCCCATGACTTATATACTGTCGCGACAGTTGCTGGGGGGCAAATATTCAAAATGGATAGCGATCCTTCAAGAGTTTGATCTGGAATTTGTAAAATCCAAATCAAAGAAAGCTCTAGTTTTCGCAGAATTATTGTGTGATTTCCCATCATCGTCCAACGATGAAACATCAGAAGAGTCAATCGTGGACGAAAGTTTGTTTCTGATATCTACAAGAGATGAGTGGTATGGAGATATCATAGTTTATCTCCAAACCCAAAAAATTCAGGCCAAACATGTCTCACTCAGAACAAAAACGTATACGATACCAAGCTAAAGACTACATGATCGTCGGTGATACGCTTTACCTTCGTGGTATCGATACAGTCCTGAGGAGATGCCTTACCCATGAGGAGGCCGAAAAAGCCCTGAATGAGTGTCATTCAGGCGCGTGTGGGGGGCATCAATCTGGATATGCGACAGCACAAAAAATCTTACGAGCAGGATACTTCTGGCCAACCATGTTCAAAGATTGCATAACCGCAGTCAGAAGTTGCCATGCTTGTCAAATTTTTGATAGCAAAACCAGAAGATCGCCCGCACCTTTACAGCCAATAGTTGTTGTTGGGCCTTTCGCCAAATGGGGCATCGATTTCATGCAATGTAACCCCACCTCGACCGGGGGGCATGGGTATATTATAGTCGCTGTTGACTATTTTACCAAATGGGCCGAGGCGATGCCTACATTGGATAACACTGGTGAAACAACTGCCCTTTTCTTTTTCAATCATGTAGTCGCCAGGTTCGGTGTACCACAGGCTATAGTGACAGATCATGGGTCGCATTTTCGCAATCACATGATGGTCGAATTAGCTGCCAAGCTAGGGCTATCTCACGACGGCTCTACCCCATATTATCCGCAAGCCAACGGACAAGTTGAAGCAATCAACAAGGTCCTGAAGCGTATGTTGCAAAGGATGATCGGGGTTCATAAAAGAAGGTGGCACCTAATCCTGTACTCAGCCTTGTGGGCTTACCGAACGTCGGTAAAGAACGCAACCGGGTTCACACCTTTTCAACTGGTGTATGGCTTGGAAGCAGTCTTGCCAATCCAGTGCGAAATTTCGTCGCTTAAACTCACAATTGATCTCCTCCCCGGAACTTCAGAAGAAGAGGCTCGTTTCTTGGAATTAATCCAATTGGATGAAACCCGTCGTGATGCCGCTTTGGCTAACGAAGCCCATAAGAAACGAGTCAAAGCGTAGTTCGACAAAAGTGTCAAACCCCGTGTCTTCTCAGAAGGTGATTTGGTCTTGCTTTATGACCAAGAATCCGATAAATTGGGAGAAGGTAAATTCAAATCCTTATGGATGGGCCCCTATATTGTTAAAAGGGTGTTAGCAAAAGGAGCCTACGAGTTAATGGATTATGACGGAATTCCACTGGCGCAGCCCCGCAACGGGTTGTACCTCAAGCGTTACTATGCTTAAATAGTAACCTGCATGCTTTTGTTGTATTTTGTTTTCGCTAAAGTATTTGTTCTGGTCGAGTGATCCCTTTTTCATTTGTTGCAGATGTCGAACCTTCTGGAGACATGTGTTGGATATGCAGACGGAGCGAGTCGTAGTTCGCGGAATCTATCCTCCGCAGCCTGGGCCATATTTGATCCAAGCGGCGAGTTAGTAAGTTTCAGAGGTGTGTGTATTGGGAAATCAACGAATAACATCGCTGAGTATAGCGCGTTGATAGAACTACTCTCTGATGCCATCACACGTGGCATATGTCGACTAATTGTCAGGCTAGACTCACAGCTCGTAATACTACAACTCAATGGTATATATTTCGTTCGCAATCCAGCTATTTATCGCATGTTCCTAAGGGTTAAGATTTTGGAAAGACAATTTGATTCAATTCAATACCAGCATATTTCCAGAAACTTAAACACATTAACCGACTCATTAGCAAATAATGTGTTAGATAGACATTTGCGACATTTATAAAAGAGACACATCATCAATGATTGTACATATGGATCATATAACTCAACCAGAATAAAACTCGAAAATCAAAATATATATAAGCTGTTTATCGTTCATACATAATGTTCTGTAACCAAGACAAAATCGGTCATATGACCCAAAAACTCAAAAGTTCTAGGGGGCACCCTAGCCTAGTGGTGCTCATGATAGCACGTCACGACCTGTGCAATCACGCGCAAGAGACGAGTCCATCATCCAGGCACACCAGTAGTATACCGCTGCAACTGTAAAGGTAACTCATCGATCCGTACATCCGGAATACCGAGAGTAAGGCTCTCAACCTACTCCTGCACAGCTGCAAGGGTCTCAGCATCGTCAAGGTCGCGAAGAATAACTCTCCCAGCAGGTTCCACTGCCGAGGCAGCGACTGGCGGTCTCGGACGAACTGCTGGACGAACAGGACCAACATCTGCATGCACCCAAGAGTATGATTAAAAGTCTTGATAGAATAAAGCACAACAACATTATGAATAAAAGCAGTAAACAGTGATATGGTCAAAGATTTTACCAATAGCGCCCCACTGTTCGCCATCCGGTAACACCAAATCCGGATCACCTCGGAAATCCATACCCACATATGGATACTCGGAAAAGACCATCTCCTGGCGCTCGAACCACCTGAAGAAGGCATCAGTGAAAGTAATCTGAGGTTGACTAGCATGCCTAGACATATGATCAACCCACCTCTGCATGCGTGGCTCGGGCAGAGAAGGCAAGTCGAGTAAAATATACTGAGGCTGCATCAGTGGGATTTTCTCCAAGGCGAAGGCAGTCAGAATAGAACCATACCCAAAGTTCTTCAGCTTTCCGTCCTTTACCTTGGTCAATTGACTTTTCATCTGAGCAAGTACTGCACCACACCAGTTGAATACTTTCGATTGGAGACACTCCAAGGCGTGTTGCACATAAGACCTGTTGGCAACATGTAGAGATGCGCTACCGGCCATCCTACCAATGGTATACAGAATGAACCTGAGAGACCTGTCAGCGATCTCACGGATAACCACCTTGCCGTCTCTGCTCGGCTGGGAACCTTCCCTGCAATACTGGCGGACATAATCTCTCACGGAGTCATTCCCCCGGGCCGAACCTGACAAAGAAATGGGGGCACCTCGCCTTGACAATCCAGTCAAGAAGTAAATGTCCTCTATGGTCACGGGGATGGATTTTCCCCTAATCTGGAATACTTGGTTAATGGGATCCCAAGCATCAAGCATATACTGCAGCAAAGTGATCTGTGCTCTCATGCTAGAGATAGGGAAAAACTTCAGCAGGCCATAGTTCTGCAGCGCGTTCACCGTGACAGGGTCATGGAGGGCAATCATGTCCTCCTCTTAGTGTTCTCGTTCTCGCCATGTAAGGGACATTTTGCTCAAAAAATCCCTGCAAAACAAACAAGAGAAGGAGTAAGTTCCTAAGTTTGATGAGAAACTGGCAAAATTCATCAAAATATGTGCTAAACACTCAGTTTTCTGAGCCCAACGCAGGCAGAGAGTGTCCTACCTGCGTTGAAGGTCAAGCTGCCTTAAGGCCGCTTGACATTCAACGCAGGTTTCGAATGGGCAACCTGCGCTGATGGTAGGGCGCCCTGACAAAACCCTTGAGGCTCAAAAAGACTGAAAAACAGGCACAAAACTGAAAAAGGAAACCATGAAAAGAAAGAGCTAGGGTTTAGCTCCTACCTAGTCCAAACGACGCTGAAAATTGTCCGCAGAATCTCCCGGAATCAGCTGGTGAAAATCAAGCGGGAAGAGGCACCTCCAGAGCTCCAACAAACCAAATTCAAATGAAATGGTAAAATGAGAAGTAAAAACACCTTTTAAATGGCTTTTTATGTAGTTCAAAGCGAAATATTAGGGTTATAATCTCATTTTCATGCAAATATTATTCATTTCTAACAAAGTTTGTTGCAGCCATTGAGAATGCAGTACTATCCTTGAAAAGAGAAAAGCTATTTATGGTAAAAATCAAAATTTGACTATATAATCGAGTAGTTTCAGCATAAAGTTCATGCTCGTTAAAAAATAAACGCAAGATCCGAGCAGTTTTAACGCGGTCTTCATGCTCGTTAAAAAATAAATATAAGCAGTGAGCAATGTTTCCTCCAGAGTTTAAGCTCATTTTTAACTAAAAAATGAACCTATCCCGGTAAATAACCATTGTGATCGTAAATTTATCAGCCATAAAAGCCTTGGTCGTGTTTGCACCTGCCACCTCCACTTTCATTTGGCTGATTGTTCACCTCCATATGATTGTTTACCCATTTTGAGGAACAGCTGCGAAGAGTGATTTCACCTAGCCATCCTTGTGACACTGCCGTGATTGGAAAATTCCAACCTGTACCTGGAATCAGTTGCTATCCCTGTTTATCACTCGTTCCTCAAAAGACGAGTCTTCTTTAAGCTCTTTTCAACTGACTCGTAAAATATGAAAAGATTGCCGAGTTTTGGCCTTCCAGCTCGTTAAAGGACAGGAAGAGCTATCCCTCCTCTAGATTTTAATTTTTTTGGAGCTGAGGGATTATTGCACAAAAAGGTCGAGCGCTTGTTTTGTTCGGCTCGTTAAAAATATCGAAAACTCATCCCTTTTGTATTGTTTTATACTTTTTCGGACTTAAGGGATTAGAAGACGAAAAAGGAATTTTGGAGTTAACTTTACGTACCTTTTCAGACTCTCTAAAAATGAAAAGGACCAAGTTATCCTTGTCGTTAGACTCATTAAAATGATTAAATAGCGACAAACTTGTCTTTAGACGAGAACGAGTTTCCCTATCGCTAGGCTCGTTAAAACATAGCGATGGGCTTGCCCGAAGGGCAGGTTATAGAACAAGCATATGTTATCCTCCTCAAGCTTGACAAAAATAAAGAGCAACTGGTCAGCAATGACTGGGGAAAAATTGGGAAAAATCAAGAAAACTTTGATGGTAGCAGGTCGCTCTTGAACATGACACTTTTCCTCCGTATCACATTCGGGTTGGGTTGTTTCATTCACCGGTCACATCACCATGGTCTTGCCATACCATCCATATTTGGGGTAATGCTACCGATCCATCGCATCAGTTTCGCCATATGTTCAAGAGAAGTTGTTCAGAAAGAGTCAACCGGGTCCCATCCACTGCCATACATTATCCTTCATCCATTCATGACCGCCACCCTGAATCATATGTCATAGATTGTTTTCACCTCCATTAAAATCATTAGCTCCGTTCCGTGTCACTGATGTGGGATTCATTAAGGCCCTCCTTTGACGGATCGCTCCTTGTGGACATCAGCTCATTATCCAAGGAGTTGATCTAGGAACACCCCCCTTCAGTACTTTGAAGCTTGCATGCCTCAATGGCAAGTTTCTCACTTCCGGTGACAGGTATACATCAATGACCTTCGACCAGAAGATTTTGCGTGGTGTTCGATGCCAAGTCCTTTATTCACACCACTTGAATTGTACTGCAGTACCTTGAGGGTCATTATCATTATCGGTGATTCCTCTTGCACTTGTTAACGATTTACATCATTGACCGGTAATCAAGCGATGTCTTTCCATGTTCGACTTCAGCGCAATTCTCACATGGATCGAATTGTACTTAGAGTGAAGATCGAACGAGTTTGAGGACCCCGGATCTAGTTTCATCCATTTGGGCTACGATATATATTCAGGAAAAATAAAGACATTTCATATGTACATCATTACAGCAGATGATCATCCTACTCAAAGGATGATAATTTCACCAAAATTATCAGTCTACCATCAGACGATCGTCTGTTCTTTGTAAAAAAATGAATTTATAAAGCTGAGCATGGGAATGCCCGCCTCAGCTAGATCATGAAAGCAGAATGAATCATAATGTATTGTATTGTATTTTATTACAGGTCTCCTCCCAGCAGATGGATGAACTTCGGACCCTCCTGGATAAAGCATTTCACCCGATAAACAGCCTCATACTTTAGGGGGCAACTGTTATAGACATTTTTGTGCCTGGCATCACTGAGCATGAAATGTCAATAATCAAGGGATCCAAAGTCCCTAAACATGTTGTTCCTACCCCTAGAGGTACAAGGCCAGCAAACCACAACACTTAACAAAAGTTCTCCACCTGAAAACACTCAAAAACAAGGCAATTCTAGATCATGTCAACTGCTCCACTGAGCATCTGCGCTGAATGTCAACTGCTCCACTATCTACCTGCGTTGAATGTCAACTGCAAAGAAGGCTACCTGCACTGAGCGAGTTTGGACAAGTGGCAGAGTCATTCCTCAAGGTGTCAATGCCCAGGAAGCTTCCCAAATGACACTTGGATCAGGGAATTCGACTGGTGATGAGTAAGAGGTTCCAAATCTCCAAGTGGAAGCAAGAACCTCCAAGTGGACTCAAGAACTGAAGTGGGAGAGGACACTAGTCAGCTTCATACCAGCCTCAAAATCACTCATCCTCTCTCCAAAACTCCTATATATAGATCTCTCTCATGAGGTCAAGGGAGGCTGGAATTTAGTATTTGCAAAGAATTGATGTTGGTTTGTAGCTAGAAATATTGGGTGTGTTATGCTTTGAAAGGAGCTGAAGAAGGGATTCCATTCTGCTGGGAAGGAGATGCTGGGTTGGAGCCCTATGGGTTGTATCTCTTCCTGAACCCTGTTACTTTCAATAAATCTATCTTGATTCTTTCCTATATGCTGGTGTATTTTGTGTAATTGCATTAGTATATTTGATTTACTTCTAATCCCGAATCATTTATGAATATGTATATCTGCCTTTGTATTGTGTTCTTCTCTTGTTGCAAGTAGCTGTTCTCTTGTCACACGTAGCTGTTCTCTTGTGATCTCGTGGGATTCAAGTAGTTGTTCTCTTGATCGAGCGAGGAGGCAAGTAGCTGTGGACACACAAAGAGAAGAGGATCTAGTTCGAGGGACAACTGGAAGATAACGGTAAGTCTGCCGATCTCCTCTCTTTCATATTTCATAAAGGAAGAAATCATGATAGCTGTATTCATTTGTTGCTAAGGCGTTGTCACACCTTAGGTGGATAGGATCGTCCTAAATAGGCATTTTTCCCCACAACATGGGGGGAATTCATCTTCGTGAGACGTCTTCTCTTCATCACATCATATCACTTGATGGAGATCTTTGGTTGGGGGAATCTCACTTATCCTTGGTTGATTCATGAATGACATCTCATTTACATGTGCTTGCTTTGTTGATCACCCCTTGGTTGCATTCTTGATTAATGTGGATCATACTATCTCATAATTATGGTTAGGTATATATGTTTATCCTGGATATGGATGAGGGTTCTAGCCCCTTAAAGGGTGCTAGATGATGATGGCTAGGAGATATTATTTTCATGATTGTTGAAGTTTCCTAGTAAATTTTGCATAATAATGTGGTATTATTGGGTTTCACTAGGAGAAATTCTACATGGTCCTTATGTTGGATGTGTGATGGGGGACACACTTTTAAGGTTGGATGTGTTAGCCATTCTAATATGTCCCTTTCTCTGATCATGTTGCTATGGTGGGATGATTTAGGGTGCCTTTGTGAGATTTTTCTAGGTGATTTAACTTTATAATGTCACATTTTCTAGACATCACCTAGGGGTAAGGTGTTTCATGATGTTAATACCCTCATTGATATGTTATATCTTAAGTTGTTAGAGTTATATAAGGGGTATTAATAATTATATTATGAATTGATGTGATCTAACATTTTTGTAATGTTAGATGGTGATTTTGATTTAATAATCCCTTGTTGTTGGTGCACTCTAGGTTGGACCTTTTGTTTTGTTGTTATGATGGGGAGGTTTTCCTAGGGTAAATTTTGTCTTCTTCTTGTGCATTGTGATCTCTACTATTCTACCGTCCTTGTATGGTTGAATTTTTGAAGGATAATTTTTGAATGATATATTGGAATAAAATGAATAAGATCAATATCAAAATTAATTATCAGTATTTCAGAAATATTGTGCTAGTCTACATTGCACTTAAAAAATCAACATGGCTATGTCCCTTCAGGAGGTAGAAATATAGGCTATGATCCTTCAGGAACCTAAGCCATTGACTTTGGAAATGTTTCTAGTAGGGATTCCTATGGTTTTTAGTGTTGTGATTCTTTCACCTCATGGTTATTTTGGGAAAGAAAATGTTTTAGGAATGTCAGACATGACATCAATGGTCAGGTAGACAATTTTTTTATAATTGCAATGTCTATTTTATGATATCCTCTCTTTGTTGTTCGATTTTATTCTGAATGTTTCTTTTCATTTCGTTTTGTATTTTAACTATGAAATTGAAAATACTTGGTATCATGTCCATTTAAAGAACATCCAAATCTTGAAGATGAAATTAATATTACATGATATTGATTGAAATCCTTTAAACTCTTTTGTGTTAAAATAATTTCATGACTATTAGAAAAGTTTAATTTCATGTTTTTATTTGAGAACATGTTGTTTATATATTTGACCAAGTTCATGTGTTAAAGAATGAAATGTCGTTGTGAATAAAACTACAAGTATTAGACATCAAACCTCAAATTATTTGTTTTCATAAGTTATTTACAACTTGAGCTTTTTAGCATGTAACTTAGTTGGCATGATTGTGCCTAAGGTTTTCTTGAAGGTTGAATACTAATTTGCTAAGGTGCTTTTATCTATGGTGATGTTTTATTTGTTTCATTTATATACATCATCTGACCACATAGTGGCCACTATCACTCAACCGAAGAAAACTTCTTCAAGTTTCTTTATGTGGAAAAATGGCTTTGATATTGCTGATATTGAGGTATATGTCATATAAATTCTTTATAGTCTATTTTAGTTTATATTCTAGTGTTCATTGTCTTTCATGTGTTACACCCTATATTTACCTTCTTTTGTTTTCAGAAAGGAACACAATATTGATGGTAAGAAGCAAGAATTGAAGAAAAGGGAGAACAATAACACTGTAGCAACAAATGCAAAAAGAGAGAGAGAAGAGAATCAGTCTACTGATACCTTCAGAGCCAATATGCTGCATAATACACACACATAGAGATTGATGGTCAAGTCTTCAGAGTTGGTGAATTCACTTACATTGTCTTGGCAACACAATGATAATGTTATAAAGTGGTGAAACAACATTTCATGTGTAAATTGTAGTCCAACTAATATTAAGTTGGAAACTCATATTGTAATACTTTACATTTCATATAATATAATTTATGTGGTTTGAATTATTTATAGTTCCACTTGATATTGTTTAGTATTTTAATTAACATATGTAACTTTGCATTTTCATATTAGATGAACATGCATGTTGTATGACATTTTTTTAATTTAGTTGCAAAATCATACTAATTAATTTATGCTGATTAATAAAGAACATATAAAATCAATATAAAAATACTAAATTAGTAGTTTATATTAATTAATGATGAACACAAATAAAATGAACATACGATTAAATTAGTCGTTCATATTGATTATTAATGGAAGTAAATAAAATGAATATAAACCACTAAATTAGTCGTTTATATAATGAATATGAAACTATAAAAAAAGATAAATGACTATTGTAAATGATAAATTTGTGATTACAAATGACGGCTAAATTTTGCATATATACAACTATCAGTAGCTAATTGACAATATCTTATAACATGACCAAAATTTAGTCATAATTTTTTTATCATTAATTGGTTTCAAAAAATGACTAAAATTTGCATATATGTGACTATTAGTAGCAAATTTAAAGTATCTTGTAACACGACCAACATTTTGGTCATATTTCCTTGGTCATTAATTGGTTTTTTCGAATGATGATATAGTAATATATTTGGTCATTAATTGTGGCAATTAATGACTAAATCAATGACTAAATTAATGACCAAATGTTTGACTAAATATAGTACTAAATGATAAAATTGAGACAACCAATTAATGACTATGCTAAAAACGACTAAAAGTTGGTCATGTTATAAGATACTGCAAATTAGCTACTACTGGTCACTGACTAAAAAATGGTTGTTTATATGAAAATATTAGTCATTTTTTTAGTAACTAATTAGCCATTTTGTACTAGTGCCTTGAAGGATAACCTCACTCTGGTGCGCAATTGAATGAAATAATAAGCAAACAAGCATCACAGTGAAAGAGGTTTTTATGTAGGCGATTGGGTATTTTTACGGCTACAACCATAAAAATTATTGTCCCTCAAACAAGCTAATAAGGATAATAAAGTATCACCCAAGTACTATGGTCCTTACAAGGTGTTGTAAAAAATTGGCACTATGGTATACAAATTGGAGTTGCCTGTATCTTCTCCAGTACATCTAGTTTTCCATGTTTCATGCTTAAAGAAGGTTATCGGTGAGAAGCTCCTAATTCAAACAGTGTTTCCAAAACTTGACGAAGAAGGAGAAAACATATTTGAGCTTGAAGTAGTCACAACAAAAAGAACCTAACAACTACCACTAGTACAAAATGGCTAATTAGTTACTAAAACAACGACTAAAATTTGAATATAAATGACTATTTTTCAGTTGGTGACGAGTAGTAGCTAATTTATAACGCGACCAACTTTTAGTCATTTTTAGCTTAGTCATTAATTTATTGTCTCAATTTTATCATCTAGCAGTATATTTAGTAATAAATTTGGTTACTAATTTAGTTATTGATTTAGTTATTAATTACCACAATTAATAACCAAATATACAACAAAATATATTACTATATGATCATCTGAGAAGACCAATTAATGACCAAAGAAATATGACAAAAATGTTGGTCATCTTATAAGATACTGTAAATTAGCTACTAATCGTCATATATATGCAAATTTTAATTGTTGTTTGAAACGAATTAATGACTAAAGAAATATGACTAAATTTTTATCATGTTATAAGATATTGTAGATTAGCTACTAATAGTCGTATATATGAAAAATTTAGTTTTCATTTGTAATGAAAAATTAATCATTTGCAGTAGTCATTTATATTTTTTTTGGTAGTTTCATATTCATTATATAAACGACTAATTTAGTAGTTTATATTCATTTCATTTATTTCATTAATAATCATTATAAACGACTAATTTAGGTATATATCCATTTTATTTGTGTTTATCATTAATCAATATAAAGTACTAATTTAGTAGTTTTAGATTGATTTTATGTGTTCATTATTAATCAACATAGATTAATTAGTATGATTTTGCGACTAAATTAAAAAAAACATCATACAATGTGAATTGGTTCATCTAATATGAAAATTAAAAATTACATATGTTAGTTAAAATACTAAAAAATATCAAGTGCAACTATAAATAATTTCAACCAAAAAAGATTATATTGTATGAAATGTCGAATATTACAATATGAGTTTCCAACTTCACATTGGCTGGACTACAATTTATGCATGAAATGTTGTTTCCTCACTATAAAACATTATCATTGTGATGTAAAGTCGTTGTAGATGAATTCACCAACTATAAAGACTTGAACATCAGTCTCTATGTGTGTGCCTTATCCAGGATATTGGCTTTAAGGGTACCACTAGACTGGTTCTCTTCTCTCTCTTTTTTCATTTGTCGCTCTACTGTTAGTGTTCTTCTCTTTCTTCAAATCCTGTTGCTTATCATCAATACTGAGTTCTTCAACCTAATAGAAAACTTATATAGTCAGTTGTTGACTACAATGGAAATCAAATGTAAAACCCACTCAACTTGATCTTTACATGACATAGTCGTAATGAACTAGTACAATAGAACCATGCTAACTCATAAATAAGAGATGATAAAAAAAGGATAATGGAACATTATTTCCTACCACATAATTGGCATGAATAAAATTTCCACAGAATTGATCCAAAAAATGAGAAGAACTTATGGCAAAAGAACATATCAGTAGTGTTTTGTACCCTCTTTAACACATGTAGCCTAGGGAAGTAGAGGAGGCCAAATGTAGTAGGATTCCAATTGTGTGGTATATTAAAAACAGAAATGTCGAAAAACACACCTGCCAATTCATGAAATCTCACTCTAAATAATAGAACATGTTTGGGATAGTAATGATGAAAATAGATCATGTATTAAGATCAAGCCCCTTATTGGTCATCAATTAGCAAGACGGCTGGTAATTTTTACTCGTAATTTTTTTTTTATCACAATTAGTGTAATGACTGTGTGGATATTTTTGTGAATTTTTTCACATTTATATTATGGCATCCTTCCTGGAGAGAGTGATGAAATTTCTCCATGTTTGGTCAGATTGGTTTCTCCTTTCATATTCTTATGTGAATGGACAGAGAGCTACCTTTCTTTGGTTTGGAAATTTAGGTGTCCCTCCCTTTCATTCCATATGTGGAGATGCCCCACCGTTTAAGGATATTGATAGCTCTGAATCGAATCTTATAGACATAATAGATGGATCTGGTCCAAATCAAGATGTTGCTATGGTGATTGGAGAGGAAGCAACAACTCGAGAATTGTTTAGTATTCCTCTTGTGGAGCTTGAAAGATAGTGTAGTAAAAATGGTTTATCTATTTGTGGTGGTAGGGAGGTAATGTTTTTATGATTTCATTAGCTTAGAAGTAGAAGAGAAGCATGAAACCAATATCAAGAGGAGGATTCTAGGTGTTAGTGCCTAAATCTACCTCAGGCTGAATGAAGGCAGGTCTAGGGTAACATCAAACCACGCTTAACCTAGTAGCTATCCCCACCAGGTTGGGAGAGGGCTCTCTCCTTTTCAATCTCAATTAGGCTATTGGAAACTAGGGCTTGAGATGACTGAAATGAATTCTGATTTTAGGCTAGGTATAGTAGATCAAAAACTTTTGTTTGATTTTAGGTTTTGGTTGCTGGATCAATTGGCGAAGGCAGATTGGGTCCGAGAAATCAACTCAAGGATACAATCATGTCCTATGGGGCGAGGTAGACAAGGGTTTATGTACTAGAAGTGGATTAAGATGGTGGACTAAGACAACTAAGGAGTTGAGGAGGGCATAAAGAAACTATGAATCCTCTTTAAACAATTGAAACCATTGAAAACCAAATGCATTCCCAAGACAAAGCACAACAGTGTATTTTGTCCATTCACCTTGATTCATTTAGTTTTAGAAGGGGGAGAGAGATGTTGATACATATAAAACTAAAAAAAAACTCATTACAAATAAGGAACAGTACATAAATTCACTGTCACAAGAATCCCACAAAAATAGTTGTGAAACCTGGTTTTATTCCTTGCCAAAATGTTGATACAAATGTTTAGTGATTCCAACACTTCTTCCAAAGTCCAACCTTTACAAATGACTAGGAAATTACATCATATAGGCAAGGAAACCAATCATTCTAGCTATTAGGGTTGAATCCATGAGAAGAGGGGTGGTTTCAACCATATATAAACTAAGAATAGGAATATAGGTAGTGGAACAACTTGCCTCTAAAACCAAGGAAACCAGTTCATTACAGCTCAAAACCACTTGGAACTTGATGTATCTACCCTATGAGGTGTTTTTCATCCATATTAACATCAAATATATCATCTACCATGCATACATTTACCAAGGAATGAGGAAAAATTCAACTTCCAAGAAAACAAGGAAAAATCTTGAAATTTAGGAAAAACTCGTAAAATCAATTTAATGCGCAACGCTTTTTCAGGGCCAGTTTTGGAGGCCTTTGTAGTGTCAAAATCAGGTGCAAGTTGGCTTGTTGGAAAGCCCTACCTGTCTAGTTTCTAGAACAATTTTATTTTTCTGATTTGGAGTTCATTTTCACCTCCAAAAATTGATTTTCCTAAGACTGCTTCCTGTGTGGCAAAAAGGTGGCAGAGAAGGCAATTTTTGGGTGTTTTTCGCCCTTTTGGAGACCTAGAACTTGTCCAAAATTCCTCACTATTTCTAAGCTTGCTTATTTTTCCATGTTTATTCCAAATATATAAGCTGTTTCTCAAATGGATTTTCCCATCAAAAGCGCACCTCCAGTGGCGTTGCGCACCTATTGGGTTTTCCTGTGTTGCAAAATTTAATGCGCAGTGCCACTAATTTAATGTGTGGTGCCGCTTTCAAACCTAGTTTTTGAGGCCTTCCTGATGTCCAAATTAGGTGTAGTATAGCACGTTGGAAATCTTATTGACTCTATTTTCCAAAACAACTTGGATTTTTCAATTTGGAGTTCATTTGCCTTGTCAAATGTCAAATCTCACAAGACTGGTCAAAATGTGCAAAATGAGGTTGCCTAAATGTAGAGTGTTGTTACAGTCAACTTTGGAAGGCCTTCCTCAACTCCAAATTGAGCTCATGATAGCTCATTGGAAATCTCTTTGTGTCTAGTTATCATTTCACTCATCACAAAGGTCATTTGGCCAACCAAGCTAGGCAAAATCTTGATGTTTCTGAGGTCACTCCAAAGGTGCAACAACTCTCCTCATGCAACTATATTTTTGACATTTCTCTAAAACCATGACACCTGTGTAAAAAATGAAGGAGGTTTTTCTTCCTTGGCCTATTATGGACAAAAATGTCTCTCAAGTTTTCCAAATTCATTTTTTCTTGCTTAGAAAAATCATTTGAGTAAAACCTATCCCGATGTGTGGAACAGGGGATTTGTCGAAATGAAGTGAAATGAAGGGGATAAGGGGATTCTAAATTCTTGAGAAAGTTTTGGAAGTAGGGAGGGATGTTAGGAAGTAGGGGAACGTGGAATTTAAAATGTTGAGTGAGGGTAAGGGGTTCAAAAGGGAAAAACACAGGCCTAGCCTAGAAAATTGTCAAATTGTAGCAAGAAACTAGGGTTTGTGGGAAAATGAGGAATTTGAGGGGTATCAGTGATGGGAAGTGTTTAATAAGATACATTAAGGATAGGGGAAGGTGTATGAACATCAGGATACAAGTTTTGTTGATGATTTGACCATCCAAGGTAAATTACCTTCAAAACCCTAGGAGAGGGAAATGAGCCTTACACAAGTACAATTGATGCATGAACAAGGTGTAAAATGACCCATTGGAACCTGAAATGATGATGAAAAATCTTTGAATGATGGTACACTCAGCTGAATGGTGACATGGACTAACACTTGGAAAACTTTGGAAGGAGTGAAAACAAACCCTAGACCTAATACCTAGTGACCAAATTTTACTTGAAAACTCACTGAAATGACAAAATTTGACTTTGACACTCTAAGACGACTTTGTAAGAGCATATTTGATCACTGGTGGAAGTTTTCAAAGACTGACACTAACACTAGGTATGGGTATAACTTTACTCGAAGGGAAGCATGAAAGAGAAGCTGATGCTTATATACAATTGGGAGGGGGAAGGTGGAGCACGGGTGAAGAAATAAAATCCATACTTTATGATGATAAGGACTATATATCATTATTATGATCTAGGAAAAATGGTTAGGAAGAATCATCTTTACCGTCACGGGTTGAGGAATGTGAATCAGTGGATGCCTCTTGCAGTGGAACTTTACGAAAAAATGTTGGTGTCATGATGGTAGTGTCACGTGACGTGCCCCAAAATGTTCAAAATATTCTAGGAAATGTCAAGAAAAATTTCTTTCTCTACTCCTTAACTCATATTTCACCCCATCCACGTTTTGATAGACCCATTATCAAGGTCATAGAATGATATTTTCTTTAATGAAGGAGTCCAAGGGCTAACAATTTAAGGAAATGATCAATTTTTTTAAAAAATGGATAGTCTTGTCTGACTTGTAAGGACTTGGGTGTCAAACTTGCTACTGAGCCAATGTTGTTCACATCTCAAAATTTTGAGTACGACTTGGGGTTGAGTTTGAATGAGAGGATTTTTCTTAATACTATTTAGTCAAGGAAAAGAACCAAATTTAGAGTCCATTTCAATTACGATTCATGAAGCATAGTAACATAGTTGGTGAGATTAATATGGCTTATCCTTGTCGTGATGTGTTACATTCTAATGGCATAAATGCATGAATTTTAAAATGTTGAGATATGATATAAATATTTGTAAATTTTGACCAAATAAATAACCCAAACCTGACACTTGAGATATGATATAAATCTTGGGAAATGTTAACCAAATACATAACCCAAACCTTAAACCTAGTAGTGTGAAATCCATTGTTCGAAGTGTGGCTACTAAAGACAAATTTCTTAAAAAGTTTTAAAAATTAACATACAAATAATTTATAAAAGCATGGAATTTCATTGTCAATCAAATGTCAAACCGGATAACAATTAAAGCAATAACCCGCAATGACAATCCAAAATCGATAAGGCATATTGGAAAAATATTCAAAAATCATTGGGAGCATCCTAATATTACAGGTTGCTCATCTATAGCAAACCAAAGATGTTACCTTGCCTGGGAAACATGGAATTTTAATGATATAAATGACAAAAGGATAAATAATTAAAACTTACTATTAGAACTAGCGCAAACAACGAATGATAAGCAAAATGAAAATGGGGCAAAATGTCACATACCCACTCCATGAGACTGCCATCCACTTCCATACTTGATGTTGCCCAAGACTAAGTAGGTCATTCCATGTGTGCCCACATCCTCGTATCCATAGTATAATTCATCCTTGTATACACATGCAACTTAATATACTGATTTCCCTATCATGAAATTCAATTATGTCTACAGAAACATGTAAATACGAAGATGAGAGAGTGGGGATCTGAGATGTCAAGGTATGGGATATTTGGAAAGTTCTTGCATTGCATTTCAAAACCACACTAAGCCATCTTTGCACTCATTTACAAGGTAAAAGACATAAATATTCATTATGAACGTCATGGAAAAAAACCATGGAAAAATTTTATGGTCTTTTCACATCTTATAGCACATTAACTTTTTTAATTTAGGTAGTGTATATTTTCATTAAGGAATAGATATGAAACAAATTCCTTTCTTGGTTTTGTTTCATATCTATTGGATATACTGAATCTAGAAACAAGACATAATAATGAACCAAAACATAATAGTCAACCTAAGCTACATCAATATATTCTTTGTATTTTTTTCCTTTTTATGCTATACTTGACAACTAAGTAGCAAATGAAAACATTTTTAAACATTGAAACATGTTGTTCGTTGAACATGTACAAGAAAAGCATAAATTTTGTTTTTACCAAGATAAAGTTGTCACCCATTAACAAACATTTGCAATTAGGAAGCCTCTCGAACAACAAATTGAGAAGACACATATTTCTTCAAGAAAAGGCACAAAACATATGACCATCTCCTTTAATGATTTAAAGCTCCCCATCATCTCAATCAATGTGTCCACAAAGAAATTGTATGCATTATTGGAATATGGGTCCATTTCCAGTACGGTCAAATTACTTCCACTTTACATATTGAATCTCAAGATTGAGCATGAAAGCTCTTGAAATAGTATCCCATTCACTCTGAAATATTTTATCATGTATGCCCCTGCATACACATACAAGACAACCTGCATTTACAGTGGTTTATATTTTATCCACATACAACCTAAATTTACACTGGTTTCATTGTAAAGTACTAAAAGTAATATTAAAATCCATACTTACATGGTTGTAGTTTGAAGCAATGCGATTGAAAAGGATTTGTCCATATCTAATGCTTGTTTGACACAATTTAGTGATTCCTCTACTAAGGGTCACAAATGTAGGGAGTGCAAAGAAGGTCGAATACTGACGATCAAATATTCTTTATGGTTTGGCTAGTCGAGTGGGGCATCCAATCAAATCATATGAACATACAACTAAGATTCAAAAGGGGTCATATCTAAGTGCTTTTAAATGATATCCCTCAGAAGCTTCAACACGGTACTTAGTATCATCATACAAAGGACCACCGAAAAAGAGGCCATCTGATCCTGTCTACGTTTGAAGAACAAAGTCACCCTTTTTCAGAAGACAATTGCTACTGCCATTTTTAGCAATTATTTTAATTTCAACACCAGGGATTGCTAGCAGCACTGACCCTGAATGCACTTTCCTAGGCACCCCACAAAATAAGGAATAACATATTGGCACCCATCAGTTTTAACAGCAATGTGCCGACTTCTTGGATAAAACAAGACCTTTTCAAAACTATTTTTCTCACTAGCATCCATTTTATATCTCAGAACAAAGACCATTTTGTCTTAAAGATTGGCCTAGTGAGTGTATTGATATACAACAATGTTGCTTGGTCCATTAGCACTTGAAACAAGTTTGAAATTATTCATCATATCTATAAATTCACCTTCCTTTCACCATATGTCTACAATAATGCTTCGAGACAACTCATTTTCTTTGGGATAAGAACTTGAATCAACATGTTTTTCACCACTTAGTAGATATTTTCACCAGTCAAATATATAGGCTTATGATTCAATAAATTGAATTCTAATGAAGACATTCCAAAGAAAATTCACGAGTTCAAGAAATGAAGCATGTGCACACGAGAAGCTTCTAAGAAGATTTGCTACCATCCTTTCTCAATCAAAAAATTCATTGGTTCTTTGTTTGGATGTATGATGTAAGAAGCCACAAGATGAGTAGACATAATATGCAACCAATAGCCTTTTTGGATAAACACTATCTTTGAATGATCAGAAACCCCAGCATTGACATGAATAACCTTTCTCTCCCAACACAATTCATCATCCCAATCTACAAATCAGATGAAGGTCCATGCTTTACCTCAAGACGCAATGCACCAGGTAGGACTTTCTCAAATATGAATTCACCGCTCTCATTTTTTAAACTTAAAGAGTTAAGATTATCTGAACCTAGAGTTCAACAACCAAAGAAGTAAGTGATATAGAAACTGAGGATTCGCATCCTTCGTTGCATATCACCGATCCATGGATATCAACAAGGGCCTTTATAAATTCAATGCTAAACATTGGTCTAGTTATTGTCACATCAATATGTGATGGTGAAAATTGAAGACTAGAATCAAGTTCTTCTATTGTGGTTGGTGGGGATATTCGATATTAACACGGTTGAACCTTGAAGCAATAGTTTACCATATCATCAATCATCTTTAGTTGAGGCTTAACATTGTCTATCCCATGTGTCAAGACAACTTGATGCTTGCCATAATAGCCATTTGTCACTAATTTTAGGGAACTACAAATATTATAATGTGTTGCTTCTATCTTTGGGATTGAAGCCATCTTTGGCACAACCATGAAATTCTCCAAACTGCTAAACTTGAAATGATCCTTCTCAGCCTTCATTTTGTAGTGTGTTGATGTTGCATGATCAAGTTTGTAATATCCATGGACATTTGTTGTAGCTCTTTCTCAGCCATCAACTAATATCTTAACACCTTCAAAACAGACTCCTTCAAAAGTCACCACAAGTCCTCCAACTAAGAAACCTGTGACCTGAAATGGCTAAGATATATTAACATGACTGTGCTCAACAAGAACCTCTATAGATGGAAGTGAAATATCAAATATTGTATTCTCACCCTTGTAGAATGGAAACAACCTTTATTTTCCAGAAGGAATACAACTAAAATCAAATTTTCCATATGTGTTGTTTGGAAAAGTATCCAATACGGAATGACCCTATCCCACTCTAAGGGTGATAGTACCTCAGCAACAATCGAAGCAAAGCTATCTAAGATTTCTTCTTTATGAAAGTAAAATAGGGGAGAAATAGATCCACTAACCGATGTCTTTCGCTAATGGTTGATCCAATCTTCTCTCCTTGCTGCTTGCTCCCAACTCCTTGCTCTTTCACTGGCCCAGCTACACCAAGATCCTGCAAAATGGCAAGAGAGGGAAACTACAAGAAGCATACATTCATAATTGATTCAAGGATTAGAATAAATCAAATACACAAGTATAACAATACATCATTGAGACACATGCATATAGAAGAACCTCAAATGCTTTATTAATGGAAGAAGTAAAGTTCAGGAAGTGATACAACCATAAGAGGCCCAATCCAGCATCACCTTCCCAGCAGAAAGAAATCTCCTCTTCACCTCCTTCAAAGCAAATCACCCAATAGTTCTAAACTCAAACCAACAGCACTTCCTTACATTCACAAGATTCCCGCCTCATTAGACCTCATGAGAGAGATCTATATATAGGATTTTTGGAGAAAGGATGAGTCAGCTTAAGAGCTGACTAGTGTACTCTCTCACTTCAGTTATTCTTCAGTTCTTGAGTCCACTTGGAGGTTCTTGCTTCCACTTGGAGATCTAGACCCTCTTACTCATCACCAGTCGAATTCCCTGATCCAAGTGTCATTTTGGAAGCTTCCTGGGCATTGACACCTTGAGGAATGACTGTGCCACATGTCCAAACTCGCCCAGCGCAGGTAGCCTTCTTTGCAGTTGACATTCAACGCAGGTAGACAGTGGAGCAGTTGACATTCAGCGCAGATGCTCAGTGGAGCAGTTGACATGATCCAGAATTGCCTTGTTTTTGAGTGTTTTGAGGTGGAGAACTTTTATTCAGTGTTGTGGTTTGCTGACCTTATTCCTCTAGGGGTAGGAACAACATGTTTAGGGACTTTGGATCCCTTAGATTACGGACATTTCATGCTTCATGCTGTAAGGCACAAAAATGTCTATAACAGTTGCCCCCTAAAGTATGAGGTCGATTATCGGCTAAAATGCTTTATCAGGAGGATCCGAAGTTCATTCAATCGCTGAGAGGTGACCTGTAATAAAATACAATACAATACATTATTTTTCATTCTGCATTCATGATCTAGCTGAGGCGGGCATTCCCATGCACAGCTTTATAAATTCATTTTGGTACATAGAACAGACGATCGTCTGATGGTACACTGATAATTCTCTGCTGAAATTATCATCCTTTGAGTAGGATGATCATCTGCTGCAATGATGTACACGTCAAATGTCTTTATATTTCCTGAATATATATCGCAGCCCGGATGGATGAAACTAGATCCGGGGTCTTCAAACTCGTTCGATCTTCACTCTAAGTACAAGTCGATCCATGTGAGAATTGCGCTGAAGTCGAACATGGAAAGACATCGCTTGATTACCGGTCAATGATGTAAACCGTTAACAAGCGCGAGAGGAATCACCGATAATGATAATGACCCTCAAGGTACTGCAGTACAATTCACATGGTGTGAATAAAGGACTTGGCGTCGAACACCACGCAAAATCTTCTGGTCGGAGGTCATTAATGTATACCTGTCGCCGGAAGTGAGAAACTTGTCATTGAGGCATGCAAGCTTCAAAGTACTGAGGGGGTTGTTCCTAGATCAACTTCTTGTATAATGAGCTGAAGTCGACAAGAAGCGATCCGTCAAAGGAGGGCCTTAATGAATCCCACATCAGTGACACGGAACGAAGCTAATGATTTTACTGGAGGTGAAAACAATCTGTGACATATGATTCAGGGTGGCGGTCATGGATGGATGAAGGATAATGTATGGCAGTGGATGGGACACAGTTGACTCTTTCTGAACAACATCTCTTGAACATTTAACGACACTGATGCGATGGATCAGTAGCATTACCCCAAATGTGGATGGCTTGGCGAGACCATGGTGACGAGACCGGTGAATGAAACAACCCAACCCGATGTGATACGGAGGAAAGGTGTCATGTTCAAGAGCGACTTGCTACCATTAAAGCTTTGAGGTTCTCCCAATTTTTCCCCAGTCATTTCTGACCAGTACCTCTTTATTTTTGTCAAGCTTGAGGAGGATAACATATGCTTGTTCTATAACCTGCCCTTCGGGCAAGCCCATCGCTATGTTTTAACGAGCCTAGAGATAGGGAAACTCATTCTCGTCTAAAGACAAGTTTGTCGCTATTTAATCATTTTAACGAGTCTAACGACAAGGAAAACTCGGTCCTTTTCATTTTTAGAGAGTCTGAAAAGGTACAGAAAGTTAACTCCAAAATTCCTTTTTCGTCATCTAATCCCTTAAGTCCGAAAAAGTATAAAACAATACAGAAGGGATGAGTTTTCGATAACTTTAACGAGCCGAATAAAACAAGCGCTCGACCGTTTTGTGCAATAATCCTCAGGTCCAAAAAGATTAAAATCTAGAGGAGGGATAGCTCTTCCGGTCACTTTAACGAGCTGGAAGGCCAAAACTCGGCAAACTTTTCATATTTTACGAGTCAGATGAAAAGAGCTTAAAGAAGACTCGTCTTTTGAGGAACGACTGATAAACAGGGATAGAAACTGATTCCAGGTACAGGTTGGAATTTTCCAATCACGGCAGTGTCACAAGGATGGCTAGGTGAAATCACTCTTCACAGCTGTTCCTCAAAATGGGTAAACAATCATATGGAGGTGAACGATCGGCCAAATGAAAGTGGGGGTGGCAGGTGCAAAACACGACCAAGGCTTTTTATGGCTGATAAATTTACGATCACAGCGGTTATTTACCGGGATAGGTTCATTTTTTATTTAAAAATGAGCTTAAACTCTGGAGGAAACATTGCTCACTGCTTATATTTATTTTTTTTAACAAGCATGAAGACCGCGTTAAAACTACTCGGATCTTGCGTTTATTTTTTAACGAGCATGAACTTTATGCTAAAACTGCTCGAACATACCAGTCATAAGATAAGAAATGTCCCCTGTGAGATCTCTATTTTTTAAGGAGTTTCATCTTCACTAAGCTTTACTCCATATCCTTTCTTTATGCAAGTTCGGAAACGGCTAATCCCAAAAAACAGATAAATAACCCCTCTTAGCTTGCACTCCAAAAGGTTTGCATGCCCCCAGGTATAAAATACAATTTCAAGGTTGCCCCTCCTCTCTCCCACCTCTGCTTTTCTTTGGGTGTTCACAGCTACTTGTCGTCTTGTTAGTCTAATGTTAACGATACTTGTCTTCTCGTTATTTCAACTTTCAACAGATTTTTGCAAGATCACAAGAGAACAGCTACTTGCGACAAGAGAGCAGCTACCTACGATAAGAGAAGAACACTACTCAAAGACAAAACATTTGTGTTATTGAGGGAGGCTTACCTCTTTCTAGTTACCCAAAGATTGTCTTGTTATTTTTTCAACAAAACACTTCCTCGGCAAGGTCTACCGAAATAGACGAGGGTGAATGACCTTTGTCAAACACGTAACTTTGAAAAAAGAATCTTATTCCAGAACAACCCCTCTTCCATCCATGGATGGGGTACGGACTAGTCATATTCTCCCGCGGAAATTCTACCTTATACCCAAAGTTTTCTCTGCCCGAAGCAGACCAGGATGCATGCCCCCTGGGTTCCAGTCCCATCTTTCCGAATCAATCGCACTCATAGGGAAGGAGGACTGGGGATGGAGACATTTCTTGATTGAATAGACCATTCAGGGTTGGTATGTGACTATTTGCAAATGCGTGATCCCGGAAATGAAAGTTGGTCTACGAGTTTGACCATTCTTCCTTCGTGTGGAAAACACATTACTCCAAAGAGTGAGGAGACTATTGCTCCCATGCAATATATATAGTCTCGTCCAAGGAGTAGGTTATAATCCAAGGGTCCTTGAACGACCATCACGTTCATTTGAACGGTCTTCCCTTTCAATGTAACAGGCGACTGGTTCCTTTATCGAAACCCGAGAGATTTCTTATCTCAGGCAAAAGCGCCGGGGAACCCAGTGCTTTCCAAGCAATAGAGGAAAGGATACTCACAGATGCCCCTTCATCAATGATAGTGCCAGCCATTACCATTCTGTATATTTGGACCATGATTCTGAATGGTATACTGGCTGGCAACCGGGGTCTGCCTAGTTGATTCCAATCAAAGGATACAACCAGGTTGCTTGGTGGTGGGACCGAATATACAGCCGGATATGACCCTGACGATGTTCCTTCCTGTGATAAAGGAATGGGCGCATTGCCCTGATGCTCATCAGAGTCTGTGTTGATGAAAAGAATCTGGATGGTGTCATCCTTATTCTCTTCGGTGAGGGTGTCATTTGAAGATGAATCTTCAGTGACGGTGTCATTTGACGATGAAACTTCTGAAGGAAGAACCGGGTCAACTGCCGTTTCGACCTTTGGACTTTCGTCCGGTCTGGATTCAGTAGGTTCATTTTCAATGACTGACGCTTCAGCTGACCACTTGAACGGGCTAGCTGTATTCTCAACCAACGAAGGACTTGGCACGAGTTTTTTGTATCTAGGAGGAAGTCTCAACGGTGAAACCGGACGATCTTCCAAAACTCTCTTCGCTTCGTCTAAGAAGGGACAACGGTGGATGGAGTGATCGCCTTCACACAGTCTGCAGGGGGATCTTGCTCCCCCTCTTTGTCTTGAACCTTCACTTTCGCTGGTTGACGGTAAGCATTCAGCATGGCTATCAGAATTTGATGCTCCCGAATTGTGCAAACAAGGGGACCAGTCCCTTAGTATCCGGGGAATACAGGGACAATCTCTATGGAAGTGGTCTCCTCTACATATGACACATGGCGATTTAGGCCCGGTCTGTGCTGTGTGTGGATTTTTGTCAGATGTCTTTTGCTTGCCCCCAGTCGCCTTAGGCTCCTTCTTCTTCTTCTCTCTCTTCTTCTTCTCCTTCTTCTCCATGGGAGCTTGGCTTTTGCCGGCTCTACCTTGCGAAGATGAAGGATTGGAGGAAGAGTTATAGGAAGTAGAAGGCTGGTGGGTAGCTCTAGACTGATCTAACTGTTCACTCGACTGTTCAGGAACCATGGTGTTCTGAACTACATTGGTTGAGAATAGCCAAATTGGCAGGCCAATTTTCAGTCCTGGAAGCGACAATGTGGCCATGTGGGGCGCACCAACTTCTCCCCAAGAGGAGAAAGGACTAGGATTTCCATCATGGGGAATTCCTTGGTTGGGGCGTTCCATGTTCTCAACCTACAGATCAACGCAGGAATAGGAGGTGATTATGTTCCGTTTAAAATAAATTTTATAACGAAGCTTTAGACACAACTTGCTTTTTCACTTTTTAAGAGTCGAGAAAAAGCTAAAGATGACTCTAGTCTCCTTCGATGTTTTAACGAGCCCGAAGTGACAAATGCTCGGATGGACTTTTTCAGTTATAGAGTTTGAAAAAGGCCAAAAGAAACTGCTCTGGAGTTCTAGGCAGAGGGTGTGCCAAACCTTTCGCAAAACCATAGAATACGTTTTACGGTACGGGTGGTCGATCTTCGTGAATGCTGTGTTCACTGCATTGCGATCAGTAGGGCGGTCGACACGGCTTCCTATGGATAAAGGCTTTGTTCCTATAGGGGTCTCCCAATATATACGCGACGGTACGTGGGAGCACAAGTCCGTATTAGTGCCACCGACTCTCAGGAGGAATCACCCACCTTCTTCGAGATCGACAGTCACTATGTTTAACGACGCCGGAACACGTCTCTACCTTAGACCTCTATGTGTTTGCGTTATGTTTCAATGCGTTGTTATGTAAATTCAATTTATTTTAAGTTGATCTTGTTTAGCAGTTTGCCTTTATGGATCACCACGAGATGTATGGTACAACTCCTAAATGCAGTCTAAGATGATAAGCAAGCTTTTCAATCTTTCAACTTTGAAAATCTTAACTACTGAGGGAAAAGAAAGACATCATCTTTTCACACAGATCATAGAGCACACACTAATGCACTTTTCCCTAAATGAACATGCAAACTTATCAAAAGAAAAATGCACAATGCAGGTATTTCTTTTCTCTTTCTTAATGTTGATGTACTACAAAAAGAAAGCTGTTGTATAACTTGGAATTCAATTTCAAGTGAAAGCGAACAAGCTTTGTCCAAAATCAAAAGACACCTTAAGATTTACTTGTTTCAACACTTAGAAATATATAAATTCAAACCATATGATGAAAGCAAAAGCTCAATCAGCTATGAACAGTAAACAAACTAACTCTTAAGATCAAAACGACACTTATCACAGGTCTAGATCTAAGAGGTCACAGCACGACTAGTTCACTTTCGTTATGGGAAACTGTAAATGATATAAGAAATACACAAAGAACAAATACAGTTTCTTTATACAACTGAGGCGGAATAGTGGCAAAGAAAGGTGGTTTCAGATAGGTACATTGACTGATAACAGGCTGCAAAAAACAAGGATGAAAACAGGGCAATAGGAAGCAGAGAACCCCAGTTGCACAAGACAAAACTGGTTCAGCGCAGGTAGCCCCTTCGGGACCTGCGATGAAATGCAGACTGCCTTCACAGTGTCTGCAATGAAGAGAGAAACTCTCGTTTCTCTGGGTTTCCGGGTTACAGATTGCTCAAAAATCCACAGTTTTTGGCCAAATCAAAGCTATCAATCAAGTACACACTAAAGGGTGAAAAGGAGGATGAAAAGCTATCACTAAGAGTTGTTCAGAGTCCTTGTGGATCAGCTCTTCAAATCATAAACATGCCCAGAAACTGAGCTAGAGTAGCTGCCCTCTACTTTGCATTTGAAAGATCCAAATGCAGTTCGATTCGGTACTCCCTGTGTTTAGGAAATGAATAGCAAAAACACAAACAACCAACAAGATACGATCCCCGGCGGAGTCGCCAATTTGTTGTTGGGAAAAGTATCCAATACGGAATGACCCTATCCCACTCTAAGGGTGATAGTACCTCAGCAACAATCGAAGCAAAGCTATCTAAGATTTCTTCTTTATGAAAGTAAAATAGGGGAGAAAGAGATCCACTAACCGATGTCTTTCGCTAATGGTTGATCCAATCTTCTCCCCTTGCTGCTTGCTCCCAGCTCCTTGCTCTTTCACTGGCCCAGCTACACCAAGATCCTGCAAAATGGCAAGATAGGGAAACTACAAGAAGCATACATTCATAATTGATTCAAGGATTAGAATAAATCAAATACACAAGTATAACAATACATCATTGAGACACATGCATATAGAAGAACCTCAAATGCTTTATTAATGGAAGAAGTAAAGTTCAGGAAGTGATACAACCATAAGAGGCCCAATCCAGCATCACCTTC
Organism: Pinus tabuliformis; assembly: GCA_031772625.1. Taxonomy (NCBI): domain Eukaryota; kingdom Viridiplantae; phylum Streptophyta; class Pinopsida; order Pinales; family Pinaceae; genus Pinus; species Pinus tabuliformis. The sequence continues at coordinate 284,131,604 of CM062812.1, forward strand.
CCAGCAGAAAGAAATATCCTCTTCACCTCCTTCAAAGCAAATCACCCAATAGTTTTAAACTCAAACCAACAACACTTCATTACATTCACAAGATTCCCGCCTCATTAGACCTCATGAGAGAGATCTATATATAGGATTTTTGGAGAAAGGATGAGTCATCTTGAGAGCTGACTAGTGTCCTCTCTCACTTCAGTTATTCTTTAGTTCTTGAGTCCACTTGGAGGTTCTTGCTTCCACTTGGAGATCTAGACCCTCTTACTCATCACCAGTCGAATTCCCTGATCCAAGTGTCATTTTAGAAGCTTCCTGGGCATTGACACCTTGAGGAATGACTGTGCCACATGTCCAAACTCGCCCAGCACAGGTAGCCTTCTTTGCAGTTGACATTCAACGCAGGTAGACAGTGGAGCAGTTGACATTCAGCGCAGATGCTCAGTGGAGCAGTTGACATGATCCAGAATTGCCTTGTTTTTGAGTGTTTTGAGGTGGAGAACTTTTATTCAGTGATGTGGTTTGCTGACCTTGTTCCTCTAGGGGTAGGAACAACATGTTTAGGGAATTTGGATCCCTTAGATTATGGACATTTCATGCTTCATGCTGTAAGGCACAAAAATGTCTATAACAATATGCATCATATATTGCATGACAAAGCGCTTGATTTGGCCAAGGAGCTTCTTTGAGGGCACTTCACCTCATGGACATCATCTGAATAAAGGTATATATGAACTCCTAAACTAGGGTTACCCTGAGAAGCAACGTAGCCGTCCATATCTTCATGTCCATTGAAACCATTGTGATCCACTCATACATACTCACCCATTTAAAATATATTCACCAAGTCAGAAAATATGAATATTTCTGATGTAATTCTTCCACTCGATAATCTTAACATCAAATCCGAGGTTGTCTCATTCATCTTCAAAGAGCTCTTGAAACACTTTTTCCTAATTGTATCTAATTTGCACAAATATATTAAGAAAATTGTTAATGTATGTTGCTTGATTACCAATCAAAGTGCTTGAAACAATACAACACCAATAAATTTCTATTTCATCTCCATTTCACATAATTCCCCTTCCTTCGTAGAATGCACATGCCTCGTAGATCTTTTAGAGGTGCTTGAATTGTTGTAACATATTTTTTGTATATGATTATGATAACCCCATTATCTGCAATATGACTATCAGTTTACAATGATTCATTTTATGCATTTTTTATAATTATGGTGAATCAATAATTCTTTAGATTAAATAACGAATCTACTCCTTGAACAAATATTATATGCAGAGAGGGAAGGATGGCAGAGATAGAACAAAGAACCGGTTGGGTTAGGGTTTCGCTCAGACTCTACAGTTTACTCAGCACCTATGATTGCATGTACCTGCACCTCATTGCCCTCCCATACACCAACCCCGTAACTCACCCTCTGCTCCTGTTGAACCGTTACAGTCATTCCTTCATGCTTACTGGCTAGGTTTTACCCAAACCATCCTCGACTCTACCCCGCCTGTTACCCAGTCACTACAGTGACATGAATCCTTAGGTTCTGAAGGCAGCTGGTGCGCAAAATTAGCGACGATTATGGAGGACCTAGTAGGCTACTTGGAAGACCCACTAGCAGGTACCTCCATCTAGACATCTGCCCAGTTAAACCAGGCAAGCAACTACCCTTACGGCTATGATTTCTTTGACATTGTTGCCTCTCTACCCTATATCTCAGGGCCTTCATGCTCGATGGTTACCCTCTCAGAGACTTCCCCCTCCATTCCAGATCTCACTGCACAATCCCTATCTCCATTTACCCTAAATTTTGTGGATCAAACCTTGGAACCTAGCTTGCGAATTTCCTCAGAGGGTGTCACATCTGTCCCATCCTCTGTCAGCTCTCGTGTCCCTTTGGTAGCACTCACCAGTGACGCTACCACCTTTACTTCAGGGCATATTGTGCCACCCTCATTAGCCCCCACATCTTGAAATATTACTAATATTCCCCCCATTTCAGGAGTTTTCCCATTTGAACCCCATCTGAATGCCCTTGCATCTGAGTCTAACCCTACCCAAGGCATCCATCAGAATTCCACACTTGATGAAGGAACCTAAAAAGAAAAGAAACCAAGGGTCCTGAAACCAAAGGCTTTGGATGTATTCCTCCATTTAGGTGAAGATTTCCAGTGGAGCGATGCAATGGAGACAATCGAACGCATGTTGGTAGGAAGAGTCAGGGGTCGGTTCTACAGCGCCACTAGGTTGAAGCAATGAGCGACAGAGGTTTGGGGGCATCATTTGGATAAACCACCAGTGGTACAAACCTTTGTCAGAGGCTGGTTTCTGCTTCGCTTTTCCAGGGTAGAGCACACCAACTAGGTACTTTCAGTGGTCTGGCATCTTGAACAAGCACCGGTGCTCCTCTGTAGGTGGACTCCACTTTTCAATCCAGAATGAGAACAACTTGGAGCAAGCCCCCTTTGGGCCAGACTACCTGGCTTGCCATTAGAGTTTTGGTCAAAAGACATTTTCAGGCATATAGGAAATTTCCTAGGAACTTCCCTGGAGTATGATAAATCCTACCTCTCGACATGAAGGATGGCATATGCAATAATTTTGGTACACATTGATACTAGTGATGGGCTTTAGGAATATATCACAATTTAATGGTGGAATTTATCTCGGCGGCAGAATTTTGACTATGAAGGGGTTCCCTTTAGATGTAGGATATGTCACAAGGTTGGGCATCTCTATAAGGACTTCCCTCTCAATAAAAACAAAGGAAGGGAAGAAGTTGGACAGACAATTCCCCCAAAGACAGTTTAGGACCATGGGGAACAACCCTCCAGCAAAGAAGAAGGGAATCAAGTCGATCCATCTCAAGCAGACATGGCTCACTATCAGGGGACTCGGAAGAAATGCGGCATGCCTCCTCTTCGACCTCCCTCTCCTCCTCTCACCAGGGAAAAAGTGGTTGTTGGGGCAGTGGTTTCTTCGGGTATGAATTCCACATCTCCTAGTCCATCTAATTTGCTTGCGTTTGATGGTTTAAATGAAATTCTTACTGCTAGTAAAATTAATGGAATTGGTGACTCTCCCTTCCATTCCTCCTCGGCCTTCTCCTTTCACACCCCAGTTCACACCTTCTTTGACACCACTCCATCTCTCCCGGATCCCCCCCTGCCATCACTCCTATACCTAAAGTTGGACCTCCCTCCCCACATTATCAGAATCAATCCAAGGCTAAGAAAAAGTTAAAGGCCCCAGATCATTTTAGGCTTGATCTTATTATATCCCCCTTCCCTCCTAAGCTTCCTAGGGGACGTCCCTCTTCCCTCTCAAAGGCACAAATTCGGGCTGGAGGCGAGATTGCCTTGGTTAGGAAATAAACCATTCATAGGGCACTTAGAGCATCGAACCCCTCATCTGAACTCCTCCCATGAAGATTGTCTCTTTCAATTGCAGAGGGTTGGCTAGGCCCGATAAAAAACTAGTCCTTCACAGGTTGATCCTTACCTCTCCCATAAATGTCATCTTCCTCCAAGAAACCCTGGGACCTGCTGATACCATTACACACCTCCTTGACACTATGTTCCCTGGATGGAGCTTTATAGGCTTAGATGCTAATAGAAGATCTGAAGGTCTTGCCTTGGGATACAACAAACACTCCATCAACCTCAGTAACTATTGGGGAGGACTTGGGCATATTGCGGCAGACCTTGTTTCATCTGATCTGGGGATATAGGTGTGAGTCATAAATGTATATGGACCATGCCAACACAGGCCTTCATTTTAGGGCCATCTCCTCAGCTTAGAAGTATTTCAGAAAGATCTGAGTCCTAGGGACACCATGCACAACTAGATCCCTTATTTGCCTATTTTGAGAACCTTTTGGATTCCCATAACTTGTTAGATATCCCCTCAACCAAGTTTTACCTACTTGGAGGAACAATAGAGCCGGGGAGGACTGTCTTGCTCGAAGACTTAACCATTTCCTCATAAAGGAAAGACTTCTAACCTTGCGTCTTCTTCATAGACAATGGGTGGGATTGGTAGGAATCTCTGACCATCTGCCTATATTCATGGAGATCAGTGGGGGGCCTCAGAAACCCAAGGGAACTTTCAAGATCATCTCCTCTTGGTTAAAGGACCCCTCATATATACACATGATTAAGGATTTCTAGAAGACGCGTCCCTCGAATGTTGGTGGGAACATAACTGAGGGTTTCGCCCCCAACCTTATTGAGATGAAGAGACTCTTCAAAGCCTGGGCTCATAACAAGACAATACAAGATGACCAAACTCTAATGAATGATGAAAATGAAATTGTTGAGTTTGAAAAAAACTTGGAAGGGCCATACAGATTGACTGAACACAAGGACAGACTCACTGAGCTATATGCCACCAGAAGGAAAATACTAATGGAATGTGAAGAAGCATGGAGGCTGAGAAGTAGGGTGATCTAGCTGCATGAGGGAGATGACAATAAAAAGTTCTATCATAAGTTTGCAAATGGTAGGAAAGCCATTAATACCATCTAGCAGCTCTCGAACAAGCATGGCCACACTGTTAATATCTTCCCTTAGCTGGCATATTGGGCAATCTCACATTTAAATAGACATACAGGGCCCCCCCAGTGCAAATCTAGCCGAAATCATTCATGTAGCTCAATTATTCCCTTGATTTGTGGATCAGGAGGCAGTTAGGGAATTGAATAAGGAAATCAATATAGGTGAATTAGAAGCCACAATCAAATGGTTTAAGAAGGACAAGAGTCCAGGGCCAGACGGATGGTCAATAGAGTTCTATTTAGATTTTTTTTTGAAACCCTGGGGGCTGATCTCCTAAAGGTTATTGAACACTCCAATACTAGTGGCATGATCCATGAATCCTTCACCTCTACATTCATCACCCTCATTCCAAAATCTGACAATCCCTCTACCTTTGAAGATTACATACCTATATCATTATGCAATTGCACCTATAAGATCATGGTGAAGATCATTTCCAATCCATTGCAGCCCATCCTATCCGAATATATATCACCGGAGCAATTTTCCTTTCTACAAGATCGGCAAATCCAAGAGGTAGTGGGAACTTCCCAGGAAGTCCTCCAATCTTTGCACTCCAAGAAAATGAAAGGTATGATCTTAAAGGTAGACCTTTCTAAAGCCTTTGACAGAGCAAATTGGTTGTATATTAGAATGATTCTAACCCACCTATGGTTCCCTTTTGATTTCATTAAATGGATCATGAGCTGCATCACTAACATACCTTTCAACATGCTTATCAACAGAGCAGCTTCACCTTTTTTTTTTAATTCCGAAAGAGGTCTTAGACAGGGTTGCCCTCTGTCCCCATTACTTTTTCTCCTAATAATGGAATCACTCAGCAGGCAAGTCAAAGAAGATTTCAGAAGGCGCAGACTAAAGGGAATACAAATCATGGACGATTGCACATTGACTCATCTACTGTTTGTGGATGATTTCTTGCTATTCCTTAATCGAAGCATAAGATACTTGACAATCATGAAGAACACATTCAAACTATTCCAAACAGCCACTGGTATGGCTGTAAACTGTAATAACTCGACCCTCACAGAGACTGGATGTTCTCCATATGAAATCCATTATGTGTTGCAAAGGTTCCAATACACTTTCCTTAGACTAGAAGATGGACTCAGATATGTGGGCTACAAGCTGAAGCCATTCGGGTATAAAACTATAAATTGGACTTGACTCATTTCCAAGAAGGAGAAAGGACTTAATATTTGGTACTAAAAATACCTATCTAAGGTGAGCAGACTCATTCTCATCAAAGTTGTCCTCGAGGCCACCCCAGTCTATTGGATGTCTCTGGCATGTATCCCTCAGGATATACTCTCCAAAATTCAGGCCTTATGCTGCAGATTCCTTTGTAAGGGACAACAGACAGGAAGAATATTTGCATGGGACAAGTGGGAGGCCCTAAATCTGCCAAAGAAATGGGGTGGATGAGGCATCAAGAAACTAAAATATTTCTCCATTGCTCTGGCAGCGAAACTAGGGTGGCAGATTATTACATCAAACAATCTATGGACTAGGGTGGCCATCTAAAAATATATCGGCCCCTAAAACCTGATGGATTGGTTAAGCCAACCACAAAGACTCCACTCAGGGGTTTCAATCATATGGAAGGCGGTAGTAAAATCCCTTGACATCATCAGGGCCGGCATCGCATGGAAAATATAGTCCAAAAGGAAGGTGAGGATTGGTTTGGTTCCATGGATTGGATGTGGGAATGCACATAGGCTGCCAGACGACCTCATATCCTTTCTCAGAGACATCAATATTATCCATATCGGCCACATAGCGGACCTTGAACACTCCACCCTATTTCAGCAAGCCTGGAAAATGGCCCAGAGATTGAACATTCCCCATCAATGGACACAACAGTGGAATACTTACATCAGGGCCCTCACTGAGGCTCACATCTGGATTAGTGAGGAAGAAGATGAAGTCATCTGGGCACTCTCGAAAGCAAGGAAATATACCCCTAAGGATGGATACCTTGCACTAGCCGAAGATCGCCACCCACAAGCTTTAGAGTCATGGTGGAAGCATTTGTGGAAACTTCAATCCCCCCCAAGAGCAGACTTATCATGTGGACCATACTTCAAAAAAAAATGCCCACTGGGGACAATATACTCAAGTGAGCTTATCATGGCCCTTTCTGGTGTCACCTTTGTAAATGTAACAATGAATCCATCTCACAACTATTTATTGAATGCTAGGCTGCTCAATACCTTTGGTAATTAATATCATCCATGATTCCATCGACGATAAGGTGGAAAGGTGCAAATGTGAAGGAGACCTGGACGACCTAGTGGATAAGCATTGATCCAAAAAAGCTCAGGAATCTCCCCTTACTCATCTGCTGGGGACTGTCGATAGCCTGCAATAATATCATTTTCCAAAACTCCACACCACACTGGCCTTCCATTGTATCCTGTATCATCTCCGACTACTCCATCATCCCAAACAACCAAGAGATGACTCGACCCTGAACCATCATACCCGAATCCATAAATCATACAAAGCCTTGGGCTTATTTTGACGGTTCTGCCCAGGAGGAAGGATGCAGTGGAGTGGCCATACTTACCCTCACTGCTTTGCATTACTTCCACATTAAGATGGGTCTAGGAGGGGCATCAATAATTTTGCAGAACTATCCTCTACAAAATTTCTAATACAATATGCACTACAAATCCAATGTCAAGACCTCCAACTCTTTGGAGACTCGAAATTTGTTTGTGAATGGATAAACGAAAAAACTAGATGTTCTGCATACACATTGTCACATATTCTGGATGAGTCTCATCGTCTTATTACTTATTTTGAAACATTTACATGTCATCATATTTACAGGTTGCGAAATGCAGATGCTGAAAAATTATCCAAAGAAGTTGTGCACAGGTCAACTGGCACTTGGATGATCCAAGAACACATAGAAGGGACTTTTTACCAGTCCTACCACTGGCCTTTCATGGACATAGATGTTATAGCAAGGTCACAGGGAGCTTAGATCATGTTAATACTTTTTGTTTTAAATTACCATCTGTAAGTATTCATATGTTTCTCATTTTCAAGAAGACCTATGGACACACTATATGGCTATAGTTATTCATTTTTTGTAAATCAGTATGATGAACACATCAGAAAATGATGCCTCCTTGTGTGGACAAAAGGAATCAATATTTGACTATTTTCTGGAACCTTAATTATCTGACAGACATCGACTCTTACAACATATGCTTTTGCATATACAATATGTAATTTTCTCAATCTATGAAAATTATGTTTTTTCCAAAGGGACAAAGAAAAGATATTATATGCAGAAATTATATGCAAGGTAAAATTTACATGAGTAAATTTTTAACTTTTCAAATTCCACTTATATCCATCAAAATTTTGAGTAAGAAACATAGAGTATCATTACAAAGTATATCAAAATTTGAAAGTTCGAGTAAGAAATAGCGTATTGTTACTTATGTTGTTTGGTGAACTAACCATTGTGTCCCAAGTCTGCCCATAATTTTCCATAGTATTAACATTGTTTGGTGAACTAACCACTGTATCCAGAGCTTGCCCATAATTCTCCATAGTATTAACACTTACTAGGTTTCCTTTGCGATCAATGTAGGAATTACATTTAAAATGTTTAAATATTATTTTTAAATATTCTTGAATTGTTATGGGATTTACCATTGAAGAAGCAACCTTATAAACCTAAATGTCAAATATAAGTTTGGATTCATCCAGTGTCATCTTCCAGATATACATGAAAAATGTAATCTAATAAAAAAAATGTTAATATGGAAATACTCCAGAAAATCTCAAATTAATTACGAAATGCTTTTCCAAACATGGTTAGGAGTTACTCACCAGATCTAGCACAGTATCTGGATCGGCCAAGAAGAAAGATAGTTGAACTTTTTGCAAGCTAAATATTTGATTTAGATCAACAACAATGTGAGAGTAATCCAACATCAAATCTAAAGGTTTCCTCAACTTTGTCAAATATCAACTTTTGATGAAACCTTGGTATCCATTGATTCGTCGACAGTGGTTCGAACTGCAAAACATGTAACCAACATCTGAATAACCCACCATGTCTCGAATACAAGGAACTTTGAATCTAAAAACCTACCAGTCTTTTTCCAGGTTTCAACAGCTCACTACATATCTTTTTCTCTAGTTTCCAACTAGTTTTCACTAGTTTAGGGGCACCAAACACATGGATTTATCCTCCCAGAGATTTGGATAGGTGTTACCTTTGTAGAAACAGTGCCATCTATAAAACAATGCCTTTACATTGCCAATTATCAATGCAAGATGATCTAAAACAATGTCTTTACATTGCCAATTATCAGGGAAAGATGATCTATAACCCCGACTGTTTAGGGAAAAATCACCCAAAACCCCCAATTTATGGCAGTTTAAATTATTAAATTATTAATTTTTTTGTAATACAAAGTTTAAATAAAATAATTACAAGTTTCTTTACTCTCTTTGAAAATAGAAAGCATATTTTCATTCAAATAATATTATTTTAACTTTCAATTAATTGAAATTTATTTTATTTTAATTAATATAAAATTGTTTTTGGTTATTTATATGTATTTTTCAAAGTTATTTGTATTTACAGATTAAAAATAAAATAATTATTGTGCCCATGTGGTAAATCTATGTAAACTTAAATGTAAATGTAAACATAAATGTAAATGTAAACGCTAATATTTAACATTTAACATTGTTAATCTAATGCTTACCCTATTTAAAAATCAATCTAATTACTATTATTTATAAACACAACACAAATTTAAAATATAAAGAGGTTTACCAATAGTAAAAAAAAGAGCTATAGTAAATAAATAAAAATATAAATAAACTAGAAGTATGGTAAATAAATAACACTTTTTTTTTTATATTTACTCCAATTTATGGTAAATATTATTATTATTATTTTTAATTAAACTAGAGGTATGGTAAATAAATAAAACTTATTTTTATGCTTATTCCATTAACCTCTTTATATTTATGAAAACTCAAAAACTAGGTTTTATTTAGGTGGATCCTATGTGCCACATAATTATTATTAATACCATGGGCCAATTACCATATTTATAAAAGAGGTATGATAAATAAATAAATATAAAAGAGGTATTATAAATATGTATGGAAAATAAATAAAAACATATCAAATAAGATTAGGAATCAACATCAAATTATATATCAAGCCTATGGGCCAAATACCATTGTAAATAAAAGAAATATGATAAATAAATAAAAATATAAATATACAAGAGGTATGGTAAAAAATAAAACCTCTTTTTATATTTTCTCCATAAACCTCTTTACACTTACTAACACTCAAAAAATATGTTTTATTTAGGTGAATCCTATGGGAAAAATACCATGGGCCAAATTATTGATGATGATGATGATGATGATGGCTAACGTCCACTGAGACCAAACTTTGGTCTATCGGACCTAAAGAAACAAATTATTTACTTTGATTTAAGATTTTATTTCTATGCTCAAAAAGCTTGGATAGAAGCCTCCCAAGCTCACTATAATTTTGACAACGTAAAAGGCTAGGAAGGTCAGTATTGCGACAAAGATTATGAAACTGATATTTAATGTGGTTGTACCCGGGGCACTCTAATAGGAAGTGGTTTTCATCCTCAATGTTCCTATTATCACAGAGATTGTAGATTCTTTCTGACCATGGTGTTTTAGGAACTGCCCAACGACCTGTTTCACTATGGAGCTCATGAGAGTTCGTTCTAAACTTTGCTAAATTAATTTTCTTCTTTGAGCTAGCTAAAACAGAGAGATACTTTTGATCTTCTAGGGTGGGGTTGATGACATTCTTATAATAACTTAATTTTCTTTTAGCCGCTAAATCTTTCTCACACCACATTTTTCTTTGAAGTTAGAAGTAACAATATTTTTAATGTTATTAATGTTTTGTAGTGCATCATTCTCGTTGATCTCCTAATGGTTTATCCAGGCCCTCGTGTCTTTATAACCTGCAAAAAACACAGTTATTATCCATAATGTTGTTGTTGTTGTTATTATTATTATTATATCTAATATTCATATTAATATATCATAGTATTGATATTATTAAATATAATAACTTTGCTTTAATCCAATATTAAATTTTTTCATATTATAATATCTATTAATATATCATGATATATATTAACTCTATATATATGGGAGGTAAGAACAAAGACATAAAGTTATAGAGGTGGAGAGATAGGGGGAGTGACAAGGGAGAGATGGAGATAAACTGAAGGAGAGGGGAGAGGATGAATAAAAGGAGAGAGAGGTAGATAAGGGTAAATGAGGGAGAGGGAGACACAAATATGGAGGGGAAAGAGAGAGGAGAGTGGGAGGGAGAAAGTGAGAGGATTGGAGGGCAGATAGAGAGAGAGATATGGGGGAATAGAAATAAACGTAGGAGAGAAAGGGTGAGAAAGAAAGGATGAGAGAGAGGAGAGAGGGAGGGATAGAGATATGGAGTTGGAGGGGGAGAGAGGGAGGGATAGAGATATGGAGTTGTAGGGGGAGAGAGGGAGGGAAGAAGAAATACATAGAGAGTGAGAAGTGGAGAGAGAGAGGGACTGACAAGGGAGACATGGAGAGAAATAGTGTATGTTTAGGGGTGAGATAAAGAGATAAATAAGGAGAGATAGAGAGAAGGGGGGAGAAAAGGAGACAAAATGAGAGAGGGAGGGATATAGTAACATCACAAGAGAGAGAAAGAGAGAGAGGAATGTTATAGACATTTTTGTGCCTTACAGCTATAAGCATGAAATGTCCATAATCTAAGGGATCCAAAGTCCCTAAACATGTTGTTCCTACCCCTAGAGGAAAAAGGCTAACAAACCACAACAATTCACAAAAGTTCTCCACCAGAAACTGCTCAAAAACAAGTCAATTCAGGATCAACTCAGAGGCTCCACTAGCTGTCTGCGCCGAAATGCAAAGTCTGCACTGGCTACCTGCACTGCAACGCAGGTAGAAGCACTACCAGGGTGCGCTGAGCGGGAATTGACAAATGGCAAGTTCATTCAACAAGGTGTCAAGACCCTGGAAGCTTCCAGAATCTTCCTCAATGACACTTGCCTCAGTGAATTCGACTGGTGATGAGTAAGAGGTTATCAATCTCCAAGTGGAAGCAAGAATCTCCAAGTGGAAGCAAGAACTGACAGAGGGAGAGGACACTAGTCAGATCTCAAGCTGACTCATCCTCTCTCCAAACATCTATATATGGATCTCTCCTCCATGAGATCTAGAGCCTGGAATTTTGTTATTGCAAAGAATTGCTATTGGTTTGAGATTGGAATCATTGGGTGCTTAATGCTTTGAGGGAAGGTGAAGATAGGAATTTCATTTGCTGGGAAGGATATGTTGGATTGGAGCCCTCTAGGTTGTATCTCTTCCTGAACCTTGTTATTCATCAATAAAGCTATCTTGGTTTCTCCTATATACTGATGTATCTTTGATGTATGATTGCATTAGTATGTTTAGTTTATTTCTAATCCTGAACTAGTTATGAATATGAATCTATGTCTTGTGTAGTGTTCTCTTCTTGTGATCTTGCAGGAACCTGTTGAAGCTGGGCGAGCGAGAAGGCAGGCAGCTGGGAACTCTCCAAGAGAAGAGAAACTGAATCGAGGGACAAATGGAAGACACCGGTTAGTCCATCCATCTCTCTTCATTCTTAATTCATAAAGGAAGAATACTAGAATAGCTGTTTCTGTTTGTTGCTAAGGCACTGTCATACCTTAGGTGGATAGGATCATCTTGCATAGGCATTTTTCCCCACAACAAATTGGCGACTCCACTGGGGAGATCTGTTTAGTCATTTTATTTGTGTCTCTATCATTGTTTGTTTCATAGACTCAACAACAACAATCAAACTGCATCTGCTATTCTCAGATGCAAAGTAGACAGCTGCTGCTTTGATCCAATCACTGGATTTGTCTATGATCTGAACAATGGACTCACAAATGATTTGATGATCCTTTGTGATAGATCTTAGCCCTTCCTCAAAGCATCCCTTTGATTGTACCTTGCTTGTTGCTTTGATTTGGCTTGAAACTGTAGATTAAATAGCAAACTGTGACCCAGAACCCAGTGAGAAACTCTCGTTTCTCCTTCAGTGCAGACCCTGTAAAGAGGTTCTGCATTTCAACGCAGGTCCCGTGAAGGCTACCTGCGCTGAGTGTCAAAACCTTTTTGTTGAGGGTGCGTTGATCCAGTTAGGCCTTGTGCAGCTGGGGTTCTCTGCTCTGTTTTGCCTTGTTTTGATCTCTGATTTTTGCAGCCTGTAACCAGCATAGGTACCTATCTGATAACTCCTTTTCTCTGCTTAAATTCCGCCTCCTTTTGTACAAAAATACTGTGAGTGTTTTTATGTGTTTGTGGCGTCATTTTCAGTTTTCCTTTGCAAGAGTGAAGTAGTCATCCTGTAGCCCTTGATTCAGATCTGTTGATTGTGATCTTAGGAGAGAGTTCATTGGTTGTTTACAGTTGATTATACATTCATTTTTGCTTTTGGTTTGAGTTTGTCTCTTTTGAGTGTCAAAACAAGTATTCATTTCGAAAATCGTTAAGTGATGTAATCTCTTCTACCCTTTCTGATTTCGAAAAAAAAAGTAAACTTGTTTGTATTTGTCATTTAAAAGCAAATTCAAAGTTGTACAAAAAGCATTCTTTTTAGGCATCAATATTAAGAGAGCGGAAAAACAAACACCTGCATTGTCCATTTGCATCTTGATAGTTTGCATGCTTGATTTAGGAAAAGTGCATTAGAGTGTGCTGATTGCTCTTTGAGAAAAGATGGTGTCTTTCTTTTCCCTTTGTAGCTAGGATTTTCATTGTTGAAAAGATAGAAAAGCTTGCTTATCATCTTTAGACTGCATTTAGGAATTGTATCATACATCTCGTGGTGAACCTCAAAAGGCAAACTTCTAAAAAGATCAACCTAAAATAAATTGAATGAACTTAACAACGCTTTGTAACTTAACGCACAACATAGAGGTCTAGGCTAGAGACATGTTCCGGCGTCGTAAAGCCTGGTGACTGTCGATCTCGTTGATGGTGGGTGATTCCTCCTGAGGGACGATAGCGCTAGTACGGATTGTGCTCCCACGTACCGTCGCGTATATATTGGGAGACCCCTATAGGCATAAAACCTTTATCCTTAGGAAGCTGTGTCGGCCGGCCTACTGATCGCAATGCACTGAACACAACATTCAGGAAGATCGACCGCCCGTACCTTAAAAAGTATTCTGCGGTTTTGCGAAAAGTTTGGCACACCCTCTACCTAGAACTCCAGAGCAGTTCCTTTTGGCCTTTTTCAGACTCTATAACAGAAAAAGTCCATCCGAGCATTTGTCACATCGGGCTCGTTAAAACATCAAAGGAGACTAGAGTCATCTTTAGCTTTTTCTCGACTCTTTAAAAGTGAAAAAGCATGTTGTGTCTAAAGCGTCGTTAAAATTTATTTTAAACGGAACAATCACCCCTATTCCTGCGTTGATCTTTAGGTTGAGAAAATGGAGCACACCAACCAAGGAATTCCCCTTGGTGGAAATCCTAGTCCCTTCTCCTCTTGGGGAGATGTTGGTGCGCCCCATATGGCCACATTGTCGCTTCCAGGACTGACAATTGGCCTGCCGGTCTGGCTCTTTTCAACCAATGTCATTCAGAACACCACTATTCCTGAACAGTCGAATCAACAGTTAGACCAGACCAGAGTTACCCACCAGCCTTCTACTTCATCTAATTCTCCCTCTCCTCCTTCCTCTTCGCTTGACGGAACTGGTAAAACAAAAAACCAAGTTCCTAAGGAGAAGAAGCAAAAGAAGAAGAAAGAGAAAAATAAGAAGGAGCCAAAAGCGACTGGGAGCAAACAAGTGGCGTCTGACAAAAATCCACACACAGCACTGACTAGGCCTAAATTGCCATGTGTCATATGAAAGGGAGACCACTTCCACAGAGATTGTCCCTGCATCCCTCGAATACTAAGGGACTGGTCTCCCCGTTTGCACAATTCGGTGGCGTCAACCTCTGATAGCCATGTTGACAGCTCACCGTCAACTAGTGAAAGTGAAGTCACGGGACAGAGAGGGAAAGCTAGATTTCCCTGAAAACTGTGTAAAGGCGACCATGCCATCCACCGTTGTCCCTTCTTAGATGAGGCTAAAAGAGTTTTGGAAGATCGCCCGATTTTACGAGCGCAACTTCCTCCTGGATATCAATAACTCCTGCCAAGTCCTTCACCAGTTGAGAACCCGGCTGGCCCGCTCAGGTGGTCAGCCGAAGCACCTATCATTGAGGATGAACCGTCTGAATCCATACCTGACGAAAGTCAAAAGGTTGAGGCGGCAGTTGACCCGGTTTTGCCTTCAGAGGCTCTATCCTCGAATGATACCATCACAGAGGAGAATAAAGATGACACCGTCCAAATTCTCTTCATCAACACAGACTCCGACGAACAAGGGGGCAATTTGCCCATTCCTTTATCGCAGGAAGGAACTTCGTCAGAGTCATACCCGGCCGTCTATTCGGTCCCACCACCAAGCAACCTAGTTGTCTCGTTCGACTGGAACCAACTAGGTAGACCCCGTTTGCCAGCAAGCATACCATTCAGAATTATCGTTCAAATATACAGAATGGTAATGGCTGGCACCATCATTGACGAAGGGGCATCTGTGAGTATCCTTTCCTCTATTGCTTGGAAAGCGCTTGGTTCGCCAGCGCTTTTTCCTGAAATGAGAAATCTGATAGGCTTTGATAAAGGAACCAGTCGACCTTTAGGGATCCTCCCCAATGTGCCTATAACATTGAAAGGGAAGACCGTTCAAATGAA
Source organism: Pinus tabuliformis (assembly GCA_031772625.1). NCBI lineage: Eukaryota > Viridiplantae > Streptophyta > Pinopsida > Pinales > Pinaceae > Pinus > Pinus tabuliformis. The sequence goes on from CM062812.1 coordinate 284,147,021, forward strand.
CGCGATGGTCGTTCAAGGACCCTTGGATTATAACCTACTCCTTGGACGAGACTATATATATTGCATGGGAGCCATCGTCTCCTCACTCTTTAGAGTAATGTGTTTTCCGCATGAAGGAAGAGTGGTCAAGCTCGTGGACCAGCTTTCATTTCCCGGATCACGCATCGCAAATAGACATATACCATCCCTAAATGGTCTCTTCACGCAAGAAATGTCTCAACCCACGGTCCGTCCTCCTGATGAGCACGAGTAATCCGGGAGGATATGACTGGAACCCATGGGGCATGCGTCCTGGTCTGCTTCGGCAGGAAAACTTTAGGTATAGGGTAGGTTTCCGCGGGAGAATATGACTAGTCTGTACCCCGTCCGTGGTTGGAAGAGGGGTTGTTCTAGAATAAGATTCTTTTTTCAAAGTTATGTGAGAGGGTGGGCGTCGTCACTCACCTTTGTTTATCTCGGTAGACACCGCGAAGAAGTGTTTTGTTGAAAGAATAACAGAACAATCTTTGGGTAGCCTGAAAGAGGTAGGCCTCTCCCGGTAAAACGAATGTTTTATTTGTCTAAGAAGGGGTAACCTTGAAAACGTACTTTATGCCTGGGGGCATGCAAACCTTTTGGAGTGCAAGCAAGGGGCGGCTATTTATTTTTTAAATTTTTAGGTCCTTCCCTTTAAACCTGTAGGTCTAACCCTTTAAACTCGTAGGATTAGTCGTTTCCGAACTTGCATAACAAAAGGATCCGGAGCAAAGCTTTGTGAGATGAAGCTCCATAAAAAATAGAATCTTAATGAGACATTCTTATCATATGACTGGGTATTCGAGCAGTTTTAGCACACAGTTCATGCTCGTTAAAAAATAAACGCAAGATCCGAGCAGTTTTAGCGCATAGTTCATGCTCGTTAAAAAATAAACATAAGATCGAGCAAGTGTTTCAATCCGCGTTTAAGCTCGTTAAAAAATGAACTATCCCGGTAAATAACCACAGTGAATGTAATATCATCAGCCATTAAAGCCTTGGTCGTGTTTGCACCGTCACCTCCACTTTGCCATTGGCCGATCGTTCACCTCCATATGATTGTTTACCCATTTTGAGGAACAGCTGCGAAGTGTGATTTCACTAGCCATCCTTGTGACACTGCCGTGATTGGAAAATTCCAACCCGTACCTGGAATCAGCTGCTAACCCGTTTTATCACTCGTTCCTCAAAAGACGAGTCTTCTTTAAGCTCTTTTCATCTGACTCGTAAAATATGAAAAGATTGCCGAGTTTTGGCCTTCCAGCTCGATAAAGTGACCAGAAGAGCTATCCCTCCTCTAGATTTTAATCTTTTTGGACCTGAGGGATTATTGCACAAAACGATCGAGCGCTTGTTTTGTTCGGCTCGTTAAAACTATCGAAAACTCGTCCCTTCTGTATTGTTTTATACTTTTTCAGACTTAAGGGATTAGATGACGAAAAAGGACTTTCGGAGTTGACTTTACGTACCTTTTCAGACTCTCTAAAAATGAAAAGGACCAAGTTATCTTTGTCGTTAGACTCGTTAAATGCATTAAATAGCGACAAACTTGTCTTTAGACGAGAACGAGTTTCACTATCGTTAGGCTCGTTAAAACATAGCGATGGGCTTGCCCAAAGGACAAGTTATAGAACAAGCATATGTTATCCTCCTCAAGCTTGACAAAAATAAAGAGGTACTGGTCAGCAATGACTGGGGAAAAATTGGGAGAAACTCAAGAAAACTTTGATGGTAGCAAGTCGCTCTTGAACATGACACTTTTCCTCCGTACCACAGTCGGGTTGGGTTGTTTCATTCACCGGTCACATCACCATGGTCTCGCCATACCATCCATATTTGGGGTAATGCTACCGATCCATCGCATAAGTGTCGCCATATGTTCAAGAGAAGTCGTTCAGAGAAGTCAACTGTGTCCCATCCACTGCCATACATTATCCTTCATCCTTTCATGACCGCCACCCTGAATCATATGTCATCAGATCGTTTTCACCTCCATCAAAATCATTAGCTCCGTTCCATGTCATTGATGTGAGATTCATTAAGGCCCTCCTTTGACGGATCGCTTCTTGTCGACATCAGCTCATTATCCAAGAAGTTGATCTAGGAACAACCCCTTCAGTACTTTGAAGCTTGCATTCCTCAATGGCAAGTTTCTCACTTCCGGCGACAGGTATACATCAATGACCTTCGACCGAAAGATTTTGCGTGGTGTTCGACGCCAAGTCCTTTATTCACACCACGTAAATTGTACTGCAGTACCTTGAGGGTCATTATCATTATCGGTGATTCCTCTCGCGCTTGTTAACGGTTTACCTCATTGACCGGTAACCAAGCGATGTCTTTCCATGTTCGACTTCAGAACATTTCTCACATGGATCGACTTGTACTTAGAGTGAAGATCGAACGAGTTGGAAGACCCCGGATCTAGTTTCATCCATCTGGGCTGCGATATATATATTCAGGAAAGATAAAGACATTGACATGTACATCATTGCAGCAGATAATCATCCTACCCAAAGGATGATAATTTCATCAAAATTATCAGTCTACCATCAGACGATTGTCTGTTCTATGTACAGAAAAATGAATTTATAAAGCTGAGCATGGGAATGCCCGCCTCAGCTAGATCATGAAAGCAGTATGAAAAATAATGTATTGTATTGTATTGTATTATAGGTTTCCTCCCAGCAATGAATGAACTTCGGATACTCCTGATAAAGCATTTCACCCGATAAACGGCCTCATACTTTAGGGGGCAACTGTTATAGACATTTTTGTGCCTTACAGCTACAAGCATGAAATGTCCATAATCTAAGGGATCCAAAGTCCCTAAACATGTTTTTCCTACCCCTAGAGGAATAAGGCTAACAAACCACAGCAATTCACAGAAGTTCTCCACCAGAAACTGCTCAAAAACAAGTCAATTCAGGATCAATTCAGAGGCTCCACTAGCTGTCTGCGTTGAAATGCAAAGTCTGCACTGGCTACCTACACTGCAACGCAGGTAAAAGCACTACTAGGGTGCGCTGAGCGGGAATTGACAAATGGCAAGTTAATTCAACAAGGTGTCAAGACCCTGGAAGCTTCCAGAATCTTCCTCAATGACACTTGCCTCAGTGAATTCGACTGGTGATGAGTAAGAGGTTGTCAATCTCCAAGTGGAAGCAAGAATCTCCAACTGGAAGCAAGAACTGACAGAGGGAGAGGACACTAGTCAGATCTCAAGCTGACTCGTCCTCTCTTTAAACACCTATATATGGATCTCTCCTCCATGAGATCTAGAGCCTGGAATTTTTTTATTGCAAAGAATTGTTGTTGGTTTGAGATTGGAATCATTGGGTGCTTAATGCTTTGAGGGAAGGTGAAGATAGGAATTTCATTTGCTGGGAAGGAGATGCTGGATTGGAGCCCTCTGGGTTGTATCTCTTCCTGAACCTTGTTATTCATCAATAAAGCTATCTTGGTTTCTCCTATATACTGATGTATCTTTGATGTATGATTGCATTAGTATGTTTAGTTTATTTCTAATCCTGAACTAGTTATGAATATGAATCTATGTCTTGTGTAGTGTTCTCTTCTTGTGATCTTGCAGGAACCTGTTGAAGCTGGGCGAGCGAGAAGGCAAGCAGCTGGGAATTATCCAAGAGAAGAGAAACCGGATCGAGGGACAAACGGAAGACACCGGTTAGTCCATTCATCTCTCTTAATTCTTAATTCATAAAGGAAGAATACTAGAATAGCTGTTTCTGTTTGTTGCTAAGGCACTGTCACACCTTAGGTGGATAGGATCGTCCTGCATAGGCATTTTTCCCCACAACAAGGAAGAATGAGAGATAATAATTGAGAGAGAGAGAGAGAGAGAGAGAGAGAGAGAGAGAGAGAGATGGGGAAAGAGAGAGGGAGGTAGGAGAGAAAGGGAGAAAGAGGAAGTACGAGAGAGAAGATTTGAGAGAGAGGAGAGAGGGAGGGAGAGAGGATGAGAGAGGTATGGATAGGGAGATTGAGTTAGAGGGGGAGAGAGGGATGGAAGAAGAAATAGATAGAGAGTGAGAAGTGTAGAGAGAGAGGGAGTAACAAGGAGAGATGGAGAGATAGTGTGTATGTTTGGGGTTGAGATAAAGACAAATAGGGAGAGATGGAGAGAATGGGGGAGAGAAGGAGAGAGGGAGGGATATAGTAATAGAGTTGGAGGCTAAAGAGTAAGAGAGAGAGAGAGTGAAAGAGAGGAAGGAAGAGGGAGAGGATGTGAGAGAGTGGAATGAGGGAGGGAAAGAGAGATGGAGTTGTAGGGGGAGAGAGAGAGGTAAGAAGAAATAAATATAGAAATAAAGTTGGAGAGGGAGAGAGAGGGAGTGATAAAAAGGATGGAGATAGAGGGAGAGAGGAAATAATTAGGGAAGAGAGATAGAAGCGGGGGAGAGGGAGAGAAGGGGAAGAGAGAGAGATAGAGAGAGAGAGGGAGAGGAGGAGGGAGGGATAGGTATATAGATTGAATAAATAGAGTGTATGTTTTGGCAGTGATATAGAGAGGCAAATGGAGATAAAGATATAGATGGAAAGTGGAGGAAAGAAGAGAGAGATGCAAAGAGGGAGGGTGGGATAAAGATATTGATAGATATGAAGTGAAATAGCATATGTGTTTGGGGGGTTGGGATAGGGTGGAAAATAAGGAGATATGGAGGGAGATATAGCTATATATGGTGGGGGTGGGGAGGGGGGGAGCCACGCGGGGAAGGAAGAATATTTCTTCCACTAGATACATTGATTTCAGTGTAAATGGTGATTTTATATCCAATTTCATTTCTTGCACTAGATGCATTCGATTTAGTGTAGATGTTGATTTCTAATTATATTTGATTGCTTTTACTAGATGCATTAATTTCAATGTATACGATTTCTAATCCTATTTGATTACTTGCACTAAATGCATTGATTTCAATGTAGATGGTGATTTCTATTCGTATTTGATTTCTTGCACTAGATGCATTGATTTCAATGTAGATGTTGATTTCTAATAATGTTTGATTGTTTTCACTCGATGCGTTGATTTCACTGTAGAAGGTGATTTCTAATATTATTTGATTTCTTGCACTAAAGGCATTGATTTCAATGTAGATGGTGATTTCTAATCATATTTGATTGCTTGCACTAGATGCATTGATTTTAGTGTAGATGTTGCTTTATAATCCTATTTGCTTAGTTGTACTAGGTGCATTAATTTTAGTGTAGATGTTGGTTTATAATCCAATTTTCTTACGTGCACTGGATGAATTGATTTGAGTGTAAGTGTTGATTTCTAATCTTATTTGATTGCTTTAATTAGTTGCAGTGATTTTAGTGTAAATCTTGTTTTCTAATCTTATTTAATTTCTTGCATTAGATTCATTAATTTCAGTGTAAATGTTGATTTCTATTTTGATGTAATTGGATGTATGATGGTACACTAATTTTAAAGTGATTGGATTAACATTGTGCATTGATTTTAGTGTAAGCACAAAACATTATTGACAATGTACATTGATTTTTGTGTTATAGTAATTCAACCTATTAATATTTGATAGAAGGAGAGACAAGGAATGATGTTTACTACAATAGATTTAGCTAAAGATTTAAATGGTTTATGGTTTATGGTTTAACCTATACCTTTCATATAATCGATATGAAAATATGACAATCAATATGAAAAGATCACAAAAGTAAAAAGGGTGACAATAAGAATAGTAGAAGAAAATATTTTTAGATTAACCACAATGAAGACTCTTTGTAATTGACTATATTCTTATTATTCACATTTTCTATCATTTAGCACCATTACATTGTCCCTTTACATTCAAAATTTATATTTCATCATTTTTCATCATTAAAGTTATTGTCATCACAACAAACTGAGGCAACTAAGCAAATTTAAATTAGAATATACTGATTAATCTGAGATATATTAGTATATTTAAAATGATTATATTAATATTAGATGAATTTACGCATTATTGATAAAATTAATCATATGTTCGTTAGATTTTCTTTGGCCGCACATGACTGAAACCAACCTAGATCCATCTTAACTCTAGATCTATCAAGCACCACGAGGGATCAAATCTCTCAAGGTACAAAGCTTTCCTCAAGTTTTGTACTCAAAAAGGAGGTTTGCACCTCAAGAGATGTGATCCCTCTTGTCGCTTGATAGATCCGGAGTTAAGATGGAAATAGGCTGCCTTTATTTTAAAATTGAGGAAATTACAAATATTTTTGAAAGTAACTTTTCATTAAAATATTAATTCTTTTCTTTCAATTACATAAAATGATATAAAAATAGCTTGGATCTATCTTGATTTTAGATCTTAATTTTGGATTTACCAAGGGTAGAGAGGATCAAATCTCTTTTCACTTTAAAAAAGGTTTGTATATGAAGAGATTTTATGCCGCTGACACTTGGTAACTTAGGAGTAATAGGATTGAATTATTAATTATAATTATAATTCTTAATTTTATATTTCACTTTACTTATTTTTATTGTTATAATTTACCCAAATTTATTTTTCTTAATATTTTTCACATTAAATTTTATTTTACAAAGTTTTCTCAAATTAGATGTTAAAATTGATTTTCAAATAAAATAAATTGGCTCTATTTTTTAATATTAAAAGTTATTTTTAATTTGACCCATGTTGTAGATTAGTTTATGATAGAATGGGTTGTTAAGGGATTTATTATGATGTTATTGGTTTAAACTTCAATTAGCTCAGTGTGCCATGAGTGAGGCAATGTGGGTACACTTGGAGGTGATTGTGTTAGTGGATAGAATCGATCTTTAAGTACAAACATGCTATAGTTGTCTATTATCTCATATACAAAAAAATAACAATATTATTTTTTTAATTTTATTGAATTAATTATATATCAAAATTAGATTTTGTTAAAAGCACATGATTTTATTGGAAGTAGTTTAAGTGATGGAAATAAAGGAAACTAATTTTCTTGTAAGAATTTTCTAAATTGCATCTCCACTCAAACACTCTCATAGAAAAAAAAGGTCTTGATCCCACCCATAAAGCAAGCCCCCCAATGTCACCTTGGTGGCCTTCTCTCACTCTTTAGACTACAAGAAGGATATCCTTATCTAAGGGGGAATCCTTAAATATCGATCTAAGCTAGGTCATTAAGTAATGAAAGGAATTTCCTTAATGAAGACTAGTGATTTGACACTACTCACTCTCAAAGTAAAAGGTCAGGGATAAGTGTGCGAATAGTCAAACAAACCATGAATTATTAACAAATTTTGAATGATTTTAATTACACAACTATGCTTATTCATGCAACCAAATTATACTTGAAAAATGAAAGATAAATCTTGCTCAATTAACCATATAGCACGAGATGATAGTGAAGCATGTTGAAAAATGTGCAACAAGAAATGTTAAATTTAGAATGTGCTAAAAATAGACCTACTAAAAATAGCAGTTTGGCCAGTGAGGTCATTGGCCACCTTGGGTGACAGGTGAAACTGCTAAAAATAGAAAGCTCTAAAAATAGCATTTATGGGTCCCTTCCTATTTATAGCAGTCCCTAGCCTATCTATAGGAAGTAAAGTTAATTTTGGTCCTAACAGCAGTTTGAAATATTAATTAATTAATTTAGTTTAGTTAATTAATTAAGGAAATTCAAATTTGAAGTCTTTGTGAGCATGCACATGAGTTTCCTCCACTGATTGAGGGAATAAGCATGAGTTCTATAATGAGAGAATCAGTTGACTTAGTTCTAACTAGACAAGTCCAGTTAGATTATTTTAACAAGTTGTTAAAATAATAAAGTATAGTTTGTTAATGTTTTCATGCATGTGACAACTATTATTTTAGATAACTGAGGATTCACTCATGGATAATTGTTGTATGTCAGTTCTGTCAGAGACCCAGTTGAGATTAGATGTGGGACGATGTACTATCATATGGTTAACTATTTCTGGTAAGTAGTTTTTGCATGGTTGAGGAACTAGTGTTCTCAAGGAATACGTAGTTGGACCATTGGTTGTTTTTGTTATGTTGGAATTAATAGCATGTGCTTTTGCTATTATTTCCTAAGCAAACTACGTAAGGACTATAGGTAAAGCCTATATAAATAGGGCTTGGTTGGTTCATGAGACATATCTTCATATCTTCTGATTGAAGATCATTAGGATCTTCTGATTACAGAGAGAGCAGGATAGCTATTGAGCTTATTTTTTTTGTATGTTGTTGAGGACCTCCACTTGATTGATAATACATGGTTGGGGCTTTATGCTGGTGCTTTCCCCTGTATATATCTTGTGTCATGTGTGATTATTTCTCTTGATTAGTTATGCATGTTTCTACTTGATGTTGCTCATGAATTCGATTATGCTTCCGCTTAATGTTTTGTAGAAGTATAACAAGCATTATTCTTTAGAACATTGCATATATCGGTTTGTTCTACAGGTGCAATTTCTACAAAGCATATATACAATGGCACAATAAAAATAGAAAATGAATCATAAATTGTCTATACAAGTAAGGAATTAGATCATTCATTCATCATATTCATGAGCATTGGAGATTGAGAGTTCGTTATCATCATCAAGAGACCATTCCACAATTAAGAGATCATACACCAACAATATTAACTATGTTTGGGACAACAAAGAGTTATGTGTTTGCGATGATAAATAAAGGAAATATTAAAAATTGTCATTGTTATTAAGGAAAATGAAGACAACAAAGTTGAATGTGGACTACTTACACATTTGTAATGTTCAAATGTCATCCATTTATCATCATGCAAGTTGCATGAAGGAAATTTGGCAGTGGTACTAAGTGAACATTTTTTGATCAAATTTCATACCCTCTCCTTAGCACTACCACTTTGCAAGACTAAGAAGAAATCTGAAATATATGTGCAACCAACTAAATCAGTTGGAAAGATTGTTGCAACATATATAGGTGGTCATGTCTTGTTGCAAAAGGAGGTGTTGGTCCACTCCCCTTTTTGATTATTTGTCAACCTTTGAATTTGATTCCCTATGAATGTGACCAAATGATATGACCCTAAAGATTCTAATAAGCTCCATAATTTTAATCATCCTTTGATCCAATGAAGAAGTGTACATGGAAGTATAACATTTCACCAATCTAAAACAACCTTTGAATCCCCTATGACTTGTAAGTTTAGGTTGTTGAAGTGACGCAGTTAAAATGACTAACATAAACGACTAATTCATATTCTTATAGTTTTTGTTAGGTAGTCATATTTTGTTTCCTAGACTAAATTAGCTATTTATGTTAGTCATTCTTAGTAGTATTACTTATTAGCTAGTTGTATATTTTAACTAGTGACTAAAATAGTCATTTATGTTAGTCATTTTTATTTGCGTCTCTTAATATTGCTAATTTTTGGTAGTATTTCACTTGGAAAAGTTGTGGTGAATAACGTTTTTAGTCACCTAGTCACTAAGTTCACCATTTTGTACTAGTGTACAAAATCGATTAATTTCAGAGTATCTCGTTAAGTGGAGTAACTTAATTGTGGAAGATTCCACATGGCAGGATGAGAATTTTATACAAAAGCATCCAAAACTACTCAAGCATTTAGTAAAACACTTTTTTTTAAGTAGAGGGACATGTTAGGTCCCTATAATACTAGTGTATTTCCCTTATTGTTATTTTTAGTGTATCCCCCTATTGTTATTGTTGTGCCCATGTATCCCCCATGCTATTATTCTTGTGCCCCATAGAAGCCCACTATTGTTATTGTTGTACCCTTACATTATTATTGTTATGTAGGCTCTTATTATATTATGGCCCCTTAGACTCCTATTTATACCAAGGAGGTTTTCTCATTTGTATCATCCAAGAATTGTTCATTTATGTAATGTAAAGGATGTTTACTCATTGAAGAGGATAGTTTTTAAGCCATTGATCTATCTTTTCTACTATTTTATGAGCTAGTTAACAACCAACCATTGCCATTTATGCAAATACACATTGCTTCATTGGTAAGTCCACGAAGGTCACATGGGGAAGTTAAAAAAATACATTAATGTAGAATAGGATTGTTGAGAACTTGGAATACGTGCAAGCATACATCAACATTAAGAGGTCCATAATGCATAGGATCGCATGCAAATTCCTAGTACTCCCTTGTGATGAGCTGATTGAATGGATTACCACACACATGGATGACTCTCATATTTTTCTTCATAGTGAACATGGAAGTCAACTCACTAGCTATTATGGAGAATATATGAAGACATAGTAAAAGATGCTCAGGCCCACATAATATGAAAACATTGTATTTTACACTAGATGGGCTGACCTCGACACAAATGAAATTATAAAATCATGGTTTAGAGATCCTACTATGTTTCGCCACTACCCATCCATATTTTATCCAACTAAGATTATTAGAGATATATATCATTATTTGATAGCCATGTTTTTTCAGTTGCATGGCTGCAAGAACACTGAGGTGTTTGAGAAAAACTAGATATATATGCTCAATATGGTGGTAATCGTTGGTAAATTCTTCAATTGGGAATATGTATTTTCATTTGAGCTACAATATCATGTGGGGAAGGAAAAATAATCTTTGAGGGAAAGCCAAGCATCACAGTTTTATATGTCTACCTTCCTTTTGGATGGAATCTATGCACAATATACTTTCCCAACATTATACTGAAACTAGACCCCTGACGACCAGTTTCTGGTCTACTTTCACTACATAGTGTTATTGGAATCAAGCTTCAAAGGTGCATATGAAAATTTGGCTAAGCACTTCATTGCAGTTACCTTTCATATGATATTTGAAATTGATCCTCACATGACCAATAAGGTGAATGAGTCACTACGGGATATTACAGATTGGTTTGGAGCTCTCGAGGGTACATACATTAGATGTTTTGGTTGATGAATATCCCATCATCTCATGCCACGATATGTCACCAATAAGGTGGTCATGCAGGAAGTAGTAAATCAATTGGACAAGGGACTGTCAAGGGTTCTTTAGAGAAGGAATAAAGCCCCTTGTCCCATCTTCCCTTTAAGGATCAGACTATATGAGTTAAAGAGCCACAAGAAGGTAGTAGAACAAATAAAAGAGTTGTATCATTTGCACCTCACAACTAAGGACTTTCATGAATAAGATCCCAAGAGAGTGTGTAGGCAACATTGTGAAAGAATCAATTTAAGTTATGGGTATTCATCAATGTCAACAATAGAAGATGAGTTGGAAAAATGGTATAATGTAGTTAAAATAACACATCCAACAATGGAAATCAGTTCACCCCAAGATCCTCCATCTCAAGACACACAGGTGCAGGAAGCAAAACATATCTCCCCTCAAGTAAAGAGTGCTCCTAGGAAGAGGATGAGGGATGATTTGACAGGAGAAAGTAGTAGGAAATGGAAGATTAATCCTTTGAACACATTACCTATTCAAGAAAAACAAGAGAGGACAAAAGTAGAAGAATAGGAGAAGAGAAAGTAAGATTATTTCCTTTATAAGCAAAAAAAAGAAGAAGAGGAGAGAAGAAGAATAACAAAGGAAGTCTCAAGAAGAAGAAGTAGCAGAGAGACTGGAAGAAGAACAGTTGAATTAGGAGATAAAAGAGGAAAAGTTGGAGGATGAAGACACCATCCAACTCATGGATGATAAGCCAGGTTCTCCAAAATAACATCCCCTCACAGCTGGTCACCTTTCATTTGGAGAAATGGGAATCACAGCTGCACCCACAGAAAAAGTCATGGATGTGTGCAGTGTAACGTTTGATCAACTTAAGAAGATGATCATGCAACAGAGGCATATATACTTTCTGAATGATCCTCAGAATCTAGTCTCAGTTTCTATAGAGAAGGTGATAACTTCCAACACTAGAAGGAATCCCAGAGAAATCATGGTGGAAAATATTGTTTTTGCTACAAATACATGGGATAACTTTAAATACTTGTTGAATGAGAATGCTAGATTAAGGAGAGAACTTGTTGTGGTGAAGCAACATGAGAAACATCTTGTGGCAAAGAATCAATAGTTATCATCACAAAGATTCAACACCACAGAATGGAAGTCAACCATGCAGGAGGAACTGGGACCAATGTAGGACACCATGGCACAGTTATATGATGAGATTATACTTATACAATAAGTGGTGGCTCCTCTCATTAGCATTCAGATGAAAGCATAGGAAGTGGTAAAATTACTGAAAGTAGAAAACAAAGTAGTTGACCATATTTAGGTGTGGGTTTCCAAGTATATGGATGGTCCACAACATTTAGAAAGGAAAGATAGGATTATCGCCAAAATGGAAAGAGTTCAGTTGAGACGCCACCATCAGAACTACATGCATCTTGGAGAATAGTCAACTAGTACAATTTCTGCTTATAACTGACTTCACAATGGTTTTGAGTCTTTAGCACAAAAGCATGGGATGCCTTCAATAGGGACACTTGAAGCAATGAAAGGTAGAGAAATAATATTCCAAGAGATCAGGAAATACAATTAATAGATAAAACAGGCTATAGAATATGAAGGCATGGGGGTTACCAAATACATTATTATACAGTACACCATCACATCAATCAAATCTCATATGAAATTTTCATTTCTATGGAATAATGTATAACCAAACTCCAATGGCATATTGATGAAGGAACTGAAGGTGAAGATGCATTACATAGGGGACTTACTAGTTCAGGTCAAAACCATCTCAACAAAGTTTAGAGCATTGAACACTTACATTACAAGTGAGCTCCATGAGGAAGCCAATGACTTATCAATTTGATGAGCATTTTTCCCATTATCAGTTGTCTTATATAGCCATTATCTCACATATAATTTGTCTTATGTAATAAATGGTATATAATTAAGTCCAATGGACACATCTGGAATGTGAGTAGTCACATATGTAATGTAATAAGTCATGAATAGAATATGAATATTCATACAAGTTGAAGATTCATGAGGAAGCTCAAAGGTCATTTCTATTTGTTATAAATAACTCCTCATAACTCAAGCGATGGGCTTGAATTATCAAAGTCTTTCATTGGCTTCTCTTGTAGTGCATAGGAGATATATCATTCTTTGCAGAAGCAATATGTGGCTTCATATTACACTACTGGATATAGTGTTTCATTCATGTAATAATGTTCTTGGGATCTTTCACTCTTAGTCAGAATCTCTATTATCTGACACTCCTTCATACATGTATTGTAGATATAGTAGGACTATTATTGTTATTTTTATGATATATGTTACTTTAGTTACATACTAAGTTAATGAACTACTTCATTCCTTAAACATTTTTATGATTGGATAAGAGTGGTTATGCTATCATGAATCACTTTTATTATGTGTACTAATCTACATGTCTTCAACAAGTATTTCTCTTCCCTCACGGGTCCCCCTTTAGGATAGTACTACTACTTTTCTAATCAGAGGCTTGTTTTCCTTTTATTAGTCGCAGATGTTCCCTCATGCACCATACATTGGGTGTCTGACGAAGCTTACACACTTGCTACCCAAAGAGGTGATGTTATCCCTTATTTGTGTGTGTGTAACATAGGCATACCATTGAAACCATTCCAATGGTGGTCAAACCTTATGCCGATATGGGAATCCTACACCAAATAGTGTGAGGTCTAATTCAGAATTCACATTGGGGAAACCGCCTTACAATTTTGGTGGCATCCAGCACCATAACACATATTTACAGGGATCTGTCTCATTCTCAAATGGTAGTTATAGGTCTATTAAGATGAGGATTGGTGTAGAGAAAGGGTGGTGTTTAAGATCCCGAAATACTTTCTATGGTGCCTCAGATTAGGAAAATATTATTTAACTCCACCCTTGGTCACTTGACTTAAGGGCCAAGAAATATGATATAACAACCTTAGAAAAAATCTTACATACAAGTTAGAGAGTCCTAAGAGTTTATAGAGCTCTATTAGGGTCACCGGGGTTAGAAAATCCTGAATGGGTTGGATCTTGGCTAGGTACACATGCACCCGATGTTCATCAATGATGTATCCAAAATGTTGAATTATATATATTCAAAATGATCATTTCTCTCAATTGACATACAACTTATGTTTTCATATGGTGCTTAGCACCGATTTAAATGTGGTGTACATGTTTTCTCTAAGATTTACTGAATATGAGGATTTCACCAAAATATACAACAACAAAAGAGTTTCTAAATAGATGCAGGATATCATTCATCATCCTCTTCAACATTGTTGGAGCATTAGACAAGCCAAATGGCATGAAAAACCACTCAACAAGGCCTTATTTAGATTTGAATACTTTCTTCCATACATTTGTTTGTTCAAATGTAACTTGGTTGTAGCTTGACTTTAGATAAATCTTACTAATAAACTTGGCACCCTTAAGTTGATCAAGAAGATCATCAATATGCGAGATTAGGTATTTATTCTTGACAGTGATTTTGTTTAGATATCTATAATGAATATAGAGTCTCTGTATCCCTTCCTTCTTCTATATCAACATAATTGGACTCTTGCAAGGTGAGAACTTAGTTGAATGTCACCCTCTTAGATGAGATCATGAATCTAAAATTTTATTTCCTCATTATCAAAGGTAGAGTGGTGATATATTGGGTCATTATTTAAAGGAGCACAAAGTGTCAAGTAAATTAAGTGTTTTGCTTGGTAGCGTAGAGCCGCGTCTCAGTTGGAGCGAAGATGTTTCTCTATTTCTCTACAAACTCATCCATCTACATTTTTTTGTGTACATATTCCCTATTTTGATGCTTTTGTGGTTATAGTGACCTTCCTTTCACATTCTTATTAAACCATGAAGAGGAAAATATTTGTAACCTGAGAGATTAGAAATCCTAGCACTATTTTTTGGTTTCCATAATTTTCTTCTTTTAATCCTATCTCTACCCTAAATCATGCTACCCTAACCCCTGTTTTACAATTAAATTAAGCCTTTTACACATGTTTCTTGGTTCCTTGTTATGATTTTCTTGGACATGGATTAGATAGACTTATTAATAATTGAAGAGGTTGAATAAGCATATATTTCCTTGTAACTTATCTATTTTTCATTTCTTTATGGGTGTGATGGACAATTGTCATTAATTGAAGTCAGATTTGGTTGGTGTAGGATTCTATATTCTTGTACCCACCGCAGTTCCTGCACTAGATGGACAACCAACCCATTCACTACAAATTGGCTCCAAAAATATCACAACTATTAAGGGATGGCGTGAACCTACTGCTAGGGAATTGTTACACTTCTAGTATCAGGCTCGGAGCATTACAGAGATGCCAAAGATGGAGGTTGGTCAGGATTTGTTTTGTTTTTCTATTAAGTCATAAGTATTTGATTTGTTGTCGTTCATGGATATCGTGATAGCTTAAAATCATACACAAAGAAACCATCACACAGATACACTTCATGTTCTAACTAGGGTACTCTTCACCATAAAGGAAATAAACAGAACTTAAGGAATGAAATTTTTTAACCCTAATTATCTTCTAAAAATGAATCAAGAAACCTTCTCAGAAAAGAAAATACATGTTGCGATGCTTCAGGAAAAAATAGAAATGTTGGAACTGAAATAAAAAACACTAAATGAACACAAGGACTCCTTAGATTTGAGATCACGTGCAAAAAAGCACAACCACAAGAGATTCACCATGCTTGCAAGCTTAAGCATAAAGAAATCACTCCTGTGCAAAACAATATTACTGTATCTAAGCACACCAAAATAATAATGGGGAGAATGAGCTGGGTTGGCTGGGCCCTATCCAACTAGCTTGTTTCCCTTTACAAAAGTTGTAAACCCAAATGAGTGAAGGAACCATTGCAAATATCAACAAGAAAAACACATAAGTGAAACCGGCATCAACTCCTTCTTTATTAAAAAATATTTGTAAATATACATAGTAAAAGCATAGATCTAGCCCCAAAGGGTTGAAGTGATAGGTATTTCAGAGTTACAAAAAAATTATCAAAGTCTCTTCTAGGTATCACTAACAAAACCTATCTTAGAATCCCTAATTTATACATAAGTATTTGGCTCTTGGCCTTTACGATCTTTTCAGACTCTTAAAATATGAAAATACCAATTAGTTTACCTGTCTAGACTTACTAAATTAATTAGATGGGGAAAGTGGACAATACGATTGCTTCGTGTCAGTATTTTGAAAAGAGTTTTTTGGCAATAGTCACTCCCTTGGACATGGAACTCCCTCAACAAAACCTTCCTTATGCAGCCTCTCAATATGAACCTTACCATCCTATGAGTTTAGCCTATATACCCTAATGTTCTTACATCTTTGTATCGTAACACTCTTTGGTGTTCATGAGTCTAGTGTTGCATGGTAAAAACTATGTGTCGTGCCTTCTATTGTTCAAGGGAAAACCTTTACCTTCTATTTCATCCATCAAACCATTGAACATATTCTTCCATCATGCCCTCTGTCGTTTTGACCCAATGCTCAAACTATTCTTCAATAAACAATCATTTTTGTCCCATTTCATGTTGATTGATGTAGGACACATTATTTCCTACCTTTCAACAGGTCTCTTCCTATCGACTTCAACACTCTATCTATATAGCAGACGTAGAAACACTTCAGTGCCTTGGAACTTGTAGACTACAGTGGCAGGTTATCTTGTCTTTGGCTAGGGGTTTTCATTATTGGCTCCTGGTTAAATGATTCTACAAGTGTTTGATGATAAAAACATTATTCCCACTCGCTATTTTCTACTCTGCATCTTGGATACCATCACCATTATCGATGGCCATCCTCGCGTCTGATAACAATCTCCATTATTGACTGGTAATTAGACAATTTCGTACATGATCGACCTCAATGGCTTTATTCACATGTATCGAACTATGTTGTTACGGTGAAATGGAAATCAAGAGCTTGGGTAGAGGGTTACATCAATCAACCTTGCTTCCTCTCCCAAGTTGCTTTTATCATTTTTTGGAGACAACTCAGCAGAATGATATTATTATGACACATGTTTCACATTTTTCTTATTGGCGGCCACGATTGTCATATCTCTTTGTTGAGAAATCACTCTGACATATCTACTGAGCATGGGAATGCTTGACTTAGGACATGATTTTAGTTGTTTTATATATGTGTTGTGTCAGGTTTCTCATATTCCCGAAGCTCTCATTCTCTCTCTCTTTTTTCCAAAGAAAACGACAGCTATATATAAAGTATTTCGGCCATCGTCTTTGCCTCTGATCTCACACTTTAGGGGGCATATGTTACACAGGAAAATGACCTCCTCACTAGCTTAGAGGAGAAGAGTAGGATGATTGAAGGACTGACCAAGTTCACAGGCCCATTTTTCAAGCTAATGTTGTCTAGGAACTAGCAACCTACTTATAAAGATTCATAGCAAGGCATAAGGTGTGTTAGTGCCTAGGGTAACTTTGTTTGTTACCTCGGGAAGGGTGTTGTTCAACCTACATGAGTTTCCATGGGTCAAAGGAAGAAGTTGACTAAGAAATGTCCTGAGATTCACTCCTATGTCAGCTCACAAAAGCAAGGAAACATCAACACTCGTTGTATTTTGAGGAAGTACTACTCCTAACGGAGTCTACAAACAGGAAAGAGAACAAAAGCATGGAAACATATCTGCTTTTTCCCAAAGGAACTCATGGGGGATTTTTCAAGGCTTATCCTCTCATGCTATATATGTGAGGTTAGGGCCATTGTGGAAAAGGTCGAAACATTTGAAAGGATTTCTTATTTGACTGTCAGGGTCAGTCTCTGACTAAGGAATTGCAAGAGGTTAAGAAGGGAGAGAGAGAGTGGAGTTGGAGGAGTAAGGGAAGGCTGATACAACATATGGTTATATCACCCTTTTATACATTAATATAGAACTGCAATTGTGTTGTCCACTCTGCGGTGTTGGTAATGTAATTTTTTTACATATTTATGCAATGTAGTTATTATGAGTGGCTTAGATACATGTAATTAGATATATTTATATGTTAGTGCATTGATTGTCAAAGTTATATGATGTGATATTATGCCTTGTCTTATCTATGTGTAGGTTTTGATTTGGAGCAGCCTAGTTGAGGGGTCTTACACTCTGCTACTTTATGCTCTCTAGTAATACCACACCAAGACTTAAGGCAATAATTCCTTCTTCCTGCTTTGATTCTCATTTTTTAAACATAGCTATTCATGGACCTCTGTATCAGTTGCAGCTAATCTCATAGTCTGCCAAGGATCCCAGGAAGACCCTTGAGGGTTTCTACATCACCAAACACTGGTGCATTAATCCCTATAGCACATGGATGATCTATGTTGTTGTGTCGTCAAGTATTCTAAGTGTGAGATCACAATCGAAACTTTACCACCTCACACACTAATCTCACTGGTATGACACTTAACCATTTCCAAAGAGGCTTTCCAACCAGCAACTTTACTTCACTCGACCTTCCTGAACTATGCACTGCATTGTTCCAGACCTCAAGGTGTAACCTTCCCTATTGGAACAACGCAATGTGCAGTCCCTACCTCTCAAGCCTACTGCAATGTGCAGTTCTTATTCTTAAGTCTCTGTCTTGGTCTTCAAGCTTGTGCAATCATTCCTCCCAGCTTGACCTAAATGTTTCAATACACAAGCACAAGTATTAATCTCTCTCCCCGATCCTCTGAAATGTATAATTTCCTAGTCCCCCTTGCCTCAATCTTGACTGCACAAATTTTTCCCTCAGTTTGGATTGCAAACATTTTTCACTTAGCTAGACTACACAAATTTTTGCACTAAGCATGGATCGCACACATTTTTCCCTCAGTTTGGATTGTGCAAATTTTCCCCTCAGTCTAGACTACACAATTTTTTCCCTCAGTCTGGTCTGAGCTACGCACTTTGTAGTTTCAACGATCAATCCTGACTCTTGGCTGCATGAACTGTGTCATTGCGTAGTCACTGGGTCCTCTCTCCTAACCTTTCATTTGGTCTTGGCCCAGTTTATATATCCAAATTATCTATCTTAGATTAGCGGTTTTCAGACTGGTATTGTATCGTCGTGAGTGAATTGTAGATGCAGGTACTCTCTACCACCATGACAAGATGAAAAGGGGGAGATGCAAAAGGGAAGCATGTAGAAAGACATATTTGTAGTTGGGCATGCAATCTAATCTATCAAAGCAAAGCAAAAAGACACCAACTTGCAACCGGAACACAAGACTTCATATCATAAAGGTTTCCTATCACCAGGCCATGAGGAGGTGGAAGACAAGGTGTTGTGAAGAAGACATCGAAGACACATCAACAACAACGACTTGACATTTCCACATTATCAAGTAGTCCATGTCAGCATTGTCGTGTCATGATGTCTCATGAGTTATGTTGAAGTGAAAAATCAACCGCCACCCCCCCCCCCATTTTTGAATTATTTATTTCAAATAATGGTGCTCCGTTCCATAAATTTTTGGCTAAATCACCTATTTAATATTTTCTTTTGGTTGAGTGTCCTCCAATTTTTTCTAATTTTTCATTTTCGCTGGATTTATATTTTAATTTCTTCATTGAGTTCGAATTTTCACTAGTTTTTCATTGGTACTTGTTTCATCTCATTTGGTTACACGATTTGAAAATGGTGTTATATTATCATTTACCACCCTTGTATACTTGATGCTCTGAGTCATGGCCTTGGGCAATCCTTTCCCTTCAGACTTGGTCCAATTATTAAAAAAACATTACTTTAAATTCCATATGGGACTCTACCCTTCAAAAAGCACGTGCACAAGCGAGTCCATCTATACCCAACCCGCGTATATAATTCAAAATATGAAAAAAATATAAATTCCTATTTTATGGGTAGGGTTTACGGGTTACACAGGAAGGCCACCTACAGGAGCACCTACAGGAGTCCATATATTTTTATATGATCTAACATTCATATCTTGAACATGCTTTGAACTCCTACTAGTATATATGCTTTTCTAGAATGTTGTATGTCTTGAAGCATTGGAGGAAGTAGAGAGTTTGGACCCTATGTGAACATCTTAAAATTTAGGACCTATGGGTGCTATATCTTCATCCCATTTTAGTAGTTTAAGCATTAGGACTACTTCTTTTCTTGCTTCTTGTTGGTGTATACCCTTCAATTTGTTGGGGTTCTCAACCCAAACCCTAGGGTGTTTTATCCCATAATATAATTGGTGACTCTGCTGGGGAATACAATCTTGTATTTCCTTGTTTGGGTTGTTTCTCTCTTGATCTGGGCCTTATTGTTTGCCTTCTTGGTTTTCCTAGTATCTTTGGCTTCTTTGCAATCTGGGAAAAAAGTCTGATCTTCTGGATCAAGCCTGAAACAGTTCCTACAAATTCAAAAAATAGTTCTAGTGAACCTCTATAGGAATCCAAATATAATTGAGAATGTTTTCATCGGAGCTAAATTCTCCCTTGAAGAAATTCAAATTTATACCGATCTTTTTAAAGATTTTCGTGATGTGTTTCCTTGGTCTTATGATGAAATGCCTGGAATTGATCCATCAATAGTCCAACATGAGATCAAGACTTCTACGAATGAGAGGCCTATACAACAAACACTTAGGTCAGTAAACCCTAGGAAAGTGGCAGTTATCAAAGTCGAGGTTGAGAAGCTCCTTAAGGTGGGTTTCATATAGCCTATTCTGTTGATTGAGTGGGTCTCAAATCCAGTCCCGGTTGATAAAAAACAAGGAATGATCTGTGTATTCATAGACTTTAGGGATTTAAATAAGGCTTGTCCAAAAGATAATTTCCCCACACCTTTTATTGATCAAATTATCGATGAATGTGTGGGAAATGAGATTTTCTCCTTCATGGAGAGTTTCTCAGGCTATAATCAAATTACTATCCATCCTGAACATCATCATAAGTCAAATTTTATCTGCCTCTAGGGTACATTTGCATATAAAAGATCCCTTTCGGCCTTAAAAATGCTGGAGTGAATTTTCAGTGAGCCATCTCCTATGCTTTCCATGATATCAAGCATATCATCGAAGCTTATTTGGATGGCCTAGCTGCTTCTTATCGAAAGAGAATTGATCATCCTCATCATCTTATATTACTTTTTGAGCGATGTAGTCATTATAAAATTTGGTTGAATCCGAATAAATGTGTTGTTGTAGTCACATCAGGTTGGTTATTTGGATTCATAGTGTCTAATGAAGGGATTCACGTAGATCCTTTCAAGGTTGAGGCAATACTTCAATTTCATCCCCCATCTACCATCCGTCAACTTCAAAGTCTCCAAGGAAAAACCAATTTTTTGAGGAGATCTATTTCCAATTATGCTAAGATGACAAAGGGATTTATGAGATTGTTGAAAAAATGAGTTCCATTTCTATGGGACAATTTTTCTCAACGCTCGTTTGATGCTTTGAAAAAAGCATTGACCTTTGCTCCTGTACTAAGTCCACTTGATTATAGTACGGATTCCCTCTTATATCTCGATGCGGCAGAATCAACCATCAACATGGTTTTGGTTCAAGAAGACGATGATCTCCATGAGCACATGATTTATTATTTGAGCCGAGGCTTGGTAGGTCCTGAATTATGATACTCTCCTATAGAGAAATTAGCTTTAGAGGCTATTCATGTTGTTCATGCTGTCCAACGACTTCGACATTATATTCTTCTTAGAATTTTTTTTGTCTTAGTGATTGTCAACCCATTTCAATTTGTTCTCAGTAGGTGAGTGATTGGAGTCAAATATAACAGATGGATTGTTACTTTACAAGAACTCGATCTCAAGTTCTTGTCAGCCAAATCTAAAAAATCTTTAGTATTTGTGGAATTAATATCAGATTTGCCTAGTGAAGAAGAAATTGTTTATGAGGAATCATTCCATATTGAACATGTTTTCATTATTTCTTCACAAGATCCTTAGTATGGAGATATTATAATAAATTTTCAAACTTTGAAGTTTCCTCTAACTTTTTCAAAGGATGAGCGAAGAAAATTGCGTCACTTAGCTAAAAATTATGTTATTATCAGTGACAGTTTATATCATCGCGGGGTTGATTCAATCCTTAGACACTGCTTAACCTTAGAAGAAGGTGAGTGAGTGTTGAATGATTACCACAATGGATATTTTGGTGGTCATCTATCTGGGCTTGTTGCAACCCAAAAAATATTGCATGCAGGTTATTTTTGGCCTTTGATTTCCAAATATTGTGATGAAATGGTCAAAAAATTCCAGCCTTGTCAAGTTTATACTCGGAAAATGTGCACTCATCCAACTCTACTCTTTCCTATTATTACCATCGGTCCTTTCACAAAGTGGGGCATTGATTTTACAACTTGTAACTGGCCTTCGGCAAAGGGTCATAAGTATATTATTGTAGTAGTCGACTACTTTACTAAGTGGGCCGTAGTTATTCCCTCTTTTGCGAATGATGGTGGAATAGAAGCCCTGTTTCTATTCAACCAAGTCATTTCTAATTTTGGTATTCCAAAGGAGATTTTCACTGACCATGGTAGTCATTTCCATAACAAGATGATGGATGAATTGGCTCTCAAGTTGGGTTTCCGGTAGGAGCATTCATCTCCTTAGTATCCTCAAGAAAATGGTCAAGTGGAAGCCATGAGTAAATCCCTGAAATTTATCTTGAAAAGGACAATTAATAAAGCTCAATCCAATTGGCATATTATGTTATATCCTGGACTTTGAGCGTACCAGATTTCGGTTAAGGTTGTTATAGGTTTCACTCCTTTTCAACTAGTTTATGGCTTGGAATAGGTCCTCCATGTGGAATGTAAAATTCCTTCTCTTAAATTAGTTGTAGAATTTCTTCCAGACACTTCCAGTCTTGAATAACTCCTTGTTTATTTGGAACGTCTTGATGATAAATGCCAAGATGAAGCCGTAATTAACAAAGCTCATAAAAAGAGAGTGAAGGTCCAATGTGATAACGTTTTGCATCCTAGGGTTTTCTCTGAAGGTGATCTTGTCTTGGTTTATGACCAAGACAAAGACACATTGGGGAGGGCAAGTCCAAACCCATGTGGTATGATCCTTTTACCATTAAAAAGGTCTTGAAAAAAGGATCTTACGAATTGTTTGATTTTGATGGAAACGAGTTGTTGGAGCCCATAAATGGGCTCTATCTTAAGAAGTATTATGCTTAGGATTTTTCCTAGCATTTTCTTGGTTGTAGATAATTTATATATTTTTTCATATATGTCTATAGGTTTCATTGTGATATCGATATTTTTGATATTCTTTGGCAAGTATTGATGGATGATGTTTTATATCTAGGGTTCGCCAATGGTTCTAGACGACATACCTAGAATTTGGCTTCCACATCTTGGGTGATTTACTATCCATCCAGCCAGTTGTTGGTTTCAAGAGGCATATGTATAGGCCCTGCTTCAAACAATGTTGTCGAATATCGTGATGTCGTTAACTTACTATCTGAAGCAATATCACTTGGTATTGATTTTTTAGTAGTATACTTGGATTCATAGTTGGTGGTGTCTCAGTTAAACAACATCTATCATGTGAGAGATCCTTATTTATATCATCAAATTATGAGAGTGTGATTATTACAAAGATAATTTAATTTTATCACATTAATGCATATTCCACGATCAAAAAACTCATTTTCTGTTTCCATATATAATCAATCATTATATTGGCATATTAATCATTCATCACATTAACATAAAAAATAATAAAAAATCATCTGTATATATGGCAGTCACATCATGAAAATGTCTGTATATAGAGAGAAGCTATATGTTCAAAATATTATAAAAAATCGGGACAAAAATTTCCTACAAAATTAGGGCTTAATCCCAATCATGCATATCAAAAAGATCAGAACATCTCTAATCTATATCTGTGGGCCCTTCTCTAGATGTGCATCTCGGAAGAAGACAATGGCAGTAGACACCCATTGGAAAATCCGTACCCAATCCGTGGTACTCCTACCACACATCTCTACATTGCCTCTAGTAGATCCTCTATTGCTACATATGTACTTGGTGAGTCAATCTCTCTAAGTTCCTCGGTATGGCATGGAGAACTCTCTCAATCCCAATTGCGGCACCCTTCACATATCTTCCATGATGCCTATGCCTAGGTAGGCCCTTAGGTCTTACCGGTCCCACATCTGTATCATGACCAAACAATTTTGTAAGAATTTTTGTCTGATAAAAAATAATTTCAATTCATATTTTTTAAATCCAAAAAATTAAATAGCATTAAAAACATAAAAACAATTCTACTAATGGTACCCCATGCAACACCGGGTGGAGGCACTAAATTTGGATCCTCTCTAAAATCCATGAATTCATAGGGGTATTCCTCGATGGAAATGACTTTTTCTTCTCGCCAAAGGAAAAACTCATCATCAAATGTCATTCTAGGGACCTCACAACACCCTAGTTTCTTCATTAAGTCAGCCCATCTACCTATCCATGGATCTCTTGGGCTTCTAATGGTGGAAATCACTTTGGGTCGAGGTCCTCATAGTCTCTCAAAGAATAAAGTACAAATAATAGTACCATACCTAAAAAATATTGTATTACTCTTCTTGATGGAAGTAAGTTGTTTTTTCATATTGTTTAGGAGGGTTGTGCACTAGTCGAAAACTGTAGTAAGGAAATATAGTGCTAAGCTCATTGTAACATGAGAAGCTTAGTGCAATGAGGCTGATCTAGCTACCCTCATAATGGTAAAAAGGATAATCCTTAGGGGTAGAGTCTCCACATGCTTGATTGGGATCTATGTCCCTACCTGTTATAGACATTTTTGTGCCTCGCAGCATGGAGCATGAAATGTCAATAAATACAGGGATCCTCAGTCCCTAAACATGTTGTTCTTACCCCTAAAAGAACAAGGTCATCAAACAACAGCACTTCCAATCAGTTCTCCACCTGAAAACACTTCAAAACAGGCTAATTTTGGATCATGTCAGCTGCTCCACTGAGCATCTGCGCTGGAATGCAACTGCTCCTCCTTGTACCTGCGCTGGAAGTCAAATCTAATGAAGGCTACCTGCGCTGGGCGAGATTGGCCAAGTGGCACAGTCATTCTGCAAAGTGTCAACTGCCCAGGAAGCTTCCAAACTGACACTTGGTTCATGAGATTCGCCCTGTGATGAGTAAGAGGTACTTGATCACCATGTGTAAGCAAGGATCTCCAAGTGGACTCAAGAACTGAAGATTAACTGAAGAGGGAGAGGACACTAGTCAGCTCTATGCCAGCCTCAAGCTGACTCATCCTCTCTTCTTCTATCCTATATATAGAGCTCTTCTATGAGGTCTAAGGAGGTTGGAATTTTGTGTAAAGCAAGGAGGTGCTGTTGGATTACAGTTAGAGCTATTGGGTGATTGTTTTACTAGAGGTGAAGAGGAGAGTTCTTGCTGCTGGGGAGGTGCTGCTGGATTGGAGCCATCATTGGTTGTAACCTTCTCAGAACCCTGTTACTTCTATCAATAAAGTTTTGCATGTTCTCCTATATACTTGTATTGCATTGATGTATTGTATTTACATGTATATTTGATTCACTCTAATCCATGCATCAGTTATGAGTACTTGTATCTTGTAGTTTCCTCTCTCGTTTTGTGCAGGGCTTGTGTGTAGCTGGACCGGCAAAGAGAGTAAGGAGCTGGGAACAAGAGACAAAGAGAGAGGATCAAGATCGACTAAGCGAAGGACACCAGGTTGGTTAATCATTTCTTCTTTCTCTCTGTACTTTCATAAAGGAAAACATCAAAGCTTTACTTTCAGTTGTTGCTAAAGACTGTCACCTTTAGAGTAGGGATAGGGTCATCCGCATCGGATACTTTTCCCCACAACAAACTGGCGACTCCGCTGGGGAGCCTAGTATCTTGTTGGTGTTTGTAGTATTTTGCTATTCATTTCTTGAAGAAAAGAGTACCAAATCGAAAAGCTTTTGACTATATCAAAAGCGAAGTAGAGGGACTGCTACTCTTGCTCATTTGCTGAGCAAATTCAAGATTTGAAGAGCTTATCTACAAAAGACTCTTTACTCTTTGTGATAGATCTTCATCCTCTTGATCATACCTTAGCCTGTACTTGACCTATAGCTTTTTATTTCATCAAAAACAGTGCATTTTTGAGCTTTTTATGACCCGGAAAACTTTGTAGACGAAACTCTCGTGAGTCAGTGCAGGCTGTACACAGGCAGCCTGCATTACAGCGCAGGTACTCCCTTCGGGAACTGCGCTGAGAGTGGAATTGGCAGACTAGAACCTGCGCTGGTCCAGTTAGCCTTTGTCTTGCTCAGTTTTCCCATTGTGTCTCAGCCCTGTTTTCACTGATTTTTTGTTGATTGCTTGCTGGTCATTGTACTTGCTGTAAACCACTTCTCCTTGACATTATTCCGCCTCAGTTGTGTGATGAAACTGTGAATGTTCTTTTTGTATTTCTTGCTTCAGTTACAGTTTCCCATTGTGAAAAGCGAACCAGTATAGCTGTGACCTCTTAGATCCTGAACTGTAAAAGTGTCTTTGTGATCTTAAGAGCTAGTTTTATTACTGTTCATGGCTGTTTGAGTTTGTTTGTTTTTCATCTTATGGTTTGAATTCGTATATTTTTAGTGTTAAAACAAGTACCTGTAAGGTGTCTTTTCATGTTAGACGAAACTTGTTTGTTTACACTTCAAATTGAATTCGAAAATTATACAACAATTTCCTTTTGTCTACATCAACATTAAGGGAAAAGAAAAGAAATACATGCATCTTGCATTTGCATTTTTGATAAGTTTGTGTGTCTGATCTAGGAGAAAGTGCATTAGTTTGTGCTTTGTGCTCTGTGTGGAAAGATATTGTTTTTCTCTCCCCTCAGTAGTTAGGATTTTCAAAGCTAAAAAGATTGTAAAAGCTTGCTTATCATTTTAGCTGCATTTAGGAATTTGTACCAATACATCTCGTGGTGATCCTGAAAGACAAACTGATAAACAAGATCAACTTAAAATATATTGAATGAATCTAAAAACGCATTGTAACATAACGCTCACAATAGAGGTCTAGGTAGAGACGTGTTCCGGCGTCGTTAAATGTAGTGACTGTCGATCTCTACGAAGGTGGGTGATTCCTCCTGAGGGACGATAGCACTAATACGGACTTGTGCTCCCGCGTACCGTCGCGTATATTGGGAGACCCCTATAGGCAATTATCCTTTATCCTTAGGAAGCCGTGTCGACCGCCCTACTGATCGCGATGCAGTGAACACAGCATTCACGAAGATCGACCACCCGTACCGTAAAACGTATTCTGTGGTTTCGCGAAAGGTTTGGCACACCCTCTGCCTAGATCTCCAGAGCAGTTTCTTTTGGCCCTTTTCAAACTCTATAACTGAAAAGGTCCAACCGAGCATTTGTCACTTCGGGCTCGTTAATACATCGAAGGCGACTAGAGTCATCTTTAGCTTTTTCTCGACTCTTAAAACATGAAAAAGCAAAGTTGTGTCTAAAAGCGTCTAATAAAATTCATTCAATACGGAAACATAATTCCCCTTTTTGTATTTTAGTTGATCAAGTAATCCGCAACCGTGGAGGAAAGTCAATTAAAACCCCGTCGTTCAGGGAGGCTTGCGAGTCAACCGCCTTTGTCTCCGGAACCGAGAGTAGTACGGACGAAGCGAACTCGCTTGACCAGGTCAAAATCTCCTTTTAAGGTTAGAACGGAAGTTCCAACAACATCTGAGATTCTGGTCACTCCCAATATTTCTGGAATCCCTGCCTCTATTGAAGAAGTTCAACAGCAACAGAAGGACAGTGGTACTGATCCTAGTCTGAAGACAAGTACTTGCATAACTGAACCAGTTCCATCTGAAACCGGTCCACAAAGTCTTGTTGTTCAAACGACTGTCGCTGTCGAAGCAACCCCTTCTTCGGCACCAGAAATCTTTTACGGACCTGACGGTCTTCCTCTTCCTCCTGGTCTGATTGCAATAGAGGAAATCGTAGAGGACCAGCAAGCAAATACTCCAATTCATTTTGGAGTAGGTACCCCTCTTTTTCCTTCTGCATCAGAAGTTTGTCTATCGCCACCAGAAGTTCCTGAAGAATCGTTAGGAAGTTTATTGGATAGACTGAAAATGTCTGAACAACCGTCGACATCTAGAACTGTGCCAAATGACACAGCGACAGCAGAAGCTCCTGCTGCCAATCCGACGATGTTTGCCGGCATACCAGCCGTCCCGACTAGCTCTCATCAGCTAGAAAGAGTCCACCCAGGGACTATTATGACAACTTGGTCTGTTCCAGTTTGTTCTTCCGGTATAATACCCGGTAATTCTTATGTTGAAACTAGACAAATTGATCCCTTTGGGAATCAGTTTGGGCCATCCAATCCTCAAAGGCCATCTATACCCTTGAGCTCCGGATTATTACCGTATGGGGGGCAATATGCCCTTTCACTTCCCCTTCCGGGGGGATACCCATACGGCAGTTTTCAACAACATTCAGGTTTGACTGAAGTAACGACGAGTGGTTGGGTACCTATGTTACCCCAACAACCAAGAGTTGTATATTCCATGCAACAGTGTGTACCTATGTCTAGTATCCCGACGACGCCAGCAATTGTAACCGTGTCGCAAGTTCAATCGATGCCTGTTGTATGTCAACCCCAAGTTGTAATGCAACAACCTATTGACCCTGCAACACAACCACAATCGCCAACTGCCGGGACGACACAGATACGAACGGGAACTATAACCCCGCATCTTGGTCCGTCGGTTAGTGTCGCACAGCAAAACATGGCTTCACAACCATGGATGGTGCAATACCAACAACCTCAGTTTCAACAGGTGTACCAGGGATCTGAACAACAAATCTTTGCGAATAGTGGGCAACCCTATATTCAGAACGGGTTAAATCAACCACTTTACAGTGGCCAAGCCCACCAGCCGTATCAGTCATATCAACATCAGTTGCATTATGCTGGTATGCAAAGACCTACTGCTCAGGCGATTCCATCGTACCCTGGGTACGCCTCGCCAAACCTGAATCAGCAGTTTCCATTCGTGGCGACCTTAGAATTACCAGATTTACATCGTTTGACGAACGATCCAATCGCTTATGCCCATTGGTGGCCAGCGATTCCTCACAAACTTCCTTCGGACATTCCTAAATTCAATGGAAATCCTGGCGAAGACCCGTCGAATCATGTGATGACATTCCATCTGTGGTGTTCATCGAATACCTTGAATGATGATTCGATAAGGCTTCGTCTTTTCCAGAGGACATTGACTGGTCCGGCGGCCAAATGGTATATTGAATTACCTAGAGCCTCGTTCGACAATTTTAGTTCCCTAGCCACGACTTTCTTAACACACTTTCAGTTACCTATAAGGTACGAAACTGGAATGGAGATCTTGACCAATTTCAAGCAGACAACGGCCACACATATATTAGATCATATACATGAGTGGCGTCGTCGTCGCAGAATGGTAAAAACCTATGCTCCAGATAAGCTATTAGCTGAGTGGTTTATAAAGTCGCTTCTGCCGGCAATAACAGAAGATGTGGCCAAGGGAGGTGTCGTAACAGAAGAGCAAGTGATTGCTCGTGCTCAATATTTGGACTTAGTGTATACTCAGTCGGGCACGCTCTATGATAAGATACCTGATGCCCCCAGACCAGAATTTTCAATCCCTCCTCCTCCCGGATCAAATAGTGACTCTCATGCCGGTGATGGCGTGATTGGAACTGCAAATGCTAAGTCGACAAGGGATTCAAATAAGAAAGCCCGTAAGACTTCGAATCAAA
The DNA here is from genome assembly GCA_031772625.1 of Pinus tabuliformis. NCBI lineage: Eukaryota > Viridiplantae > Streptophyta > Pinopsida > Pinales > Pinaceae > Pinus > Pinus tabuliformis. Next base: position 284,176,777 of record CM062812.1, read on the forward strand.
AATCAAATCAAGAGATTCTTGCTTCGGAGGTAAATTCTGTATCCACGGATAAAGGAAAAAACTCCAATCAACCAGGAAGCAAGAAGAAACAAAACGAAGGGAAGAAGAAGAAACAGGGTGAGTCATCTCCTCAAAAAACTTCTTCAAGCCCTCCTAGGAAAGGGAAACCAACAAGTCCATGTCATATATGCGATGAGGATCATTGGACAGCAAATTGTCCATATAAAGCCGAGTTTAAAAGATTCTTAAAGAATTCACAAACCCCAGCTGTATTAACTGATCCGTTTCCCAATCCAAGTCAAAATCTGGTTGATAATGGAGATACTTCCCGGTGCCAGGTACTAATGGTGTCGACCTCTGAACAGCAAAATGATGCTTTCATTTCGACAAAGTGCAAAAACTGCGGGAATCCGCAGTCGTCGAACAGTAAAGGAAATGATCAACCAAGCAGTTCGACGACAACTTCGACAAAAGTTGTGCCACCATTTACTACGGGAAGCATTCCTATGATCCAGGGAAGGAATCACTCTCTCCAAAATATCGGAGTCATTTTCCTAAAAGACCCTACTTTAATGGGTACTTCCGCATTGCCGCCTTCAAATAATCTGGCGGAAATGACCACAATGGAATATGAGACCTTCTGTTTCTAGCGGATCTGAAAGATCGAAGATAGTTCCTATCTCAGGTCAACCTCGTTAAAAAACGAAAAACCATGAGGATAGTTCTTTTACTATGTCAACCTCATTAAAAAAAAATGAAACAATCCCCTTTCCAGATCTCAATGGTAAACCTTCATTCCAATCAACAAAGTTGAATGCAATGAAGCTTGGGGGGCATGCACCTCGATTGCATTGTTATGCTGGGGGCATGATTAGCATTATCGAGCAGTTTTAGCACATAGTTCATGCTCGTTAAAAAATAAACGCAAGATCCGAGCAGTTTTAGCACATAGTTCATGCTCGTTAAAAAATAAACATAAGTTGTGAGCAATCTTCCCCTAGAGTTCAAGCTCATCCAGAAAAAATGAACCGGTAAATAACCGTGGTAAATGTAACCTTTGACAGCCATATTAAAGCCTTGGTCGTGTTTTGTGCACCGTCACCTCCATCTGTTCATTTGGCCAATCGTTCATCTCCATATGTGTGTTTACCTATTTTGAGGAACATCTGCAAAGAGTGATTTCATCTAGCCATCCTTGTGACACTGCCGTGATTGGAAAATTCCAATTTGTGCCTGGAATCTGCTGCTATCCCTGTTTATCACTCGTTCCTCAAAAGACGAGTCTTCTTTGAGCTCTTTTCACTGACTCGTAAAATATGAAAAGTTTGCCGAGTTTTGGCCTTCCAGCTCGTTAAACGACCGGAACGCTATCCCTCATTTAGACTTTAATCTTTTTGGACCTGAGGGATTATTACACAAAAAGATCGAAAGCTTGTCTTGTTCGGCTCGTTAAAAGTACCGAACACTCATCCCTTCTGTATTGTTTTATACTTTTTCGGACTTAAGGGATTAGATGACGAAAAAGGAATTATGGAGTTAACTTTCTGTACCTTTTCAGACTCTCTAAAAATGAAAAGGACCGAGTTTTCTTTTTCGTTAGACTCGTTAAAATGATTAAATAGCGACAAACTTGTCTTTAGACGAGAACGAGTTTCCCTATCGCTAAGCTCGTTAAATCATAGCGATGGGCTTGCCCGAAGGGCAGGTTATAGAACAAGCATATGTTATCCTCCTCAAGCTTGACAAAAATAAAGAGGTACTGGTCAGAAATGACTGGGGAAAAATTGGGAGAACATCAAAGTTTAATGGTAGCAAGTCACTCTTGAACATGACACTTTTCCTCCGTACCACATCGGGTTGGGTTGTTTCATTCACCGGTCTCATCACCATGGTCCTCGCCAAACCATCCACATTTGGGGTAATGCTACCGATCCATCGCATCAGTGTCGTTATATGTTCAAGAGGGGTCATTCTGAAAGTGTCAACCGTGTCCCATCCACTGCCATGCATTATCCTTCATCCATTCATGATCGCCACCCTGAATCATATGTCACAGTTTGTTTTCACCTCCACTAAAGTCATTAGCTCCGTTCCGTGTCATTGATGTGGGATTCATTAAGGCCCTCCTTTGACGGATCGCTTCTTGTCGACTTCAGCTCATTATCCAAGAAGTTGATCTAGGAACACCCCCATCAGTACTTTGAAGCTTGCATGCCTCAATGGCAAGTTTCTCACTTCCGGCGACAGGTATACATCGATGACCTTCGACCAGAAGATTTTGCGTGGCGTTCGACGCCAAGTCCTTTATTCACGCCACGTGAATTGTACTGCAGTACCTTGAGGGTCATCGTCATTATTGGTGATTCCTCTCGCGCTTGTTAACGGTTTTCATTATTGACCGGTAATCAAGCGATGTCTTTCCACGTTCGACTTCAGCGCAATTCTCACATGGATCGACTTGTACTTAGAGTGAAGATCGAACGAGTTTGAAGACCCCGGATCTAGTTTCATCCATCCGGGCTGCGATATATATTCAGGAAATATAAAAGCATTTGCCATGTACATCATTGCAGCAGATGATCATCCTACTCAAAGGATGATAATTTCAGCAGAAAATTATCAGTCTATCTTCAGACGATCGTCTGTCATATGTACCAAAATGTATTTATAAAAAGCTGAGCATGGGAATGCCCGCCTCAGCTAGATCATGAGAATAATGATGAATGAAAAATAATGTATTGTATTGTATTGTATTACAGGGCACTCTCCTCAGCACTGGAACGAACTTCGGATCCTCTAGATAAAGCATTTCACCCGATAAACGGCCTCATACTTTAGGGGGCAACTGTTATAGACATTTTTGTGCCTCGCAGCATGGAGCATGAAATGTCAATAAATACAGGGATCCTCAGTCCCTAAACATGTTGTTCTTACCCCTAAAAGAACAAGGTCATCAAACAACAGCACTTCCAATCAGTTCTCCACCTGAAAACACTTCAAAACAGGCTAATTTTGGATCATGTCAGCTGCTCCACTGAGCATCTGCACTGGAATGCAACTGCTCCTCCTTGTACCTGCGCTGGAAGTCAAATCTAATGAAGGCTACCTGCGCTGGGCGAGATTGGCCAAGTGGCACAGTCATTCTGCAAAGTGTCAACTGCCCAGGAAGCTTCCAAACTGACACTTGGTTCATGAGATTCGCCCTGTGATGAGTAAGAGGTACTTGATCACCATGTGTAAGCAAGGATCTCCAAGTGGACTCAAGAACTGAAGATTAACTGAAGAGGGAGAGGACACTAGTCAGCTCTATGCCAGCCTCAAGCTGACTCATCCTCTCTTCTTCTATCCTATATATAGAGCTCTTCTATGAGGTCTAAGGAGGCTGGAATTTTGTGTAAAGCAAGGAGGTGATGTTGGATTACAGTTAGAGCTATTGGGTGATTGTTTTACTAGAGGTGAAGAGGAGAGTTCTTGCTGCTGGGGAGGTGCTGCTGGATTGGAGCCATCATTGGTTGTAACCTTCTCAGAACCCTGTTACTTCTATCAATAAAGTTTTGCATGTTCTCCTATATACTTGTATTGCATTGATGTATTGTATTTACATGTATATTTGATTCACTCTAATCCATGCATCAGTTATGAGTACTTGTATCTTGTAGTTTCCTCTCTCGTTTTGTGCAGGGCTTGTGTGTAGCTGGACCGGCAAAGAGAGTAAGGAGCTGGGAACAAGAGACAAAGAGAGAGGATCAAGATCGACTAAGCGAAGGACACCAGGTTGGTTAATCATTTCTTCTTTCTCTCTGTACTTTCATAAAGGAAAACATCAAAGCTTTACTTTCAGTTGTTGCTAAAGACTGTCACCTTTAGAGTAGGGATAGGGTCATCCGCATCGGATACTTTTCCCCACAACAAACTGGCGACTCCGCTGGGGAGCCTAGTATCTTGTTGGTGTTTGTAGTATTTTGCTATTCATTTCTTGAAGAAAAGAGTACCAAATCGAAAAGCTTTTGACTATATCAAAAGCGAAGTAGAGGGACTGCTACTCTTGCTCATTTGCTGAGCAAATTCAAGATTTGAAGAGCTTATCTACAAAAGACTCTTTACTCTTTGTGATAGATCTTCATCCTCTTGATCATACCTTAGCCTGTACTTGACCTATAGCTTTTTATTTCATCAAAAACAGTGCATTTTTGAGCTTTTTATGACCCGGAAAACTTTGTAGACGAAACTCTCGTGAGTCAGTGCAGGCTGTACACAGGCAGCCTGCATTACAGCGCAGGTACTCCCTTCGGGAACTGCGCTGAGAGTGGAATTGGCAGACTAGAACCTGCGCTGGTCCAGTTAGCCTTTGTCTTGCTCAGTTTTCCCATTGTGTCTCAGCCCTGTTTTCACTGATTTTTTGCTGATTGCTTGCTGGTCATTGTACTTGCTGTAAACCACTTCTCCTTGACATTATTCCGCCTCAGTTGTGTGATGAAACTGTGAATGTTCTTTTTGTATTTCTTGCTTCAGTTACAGTTTCCCATTGTGAAAAGCGAACCAGTATAGCTGTGACCTCTTAGATCCTGAACTGTAAAAGTGTCTTTGTGATCTTAAGAGCTAGTTTTATTACTGTTCATGGCTGTTTGAGTTTGTTTGTTTTTCATCTTATGGTTTGAATTCGTATATTTTTAGTGTTAAAACAAGTACCTGTAAGGTGTCTTTTCATGTTAGACGAAACGTGTTTGTTTACACTTCAAATTGAATTCGAAAATTATACAACAATTTCCTTTTGTCTACATCAACATTAAGGGAAAAGAAAAGAAATACATGCATCTTGCATTTGCATTTTTGATAAGTTTGTGTGTCTGATCTAGGAGAAAGTGCATTAGTTTGTGCTTTGTGCTCTGTGTGGAAAGATATTGTTTTTCTCTCCCCTCAGTAGTTAGGATTTTCAAAGCTAAAAAGATTGTAAAAGCTTGCTTATCATTTTAGCTGCATTTAGGAATTTGTACCAATACATCTCGTGGTGATCCTGAAAGACAAACTGATAAACAAGATCAACTTAAAATATATTGAATGAATCTAAAAACGCATTGTAACATAACGCTCACAATAGAGGTCTAGGTAGAGACGTGTTCCGGCGTCGTTAAACGTAGTGACTGTCGATCTCTACGAAGGTGGGTGATTCCTCCTGAGGGACGATAGCACTAATACGGACTTGTGCTCCCGCGTACCGTCGCGTATATTGGGAGACCCCTATAGGCAATTATTCACACTTGTTAGATTGTACTTAGGTACCTTGACTCTCATCATCATTATTTGTGAGTTGTCTTGCATTTGTTAATGGTATACATCAATGACCAGTAATCAAACGATTTCTTACATGGTTGAATTTAGCTCATTTATTCCCATAGTGTAGAAATGTACCATTGCAGTCGGTGTTGAAATGTGGCAACAAGAATATTCCAATTATGGATTAATTAGTTGGAGAAATTCAAGTTAGAAGTCTTTCTGAAGTCATGCAAGAGTTATCCCTTAAATTAAGGATATAAGCCTTAAATTAAGGAGATAATATTGAGTTATATTTGATTTGTAATTAGTTAACTCAATTTATTGAGTTAAGCCGAGTTAAATTAGTTCCAAACTGTTTGAGGAACTAATAGAGAGTTAACACTTAGTTGATGCATGCATGCACTCAACTAGTGTACTCCAGTTAACTGAATATTCCCTCATCAGGAACTCATGCATGTCTATTCTGAGAAAGACCTAGTTGAGATTAAAGAGAAGGATAGTGTACTATCAATTGCATGTGTTTTCCTATAAAGAAAACTCATGCATGCAAAAGGAGTAATTCCTTGAGGATTGCGCAATTCTGACAGGGTGTGAGAACAATGTGTGAGATCAATGTTCCACTTGGTTAGAGAAGATCATCCTAGAGGAAAAGTGCAAGGAAATAGGAGCTTGGAGAGCAGAGGAGAAGGCTTGTGAGAAGCTAGGACTACTTGTGAGCATCTGTGAGGACTGTACTAAGAGCTGGCTAGCTATGAGAGCTAAGGCTTTGTATCATTCCTATGTATTTCCACCTTGTATGATAATACAGATAGTGGGGTTTTTAGTTGAGGCTTTCCCCAAAGTATTTTCATGTGTATTGTGAATTTATTCTTCTTCTTTTGGTTATATGTGTTCAACTCAACCTTTAAACTTCTGCAAAGCACTTTGATAGCAGAAGTAGGTTATAGTATTCTGCTTTGATTTTTATTGCATTATTGGGTTAACCTACAAGCAGATTTTCTATAGAGTATCAGAGCGAGATTTTTAGAGAATTTGAGAAGTTCTACATGATATCGGAGCCAATTTTATTGGAGTTGTGAATAGTATATGGAGAAGATAATTCAAAGTTTGAAGTTTGGGGTTGCAGGTGCAAATCGAATTCATATCATACTTCAATTAAGATGGGACATTATGTGACTAATTGCCCATTGAAGAAGTCCAAGAAGGGATCCTTGGATGGATTGGAAGGTGAGGCATTAGCCTCTCAGTCCGAAATTGACTTTACCCTCATCGCATGCATGGTGTCATTAATGATGGGTTGTGTCTAGTATATTGATAGTGAAGCCTCATTCCACATGACCAGTGATAAAAGTTTATTCAGTGCCTTGGAGGAGAAAGACCTCAAGATGCGCATAGATATGGGTGATGACGGAAGGTATAGTGTTTCAGGAGTGGGCACGACACTTTTCAGATGGAGCATGGACCTCCTGTCACCTTGACATATGTGATGTATGTGCTTTGGCTGAAGAAGAACTTGGTATCAGTCGAGATGTTGGAGGACAAAGGATATGATTTTGTCTTCAGTAAAGGAAAGGTGTTCGTAAGACACATAGCCATGGGTCAGACCAATAGGATAGGAATTTGGGTGAAGAATCTCTATAAACTAGAGGTAGATGATTGTGTAGCATTGGGTACAAAAGAAGAATTGGGGAAAAGCCGAGACATTGGTGAGTTGTGGCATAGGCGGTTGGGCCATTTGCATCATGGGGCTTTGAAGATAATGCAACAGATATCTATAGGACTTCCCAAAGGTAAACTTGAGCAAGTTGACACATGCAAACATTGTACCTTGTGAAAGTACACCAAGTCTTCCTTCCATTATTAAGACGGCTATCTTAGAGCGAGTTCATATTGATGTGTGTGGACCATTCTCGATGGCATCCATAGCGAAGCAAAGGTATTATGTGAATTTCATTGGTGATTTTTCTCATAAATGTTGGATTTATTTCATGCAGAAGAAGGACCAAACCTTCACAAAGTTTTGTGAGTTCAAAGCTTTGGTCGAGAAATATTCAGGGAAGAAGATCAAGGCCTTGAGAAGAGACAACAGTGGAGAATATGTCTCTCAAATGTTTAGGTACTTCTATGCAGCAGAATGAATTAATCAAGAGTTGATGGCACCTCATAACCCATACCAGAATGGGGTGGTCGAGAGGAAGAACAAAACTATTGTAGGGGCATCATGGGTGATGCTGCATTACCAAGGCCTACCACTTCACTTGTGGGCTGAGGCATGCACCACATCGGTCTATTTGTAGAATTGAAGGCCACATCACATACTTGTGATGAAGACACTGGAGCAATCCTTATCCGGTAAGAGACCAGATGTGGGTCACTTCAGGATCTTTAGCTCATCGGTATATTGTCATGGGACAACGGATGCACAAAAGAAGCTTGAGCTGACAACAGAGTTGGGGATACTTGTGGGGTACACTGATACACCTCACAACTATCAGGTGTGCTTGCCTACCAATAGGAGGACAGTTGTTTGCAGAGATCTAGAGTTTGATGAGTAGAAGGCCATGTGAGTTTCCCTTTAGAGGGAACTCCAACTACAGGCTGTGGAGGAACTGTTGGTTCCTAAGGAGGAGGAGCCTCAGATTGATGCAGAGTAGCCGTATGGAGAGGTTCCAGAAGTGGATACATCCACTCAGGCTGAGTCTTCCAGAGATGGATGCAAGCGCACAAGAGAAGATGACAAATTATTGTAGGATGCGAGAGAGAATGTGGGAGTGCCATTTTCTCAGTGCAGATAGAGGAGGTCACCTGAGAGGTATACTGGATACATGGCCCTTGTTGGGAAATGTGTTGAGACCGAGCGATCTTCCATTGAGGAAGCAGTGCAACAACCGATTTGGGTTGATGCTATGATGGAGGAGTATGACTCCATAATTCATAACAGTGTTTGGGACGTGGTTCCAAGACCGGAGAACAAGTCAGTTGTGATTTCTCGTTGGCTTTACAAGGTAAAGCAAGTTACCGATGATGGGAGGATCATGTTGTTGTAGTGTATTTCAATAGAGGAGGAAGATTCTGACATTTTGACAAAGGCATTGTCAAAGTGTAAATTCGAGTTCCACAGAGACAGGATCGGGGTGGCTGATAATCCCTTTCTTGTTTAGAGGGATTGTTGAAATGTGGTAAAAAGAATATTCCAATTTTAATTTGTCCTTGAATTAAAATTGTGAATTAAAATCGAATATAGTCTTAACAGCTACTTGGAAATAATTAATTAATTCATTATGGATTAATTAGTTAGAGAAATTCAAGTTAGAAGTTTTTCTGAAGTCATGCAAGAGTTATCCCTAAAATTAACGAGATAGGCCTTAAATTAAGGAGATAAGATTGAGTTATATTTGAGTTGTAATTAGTTAACTCAGTTTACTGAGTTAAGTTCAGTTAAATTAGTTCCAATTTGAGGAACTAATAGAGAGTTAACAGTCAATTGATGCATCCATGCACTCTACTAGTGTACTCCAGTTAACTGAAGATTCACTCATCAAGAACTCAAGCATGCATATTTTGAGAAAGACCCAGTTGATATTAAAGACAAGGAGAATGTACTATCAATTGCATGTGTTTTCCTATAAAGAAAACTCATGCATGCAAAAGGAATAATTCCTTGAGGATTCCGCAGTTTTGACAGGGTGTGGGATCAGTTTTCCACTTGGTTGGAGAAGATCATCCCAGAGGAACAACGCAAGGAAATAGGAGCTAGGAGGGTAGAGGAGAAGGCTTGTGAGAAGCCAATATTTCCTGTGAGCAGCTGTGAGGATTGTACTGAGAGCTGGCTAGCTGTGAGAGTTAAGGCTTTGTATGATTCCAGTGTATTTCCACCTTGTATGATAATATAGACAGTGGGGGTTTTAGCTGAGGCTTTCTGCAAAGTATTTTCATGTGTATTGTGCATTGATTTTTCTTCTTCTGGTTATATGTTTTCAGCTCGACCTTTAAGCTTCTACAAAGCACTTTGATAGTAGAAGTAGGTTATAGTATTCTTCTTTGATTTATATTGCATTATCGGGTTAACCTATAGGCAGATTTTCTACAGAGTATTAGAGCGAGATTTGTAGAGAATTTGAGAATTTCTAGAGTTGGTGAAGACCTCGGGTTGCATCAACATTTTTCGGTTCGCTTTTCAATTCCTCTAGTTTTCTTCCAGTGACACCATCCACCTTATGTGTTGCAGTTCATCACAACAACATTTATATATGGGCGCTCGAGTTGCATGCAGTACCATTATTCCACTTTTTGACTTGGTACTTTTAGGATTAGTTGTGTGACATCAGTGATCATATATCTCCTTCAGCATCATTGATAAGTTATTTTATATGTGATGTTGTGACATGGCCTAGATATTTACTTTTGCAGCTATGATCAGATGATCCACGATGTATTTATCAGTTTCTTTTGTACTTGTATACATATTGGATCCGCTCTACACTCGATATGCGGACGTGCTTTACTATCTTGAGCATGCGTTGCTCACCTTAGACATGAGCTTTCTTATCGATCTCTTCCATTGGTTTGGCAGGTGGGAATATGGTGATCTCCTTCGAGGTCCTCACATGATTATTTCTATAAGCTTAATACATTTTGACCATCAGGTACCCCTTCTAACCTCATATATTAGGGGGAATCTGTTATATCATCATTTGCCACCCTTGTATACTTGATTCTCTGAATCATGGTCTTGGGCAGCCATTTCCCTTCAAAGTTAGTCCATTTACTTAAAAAACATTATTTTAAATTCCATACACGATTGTGCCCTTCAAAAAGCATGTGCATACATGGGTCCAACTATACCCAACCCGAGTATATAATTTAAAATACTAAAAAAATATAAAATCCCTATTTTATGGGCAGGGTTTATGGGTTAGACCAGAAGCTCACCTACAGGAGCCCGTGGCCTAACTGTATCCCAACTGAAATAAATGTTTTTGGGCGATATAAATACACCTCATGGGAATGCCTTATGGGATGAGAAATATAGGATATTGATATTATATCCAATTGGTCCCTGATCAAGTCTGATTTATCCCTATGCCTCCTGCACTCCTAGCTATAGGAAACCCTTGTTTCCTCATAGAGATGTCCATATCCTTTATATGGAATCTATGTGTATACATTTGGAAGAGGATTGTTGAGGCTTGGGCTGGACGGATCTGGAGGAATGTTTCACGTGGAGTCGTGGTTGAATCAGGTTGTATTCTTCCACATTCTTTGCTTTCATCAATAAAGAAGCTCTGCCTTGTTCCTGATGTGATGATATTTATTATTTAACTCATATTATGATCTAATTATATATGATCTCATGTTTTATATCTATATTATTATATGATCTAACATTCATATCTTGAACATGATTTGAACTATTGCTAGTATATATGCTTTTCTGGAATGAGTTGCAAGTTTTGACGCATTGGAGGAAGTAGAGGGTTTGGACCCTACAGGACATCGTCAAACGTAGTTCCTATGGGTACTATCTCTTCATCCAGCTTTAGTATTTTAAGCATTAAGAATACATGTTTTCTTTCATTTTGTTGGTGTATTCCCCTCGATCTGTTGGGGTTCTCAACCCAAACCCTAGAGTGTTTTATCCTGTAAAAATGGTGCTCATCCAATGTTCTATAATTTTTACAACCTGGGTTAAAAGAGATACAAAATTTATATTATTTTAATTTTTGTAAATAAATTAGTAATTGACTGTAAATATTAATTCCTAGTTAAGTTTTTACCAATTAAATCATTTTTCCCTAACGGTCCTACAAAATCTCCACATCCAAATTGTAGAACAATTAAAATTATGTGTTTTTGGGATTTTAGTAATTTATTCCAATTCCCAATTTTAAAAGAAATTACGAAACCTAAAATATTAAAATTGCAAAGTGGTTGAATTAATTTTGTGATATTTTTAATTACCAAGTGGTTTTATTTTATAATGTATGAGTCTCACTCGAAGTGGGCCCCACTTCAACTCACCTCCTCCCTTACTCTTTTGAGAAATCCTGATTAAAAAATGTCTCGATATAAATGGCGATATAAAAGGCAAGATATAAAATAAAAATTCTGATATATAAAAAAATCTTTTATTTCCCATACCCTCTTGTCACATATCAGAACCTCGGGAATTGATTTATCATAACTTCTAATCCCTTATGCCCCCAGTTCTCTGATATTCGATATCTACATTCCTCTGATATCCCTTATACATCCATTCACTCCTTATCCCTCCACGTGCCTTTATAACAAGCCTCCACCTTATGCCTCCCTTTTATAATAAGCTTCCACCTTATGCCTCCCACTTATCCACCATGGCTTACGTATGTGAGCCAGAAGCCGCTATGGCCCCTATGGGACCAACAACCACTAACATCATGCCATGTGTCCTGTTTAATTATTTTATTGTTTTTAATATTTTGTAATTATAATATAATATTAAAATAATATTTTAATTTAATAATTTAATTTTAAATTATTCTATAAATTCATTAATTTGTAATTAATTTAATTAAGTGATTTGATTAATTTGTACATTAAATAATTTAATACTTTTAGTTAATTCATTAATTGTATATAATTAATTAATAAAATAAAATAATTAATTAATAGTTAATCATATTTTTCAAATTTAATTTATCGTTATAATTTTTAATTAAATTTTATAATTTTAGCCCAGGCAACAATTTTTCTAGAATTCTGGCATTTTTTACTCAACTTTGGGAGCACATTATTTGAGTTCTACATGGCCACATGAGCCCCAGGAGGGCTCGTTAGATACATAAAATCATGGAGAATATCTCTGAAGTGGTTGCATAACCATATTCGGTCACTAAATAATCCTAAAATTTAGAAGAAAATCAAGCTCCGAATTTGTAACCAAAACTAATTTTCTAAGTTAAATTGTTTGCATTTTCATTTTCTCATAGCCTCTATTGAGTATAGATCAATTCGACTATGTTCTCTTTAACCAATAATATCCTTACAAACATCAATAGAAAGTTTATATCTCTTTTTATTTATTTATTTAATTGAATTTTGATTATGTTTTTGTTTTCTAGATTTGGTATTGTTTATTTTGATTTGCATTTTAATTTAATTTTGATTGTTTTTTTTGCAAGAGAATAATTGAGGAGATGAGGAAGAGAATATTTGAATCAATGGAATTGCTCTAGCAAGAGAAGAAAAAAAACATGGACCAATAAAAATTGTTGGAGCAAATTTGTTCTTCAAAAACTCTCCTATTTGGAATTCAGTTTTGTAATTATAAATAGTGGTTTGTAGAATGGAGACAAAGGAATCCTCTCTCTTTTTAAATTTTCTAATTCTTGAAGCACTATTGTAAGGGATTTCCGAGTTGTGGAAGTAGGAGGAGAAAACTCAGATTTCAGTAATTGGGATTTGTCTTTTTCAATTCTAGACTTTGTATTGTGAGAAAATCTTGCAGTATTGTAGGTATTTATTTTAGCAACAGAGTTTATGATTTGAGAAAGATTGTTGGAGATGAATTCAAGGAAGAGAGAAAGAGACTAGGTTTAAATACTATTACTTTTAATGCAAATTTCATCTTTTTAATGATAGATTTGCGTAAAATGTCTTTCATGTTGAGAACTATTGTTTAATGTGAAGATAAAGGTCTTTTTGAATTAGCTATCTATTTCATTAGCTTCATAGGTCTTTTGCTAATTTCCTCTCTTGGCCTTATTCTTAGATCAGATTTCTGGGTAACTATTTACTCAAAAATTTGTTATCTAAATTATATTTGATCACCATCAACTTAAGAGAACTATTTCCTAATGTTTTTGGTTGATAATTCACTGTTAATTGGTCTTTAATCAGAGCATGTTTTGGTAATTATAATATCGTCTAGTAGAACTATTTCATTAGCTAGATATTCGCCTAAAACACGATATGTTAAAATCCCAATCGTTTAATTACTTTTCTCCCTGTTGGGTTAGATCTACATCTTCCTAATCGAAATAGGCTTAGGATTTCTTTCCTTTTGCTTGCATTCTAGGATTAGTTTTCATTTAGATTAATAATTACACTTCTAGAAGTCCTCTTATCAAAGAGGCAAACTTTAGTTTTGGATTGGCTAAGCCCTAGATTAGCTTAAGGATCACTTTCTTTCCCGAGCTCAGTAAGAGGGATGATCTAATGGCTCAAGTCTATTGGTAAGAAAAATGCATACTTTAATCTAGCATAGATAGAGAGAAGGTAGTTGGACCTAGTTTAACTAGTTGGGACCACTATTTCAAACGAAAAGAATCTCCTCTAAGGTCCTGATTAGGTGGCTTTCCCCCAATGTTGAGGCAGATTTTTCGAGCCTACAACAAGTTTTCATATGCCACATCATCATTTTGGACCATGTATATTATATTCAAAATGTATTGTAAAGTGGAAGTCCAAAGGACACACATGAATATGGAAAGTCATGCAAATTGAAAATTCATAGGAATTTGAACAATCATGAGGGTAGTTAAAGAGTCACAAATGGGAAGCGTCAACCCTTGGTTATTTATACACCCTAATTGTATAAGTAAATAAAATTTTCACCTTGTCTCCTCCCACAAGGCATTATAGAGATCAACTAGTTCTTTGAGGAAAAGGGAGTGGGTCGAATGTTCCACTACTGGAGCTAGTGGTGTACATTGTAAACATGTTTCTTGGAACTTTTATTTAGTAAAAAAAGTCTTCAAGGACAACACGTTCTTCATGCATGGATTATGAATTTTTTTAATACTATTTTGCAGATGTTTGTATTTCATGTTCTCTTCACATTGCGAATATAGTTTAACTATTTTGGTTATTTTAGTACTTATCTTATTAAGAATGTGTTGTAAGGGTTATTATCGTTAAGCCGTCCTTGTGGACTATTATGCAGGATATTAGACAAATATTTATTTATTTGTTGGTTGCAACGACTACCACATCCTCTGTGGACTATTCTACTAGATGTTAAAGGGATCCTCCTAGTTCATGTGTGTATCTTCTTGGGTGGTAATACTACCTCTCACTTAGAGGCTCACTTTTCTCCCCTCTCCATAGTAGAAAAACCTTGACACATTACAATTACAAACTCACCAAGCACACCTTCTTTCTTTTCTAAGACACCATTGCATCCCTCTCTTGTGCTGACAGTTAGAGCCAAGGCATATCTTTGATATATATGGAAACCAAGCCGATATTCTGGATGGGGCTCCTACACCAATGGTGTGAGGTATACTTGGGAATTCACATCAGGGACACCTCTTGCTTGACATATTTCTAGTACCATGAACACTGCCACATCTCTTCTTAGATGTAAGCTACAATCACATGAGCTAGTCTATTTCCATTCTTTATATAAGCATCTTTCAGTTCTTTGATATTAATGAAATGAAGATTTATTTTTGTTGCATCTCTGTATTTATGTTTATATGTGTATTTTATCTCGTTCCTACACAATTCCAGACCAGTGGTATCAAAGAAGTCTACTCTTTCTCTATTTTTATTTGCATGTCCCTAATGAAGTTGAGGTATAAGGAGTTAGGGCTCGAACTGGTTGGACCTTTACAGGATTGACCTCACAAACCATGATGGCCTCCCATGGTCAAAGAAAAGAAAGACAAGGGTGTAGGAGATCCTCTCAAAATATTGCTCGAAGAATCCCTCGAATGAGAAAGGAATGCAATGAAGGAAAAAAATTCCCAAATACTTCGGTGGATACCCACAAGTGGTGCATCTTCATCGATCAACCACTATGGAGGCACCACTCCCTTCAAGGTACATGCCAACCTTAACATTCCCATATTTGAAGGCTAGATATATGCAGACTTGATAAATAGATGGTTAAATCCATTGGAAGGTATTTTTTAAGTTCATGATTTTTCCAATAGGAAAAATATTACTTTTTCACTCCTAAAAGCCACCCTACACGTCAATGACTAGTGGGAAACCTACTGTGAGCAAAGGGATGAGACTAAACCCTCACTACTTTTAGCCACACCCACTTGGAACTCTTTCCAAGATGTCATCAAGAAGCAATATTACCCTTGTTGGTACTGAAATCGTCCCCACATATGAACGAAATGAATATGCATTAACTGAGGTCTAAGGAGTCCTCCTGCTCTAGGTGCTATAACTGACCTCCTATGCACCACAAGGGGGTAAGCCTAATAATCAATTATATGGTTTTCAATAAGAAAATAAAACAAGGTCAGATATACATAATTGTTTATTGTAGTAAAGCATGGCATTAAAATAAGTAAATAATAACACTTTATTTCAATAACAGTCTCGAAAATATGATCCTAATGATACGAAGAAGCTAATACATGAATGAGGAGAAGGTAAGTGGAGAGTTGAAAGAAAGGAAATAAAAATGATAAAAACAAAAACAAAAACAAAAACTACAAGATACCAATCATTTAGGTATTAAATAAGATGTATGTAACAAGTGCATATATTCTTAATATTCTACTTTAAAACTTTGCAGATGGATGCATTCAATAGTAAATACTGAAACTAGAATCTACAATGACAAAGTAAAACTTGATGCTTTCTGAAACATAGGCACTATTACACATAACAAAAGATCACAACATAATTTTTTTGCAATTTCTAATATAGAACATTGACTATCGCTAAATTAAAGACAAGCTAACAATTAACAACAATCAAGCATAAATCATTTAATCTTGCGCTCAATAACATACATATCAGAACACTAGAACCAAGTGTGTGAACTTCTAAACAAGGACAAGCCTTTGATTTAGTTTCTACAATGGAAATGAGGAGATAAAAATAAATAAAAAAACAATGCTTCTTCAAAATGTAAGCATAAATTTCAAATACATAATAGAAAACTGTGTAGAATGTATACGAAGTTCAATAAAATTAAAAAATTACACTTCTATCAACCACACCCCCATGATGGGAGACAGGGTTTTAAATAATAGTTTATAGAATAACTATTTTGGAAACTGTCTAAAATGTAACTGATTCAAATTCAAATTAAAAATAAAATATTTTTTGAATGGAATAACTACTTGTTGTAGCACCTTCGTGGTTTAGAGGATTTGAATTTTTTCATCAAACCTGTAGGGGAGAACGAGTAACCTCTACACATCCTAACAGTTGGCACTTGCATGGTAATCAAAGGATTTCGGCCCAATCATCCAGTTTCTCTGTCACAGACTACATCAGTTTCATTGGGTGGACGACTTGTGATGTGGAAGAGACCTTCTCTAGCACAATATGGTGTTTAAAGTGTCTTTTCAACTTAGTCAATTTGTCCCATTATGTAGTAGACAACCAAGGAACCTTCTTATACTTAGTAATTACCACTACCAGTCGAGATATGATTTGGTATCACATAGTCGGAATGTTTTGTATAATCTTATCAATTACGTCCAGGATGGTCAAATCCTTGCGGAAACCCTTAACATCTATATATGAAGAGACTACCTCTTCTCCCTACATAGACAAACATTCCAGATCCCCCCTTGTATTCTTTAGTTGATAGCAAAATGTTTCCTAGGATACCATCCAATTATCATTTTCCCGTAGTGAAGGCACGCCAAACCTCCCGAGATAATTCTAGCCAGTCATAAAATCACTTATTTCTTTAGTGTCAAGAAATAATACATTCATCTATGGAAGGAAAATATACTCCTGCCAAAGTGTCATATTCTAATGTGTTGATGAGGTTAATGAGGGAGTCGACATCCTTCAATCTTTCATCAAGGGTTTCAATAGTTCTTTTTGCCTCTAGGTTTGCATTTTTTGTTATGCCCTTCTCACAATTAGAGAGGATCTCTACATAGGCTTTAATCGTGGTGATTTTCTTCCATATCTCCTCTTTTGCTTGAACTAATACTGGCCTTCCTAGTACAAAAATTCGAAGTGCTTCCCAAAGGGACTTTACTTTGCCATGCTCGTTCTTCAAAGCATCTTGGATCTGCTCGATTTCCTCATTATTTCAGCCTAACAAGTTCTCCATCCTACGCTCAAATCTTTATTTCTCTACTTTCGAAAAGTTTAGCTCTTGCTCCACCTAGGTTATTTTGAGGTGCAATAGTTTAGGATCTTCATCCTCTAATGTTTGGGCAGAATTAATAGCTTAATCAATCGAAGCCTTGTATTCTACCAAAAGTTTCAGATGGCATTCCTCTTTTTCGCAATATTATGTTGTCAAAAGATCCATCCTTTTAATACCATTCTTTTGTTCTTCCTCTTTAAGTCGTAGGTCCATTTCCATTACATGGAGGTGAGATTCAACTTCTTCTTTCCCTTCGAAAGCCTAAATTAGGACGTGAGGATCATGATCAAGGATTTTAAGGATGAACTTAAGGGATTTGATCTCCTTTTCTTTCTCCTATTGAAACTTCTTAATAAGCCCTGTATCTTTGGATTGGCTGGATTTCCAAACAATTATATCCCCTAGCTCCTTTATTAGATTAGTTTTTGTTTTCAAAGCTATGCATGCCACTTGTAACTAGTCAGACACCTTCTCGAACATTGCTTGCATCTTTCTATTCCCAGTAGTGGAATCGAGTAATATTCAGGCCACAAGTTCAACTGCATGTTGACGTAAGTTGATGACATCCAAATCTGACACTCTTACCAAGTTGATGGCTAGTGAAGAGTTCCTAGAGCCAAACATATATTTATTCTCCCTAATCTCTGGTTGGATGATTGTAAGGTTTAAATCGTTCATCTCGAAGTCAGCAACAAAGATGAATTAGGGTCCACCTGTGGGAATCACATCTTTAACTGCTGAGGTATCCACTGGTTGAGACTGTTCTGAGAATACAGCCGAATCGACATTGGTTGTTATTAATTGCTTCTGCTAAGTAAACGTATGCTTAATGTCGAGGGCATGTATTCATGAGTCCTTGGGTTTTATCTCCTCTAAGGTTTGTCATATTGGTTTGTCTAGTTGTTCAATTTCCTATTTGAATATTCAATATCCACGTAATCTTCCCTTGGCTTCACTCGTTGTGACACCTTGGACATAATTAATGCCTCTGATTTCCTTTTGGATTCAGGAGTAACGAGAAAAGAAACCACATGATCTGCATCCCCTTCGAGTATCTATACTTTTGAACTGCTCTAGCCAATTTGGGTAGTGGTCTTTGTCATTCCTATAGATATTGTTGAGTGTATAGTATCACTGGAAAGAGTTGTGATGTTGGCTAACTTTTCTACTCAGAAAATGCGCACTCATACATCTTCTCTCTTTCCTACTATTACCATCGATTCCTTCAAAAAGTGGGGCATTGATTTTACAACTTCTAACCTACCTTCGGCAAAGGGTCATAAGTATATTATTGTAGCAGTGGACTACTTTACTAAGTGGGCCGAAGCTATTCCCACTTTTGCAAATCATAGTGAAATAGAAGACTTGATTCTTTTCAACTAAGTCATTTCTCATTTTGGTATTCCAAAGGAAATTTTCACTGACCATGGTAGTCATTTCCAGAACAAGATGATGGATGACTTGGCTCTCAAGTTGGGTTTCCATTAGGATCACTCATATCCTTGGTATCCTCAAGCCAATGGTCAGGTGGAAGCCGTGAATAAATCCCTAAAATTTATCCTGCAAAGGACAATTAATAAATCTCAATCCAATTGGCATATCATGTTATATCCTAGACTTTGGGCATACCATATTTCACTTAAGGCTGCTACAGGTTTCACTCCTTTTCAACTAGTATATGGCTTGGAATCAATCTTCCATGTGGAATGTAAAATTCCTTATCTTAAATTAGTTGTAGAATTTCTTCCACACACTTCCAGTCTTGAAGAACTCCTTGTTTATTTAGAACGTCTTGAAGAGTAGTGCCGAGATGCAACCATAATTAACGAAGCTCATAAAAAGAGAGTGAAGGTCCAATATGATAAGGTTGTGCATCCTAGGGTTTTCTCTAAAGGTGACCTTGTCTTGGTCTATGACCAAGACAAAGACACCTTGGGGGAGGGAAAATTCAAACCCATGTGGCATGATCCTTTTACTGTTAAAAAGGTCTTGAAAAAAGGATCTTACGAATTGGTTGATTCTGATGGAAATGAACTATTGGAGCCGACAAATGGGCTCTATCTTAAGAAGTTTTATGCCTAGGATTTTGCCTAGCATTTTCTTGGTTGTAGATATTGTATATATTTTTGCATATATGTCTATAGGTTTCATTATGATTTCAATATTTTTGATATTCTTTGGCAGGTATCGATGGATGGTTTGTTATGTCTAGGGTTTGCCGATGGTTCTAGTCGACATACCCAGAATTTGGCTTCCGCATATGTGCAAGCCCTGCTTCAAACAATGTTGTCAAATATAGTGATTTTTTTGAAGCAATATCTCTTGGTATTGATTCGTTATTAGTATACTTGGATTCATAACTGGTGGCATCTCAGTTAAACAACATCCATCATGTGAGAGATCCTTATTTATATCATCAATTTCAGACAGTGCATTTATTACAAAGATAATTTAATTTTATCACATTTATTCATATTCCACGATCAGAAAACTCATTTTATATTTCCATAGATAATCAAGCATTATATTGGAATATTAATCATTCATCACATTAACATAAAATTAATAAAAAATCATCTGTATATATTTCCATCACATCATGAAATCGTCTATATATAGATATAAGTTATATGTTCAAAATATTATACAAAATCGAGACAAAAATGTCCTACAAAATTAGGGCTTAAGCCCAATCATGTCTATCAAAAAGATTACGATATCTCTAATCTATATCTGTGGGCCTTCTATGGATATGCATCTCGGAAGAAGACGATGGTAGTATCCACCCATTGGAAAATCTGCACCCAAACTTGTGGTACTCCTACCACATGTCTATGCATTGCCTCTGGCAGATCCTCTATTGCTACAATTGGTACCTGGTGAGTCAATCTCTCTAAGTTCCTCAGTACAACATGGAGAACTCTCTTAATCTCAGCTGCGACACCCTTCACATCTCTTTCACGATGCTTATGCCTAGGTAGACACTTAGGTCTTACCGGTCCCACATCTGTATCATGATCAAACAATTTTGTAAGAATTATTGTCTCATAAAAAATAATTTCAATTCATAATTTTGAAATCCAAAAGAAATTAAATAACATTAAGAACTTAAAAATAATTTTACTAATGGCACCCCATGCAGCACAGGGTGGAAGCACTAGATCTGGATCCACTCTGAAATACATGTCTGCATAAGGGTATTCCTCAATGGAAATGACTTGTTCTTCCCACCAAAGGAAAATCTCGCCATCAAATGTCATTCTAGGGACCTCACAACCCCCTAGTGTCTTCTTTAAGTCAGCCCATATGCCTGTCCATGGATCTCTTGAGCTGCTGATGGTGGAAATCACTTTGGGTCGAAGTCCTGGTAGTCTCTCAAAGAAGAAAGTACAAATAATAGTACCATACCCAAAATGTTTTGTATTACTCTTCTTGATGGAAGTAAGTTGTTTTTTCATATTGGTTAGGAGGGTTGTGCACCAGTCAAAAACTATGGTAAGGAAATCTATTGCTAAGCTCATTGTAACACGAGAAGCTTGGTGCAATGAGGTTGATCCAACTACCCTCACAATGGTAAAAAGGAGAATCCTTAGGGGTAGACTCTCCACATGCTTGATTGGGATCTGTGTCCCTACCTTCTCGTTGTTTTCAGGGCAATAAATACGAATGTAATCATCCACACTAAGTCTTCCCCAGGCCTTCCCTTAAAATTGAATGGTTCTACTCTACAGGAAAGTCCATTAATGAAGTATATGTATTCTACTTCAATACATAGAGACATCTGATCAATCATGAACACATATTCTTCTGGATCCCAGTAGTTGACGAGAATTTCTAGCAATCTTGTATTGGTTTTCGTGTGTGGCATTTTGAAGAACTTCAACAATCCACATCCTCTCAGTGCATCGAGTGCTAATGGATCATTCATAACTTCATTATCTATTGCAATGTTCTCTCTTTCCCTCCAAGTAATTTTCATCGTGTAGTTTCAAGCATTTTCATCCATTAAAATCCGTGATTTAAAATTTTTGAGTGTGTGCATGTGAGTTCGCTTCATGCACAGTGGCATATAGGCTTCCAAATATGTGACTTCGATATACCCAACCCACATAGGTACAGAGTATAAATATAGAAAAAAAATTCTTACGGTAAAATTGTTGAAAAATGCTTGAAATGCACAAAATTTCATTGAGAAATCGAATTAGGAGATTACTTGGAAGTTTGATAGCTATTTTGGCTGAGAAATTTGGTGGATTGTGATATTCGTGTTTTACTCTCGAGCTCTTGCACTCAATTATCTAAAACACAAATGAGGTTTGGTAAGTCAAAAGGTCTATTTATAAGTTGTAAATTATAAAACGTTTATAAACTTTGGGACGTTTTGGCTTTGAGTGATAGAATAGGTTTTTTTTCTGGTTAAATTGTAGACTTTGAAATGTTTTTTTTACCGCTATAATTCCATGATTGCTGGCCCATCATTGCAAGTATCATTTTTGTCACTAGCATATAGGTTAGGGAAGTTCACTTTTTCCATTGCATTATGCATTCTAGCCTCCATACTGTGA
Source organism: Pinus tabuliformis (assembly GCA_031772625.1). Taxonomy (NCBI): domain Eukaryota; kingdom Viridiplantae; phylum Streptophyta; class Pinopsida; order Pinales; family Pinaceae; genus Pinus; species Pinus tabuliformis. Next base: position 284,198,677 of record CM062812.1, read on the forward strand.
TATATTGCCATAGGGTCGACCCCATTGTGTTAAGATTCTTAAACCATTTTCACTCATGGACTTATAAAATCATGACATGATGGTAGAGCCATCCTTTACATGGGCTTCCTAGTTAGATCCTCAATAGCATATGTTGCCCATGCTACAAAGATTGAGTAGGCTTGGGAGTCCTCTTTAGTCCCGCTATGACTTTTGCGATGAAGCTTCATTATCCTTCTTCTTCGCTATCTTTCTAGCTATATACCCTAGAGGCTCCCACATGTTGAGCTGTAGTGCTGCATTGCATGTTGACTATTTGTAGCTTTTTGCCTTAAGTTGGCTTCACTTGGACTCATGTATAAGCCACTTTTTGACCATCTCTTTCTGCAAAATCAACCTTGTAGTCACTTAGCCTCTTCAACTTGACACCTTATGCCCATGGAAAGAACATTCCTTTAAGTGTCATTGACAAGTTTCGTCACCTTGCATTGAGCATAGTAATGTTCCACTCCCAGGAACTAGAGCATCTGCATTTGGACTCTCGTTCTTTCCACTGTACCATAGGCATTCTTTTAGTCTTTTTCAGAATTTTTAAATATGAAAAAGAAAAAAAAATTATATATTCCAAAAGAAAAAGAGTGGGAATGGGAATTTACTTCCATAATTGATGGAAGCAAGAGTCATTTGTGTTTCCCTAGAAAAAATAACTCAAAGCAAGTCTTTCCCCCATCGGGATGCGCTTTAGTTTGACTTAGGAGAGACATAACCTTGTCATTGAGTTAGTACTAATCTGGTTAGTGATCTCTTCCAATCATATCGACTGTTTCTTTATGCCTCCTGAATGACAAACTTATAAAAAGTTATGATATGCTTCCATATAGTCACATTTGATCCATGCTTTTGTTAAAGGGAAGTAAGCCTGAGTTGACCTTTTTGCGATGTCTCTTGACTCCTTTTCAGTCAACCATACTAGATCTATCAGAGTTATGTTCAGTATCACATAAGCTATTTGGTCCTTTGCCCATGCTAGTTAAGAAGGTCTCCATTGACTTCTTGCTAGTGGGTCTCCTCTTATCAACTTTGACAAATTGCTCTAAGAGTAGGCCTAGAGCTGCACCCTGGCCCTATTTCCATCATTGATAGGTTACCTCGTACTCAACATCTATCAGTATCATGGGTATTTGACTGAGTGGTTTCCCTTGTGTTTGATGTAAACTTACATTATCACACATTTGGGATTCGTGTAGTACCTTGGTTTCCATTTGATGCTCTTGGTGGATTCCTTGCCTCTGTGGCAGCTTTCATTATTGTTTGGTTCAGAAGCTTTCTACCGTGCGCTAGTCAAATCTTGTCTATGTCGGAAACATGCTTTGGTATGGTTACTTCATCTTTCTTCATCCAATTCCTCCCAAATTTTTGGCCCGTGGATTACAATCACTATGGATTGATGTGGGATGCCTTAATTCCTTCCTTCCAACATATATTTTCCCATAGACTCCAACTCATTGCTCTTGGAATAAGGTCTAGAGTAATTTTTCAGTTCCTTAGGGTTTGCAGCCATCAGTGGCAAACTCCTTCACTTTCGATAGTGAGAATACATCAATGTTTCCTGATTGATATACTCTCTCAAGTGTTCGACTTCAACCCATTTATTCACACTTGTTAGATTGTACTGGGCTACCTTGACTCTCATCATCATTATTTGTGAGTTGTCTCGCATTTGTTAATGGTATACATCAATGACTAGTAATCAAATGATTTCTCACATGGTTGACTTCAACTCATTTAGTCCCATATTCTAGAAATGTACCATGGAAATCGGTGAAGACCTCGAGTTGCATCAACATTTTTTCGTTCACTTGTCAATTCCTCCAGTTTTCTTCCAGTGACACCATCCACCTTATGTGTTGCAGTTCGTCACAAAAACATTTATATGTTGGCACCCGAGTTGCATGTGGTACCATTATTCCACTTTTTGACTTGGTTGTTTGAGGATTAGTTGTGTGACATCAATGATCATATATCTCCTTCAGCATCATTAATCAATTATTTTATATGTGATGTTGTCACATGGTCTAGATATTTACTTTTGCAACTATGAAAAGATGATCAACTATGTATTTATCAATTTCTTTTGTACTTATATACATATTGTATCCACTCTACACTTGATATGCGAACGTGATTTACTATCCTGAGCATGGGTATGCCCACCTCAGACATGAGCTTTCTTTCCGATCTCTTCCACTGGTTTGGCAGGTGGGAATATGGTGATCTCCTCCCAAGTCCTCACATTATTCTTTCTATAAACTTAATACATTTTGACCACCATTTACACCTTTTGACTTCATATATTAGGGGACATCTATTATATAATCATTTGCCACTCTTGGATACTTGATTCTCTGAATCATGGTCTTAGGTATCCCTTTCCCTTCAAAATTAGTCCATTTACTAAAAAAACATTATTTTAGATTCCATATATGAATGTGCCCTTCAAAGAGCATTTGCATACACGGGTCCAGCTATACCCAACCTAGGTATATAATTTAAAATATTAAAAAAATATAAAATCCCTATTTTATGGGTGGGGTTTATGGGTTACGTTCGAAGCCCACCTACAAAATCCCATGGACTAACTGTATCCCAACTGGAATAAATGTTTTGGGGTGATATAGATACACCTCATGGGAAGGCCTAAAGGGATGAGAAATATAGGTTATTGATATTATATCCAATTGGTCCCTGATCAAGAATTATTTATCCCTATGCCTCCTGCACTCCTAGCTATAGGAAACCCTTGTTTCCTCATAGAGATGTCCATATCCTTTATATGGAATCTATGTGTATGCATTTGGAAGAAGATTGTTGAGGCTTGGGCTAGACAGATCCAGCATGGAGTCATGTTTGAATCAAGTTGTATTCTTCCACATTCTTTGCAGTCATCAATAAAGAAGCTCTATCTTGTTCCTGATGTGATGATATTTAGTATTTAACTCATATTATGATATAATTATATATGATCTCATGTTTTATATCTATATGATTATATGCTCTAATATTCATATCTTGAACATGATTTGAATTACTGCTAGTATAGATTGCTTTTTGGAATGAGTTGTAGGTTTTGAAACATTGGAGGAAGGAGAGGGTTTAGACCCTACAGGAAGTACCTACGGGTACTATCTCTTGATCCCACTTTAGTAGTTTAAGCATTAGGAATAATTTTTTTCTTTCATCTTGTTGGTGTATGCCTTTCAATTTATTGGGGTTCTCAACCCAAACCCTAGGGTGTTTTATCCCATCACAAATGGCGCTCATCCAATGTTCGATAATTTTTATAGCCTAGGTTAAAAGAGATACAAAATGCATATTATTTTAATTTTGGTAAATAAATTAGTAATTGATTGTAAATATTAATTCCTAGTTATCTTTTTACCAATTAATTCATTTTTCACTAATGATCCTACAAAATCTCCACAACCAAATTGTAGAACAATTAAAATTATGTGCTTTCAGGATTTTAGTAAATTATTCCAATTCCCAATTTTAAAAGAAATTACGGAACATGAAATAACAAAATTGCAAAGTGGTTGTCATTAATTTTGTGATATTTTTAATTACCAAGTGGTTGTATTTTATAATGTATGAGTCTCACTCAAAGTGGGCCGTACTTCACCTGACCTCCTCCCTTTTTTGAGAAATCCCGATAAAAAGGTCCCAATAAAAAAAATGTCTTGATATAAAATGGCGATATAAAAGTCCATATATATAAGAAAAGATCTGATATATAAAAAAACTTTGATTTCCCATACCCTCTTGTCACATATCGAAACCTCGAGAATTGATTTATCGTAACTTCTAATCCCTTATGCACGCCACTTCTTTGATATATGATATCTACATTCCTCCGATATCCATTATAGATCCCTCCACTCCTTATCCCTCCACGTGCCTTTATAACAAGCCTTCACCTTACGCCTCCCTTTTATAATAAGCCCCCACCTTATGCCTCCCACTTATCCACCATGGCACATGTATGTGAGCCAAAAGCCACTATGGCCCATATGGGACCAACAATCACTAACATCATGCCATGTGTCCTATTTAATTATTTTAATTAATTTATTGTTTTTAATATTTTGTAATTATAATATAATATTAAATTAATATTTTAATTTAATAATTTAATTTTAAATTATTCTATAAATTCATTAATTTTTAATTAATATAATTAAGCGATTTCATTAATTTGTATATTAAATAATTTAATAATTTTAGTTAATTCGTTAATTATATATATTTAATTAATAAAATAAAATAATTAATTAATAGTTAATCATATGTTTTAAATTTAATCTAGCATTATAATTTTTAATTAAATTTCATAATTTTAGCCTACGCAACATTGTTTCCAGAATTCTCGCATTTTTTACTCAACTTTGGGAGCACATTATTTGAGTTCTACTTGGCTAAATGAGGCCCAAGAGGGCTCGTTAGATACATCAAATCATGGAGAATATCTCTGAGGTGGTTGCATGACCATATTCAGTCATTAAATAATCCTAAAATTTAGAATAAAATCAAGCTCCGAATTTGTAACCAAAACTAATTTTTTGAGTTTAATTTTTTACATCTTCATTTGCTCATAGCCTCCCTTGAGTACAGATCAATTCGACTATGTTTTCTTTGACCAATAATATTTTAACAAATGTCAATGGAAAGTTTAGATTCCATTTTATTTATTCATTTTAATTTAATTTTGATTATTCTGTTGTAAGAGAATAGTTGAGGAGATGGGGAAGAGAATATTTGAATCAATGAAATTTCTCTAGCAAGAGAAGAAAAAAACATTGACCAACAAAAATTGTTGGAGAAAATTTGTTCTTCAACAACTCTCTTATTTGGAATCCTTTTTTGTAATTATAAATAGTGGTTTGTAAAATGGAGACATGGGATTCCTCTCTCTTTTGCGATTTTCTAATTCTTAAAGCACCATTGTAAGGGATTTCCAAGTTGTAGAAGTAGGAGGAGAAAACTTAGATTTCAGTCTTTGGGATTTGTCTCTTTCAATTCCAGACTTTGTATTGGGAGCAAATATTGCACTATTGTAGCTCTTTCTTTTAGCAGCATAGTTTATGATTTGAGAAAGATTTTTGGAGATCAATTCAAGGAAGAGAGAAAGAGACTAGGTTGTAATCAGTTTTTATTTTAAATACTATTATTTTTAGTGCAAATTTCACCTTTTTAATGATAGATTTGCGTAAAATCTCTTTCATATTGAGAAATATTGTTCAATGTGAAGATAAAGGTATTTTTGAAATAGCTATCTAGTTCATTAGCTTCATAGATCTTTTGTTAAGTTCCTCTTTTACTCTTGTTCTTAAATCAGATTTCTGAATAACTATTTACTCAAAAATTTGTTATCTAAATTATATTTAATTGCCATCAACTTAAGAGAACTATTTCCTAATGTTTTTGGTTGACCATTCATTGTTAATTGGTCTCTAATGAGAGCATGTTTTGGTAATTAGAATATCAGTTAGTAGATCTATTTCATTAGCCAGATATTCACCTAAAACATGACATGTTATTTAATTACTTTTCTCCTTGTTGGGTTAGATCTACATCTTCGTAATCGAGTTATGCTTAGGATTTCTTTCCTTTTTCTTGCATTCTAGGATTAGTTTTCTTTTAGATTAATAATTACACTTCTAGAAGTCATCTTCTCAAAGAGGAAAACTTAGTTTTGGATTGGCTGAGCCCTAGATCAGCTTAAGGATCACTTTCTTTCTCGAGCTCAGCAAGAGGGATGATCTGATGGCTCAACTCTATTGGTAAGAAAAATGCATACTTTAAGCCAATAGAGATAAAGAGAAGGTAACTGGAGCTAGTTTAACTAGCTGGGACCACCATTTCAAACGGAAAAGGATCTACTCTAAGGTCCCAATCAGGTGGCTTTCCCCCAATGTTGAGGAAGATGTTTCGATCCTACGTCAAGTTTTCATATGCCACATCATCATTTTGGACCATGTATATTATATTCAAAATGTATTGTAAAGTGAAAGTCCAAAGGACACGCATGAATATGGAGATTCATGCAAATTGAAAAGTCATAGGAAGTTGAACAATCATGAGGGTAGTCAAAGGGTAACAAAGGGGAAGCATCAACCCTTGGTTATATATACACCCTCATTGTATAAGTAAAGTAATTTTTCACCTTGGCTCCTCCCACAAGGCATTAGAGAGATCAATTAGTTCTCTGAAGAGAAAGGAGTGGATCCAATGTTCCACTACTGGAGCTAATGGTGTACATTGTAAACATGTGTCTTGGAACTTTTATTTAATAACAAAAGTTTTTAGGGACAACACATTCTTCATGCATGGATTATGAATGTTTTTAATACTATTTTGTGGATGTTTGTATTTCATGTTTTCTTTCGCAAGTACAAAGATAGTTGAACTAGTTTGGTTATTTTAGTACTTGCTATGAAACCAGCTCACAAAAATATAGAAAAGAGAGATCCATGCCTTAGAATTTAGCCTCTTCGAGGGGGCAACCTCCTTTACATTACATAAATGAGCAATTCTTGGATGATTCAAATGACAAAACCTCCTTTCTATATATAGGACCTAAGGAGTCACAATATAACCAGTTGACCTAACAATAATGATATAAAGCCACAAAAATAACAATAGAGGGATTGTATGGGGCATAGTAATAACAATATGGGGATAATAGGGGCACAACAATAATAATAAGTGATACAACTACAATAGTAATGGGGTAATCACTAGTATTATAGGGACCCAACATGCCCCTCTCCTTCAAAAGGGTGTTGTCCTCAACGCTTGAGTAGTTCTGGATGATTCTGTATAAAATTCTCATCCTCCCATGTGGAATCTTCAGCGGATAAGTTCTTCCACTTGATAAGATACTCCGAAATTGATCGATTTCGTAACTATCGAGTTCTTGTTTCTTTCTGGTTCCAATATAATTTTTCCTTCCTCGTCAAGTTCTGGCAATATTGTTTGAATTGGAAGCTTGTCACATATAAGCTTCATTAAACATGAAACATGGAAAGCTGGGTGCAATCGAGAAGCTGCAGGAAGCTCCAATTTGCATGTCATAGTACCAATCTTTTGCATCACCTTGTACGGACCATAATACTTTGGTGATAATTTATTATCCTTCTTAGCTTGCTTGAGGGACATTTGCTTATATGGTTGTAGCCATAGGAATACCCAATCACCTACATCAAAACTTCTTTCGATGCGATGTTGATCTGCCTATTGTTTCATTCTATTTTGTGCCAACACAAGGTTATCCTTTAAGAGTTGGACGACATGTTGTTGATGTTCGATGTGATGTTCCACTGCTTGAACCTTAGAATTTTCTCTTAAATATGATGTGATGGATGGTGGCTGATCGCATAAAGTGCCATAAATGGGGTCATTTTTGTTGTTGTATGGAAGGAAGTGTTATACCACCATTCAGCCAGAGGCAACCATTTCACCCGTTGTGTCTGTTTATCAGATACAAAGCAATGAAGATCCTTCCAAACATTTGTTTACTATCTCAGTTTGCCCATCAGATTGAGGATGATAAGATGATCTATGAGCTAACTGAGTACCAAGACAAGAAAATAATTATGTCCAAAAATTTCCAGTCAGAATGGGATCTTTGTCACTTAAAATAATCTTTGGGTTTCCATGTAGCTTTTGAATTGTTTCCATAAATGCAGTAGAAACTGTACTGGCTTTAAATGGATGTGATAATGCACAAAAGTGTGCATACTTGGTAAGTCTATCAACTACCACCATGATGACACTCTTTCCCTTAGACTTGGGTAAACCTGTGATAAAATCCATTGAAACCTCCTCCCAATGTTGGCTTGGAATGGATAAAGGTTGTAATAGACCCGGTGTCTTAATTGTTTCAACTTTATTTTTTTGGCAAACCAAACATTCCGCCACAAAATTTTGAATATCTGATTTAAGGCCCTCCCAAAAAAATTCCTTCTTAACTCTATGGTAAGTTTTTAAAAATCCCGAGTGCCCTCCTAAGGGAGAAGTGTGCAATTCCATAAGAATCTTTTGTTTTAGCTGGGAATTCTTACAGAGGTATAAGTGATCTTTGTACCATAACGAATCATTTTTCTAGCTAAATGTATCAGACGTACTGGAGTCTTGTTCTAACTTTCGAATAAGTGTCTGTTACACTAAAAAATGTCACCATGGCTATTTACAGTTAGTATGGCTCTATCAACAGTCATGCTATCCTCTTAGGCAAGTCTTATGCCTCTGCTCTCCATGTCAAACTCGAAAAAGAGAGAAAGTCTTTATAAATGTATTTATCTCTGGGTACGCAGGTTCTCTCAACCTTACCTGCGGGTACGCACCCAATGTTCACAAAAGATGCGTCTTTGGACACTCTGTATGTAAAGGGGCAGGTGCGTCCCCCCGTAAAGGTCAAAATGCGCAAGTTTCATCTTTAAAAAGTTACTTGTGGTCATTTCTAGAGCATTCTAGAAGGTTGTTCGACGTGTATTGAGCACCTCCAGATGGTTCATGTACCCCTACCAAAGAGGAACTTATCCCATCAATAAGGGAGCTATCCCATCCAAAGAGGGGATTATCCCATTGATGGTGGACCTGATTAACTTCCTCTTGAGAACTATAAATACAGGCATTGGGCCAGAAGGAGAAGAGGTTGGAAGCTAAACATTTCTAAGGGTAGATGCTGCAGGAATTAGGACTCCCATTTAGAAGCTTGTGAGGAGAGATTGCCATCTTTGCTTGTTATATTTGGAAGTGGGTGAGCTTTGTCAAAGTAAAGGAGAACTCTTGATGGACCCTGGGAGGGACTTGCACAACACCAAGGCTCAGGTTGTATTTGTTCCTTTTGTTACCTATTAATGCAAATGAGTCCATTCTTCTCAATAACTTGTTATTTATGAGTTGTTTCATGTACTCCTTGGTCTATGTGTTAAATATGTTTTATTCTATGAGATTTTCAAGTGCTATTTAATCGTTTGATTGTTAGTGGATGCAGGTTTCAAAGTGAAGGAGGAGCTCATCCGGATCAGCGAAGCTGGACTGCTACAACAACGCTGGACTACAGGTAGGATCTAAACACTTGATTTCCCATATAGTAAATGCATGTTTAGAGAAGGATTGCTCTTGTTTGTCTTGTTTGTCACTAGAGAGTCTTAGGCTCCTAGGGAGGTTGGTTGTGTCTGCACAATCGACTCTTTCTGCCTGACAGTGCCCACACTTCTTCGTCATTCTTCCATTCCTCGCTTGCTTCGCTTATCCAATATGGTTGGATAATAGAAATGGCGGACAACAATGATTCCACATCCTCATCCTTTCTTGAGAATGCATCTGCCACCACATTTTGCTTCCGTTTTTTGTAGATGATTTCAAAGTCATAACCCAACATTTTGTCACCCACTTTTGTTGCTCTTCAAAGGATAATCTTTGTTCTAAAATGTATTTAAGGCTATCATGATCCGTTTTTACCTTGAAGTGTATTCCCATTAGGTGGGGTCGCCATTTCTTAAGTGCATGGAGTATTGCCAACATTTCCTTCTCATAAATAGCTTTGTGTAAAAACTTTCCCTTGATTGGATGACTTTCGAAAGCAATGGGTCTTTCATCTTGCATTAAAACAGCACCAATTCCATTTCCTGAAGCATCACAATCCACAATAACGGTTTTTGTGAAGTTTGGTGTAGCTAAGACCGGTGCTTGGAACATTGCCTCTTTAAGATGCTCAAAGGCCTTTGTTGCTTCTGGAGTCCATGAAAATGCATCTTTCTTCAATAATGTTGTTAGAGGTGCTGCCCTATCAACCCGAGAAATCCTCACAAATTCTTTATGGATGTGGGGATTTTCCATTTCTTAATGACTTTAATTTTGCTAGTGTCTACCTTAACTCCTTCATGAGATACAATATGACCCAGATATTCCACCTCTTGTTATCCAAAGAAACTTTTGGATCTTTTGCATATAATTGTTTCTCCTCCAATAATTGTAGCACCCTATCAACATGTTCAACATGATCCTTCCAAGACTTGCTATATATTAGTATATCATCAAAAAATACTAACACAAATTTTCTAAGGAATGGTTTGAAAATGGAATTCATCAAACCTTGAAATGTTGAAGGTGCATTGGTAAGGCCAAAAGGCATGACCAAAAATTCATAATGACCCTCATGAGTTCTAAATGCTATTTTCAAAATCTCTTCAGTCTTCATTCTCATTTGATGATATCCTGAATGAAGATCCAACTTGGTGAAGTAAATTGATCCATGCAATTCATCCAGTAATTCATCAATCATTGGAATGGGAAACTTATCTTTAATAGTGAGCTTGTTGAGCTCCCTATAATCCGAACACATGTGCCATGATCCATCCTTCTTGTGCACCAATACTACTAGAGCAGAGAAAGAATTTTGACTCGGTTGAATTATACCAGCCTCTAGCATTTCTGCAACCATATGTTCAATTTCACTCTTTTTGGCATAGGGATATCTGTACGACCTGATGTTAGGAGGAAAACTTCCTGGAATCAGATGAATAGCATGATCATGATCATGGATAGGTGGGAGACCTTTGGTTGTCTGAAATACATTGGAATGATTGTCCAAGACTTTTTGGAGATCTGGAGAAATAGATGATTCCAATATGGAAACATCTTGCGAACATAATTGTGCACTTACACCTCTTTGTTCCTTTTTTAGAAGCTTTTTCATACCATTAGAGCTGATTATCTTTCCCAATTTCCCTACGATACCCCTTAATTCAACTTCCTTTCCTTCCACAGAAAATTTCATGAAAAGTTCTTGAAAATTAAAAGCTATTGTACCCAAGGATTGTAGCCATTGGACTCCTAGTACAACATCAGCACCTCCCATTGGAATGGAAAGCATTGGGCTAGTCAATACATATTCTCCCATAGATAGCTTGATATTATGGCACTTTCCAGAGAAATTTATTGTTCCTCCATTTGCAACCATCACTTGACACTCTGGTGCTGGTTATAAGAAGCAATTCAATTCTTTTGCTACCTTACAATGAATAAAATTGTGGGTACTTCATGAATCAATCAACACTATTACATTTTTCTTCTTGATTTGTCCTTCTATCTTGATGGTTTGAGGAGTGGTAATCCCTGCCAATGCATTACAAGATATGGTCGGATTCATTTCTTCTTTATCTAGGCTTTGTTCCTGGAGTATATCCTCTTCTTTTGACCTTTCTTGCTCCTTTTCTTCTTCCTCTTCACAATCTATGTAGAATAATTTCTTCTCAGCACACTTATGACCTTTAGTGTATTTTCTATCACAACTATAACAAAGCCCTTTTGCTCTTTTTTCTTCCAATTATTGTGGTGTCAACCTTATAGGTTATGGAAGACTAGGGGCAACAACACTTCCATCTTTATTGTTGTGAGTGGTATGCTTCCTGGTTGCCATAATTTTGCTTTCCATTTTTCTTGCTAACGTGAATGCCTTCTCTAATGAATCAGGTTCCCAAAGGCGAACATCATGTTGGATATTATCCTTTAAAGTCCCTATGAACACATCAATCCTATGCTCCTCTGGAATATTTTTTACCCTTATGTTCAATTTTTGGAACTCCTCAATGTGCTCCATTATTGAACCCTTTTGTTTGAGACTTATCTATTGGCTAAAAAAAGTGTTGCTTTTTCTATCCTCATAATGTGTTGTCAATTCTTCCATAAAAATTGCCCAAGTGATAATTTGTTTAAGAGAGCAAAGCCATTGATACCATACAAACTGATTTGGTTCTAAATATGAAGTTGCAATACGTACCTTTTGTGTGTTTTGCACATTATTGAGATGGAAAAATTGCTCCATCTGTAATATCCATGTTGCAGGATCCTTGCCATCAAACTTCCTCATATCGATTTTTCGAATATGTTGGGTCTTCGATCCAACTTTATAGTCTATGGAATCATGATTAACATTTCATTTGTTCTCATCATGAGTTTCCTTTACTACCCTTTCACCATTAGTGACCATTTCTTATAGCAACTTATTCATATTTATCTTCAATTCTTCCATCTTATCACCCATGCCATCAATTTTAGCGTCCATGCCATTCATCTTAGCTTCCATGCCATCCGTCTTAGCTTCTACGCCTTCTTTAAACAGTCCACCTTAGCTTCTACACCTTTCTTTAAACCATCCATCTTAGCTTCTACATCTTTCCTTAAACCATCCATCTTAGATTCTGTTGCTTTTTGTGCAAGTGACACTTGTTGCACTTGGTCTCGTAATTTTGATATATCATGTTGCATTTCTTCCTCTTCTTCATAAGTCATGCTAGAGCTTTCAGGTTTCTTACTAAGTGTTTGCATTTTCTTTCCTCGGGGCATCAATTACCGATTCAAACTAATTTTTCGAACCAAGCTTATGCAAAAATTTAAAAAAACTACACACCTTTTTTCACTTTGTAGAAGCTTGATATTGAATCTGATGTATCTCTACAATTTCGAATCATCCAATTCTAAAATTATGACCTGTAGTAGCCCTATGTGTCCTCTTTCCAATGCCACCAATCTGATCCAAGTTGGATTTTCCAGGGAAAAGTTATGCACAATATCCCAAGATGACCTGATTATAGACTAGTTCAGTAGAGCGAACTTGTACGATGTGCCATGAGTCATTGTTTCCACCTTTGGATCTGAGAAGGATATACAAGAAACTACAGTCTGTCCTCTTTGTGTACCTTCTTATGAAATTTCAATCCGATGCTCAGAGAGAAAGTTATGACGATTTTCCCCAGGTCACATGTTTGGAATGTAATTCAGAAGTCTATAAAAAGACCAACTTCCTTAGATCATATCTCCGCAAATATAGTGTGAAAAGCTTTGAAATTCGGATCTAAGATTCAACGTGATTTCTTCTCAAATGGGTTTTTCTTAGCTTCTGAAACCTTGCAGAAAAAAAGTTATAGCGAAAAGTCCATGATGACCTGTTTGGAGCAGCGAAACCCTAGAATCCAAAGCTCTGATACCAAATGTTATGAAACCAGCTCACAAAAAGATAGAAAAGAGAGATCCACGCCTTAGAATTCAACCTCTTCGAGGGGAAAACCTCCTTTACATTACATAAATGAGCAATTCTTGGATGATTCAAATGACAAAACCTCCTTTCTCTATATAAGAGTCTAAGGAGTCACAATATAACCCAGCCGACCTAACAATAATAATATAAAGCCACAAAAATAACAATAGAGGGATTCTATGGGGCACAGTAATAACAATATGGGGACAATAGGGGCACAACAATATTAATAAGTGATATAAGTACAATAGTAACAGGGTAATAACTAGTATTATAGGGACCCAATAGTTTTATCTTATTAAGAATGTGTTGTAATAGTTATTATCGTTATCCCATCCTTGTGGACTATTATGTAGGATATTAGACAAATATTTATTTATTTGTTGGTTGCAATGACTATCACATCCTCTATGGACTATTCCGCTAGATGTTAAATGGATCCTTCTAGTTCATGTGTGTATCTTCTTGGGTGGTACTACTCCCTCTCACTTAGAGGATCACTTTCTCCCCTATCCCTAGTAGAAAAAACTTGACACATTTACAACTGAACACTCACTAAGCACATCTTATTTCTTTTCTAAGACACCATTGCATCCCTGTCTTGTGCTGACAGTTAGAGCCAAGGCATATCTTTGATATATATGGAAACCAAGCCGATATTATGGATGGGCTTCCTTCACCAAATGGTGTGAGGTATACTTGGGAATTCACATCAGGGAGACCCCTTGGTTGACATATTTCCAGTACTGTCAACACTGCCACATATTATCTTAGATACAAGCTACAATCACATGAGCTAGTCTATTTCCATTCTTTATATAAGCATCTTTTAGTTCTTTGATATTAATGAAATGAATATTTATTTTTGTTGCATCTCTGTATTTATGTTCATATCTGTATTCTATCTCGTTCACACACAAGTCATGATCAATGGTATCAAATCAGTCTGCTCTTTCTCGAGGTCGGGATATAAGGAGCTAGGGCTCGAACTGGTTGAACCTTTGCAGGATTGACCTTGCAAACCCTGACGACCTCCCATGGCCAAAGAAAAGAAAGACAAGGGTGCATGAGATCCTCTCAAAATATTGCTCGAAGAATCCCTCGAGTAAGAAAGGAATGCGATGATGGAAAAATTTTCCCAGACATTTCGGTGGATGCCCATAGGTGGCGCATCCTCAACGAGTAACTGCTCTGGAGGCACCACTCCCTTCAAGTTACATGCCAACTTTGACATTCCCATATTTGAAGGCCAAATATATGCATACTTGATAAATAGATGGTTAAATCTATTGGAAGGGTATTTTTTTGGTTCATGATTTTTCCAGTAGGGAAAATATTACATTTTCACTCCTAAAAGCACCTTGCACATCAAGGACTAGTGGGAAACCTACTGTGAGCAGAGGGATGAGAGGAAACCCTCACTATTTTTAGCCACACCCACTTGGAACTCTTTTTGAGATGCCATCAAGGAGCAATATTACCCTTGTTGGTACTAAAATCATCCCCACATATGAACGAAATGAATATACATTGAATGAGGTCTAAGCAGTCCTCCTGCTCTAGGTGCTATAACTGACCTCCTATGCACCACAAGGGGGTAACCCTAATAATCATTTATATGGTTTTCAATAAGAAAATAAAACAAGGTGAGATATAGATAATTGTTTATTGTAGTAAATCATGGCATTAACATAAGTGAATAATAGCACTTTATCTCAATAATAGTCTCGAAAGTACGATCCTGATGATACGAAGAAGCTAATACATGAATGAGGAACATGTAAGTGGAGAGTTGAAAGCAAGAAAATAAAAATGATAAAAGCTAAATGTAAAACAAAAACTACAAGATACCAATCATTTAAGTATTAAATAAGATGTATGTAAAAAGTACATACATTCTTAATATTCTACTTTAAACCTTTGCAGATTGATGCACTCAATAGTAAATATTGAAACTAGAATCTACATTGACAAGGTAAAACTTTATGCTTTCTGAAACATAGGCACTATTACACATAAAAAAATATCACAACATAATGTTTTTGCAATTGCTAATATGGAACATTGATTATCACTAAGTTAAAGACGAGCTAACAATTAACAACAATCAAGCATAAATCATTTAATCCTATGTTTAGTAACATACGTATCAGAACACTAGAACCAATTGTGTGAACTTCTAAAGAAGTACAAGCATATGATTTAGTTTCTGCAATGGAAATGAGGAGATAACAATAAATAAAAAACAATGCTTCTTCAAAATGTAAGGATCAATTTCAGATATGTAATAGATAGTTGTGTAAAATGTATAGGAAGTTCAATAAAATTTAAAAATTTACACTTTTTTTGACCACCCCCCATGATGGGAAACAAGGTTTTAAATAATAGTTTAAAGAGTAACTATTTTGGAAACTGTCTAAAATGTAACTGATTCAAATTCAAATTAAAAATGAAATACTTTTTGAATGGAATACCTATTCGTTATAGCGCCTTCACGGTTTAAAGGATTTGAATTTTTTCATCAAGCCTATAGGGGAGAAAGAGTGACCTCTACACATCCTAACATTTAGCGCTTTCATGGTAATCAAAGGGATTTCGGCCCAATCATCTGGTTTCTTTGTCACAGACTGCATCATTTGCATTGGGTGGATGATTTGTGATGTGGAAGAGACCTTTTCTAGCATAATATGGTGTTTAAAGTGTCTCTTCAACTTAGTAAATTTGTTCCATTCTGTAGTATACAACCAGGGAACCTTCTTATACTTAATAATTACCACTACCAATCGGGATATGATTTGGTATCGCATATTCAGAAGGTTTTGTATAATCTTATCAATTCTGTCCAGAATGGTAAAATCCTTGCAGAGACTGTTTACAACTATATATGAAGAGACTACCTCTTCTCCCTACATAGCAAAACATCCTAGATGCTTCCCTGTATTCTTCAGTTGATCACAAAATTTTTACCAGGATACCATCCAATTATCATTTTACCATAATGAAGGCACACCAAACCTCTCGAGATAATTCTATCCAGTCCTAAAATCACTTATTTCTTTAGAGGCGAAAAATAATGCAGTCATCTCTAGAAGGAAAATCTACTCCTGCTAAAGTGTCATCTTCTAATGTGTTGATGAGGTTAATTAGGGAGTCAACATCCTTCAATCTTTCATCAAGGGTTGCAATAGTGCTTTTTTCCTTTAGGTTTGCAGTTTTCATTATGCCCTTCTCGCAATTTGAGAGGATGTCTACATAGGTTTTAACCGTGGTGATTTTCTTCCATATCTCCCTCCATATCTCCTCTTTTACTTACACTAATACTTGCCTTCCCAGTACAGAAATTCGAATTTCTTCCCAAAGGGACTTTACCTTTCCATGCTCGTTCTTCAAGGCATCTTGGATCTTCTCGATTTCCTCATTATTTCAACCCAACAATTTCTCCATCCTACGCTCAAGTCTTTATTTCTCTACTTTGGCAAAGTTTAGCTCTTGCTCTAGAAGGGGTGGAGTGAGGGTGTCATTAGTGTCGACTGAGGGCTGAATAAGTGTCGACATAACTAGATTCCTTGTGAGGGTGCTAGGTTGCCCCATAAACAGATGCTTGGGATGAAAGTATTGAACCATAATATTTTTATGACACCCCTCCATAGTAGTTACCATCAAATGTTGGTCTGCTTCTAGTGAGCGTCCATAGCCCCAATGGAGTCATTCCCTATTACACACATAAGATTTTCCTTCCCTTCTTATTTTTCCAGACTGTTGGGTTCGTCATGTATTTAATTTATTTCTTTCATTGATTTATTTTGGCAACAGTGGGAAGAGGCCACACTAGAGAATTCCAGTGCCACTAATGTTTCTCCACTGCCAGTGAGCGTTCATAGCACTGATAGAGTTATTAGCATACCCTGCAAAACCAAAACTTGAGGGGATGTGTAGGTTACGTATCGAAATTTTGGTAACACTGACCTTGCTTCACTACCAACGAGTGTTCATAACCCTGAAGGAGGTTG
The DNA here is from genome assembly GCA_031772625.1 of Pinus tabuliformis. NCBI lineage: Eukaryota > Viridiplantae > Streptophyta > Pinopsida > Pinales > Pinaceae > Pinus > Pinus tabuliformis. The sequence continues at coordinate 284,215,768 of CM062812.1, forward strand.
TTAGAATAACCCATCCTAAGAAGGAAGGTTAATGATCAGTGGGAAATAGACTGGTGATGGAACTTTCTTGTGGAGGAGGAAAACAATATATTTCACCACTCTGAGGGTAAAAAGTATTGCAACACAGAAGATACCTCGCAGGAATTTTGAAGAATGCGTAGATATATAATGGTCTTCAGAGAAATGGGATAGTGGGATTAAATGGAATTAGATTGTGTCTTGTATGTAACTCACGTGACGCTAAATCTGTTTATACTTATGAACCATTCACGATATATCATAAGCAGAGATAGTATAAAAATTTCCACTCTTTTGATATCAATGGTGAAAAAGATCATCTTAGATGATGCAATTCGATTTAATTTTGTATTAACATTCCTTTATACTTTTGGATTATGAAAATTTAATGTACAAGTTTGAGAACTTTGATTATATAAACAAATGATACAATTTCTTTGTGTATTTATTTTATTATAGTTATTCCATTCATTTTTCTCATTTTTTTATTTTTTTGGGAAAAGGTTAGTAAGTGATATAGTGTTTGAGAAATTGGCTGTTAACGGTACGACCAACTTCTTTCCCTTCAAAGTTCCTAAAAGAAAAATAATTTTCTCCCTCAACCTTGTTGATTACAAATGGACCTAGCCATAGGTTATCAAACTTACCATGTTTACCTGGTTCCTCGTTTCTTTTATCCCATTTTAGGACCCAGTCTCTAGGGAGAAAAACTCTATCTTTTGCACACTTATCAAAGACCTATTTAATCTTTGCTTGGTGTTGATTAATCTTTTCATACACCAATTCCCTTTCTTGTTGCAACTGAACCATTTGGTTAATGCACCTTCGCAAGTCATTGGGCTCGTCAATGGCATCTTATAGAGTCTTCATAACTTTGGTACCTAAGTATAATGGGAAAACAACATCTATGCCATAGACCATCTGAAAAGGAGAGGTTCCAATATATTTTTTACTGGTGATCCTGTCATCCCAGAAAACACATTTTAAACCTACATGCCAATTACGCTTCTTTGAATGTAGATATTTTTTCAAGATTAATGATATTCTTGTTAGTGGATTCGTCCATCCCATTTCCTTGAGGGTAATAGGTTGTTGAATGTCCTAATATTACTTCATAATTATCACAAAAATTCTGGAAGGTAGTTGAGAAGAAGGGTTTGGCGTTATCTGCTATGATCTTTCAAGGACAACTGAAGTGAGAAAATATATTTTCTACTAGAAAATCCATCACTGCCTTGTCATTAGCTTTCCTTAATGGGGTGAATTCGACCCATTTCGTAAAGTAGTTAGTCGCAGTGATAATCCAAAGGTGTTGAGCATTGGATAGAGGGTGGATTTCTCTAATAAAGTCTAAACCTCATTGTTTGAAGGGTGCTTTGGCTATAGTAGGCTTAAGGGGTAATGCTGCAATATTTTCCTTTACAACAAATATTTGGCATTGGTGTCAAGCCCTCACTTTCTTATTTACACCTCGAAAGAGGGTAGGCCAATAAATCCCACTCCTTAATTTTTTATGGGCGATGGCTCGCCATGTGAAATGGCTGCCACATACCCCGTCATGATGTTGAGTAATCAGGTAGTCAACTTGAGAAGGAATAACATAGTTCAAAATAATTCCTACTAGATCTTTCCAGTATATTTTACCATCTATAATACAATAATTTATAACTTTTAACTTAAGTGAAGGTTTTGCAGCTTTGCTCAAGGAACTGGGCAACTGCACGGTTTGAAGGTAACTTATGATATCCCTATACCATTCAGATGACAAAAAATATGGATGAACTGTAGTCGAGTTTGAAAGAGGTAGCAACAACCATGGTTGCTTATCCTATTGACCTTCATCAACTTCTGTTGAGTTCTCTAGAGCACATTGGTTGATTCCAATTACGTCAAAATAGGCTTTAGTTAACAACTTGGCTAGCACTTCCCCCTTAATGATTTTTATGGTCTTAAGCTCCATATCATATTCCTAAGTTTTTGCAATCCAATTTTCCCCTTCTTCCCTCGATATCATGTTATAGGACTATATCCCTTACCATAGGATGAAAAATATAGGCTATAGACTTAGCCAAGATAATATACTCCCTAAAATCCCTAAGGGTTTATTGCTTCTCTATGATATTCTACTTAAGATATGCATGTTGAAGGGCCTTACTAAAGAATGCTACTAGCTATTCGTATCCTTTTTGGTTCTTCTGTAGCAGGACAACAACAATACTATGCTCTAAGGCGGAAGGGAAAATTATAAAATCCTTTCTGTAGTCTGGGGCTGATGAGGACAGGGGCCTCCACAATGGTAGTATTAATTATTTCAAAGGAATATTTTAACTCTTCATCCCATCTAATATCACTACCATTCTTTAACATGTGAGTGATATCTTTTACTATTTCCACGAAAATTGGGAATAAATCTTCTCAAGAAATTGATTTTTCCCAAGAATTCCTGAACATCTTTCTTCATATGGGGTAGGGAAATAGTTTAGATTGCTTGCACCCTTTCCAAATCAATTCTAACACCATGTTGTGACACAATGTTCCCAAGTAGTTTCCCTTCGGTCATAACAAAGAAATATTCTTTGGGTTCAAAGACAAACCAAACTTGCGATATTTTTGGAAACTTACTTCTAGATGCTTGAGGTCTTTCTCATGGCTTGAAGATAATGCGGTCATGTCATCTAGATAAATAACTATGAAACGATCCTTCTCATCAATGAAGGCAATGTCTATTTCCCTTTGCAAGGTTACTCCAACATTCATCAACCCAAATGGAATTTTCTGATACATGAACATACCCAAAGGGGTTTTGAAGGTAGTTTTAAACATATCATCTTTGTGGACAACTATTTGGTTATAACCATAAAACCCATACATCATATAAATGTGGGTAGTGCCAACTACTCACTAGAGTATAGTGTCCATCTTAGGGAGAGGATGATTTTCCTTAAGCGAGGCTTAGTTGAGATTCCTAAAATTTATATAAAGCTGAATCTCACCATTTTCCTTTCTAATGGGGACCAAATTGGCCAACTAGGTAGAATAGCATAATGGGACGAGTATCTTTGCGTCTAAAATAATTTTGATTTCCTTTTTGGTTGAAGATTCTGTGTAAAAGGCTAAACCCCTTCCTTTAGAGGAATTTGATGTTCTATTATGCTCTGGTCGTAGGCTTTAATGTCACCATAAGACCAAGTGAAGACATCAACATATATTGGAAGAAGATGAATGTATTGATATTTAACATAGGGTGGGAGTAGTTTGGATATATTAACCAATTTAGCCTTATGGTGGTGTAAATGTTTACAACTTCTATCTCCATATTTGGAGGCTTAAGAGCTGGGTTGGAAATAATGTCATTTTGGTAGAAGATATTTTCCAAAGGGACCAACCCTTCGGGAATGTAATTATTTTTCAAATGAATGACATCATGCTTACAATTTTTAGTTTCTAAAGGAGCAGTAGTGGCATGTACCTGATCAATGTCTTCATCTTCATCTATATATTAATATGAAAATTCAGCAACCAATTTAATAAATCTCTTAATTTCTTGGTCATCTTCAAATACCTGCCAATGTTTCACATTGTCGGTGTAGAGTCTCCAAAATGTATTCAAAATATCATCCACTTTAACCTTTATCGCCACCATTTCACTCACTTGTCGCAACTCTATGACCATATAACCTTTCATTAGCTTCCATTTTCATGATTATATGGGTTCCATTTGTGTTTTCCAAAAGCTAATGATTTCTAGTATTATATATGAATTAAATGGTTAAAACTTAGAAAAATGACATATAATTGCTAATACTTAAAAGTGGCTTGAGTCTCATGACATGTGTAGGTCATTTGGAAGCATCCAAGGCACCCTTATGTGGCCTCCAATGCCCAAATTCGAATTCCATTCAAGATATGAAAGAAGATTTGGATAAATGTCAAAGATGATATGTGCCTCATCATTACGTATTTGAGTTGTAACTCTATGATATTTTCTAGGGATCTAGGGAGAGAATAATGGACCTCCATTAATGAGGTAGCTTATTATGTTTTTGTATAAATAGGAGAGCCTCCTCCTTTCAAAGGCATGTGTAAAGTTGGGGAAATGCTCATGTTTTGAATATAGAATTTGGATTTTGCACCATGATCATGAGTGATGTTCACTTTGTTTTGGATATGCTTGTATTTGGAGCCTCTCAACTTTCCATCCCTCATGCTTTTTGGATTGGCCATCTATAATGTGTGAGATTTGTTGTTTTTCATAGATTAAGGTTTATTGTTTTTAATAGATTAAGAATTATTGCTTTCATATATAGAGATTAAGAATGATTGTCTTTTCTTTGATTTCATATCATGTGGTTTTTATTATTTATTTCATAGGATCCTGATTTGATAATGCACACAAGCTCCCTTAGAGTAGATTTCATTTCATGCAATTTCATTTCTGAAAGCATGGTGTGCTTTTCAATTCCTGCAAGTGTGGTAGATCAATATTTCAATTCTTGCAAGTGTGATAGATTAAGGTTTCAATTCGAAGAACTATACTATAATTTCTTTTGAATTGATTGTTGAATTAGAATAGGTGAATTTGGTTTGTCATTATTTGGTTTTGTAGTTAGATTGATCTAAATTGAAAGTTAATTTCTAGCATATATAGTGCACACATGCTTCGCAAGTTTTACAAAACCCCTGGGTTGACAATTAAATGATAGGTAATTAATTTGCCTAAACATTTTGGCGTCGTTGCCGAGGAAGTGTGCATAGGAACTAGATTTCAGTCTAGAGTTAATTTTTTAGTTTTTTCTAGATGCATGATTAAAGCAAGTAGATGCATAAATCATTTAGCTAAATATCATTTTTATAAAAATTAAAAAATCAAAAATTAAAAAAGTAATAAAAAATAAAAAAATAAAATAAACTAAACTAAAATAAAATAAAATAAAAAATTTCAATCACCTACCACTCCCACTATATGCAGTAAGAGTCACACATCCACATCATGAATTCTTATTTTTGCAGGTAGAAGAGATGACAAGGGAGAATGAAGAAATGGATGGAGATCCTTTCGGATTTCCCATTCAAGACACTGATGTCAATGTTCAAATGAAGAACATCCCTCCATCCGTACTTCCTAACTTCAAGGTATGAGATCAAAAGACCCATAAACTTTTATTTTTGAATTTGAAATCATTTGTAGATCTTATGGCTACTCATTACACATTCAAAAATTGAATTTGTTTCCAACGACATTCAAGGATAAAGCTCTTAGATGGGTCATGACTTTAGGAACAAATTCTATAAGGACATGGGATGATATGAAAAGAGTATTTTTGGAACAATATAAAAATCATTACAAACATCATGTCCTTAGAAATGAAGTCTTTAAGATGAATCAAAAAGAGGATGAAAATATAGAAGACCTAGTGGAGAGATTTACTAATAATATCAAAAGATCTAAAATGCATAATTTAGGATTAGACATATTAAAAACTCTCTTACTAAATGGTATGAAGGATGAATGGATTGATATTCTTAGCCTGGTGCGAAAATGAGATGGTTATCAATTGTCATTTCAAGATATTTGTGAACTATGCAAGAACATATCAAGAGGAAAAGAAAAGTATGGAAGATCTCCTCAAGATCTAGTTACGGCAAGGGAAAGTAAGTTGACAACGGGATTGGTAAGTCAAACTGAAATTAAAAATTTGTTAAACATTCTTGGTAATTTAAATGAAAAAATTTAGATGCTAAGAGTGCAAAACAAGAAAAAAGTTGAAAATCTTTTTTTGCATGAATTTCCACTCGATAACATTAAAATCTGTAAAATTTGTCCAGGATCACATACTACTAAATATTGCACAATTTCAAGGTTATGCACAACAATCTCAAAATAATTGGAAAACACCTTTGCCTTGTCATCCTTGGTCATCTCAATCCCAATCTCAAAACCAATCTTGGAAACAGGGTTGGGAAGAGCCTTACAAAGGAAATCCACCATATAATCAATATTTCCCTCACTATCCTCAATACCAATATCAATGTTATCCATACCATTCACCTCGACCACAATATCAGTTTCACGCTCAGTTAATCTCAATTAAACCTTTCCCATTACCTACGCAACCATTTCGAATCCCCAACAATAAAACACCTCAATCCATTTACAATGTTGAGGTATTGCAAAATGATTTGCCAACTGCCATTGAAGAACAACAACCAAAAGTAGAAGATTTAGATAAGGTCCAAGAATCATGGATGCCCATCGATAAAGAGAAGTTGTTGGAACCTATGATTGAAAAGTTGCATGCATGCCTATCACCAGATTCTATGAATGAAGATTACATCTCTGAAGACTTGCATGGCATGATATCAGAAAGCCAAGGAAGACAAGATTACATTGAATCATGGTTTAAGACAGTTATCAGATCTCAGGATTCCATTCTTCAGTATCTTCTCACATTATTCAAATCAAGGCAGTTGGTCTCTCATACACGGGTATGTATCAAAGAATATATTTCAAACCTGCATATAAGTATATCTATCATTTTGTTACACACATGGCTCCATCGGAAACATTCATATACTTAAAAATTAAAAAAAAAAATCAAGTAGATAAATTAAGAAAAATAAAATCAGGCTTGATTGCATTTTTAAACTTGATTGCATTTTTTTTCTTAATTGCATTTTTTTAGAACTTTAAATCTTTTAGAATTTTATTTATTTTCTTGCATTTTTTCATTAACATCATAAACATTTTCAATAAAAAATTGATGTTTTGATTTTAAATAGTTACAAAAAAAATCATGTTAGATTTTTAATAAAAAAAATAACATAAAAAAAATCTCCATGTTTTTGAATAAGGGAAATGTAAATTTTTATATAAAAATTATCAGTTTTTTTTTAGAGAATTGAGAAATTGATAAATGGCTCTCATGCGACCTGTAAAGAAAAAAATTGCATTACCTTAAAAATCAAAATCCAAAATTCACCCTTATAGAAAATAAAAATAAAATTAGATCTTGCTTTAAATTGCTACATATCTATTCCATTTTTGAAGTGCTGCAGAAACGACTCGTTTTTGCAGCCGAACTTGATTTGATTCATATTACGAGCATCCATCACGATCCACCTCCTGGAAAAATTTCTCCTATAAGAACTATGTATGCAAAAAGAAATAAAAAAATATTGAACTTATCAATGACAGTCCACTTGCGACCATGTTGAAAGAATTCAAAAAGTTGAAGAAACAATATCTTGAGAGGAGCATCATAGGCAAGAAATCGAAGGACCCATCTAAAAAAAACATGATATGCAAGGAAATCTTGACACACTATGGCCTGGACCTTGTGTAGAGGGTTATTCAATCCCGAGTGGATATTCTTAAAAAGTTGTGCATCCAAATGATTATCCATATGGCTGTGTTTTCATTTTTATTCTTCACATAACCAGGGATAATCCAAATAGTATCTAGATTGCTGTGTTTTCATTTTTGTTCTTCATACACCCGGGGAAGATCCAAATAGCTATAAGCTGAAGCCAGACTTACCCTTGCAGACTTCCGCTCATCCTCATCCATGCTTGGCAGTGGACATGAAAAATCCAGCAAGTATTTTTTTTCACATGAGCATTTGCGAGAATGCATAAGAACTCTATAAATTCGTTTTTTAAACATGATTTCTAGCCAAATTAAAATGAATTTCAAAAACATAAAACATGGGTTTCTCTCAAAACGAGGTCAGTTATAAAACCAAGGAACAATTTTCTCAAATTCGTAACAGTTTGAGGGATATTTGGGATTCTCTGGAGGCTTACTTGGTAAATTGCATGAGAAAAGATAATTTTTAAATAATGCACAGAGACAGTTGTAGCCATTCAATTTTCTCTTGTAAACGGTACACCAAGAATCCAACTTCCCTGATATATAGGAGGTAGATCCGCCATGTAGATGTTGAGATATGGATCACAATTTTTTCACATTGCTTGTCATTTGTTGGATTCCAACGAGGTTTACCAAGAAAGGGGTGTTTTTCCAACAAAGAGTTTCGGTTATGGATTCAATGCAGAACCTTTTATTGATTCTTCGAGCAATTTGATTTATTTATGGTGAATGGACATTTCATTAGGGCATCATAGGGAATGGATGTCCACAATGGCTTAACGTAGGATTTATTCGGTTGTTGTTGCCTTTTTCTCTTCTGCTAATCTCAACTTCATCGGATGCTAAAGAATTCATAGGTTCAGTATTCGAAGACAATTCATTGGATGAAATTGGTACCTAGTTTGGAAATCAAAAGAGAATTATCGATCAGAGAATTGTCGAGGCTTCTGGCCCATCATCATTGACAATAGTTTTTCCTTCAGACCAATGTTCATCCATCATTTCACATATTTCTAATTCACCTCCTCTTGAACAATTAGGCAAGAAAAATGACAAATCTAAGGTAGTTGTTATAGCTCTCACTATTATTGCAATATCCACTATACTCGCTGGAGTGTTTTCTAACTTGTACAAAAAGTTCGCCACTGGTAGGCATAAGTCAAATGAGCAAGAGGATGATAGGCATCTTCTAACTTCAAGCATAGACAACAGATCAATTAATCAGTCTATATGTGTATTTTAGTTTGTAGATATGTTTTTCTTTTATGTATATTTATTTTACTTTTTAGTTTTGTAAATATTTCATTAATTTTTAGATTGTGTGTTTTATTATTTTTTTAAAGAAAATTTCCATGCAAAATTTTCATAAAAAAATTGATGTAAAATTCATTTGGTGATTGGAGAAAATTGAGAAAAGGTTGTTGTCATGGTCCACTCAGACACACCTGTCGAAGCAAGAAAAAAAGAAATAAATTAAAAATTAAAAAATATTTGTTCTATTTGCTAATTTTTCTGGAAGAGGTATTGATCAATTTGAATATTGGATTGGTTATTTTTTCATAACAAAAATACGTAGTTGTGTGTACTTAACTATGTGTTTAGGATTTTAGCTACAAAAACTACACAATTCTGCAATTGAACCACAATTTTGTTGCTGAAAAACAATTATGCAGCTATGTATTTAACTCAATGATCTATTTGTCAACAATGCATTCTAATAAGAAAATCATGATAAAAAATTATTGTTTTTGTCTAATAATGATGTTTTCAAGCATGGTGTAGGAAAGAAGAATAACTATGAAGGCGCTTTATCCGCAAGATCAATTGATGATTTTTTTTATTGAGGATTCTTTTGCAGGAATCATTAAGAATTTGCAAATAATATTTCCTTATCTTTATGAAATGATATGATTCAAACATAAATTGAGGAAATTATTTTCTTTTAGAAATTGGATTTATTATCGCAATTGCGAAATTGGACTAAACATTTGAAATGAAAACATGTCATGAACCTATTAATTATGAAAATTTTTTGTATGTATCTAGAGAAATTGATCACTTCTCTTTGAACACACTTATGTTTCATTGCAATGTTAGTGCCATGTTTATTTTCAGGTTCCATGGCAACCAGAGAATTGAAGGAATCCAATTATGCATGATTGGTTTTCTACGACCAATTTCAAGAAACACGAACCAATTGGATCCATTTATATCATCCACAAATGCTATCATTTTCCCTCTCCAAACTCACAAGCTATCCAAGAATTTTCACTAAGCATCGTCATCATCATTTTCATTGCAAAGAGTTGCATGTTTCCTTCACATTTTCCATTTACATTTTCCATTTACATTTTCCATTCACATTTTCCATCATTTCCATTCATAGAGACATTTAGCTCGCTTACATGCTAATTTGTCCTTTTTCTTTCCGTTCACTTGTTTACCCTCTTGTCATTTTCCTTTCCATTAAATAAACCTTGATCCACTGCAAAATGTTTCATTCATATTCCTTCCAAAATCATCATTCCATACTCACGTTAGATGATGGAGGATTCATCAAGGCCTCCCTTCTAACAAGTCTTGGCCTATTGACATCAGCACATTATCCAGGCTCAGGGCTAGATTCCTTATTAGTAACTTGAGGCTTGTATGCATCAATGACAAGTTCTCTCACTGAAAATCATGGGAATACATCAATGTCCCTTCATCGTTAGATCTTGCAAGTGGCTCGACATCAGCTCATCTATTTTCACTTTGCAAGATGTACTTATGTACCTTGGCGCTCATTGACATTATTGATGAGTTTGCCTCACATTCGTTAATGACATTCATCAATGGCCGGTAATCCTTTGGCTTCTCTTCATGCTCAGCAACAACAAATTTATTCGCATGACTAGAATTGTACCATCATTTTTTGTAGCAGGTGAAGACTATATCATTTCAGCATTCTGTAGCAGATACAATAGATTTAGAAGCAATAATAAAGACTCCACTTTCACCACCTCATCTACCATTTATGCAACCAAGAATTACATGAAATTCTACATTCTATTCCATGATCTAGCAACAGCTACAACTTCTCTACATATGCACAGTTTGTCCACTTCCTAGGTAAGTAAAGGTATGTTCTTTTCTAGCTTTTAATCATAGAATTCCTTGAATACTGAAATTATAATTTTTGGAAAATACATCACCATATTTCCTTTCTCATTTAAAAAAATTGTAAACACCTTTATTTGGGGGGAAGGGACATCCATTTATTATCACACCCATATCACATCATTCCATTTCACTTCATTTCATCCTAACATACTTGTCCTAAATCAATTATGATTGCATTATGGTTCAAAAGTTATGTGATTTGCAAATAAATGCCTAAAATGATGAGCATATTATATAGCTGATTTAAATATGCATTCTTATATGTTCAATGAATCTTGCTGCAACAAAAATAAACAAGGTATTGAAACACAAGAACGAATATCAATTAAGATTTGGTTGTCACACAAGAACCAACCAAACATGTTGCAATCCAATGTATGACAAGGAATACTTTGCAAAAAGAAATGAAATTTCCAAATGCAAAGTTTAAGGACAATTGATATAATCCAAGTTCATTTGAAAGCAAATTATCATTAAGCAATGTAGTATATTGCATGAGGACATGCAATAACGTTAGTTGGGGGGGATGTAGAGTCTCCAAAATGTATTCAAAATATCATCTACTTTCACCTTTATTGCCACAATTTCACTCACATGTCGCAACTCCATGACCATATAACCCTTCATTAGCTTCCATTTTCATAATTATATGGGTTCCATTTATGTTTTCCAAAAGCTAATGATTTCTAGTATTATAAGTGAATTAAATGGTTAAAACTCATAAAAATGACATATATTTGCTAATACTTAAAAGTGGCTAGAGTTTTGTGACATGTGTAGCTCATTTGGAAGCTTCCAAGGCACCCTTACGTGGCCTCCAATGCTCAAATTCGAATTCCCTTAAAGATATGGAAGAAGATTTGGATAAAGGTCAAAGAGGATATGTGTCTCACCATTACCTATTTGAGTTGTAACTCTATGAGATTTTCTAGGGATCTAGGGAGAGAATAATGGAACTCCATTAATGAGGTAGCTTCTTATGTTTTTGTATAAATAGGAGAGCCTCCTCCTTTCAAAGGCATGTGTAAAGTTGGGGAAATGCTCATGTTTTGAATATAGAATTTGGATTTGGCACCATGATCATGAGTGATGTTCACTTTGTTTTGGTTATGCTTGTATTTGGAGCCTCTCAACTTTCCATCCCTCATGATTTTTGGATTGGCCATCTATAATGTGTGAGATTTGTTGTTTTTCATAGATTAAGATTTATTGTTTTTCATAGATTAATATTTATTGCTTTCATGTATTAATATTGATTTCTCTCATATCTTTTCCTGTGTGAGAGGTTAAGAGTGATTGTTTTATTTGCTTTCATATCTAGGAGTTAATAATGATTGTTTTGCTTTCATTTCATATCATGTGGTTTTGATTATTCATTTCATAAGATCCTTATTTGATAATGCACACATGGTCCCTTAGAGTAGATTTCATTTCATCCAATTTCATTTCTGAAAGAGTGGTGTGATTTTCAATTATTGCAAGTGTGGTAGATCAAGATTTCAATTCCTGCAAGTGTGATAGATTAAGATTTCAATTCCATGCACTGTACTATAATTTATTTTGAACTGATTGTTGAATTAGAATATGTGAATTTGGTTTGTCATTATTTGATTTCGTAGTTAGATTGATCTAAATTGAAAGTTAATTTCTAGCATATATAGTGCACACATGCTTTGCAAGTTTTACGAAAGCCCCAGGTTGACAATTAAATGATATGTAATTAATTTGCCTCAATAGTCGGGTATGGAGAGCCTGTAGAGGACTTATATTTCAAATTTAATTTTAGGTTCAGTGGGAGGAACAAAATCAATTGTTTAATAGCAACGGGATCTGCTAATTGGTTTTGCTCCCAAGGAACAATGGCAAAGTTGATATCCAAAAAGAAATTATCCAATAGATCCCAAACTTGGTTTTTGTAAGCACACAAATGAGGGTTTTTGGTTTGGAATTTGTTCATCACTTTCTTGATCACTAATTCAAAGTCACCATATATCGATTAATTTTGAATATTAAGTTTGCACATCATCTCTAACCCAACAACTAGGGCTTCATATTCAGCTATGTTATTAGTGGTTTCAAAGTTTAATTTCAAATAAAAGGATATGCTTCTTTTAAAGGGAGGTATTAAAATGACATTGGTGACAAACCCTACTTTGGAAGAAGCTCCATAGAAATACATTTCCCAAACAACATTAGGGTCCGGGGGTAAATAAATAGAGGTATCCTTTTTGGACCTAAGAGCCTTATCTTCCTCTAAAACAACAAATACAAAGTTTCCCATATTATGCTCAAAAGTATATACTGGGGAATTCTCGTGGTTTTGCTCTGAACTAATGGTATAAGTTAGCCTAGACTCTCTATATAGGCGATGAGTGCCTCCTCCAAAAATGGGATGGTGGCATAAGAAAGTTCTAGTTGCAGCGATCCTCTGAGCTTTGCACCCTAGCTCCTAGAAAAGAGAATCTCGTAATTCAAGGGAACATCAGCCTTGAAAATGTCCATGACAATGCTTTTCATTGGAACCTGAGCTAGAAATACCACTAGATCTTTAATTACACCCAAACAATTGACTCTGTAGGAATCAAAGGAATACATATTATGATATTCTTAGGTTATATCCAGTCCGAGTTTATCTGTGATATCTTTAGGAATAAGGTCATTGTAAATTTTAGGGGAAAATTTTAGCCCAAGGGAAAAATTTAAGGGGTTTTTCATTTTAGAGGGGCAAAATTTTTATAAAACACCCATTTCATATAGTTAACCCAACTTTTATTTAAAAAATAATTATTTTTTCATTTTATCCCAAAAAAAGGGGGTGGATAGATCATGCAAAGACTCATTTGTCCCGATTCACCTGGTTTGGGAGGTTATATTCCCTTACAATCGCCTGATTTTCTGCTTTGCAATGTTAAATTCATTTGCAATCGTCCATTTTCTAGTTTGGGAGGTTGGATTTGATCCCAATCACCCTGATTTCTTGGTTTTCAAATGGAGGGTAAGGGTAATTTGGTGAAAGGCTCCTAGTTTTCAAATCTGGTTTTCATTGATGGCAAGGGTGTATAAATTTGATAGTTTTAGATTCCTCAGTTTGTGAATCCTCCATTTCTAATTTCTGAATTGGTGACTCCTTTCAAGCAGTGCCAAGGACCTACCTAGAGAGAGATCGTAAGCAGAGAAACTCACTCAAGAACAAAACAATATAGTCGAACCCTCGAGCTTCTCTTCTCTCCTTGATGAACCCTCCTTTCACCTACATGCAACTTTTAAGCCCCTGGGAGCAGCACATGAAGACTGCCTCCTTCTTCTATAAGGCATGCCTAATTCAAGCTATGACTAGGACCTTGGAACCGGAACTTGAGGTACGTGAAATGAGTTCTTATCCTTTCCAGATATTCTTTAGTAATATAAAAATTTGATTTATGATGGTATCATTCTATTTTCCGAATTTTGTCATCTGATTGGCTCGATTTTCCATATTATTTGCCTTCTGAAAAGTGGCAATTTGTATTATATTTCTGAGTTCAATATTGGATCTTAATTTCATGATTTTGAATTTTTTCATCATGGGTATTTTTTGTTGGCTTCGCTTCTCGGAGGACCTTCACTAATTGAAGACATGCCTGAAGGATCATTCTTGGATTTCATTTCTTGTTTCATATTTCGGGCATTGCCCCTCATTCTCTTTGGGTCACAATGAAGGAATGGGACTGAGTTTGACATTCACTCCTTACCATTCCGCTCCTCTATGGTCACAAATGTTCACCATTCTAATCAAATGACAATTCTTGTCTATTAGTACTTTTCTTTGGCTCGACATATCTACCGCTCCTCATTGTAGAACAACAATTCTTGTCTATTAGTAACTGGTTTACATACTTGTTTGATTAGATCTTTAAGCTAAATAGTTATGGATAGATCATAAATAATGACATGTTTCTTCAATCATCCTTTGATTAGGGAAAAGTACAATGTACAGATAACCCCTAAAATGTAAAACCCCTTAAATTTCCACCTTGCATTCCTACCACCATTCTCATCAGATTCCTTAGTTTTGGCAAGGTCACAATCTAGGCATTTGTTCCCATCTCAGATTCCTTTTCATTGATCTACATTGGTTATATTATGTGCATATGATTAGAATGGGTGTTGGGTCCCTATAATACTAGTGATTACCCCATTACTATTGTAGTTATACCCCTTATTTATATTTTTGTGCCCCTATTAACCCCATATTGTTATTTCTGTGCTCCATAGAATCCCTCTATTGTTATTTTTGTGGCTTTATATTATTATTGTTAGGTCGGCTGGATTATATTGTAACTCCTTAGACTCCTATATATAGAAAGGAGGTTTTGTCATTTGTATCATCCAATAATTGTTCATTTATGTAATGTAAAGAAGGTTTCCCCCTCGAAGAGGCTGAAGTCTAAGGCGTTGATCTATCTTTTCTATCGTTTCTTGAGCTGGTTTCATAACATTTGGTATCAGAGCTTTGGATTCTAGGGTTTCGCTGATCCAAACAGATCATTGTGGCATTTTCGCTATCACTTTGTTTCTATGACGTTTCATAAGTTGCAAAAAAAACCCATTTGAGAAGAAATCACGCTGAATCTTGGGTCCGAATTTCAGAGCTTTTTGCACGATATTTGCGGAGATATGATCTGAGGAAGTTGGTCTTTTTGCAGACTCCTGAATTACATTCAAAACAGGTGACCTGGGGAAAATCGTCATAACTTTCGCTCTGGGGATCAGATTGAAATTTCGTAAGAAGGTACAGAAACAGAACAGACTGTAGTTTCTTTTGTGTGTGTTTTAGATTCAAAGGTTGAAACAGTGACTCGTGGCACGTCGTACAATTGCGCTCTACTGAACTAGTCTAAAAGCAAGTCACTGTGGGAGATTTCACATCACTCTTCCTTGGAGAATCCAATTTGGCTCAGACTTGTGGCATTGGAAAGAGGACACAGAAGGCTACTACAGGTAGAAATTTTAGAACTGGATGATCCGAAATTACAGAGATACATCAGATTCAATATTAGGCTTCTATAAAGTGAAAAAAGGTGTGTAGTTTTTTTTTAAATTTTTGTGTAAGCTTGGTTTAACGGAATTCAAAGGGCATAGTAAAGCATTATTATTGGTAACTGATGCCCCAAGGAAATAAAATGCAAACACCTAGTAAAGAACCTGAAAGCTCTAGCATGACTCATGAAGAAGAGGAAGAAATGCTACATGATATATCAAAATTACAAGAACAAGTGCAACAAATGTCACGCCCACAAAAGCTAACAGAAGCTAAGATAAGTGGTGTGGAATCTAAGATAAATGGAGTGGAATATAAGATAAAGGGAATGGAAGCTAAGATGGAGGATTCGATGACAGATTTGAAGACAGACATGGAAGAGTTGAAGAAGTTGCTACAAGAAAAGGTCACTAATGGTGAAAAGGTAGTAAAGGAAACTCATGATGAGAACAAAAGAAATGTTAATCATGATTCCATAGATGCTAATGTTGGATCGAAGAATCACCATATTCCAAAAATCGATATGAGGAAGTTTGATGGCAAGGATCCCGCCACATGTATTACAGATGGAGCAATTCTTCGATCTCAATAATGTGCAAAACGCACAAAAGGTACGTATGGCAACTGTATATTTGGAACCAAATCAGTTTGTATGGTATCAATGGCTTTGCTCTCGTAAACAATTTATCACTTGGGCAATTTTTACGAAAGAATTGATAGCACATTATGAAGATACAAAAAGAAACACTTTTTTTAGCCAATTGATAAGTCTCAAACAAAAGGGTTCAGTAATGGAGCACATTGAGGAGTTCCAAAAATTGAACATAAGGGTAAAAGATATTCCAGAGGAGCATAGGATTGATGTGTTCATAGGGTCTTTAAAGGATAATATCCAACATGATGTTCACCTTTGGGAACCTAATTCATTAGAGAAGGCATTTAGGTTAGCAAGAAAAATGGAAAGCAAAATTATGGCAACCAGGAAGCATACCACTCACAACTATAAAGACGGAAGTGTTGTTGCCTCTAGTCTTCCACAACCTATAAGGTTGACACCACAAAAATTGGAAGAAAAAAGAGCAAAAGGGCTTTGTTACAGTTGTGATAAAAAATACACTAAAGGTCATAAGTGTGCTGAGAAGAAATTATTCTACATAGATTGTGAAGAGGAAGAAGAAAAGGAGCAAGAAAGGTCAAAAGAAGAAGATATACTCCAGGAACAAAGCCTAGATGAAGAACAAATGAATCCGACCATATCTTGTAATGCATTGGCGGGAATTACCACTCCTCAAACCATCAAGATAGAAGGACAAATCAAGAAGAAAAAGGTAATAGTGTTGATTGATTCAGGAAGCACCCACAATTTTATTCATTGTAGGGTAGCAAAAGAATTGAATTGCTTCTTATATCCAGCACCAGAGTGTCAAGTGATGATTGCAAATGGAGGAACAATAAATTGCTCTGGAAAGTGCCATAATATCAAGCTATCCATGGGAGAATATGTATTGACTAGCCCAATGCTTTCCATTCCAATGGGAGGTGCTGATGTTGTACTAGGAGTCCAATGGCTACAATCCTTGGGTACAATAGCTTTTAATTTTCAAGAACTTTTCATCAAATTTTCTATGGAAGGAAAGGAAGTTGAATTAAGGGGTATTGCAGGGAAACCAGGAAAGATAATCAACTCTAATGGCATGACTAAGCTTCTTAAAAAGGAGAAAAGAGGTGTAATTGCACAATTATGTTTGCTAGATGTTTCCACATTGGAATCATCTATTTCTCTAGATCTCCAAAATGTCCTGG
Organism: Pinus tabuliformis; assembly: GCA_031772625.1. Lineage (NCBI taxonomy): Eukaryota > Viridiplantae > Streptophyta > Pinopsida > Pinales > Pinaceae > Pinus > Pinus tabuliformis. The sequence goes on from CM062812.1 coordinate 284,233,140, forward strand.
ACAATCATTCCAAGGTATTTGAGACTCCCAAAGGTCTCCCACCTATGCGTGATCATGATCATGCTATTCATCTGATTCCAGGAAGTGTTCCTCCAAACATCAGGCCGTACAGATATCCCTATGCCCAAAAAAGTGAAATTGAACGTATGGTTGCAGAAATGCTAGAGGCTGGTATAATTCAACCAAGTCAAAGTTCTTTCTCATCTCCAGTAGTATTGGTGCACAAGAAGGATGGATCATGGCGCATGTGTCTGGATTATAGGGAGCTCAACAAGCTCACTATTAAAGATAAGTTCCCCATTCCTGTTATTGATGAATTACTGGATGAATTGCATGGATCAATTTACTTCACCAAGTTGGATCTTCGTTCGGGATATCATCAAATCAGAATGAAGATTGAAGACATTCTGAAAACGGCATTTAGAACTCATGAGGGTCATTATGAATTTTTGGTCATGCCTTTTGGCCTTACCAATGCACCTTCAACATTTCAAGGTTTGATGAATTCAATTTTCAAACCATTCCTTAGAAAATTTGTGTTAGTATTTTTTGATGATATACTAATCTACAGCAAGTCTTGGAAGGATCATGTTGAACATGTTGACAGGGTGCTACAACTATTGGAGGAGAAACAATTATATGCAAAAAGATCCAAATGTTTCTTTGGAGTCCAGGAGGTGGAATATTTGGGTCATATTGTATCTCATGAAGGAGTTAAGGTAGACCCTAGCAAAATTAAAGCCATTAAGGAATGGAAAATCCCCACATCCATAAAGCATCTGCGAGGATTTCTTGGGTTGACAGGGTATTATCACAAGTTTGTTAAGAATTATGGGAGAATAGCAGCACCTCTAACAACATTATTGAAGAAAGATTCATTTTCATGGACTCCGGAAGCAACAAAGGCCTTTGAACATCTTAAAGAGGCAATGTGCCAAGCACCGGTCTTAGCTACGCCAGACTTCACAAAAACCTTTATTGTGGAATGTGATGCTTCAGGAAATGGAATTGGTGCTGTTCTAATGCAAGATGAAAGACCCATTGCTTTTGAAAGTCGTCCAATCAAGGGAAAGTTTTTAAGAAAAGCTATTTATGAGAAGGAAATGTTGGCAATACTCCATGCACTTAAGAAATGGTGACCCTACCTAATGGGAAGACACTTCAAGGTAAAAACGGATCATGATAGCCTTAAATACTTTTTAGAACAAAGATTATCCTCTGAAGAGCAACAAAAGTGGGTCACAAAGATGTTGGGTTTTGACTTTGAAATCATCTACAAAAAACGGAAGCAAAATGTGGTGGCAGATGCACTCTCAAGAAAGGATGAGGATGTGGAAGCATTTTTGTGTGCCATTTCTATTATCCAACCAGATTGGATAAACGAAGCAAGGGAGGAATGGAAGAATGACGAAGAAGTGTGGGCACTTATTCGAAAGCTACAACAAGATTCCAGTACTTCTGATACATTTAGCTGGCAAAATGATTCGTTATGGTACAAAGATCGCTTATACCTCTATAAGAATTCCCAGCTAAAACAAAAGATTCTTATGGAATTGCACACTTCTCCCTTAGGAGGGCACTCAAGATTTTGAAAAACTTACCACAGGGTTAAGAAGGAATTTTTTTGGGATGGCCTTAAATCAGATATTCAAAAGTTTGTGGCGGAATGTTTGGTTTGCCAACAAAATAAAGTTGAAACAATTAAGACACCAGGTCTATTACAACCTTTATCCATTCCAAGCCAACGTTGGGAGGAGGTCTCAATGGATTTTATCACAGGTTTACCCAAGTCTGAGGGAAAGAGTGTCATCATGGTGGTAGTTGATAGACTTACCAAGTATGCACACTTTTGTGCATTATCACATCCATTTAAAGCCAGTACAGTTTCTACTGCATTTATGGAAACAGTTCAAAAGCTACATGGAAACCCAAAGATTATTGTAAGTGACAGAGATCCCATTTTCACTGGAAATTTTTGGACAGAATTATTTTCTTGTCTTGGTACTCAGTTAGCTCATAGCTCATCTTATCATCCTCAATCTGATGGGCAAACTGAGATAGTAAACAAATGTTTGGAAGGATATCTTCGTTGCTTTGTATCTGATAAACAGACACAATGGGTCAAGTGGTTGCCTCTGGCTGAATGGTGGTATAACACTTCCTTCCATACAGCAACAAAAATGACCCCATTTATGGCACTTTATGGGTATCAACCACCATCCATCACATCATATTTAAGAGAAAATTCTAAGGTTCAAGCAGTGGAACATCACATCGAACATCAACAACAAGTCCTCCAACTCTTAAAGGATAACCTCGTGTTGGCACAAAATAGAATGAAACAACAGGCAGATCAACATCGCAGTGAAAGAAGTTTTGATGTAGGTGATTGGGTATTACTACGGCTACAACCATATAAGCAAATGTCCCTAAAGCAAGCTAAGAAGGATAATAAATTATCACCAAAGTATTATGGTCCGTACAAGGTGTTGCAAAAGATTGGTACTATGGCATACAAATTGGAGCTTCCTGCAGCTTCTCGATTGCACCCAGTTTTCCATGTTTCATGTTTAAAGAAGGTTATAGGTGACAAGCTCCCAATTAAAACAATATTGCCAGAACTTGACGAGGAAGGAAAAATTATATTGGAACCCGAAGCAGTCACAGAAACAAGAACTCGACAGCTACGAAATCGATCAATTTCAGAGTATCTTATCAAGTGGAAGAAGTTATCCGCTGAAGATTCCACATGGGAGGATGAGAATTTTATGTAGAAGTATCCAGAACTACTCAAGCGTTGAGGACAACACTTTTTTGAAGGAGAGGGGCATGTTGGGTCCCTATAATACTAGTGATTACCCCATTACTATTGTAGTTATACCCCTTATTTATATTGTTGTGCCCCTATTACCCCCATATTGTTATTTTTGTGCCCCATAGAATCCCTCTATTGTTATTTTTGTGGCTTTATATTATTATTGTTAGGTCGGCTGGATTATATTGTGACTCCTTAGACTCCTATATATAGAAAGGAGGTTTTGTCATTTGTATCATCCAAGAATTGTTCATTTATGTAATGTAAAGGAGGTTGCCCCCTCGAAGAGGCTGAATTCTAAGGCGTTGATCTATCTTTTCTATCTTTTCTTGAGATGGTTTCATAACAAGGGGACCCATAGTGAGGATGAAAAAACAAAAAATATGTTGCATTTAAACTAGTGCTAGTGTTCTTGGTTCCACATTGAGTGTATGAAATCGTTGGTGTTTAATAGTACCAAAAAATGTGATATCTAGGATTTTATTGTTAAGAAATGACCCAATTGCACTATATTGCCTATGTTTTATTAACTTGTGCAGTTACATCAAACCTGACTATTTGAATAGTAAGAACATTGTTATGGATTGGTGTATGTTGGTTGAGAGACATTGAGAGTCGAGAGTTCATGTGATATTATTCAAGCTTCAATATAATCCCCTTTAAAGGATGTTACATTTGACTATACCAGTTAGACCAATTAATATTCCATAATGAATGGTATGGAAATAGTTCAGTATTGAACCCTTTTCATGCACTAATTGAGCTAAGTACATGGGCTTCAACAAAGCTTCAATAGGTGCAAGTTACTATCTAAGGATTTTGTTTTTTCTGGAGGCCTTGGAACTATTGGAAAATTTGTGCTACATAGCATGGTTATAATGCTTGAGAGGTCACTCATTATGAAATTATGTCCCTCTCTGCACTGGGACATGAGTTATAACGAATCCCATTATGTGATGTTATATAATTTTTTTTTGTTCTCTTACTCTGCATATGCAATCTTTAGTACCAAAATTATCTTCCTAGACCCAAAGAGTGTTTTCTCTGGTCCTTTTATCGGTAAGAAACAAACTTCATTTACCAGTTACAACATTATTATTTATAGGAATAGTAAGAATTACAACGTTTGACATGCAAGGAGCAATTTTTTTCTCCAAACATTCAAAAATAAAGGAATTCCAAACAAACATAATAAACCCTGGGGAACCCTTGGAAGGAAAATTTGTCATTAATAGAGGGGAACTATACCTCTTTTGTTGTGTTATTAATAGTTGTCAAAATACAAAAGGGATATCCTCTATGAAGTATTTATTTCAATAGAGTTTGAAGTAAATACTTTATGGATTTTTCCAAAATGTTTACAAATATTATTTCTTCTCATGTTATTTGCTCTATATTCCTTCTTGCTCCTCCAAGTGACAACATCCTTTTGGAGAACCTCATATCTTCCTTTATTTCTCCACCTTTCACTTCATGCAGTTCTCTATCATTTATCTTTGTTCATATCCCCTTACAAGTCACATCAACAATTTAATGCTATGACAATTGAGGTCCATGTTTCCCTAATTATTTTTCACTCAATGAATTTTACCTGTCCCGTAGTGCTTCCATTTCCTATCCTGGTGATGATCTGGTACTTACTGGGATGTTATTTTGGCTTAAGGTGGCATTGAGGTGGCTAAATTTTGAGTTGATTGATCTTCCTCTCCCTTATTTCCTTCCCACATGCACAACGAACATATTTTTCCAATTTCCTTTATACTTACCCATTCAAAGGATATAGTCTAAATCCATTATAGATCAGATCTCATTCTAGGAAGATTTGTTCAAGTAAAAGCTCAATCATTTGATGTTATTCATGGATTTCCACTTTTGGTTAGCTTTGGCTCTGTATTTTCAACGTTTTTCTTTGGCTCTATCTCTTTATTCTCAGCTCTATTTATTGTTCTCTTTAAGAATAACTCATATATTACCCTTTGATTTGTGCTACTCATTCATCTTGTATACAATGTTGGTGCAAATGAAAATAATAATCACCAAAATTAATTGATGACTCAAAATATTTATAATTTGAAAGACTCGGTGGTTCATTGCTTTTGGTTGTTTCCCCTTGACCCTAGGTATTTATTTGGTAGGCTCCTACTCTACCTCTGAGATCTGGCTCTACCTCTCGTCATTTGACTTTGAACTCCAACTATTGTTAATATAAGAATGATTAAGTCTTCTAGCTATACATGCCTCAGAAATACACCTCAATCACAATTATGTGTCTAGCTAAATCCTTTCACTCAAAACATTCCTCCAAATATTTGCATGGATTAGCACCATATGGTCATTAATCATCTCATTGCATTGTAATATTTAGAATTTCCAATAACAGTTTAGTTGAAGGGGTTAGAGAACATTAAGGTAAGAAGGTTGCTCCCTTTGAGGGGAAATTGAGTAACATGTAGGCAAATATAAAGCTTTATAGACTTTACTAAATGGAGATATAATAGGATCGACTATCATGTGTGGAAATGACCCAAAAACAAATACCATATGGGCTGACAAAAATAGAACTATGATCTCTTATTAGTGTAAAGAAGAAAAATAAATTAAAAAACCACCTTCTGAGGTTTGGCGATGGGTGTTACAAGGGGATAAGGAGGTGAGTGTTTGTTATGAAACTAGCTCAAGAAAAAGATAGAAAAGATAGATCAATGACTTAGAATTCAGCCTCTTCGAGGGAGCAACCTCCTTTACATTACATAAATGAGCAACTATTGGATGATTCAAATGACAAAACCTCCTTTCTATATATAGGAGTCTAAGGAGTCACAATATAACCTAGCCGACCTAACAATAATAATATAAAGCCACAAAAATAACAATAGAGGGATTCTATGGGGCACAGTAATTTAAAAATATGGGGACAATAGGGGCACAACAATATTAATAAGGGATATAACTACAATAGTAATGGGGTAATCACTAGTATTATAGGGACCTACCAAGCCCCTCTTCTTCAAAAAAAGTGTTGTCCTCAACGCTTGAGTAGTTTTAGATGCTTTGTATAAAATTCTCATCCTCCCATGTGGAATCTTTAGCGGATAAGTTCTTCCACTTGATGAGATACTCCGAGATTGATCGATTTCGTAGCTGTCGAGTTCTTGTTCTTGTGACTGCTTTCGGTTCCAATATAATTTTTCCTTCCTTGTCAAGTTCTAACAACATTGTTTGAACTGGGAGCTTATCACCTATAACGTTCTTTAAACATGAAACATGGAAAACTGGGTGCACTCGAGACACTGCAGGAAGCTCCAATTTGTATGCCATAGTACCAATCTTTTGCAACACCTTGTACGGACCATAATACTTTGGTGATAATTTATTATCCTTCTTAGCTTACTTGAGGGACATTTGTTTATATGATTGTAGCCGTAGGAATACCCAATCGCCTACATCAAAACTTATTTCACTACGATGTTGATCTTCCTGTTGTTTCATTCTATTATGTGCCAACACGAGGATATCCTTTAAGAGTTGGAGGACTTGTTGTTGATGTTCAATGTGATGTTCCACTGCTTGAACCTTAGAATTTTCTCTTAAATATGATGTGATGGATGGTGGCTGATATCCATAAAGTGCCATAAATGGGGTCATTTTTGTTGCTATATGGAAGGAAGTGTTATACCACCATTCAGCCAAAGGCAACCATTTGACCCATTGTGTCTATTTATCAGATACAAAGCAATGAAGATATCTTTCCAAACATTTGTTTACTATCTCAGTTTTCCCATCAGATTGAGGATGATAAGATGAGCTATGAGCTAACTGAGTACCAAGACAAGAAAATAATTCTGTCCAAAAATTTCCAGTGAAAGTGGTATCTCTATCACTTACAATAATCTTTGGGTTTCCATGTAGAATTGTTTAAATAAATGCAGTAGAAATTGTACTGGCTTTCAATGGATGTGATAATGCACAAAAGTGTGCATACTTGGTAAGTCTGTCAACTACCACCATGATGACACTCTTTCCCTCAGACTTGGGTAAACCTGTGATAAAATCCATTGAAACCTCCTCCCAACATTGGCTTGGAATGGATAAAGGTTGTAATAGACCTGGGGTCTTAATTGTTTCAACTTTATTTTGTTGGAAAACCAAACATTCTGTCGCAAAATTTTGAATATCTGATTTAAGGCCATCCCAAAAAAATTCCTTCTTAACCCTGTGGTAAGTTTTTAAAAATCCTAAGTGCCCTCCCAAGGGAGAAGTGTGCAATTCCATAAGAATCTTTTTTTGAGTTGCAAATTCTTATAGACGTATAAGCGATCTTTGTAACATTACGAATCATTTTGCTAGATAAATGTATCAGATGTACTGGAATCTTGTTGTAACTTTTGAATAAGTTCCCACACTTCTTCATCATTTCTCCACTCCTCCCTTGCTTCATTTATCCAATCTGGTTGGATAATAGAAATGGCACACAACAACGCTTCCACATCCTCATCCTTTCTTGAGAGTGCATATGCCACCACATTTTGCTTCCCTTTTTTGTAGATGATTTCAATGTCATAACCCAACATCTTTGTGACCAACTTTTGTTGCTCTTCAGAGGATAATATTTGTTATAAAAAGTATTTAAGGCTATCATGATCTGTTTTTACCTTGAAGTGTATTCCCATTAGGTAGGGTCGCCATTTCTTAAGGGCATGTAGTATTGCCAACATTTCCTTCTCATAAATAGCTTTGTGTAAAAACTTTCCCTTCATTGGACGACTTTCAAAAGAAATGGGTCTTTCATCTTGCATTAAAACAACACCAATTCCATTTCCTGAAGCATCACATTCCACAATAAAGGTTTTTGTGAAGTCTAGTGTAGCTAAGACCGGTGCTTAGCACATTGACTCTTTAAGATGTTCGAAGGCCTTTGTTGCTTCTGGAGTCCATGAAAATTCATCTTCTTTAATAATGTTGTTAGAGGTGCTGCTATTCTCCCATAATTCTTAACAAACTTGTGATAATACCCTGTCAACCCAAGAAATCCTCGCAGATGCTTTATGGATGTGGGGATTTTCCATTCCTTAATGGCTTTAATTTTGCTAGGGTCTACCTTAACTCCTTCATGAGATACAATATGACCCAGATATTCCACCGCTTGTACTCTAAAGAAACGTTTGGATCTTTTTGCATATAATTGTTTCTCCTCCAATAGTTGTAGCACCCTATCAACATGTTCAACATGATCCTTCGAAGACTTGCTATAGATTAGTATATCATCAAAAAATACTAACACAAATTTTCTAAGGGTTTGAAAATGGAATTCATCAAACCTTGAAATGTAGAAGGTGCATTGGTAAGGCCAAAAGGCATGACCAAAAATTCATAATGACCCTCATGAATTCTAAATGTTGTTTTTGGAATGTCTTCAGTCTTCATTCTGATTTGATAATATCCTGAATGAAGATCCAACTTGGTGAAGTAAATTGATCCATGCAATTCATGCAATAATTCATCAATGAAAGGAATGGGAAACTTATCTTTAATAGTGAGCTTATTGAGCTCCCTATAATCTGGACACATGCACCATGATCCATCCTTCTTGTGCACCAATACTACTGGAGCAGAGAAATAACTTTGACTAGGTTGAATTATAGCAGCCTCTAGCATTTCTGCAACCATACGTTCAATTTCACTCTTTTGGGCATAGGGATATCTGTACGGCCTGATGTTTGGAGGAAAACTTCCTAGAATCAGATGAATAGCATGATCATGATCACAAATAGGTGGGAGACCTTTGGGAGTCTCAAATACCTTGGAATGATTGTCCAAGACTTTTTGGAGATTTGGAGAAATAGATGATTCTGATGTGGAAACATCTAGTGAACATAATTGTGCAATTACACCTCTTTGTTCCCTTTTTAGAAGCTTTGTCATACCATTAGAGCTAATTATCTTTCCCAGTTTCCCTATAATTATACTTCCTTTCCTTCCATAGAAAATTTCATGAAAAGTTCTTGAAAATTAAAAGCTAATGTACCCAAGGATTGTAGCCATTGGACTCCTAGTACAACATCAACACCTCCCATTGGAATGGAAAGCATTGGGCTAGTCACTACATATTCTCCCATGGATAGCTTGATATTATGGTACTTTCTAGAGCAATTTATTGTTCCTCCATTTGCAGTCATCACTTGAAACTCTAGTGCTGGATATAGGAAGCAATTCAATTCCTTTTCTATCTTAAAATGAATAAAATTGTGGGTACTTTGTGAATCAATAAACACTATTACCTTTTTCTTCTTGATTTGTCCTTCTATCTGGATGGTTTGAGGAGTGGTAATTCTAGCCAATGCATTACAAGACATGGTCGGATTCATTTCTTCTTTATCTAGGCTTTGTTCCTGGAGTATATCCTCTTCCTTTGACCTTTATTGCTCATTTTCTTCTTCCTCTTCACAATCTATGTAGAATAATTTCTTCTCAGCACACTTATGACCTTTAGTGTATTTTCTATCACAACTATAACAAAGCCCTTTTGCTCTTTTTTCTTCCAATTGTTGTGGTGTCAACCTTATAGGTTGTGGAAGGCTAGGGGTTACAACACTTCCATATTTATAGTTGTGACTGGTATGCTTCTTGGTTGCCATAATTTTTCTTTCCATTTTTCTTGCTAACTTGAATGCCTTCTCTAATGAATCAGGTTCCCAAAGGTGAACATCATGTTGGATATTATCCTTTAAAGTCCCTATGAACACATCAATCCTATGCTCCTCTGGAATATTTTTTACCCTTATGTTCAATTTTTGGAACTCCTCAATGTCCTCCATTATTCAACCCTTTTGTTTGAGACTTATCAATTGGCTAAAAAAAGTGTTTCTTTTTGTATCCTCATAATGTGTTGTCAATTCTTCCGTAAAAATTGCCCAATTGATAATTTGTTTACGAGAGCAAAGCCATTGATACCGTACAAGCTGATTTGGTTCCAAATATAAAGTTGCAATACGTACCTTTTGTGTGTTTTGCACATTATTGAGATCGAAAAATTGCTCCATCTGTAATATCCATGTTGCGGGATCCTTGCCATCAAACTTCCTCATATTGATTTTTGGAATATGGTGGGTCTTCGATCCAACATTAGAGTCTATGGAATCATGATTAACATTTCTTTTGTTCACATCATGAGTTTCCTTTGCTACCCTTTCACCATTAGTGACCATTTCTTGTAGCAAATTATTCATATTTATCTTCAATTCTTCTATGTCTGTCTTCAAATCTATCTTCAAATCATCCACCTTAGCTTCCACGTCATTCACCTTAGTTTCTACGCCTTTCTTTAAACAATCCATCTTAGCTTCTACACCTTTCTTTAAACCATTCATCTTAGCTTCTACATCTTTCTTTAAACCATCCATCTTAGATTATGTTCCTTTTTGTGCAAGTGACACTTGTTGCACTTGGTCTCATAATTTTGATATATCATGTTGCATTTCTTCCTCTTCTTCATGAGTCATGCTAGAGCTTTCAGGTTGCCTACTAGGTGTTTGCATTTTCTTTCCTTGGGGCATCAATTACTGATAATAATTCTTTACTATGCCCTTTGAATTCCTTCAAACTAATTTTTCAACCAAGCTTATGCAAAAATTAAAAAAATAACTACATACATTTTTTCACTTTGTAGGAGCCTGATATTGAATCTGATGTATCTCTATAATTTTGGATCATCTAGTTCTAAAATTACGACCTGTAGTAGCCCTCTACGTCCTCTTTCCAATGCCACTAGTCTGATCCAAATTGGATTCTCCAAGAAAGAGTTATGCAAAATCTCCCACAGTGACCTAATTATAAATTAGTTCAGTAGAGCGAATTTGTACGACATGCCACGAGTCACTGTTTCGACTTTTGGCTCTAAAAAATATATACAAGAAACTACAGTCCATCCTCTTTCAGTAACTTCTTACAAATTTCAATCCAATGCTTAGAAATAAAGTTATGATGATTTTCCCCAGGTCACATGTTTGGAATGTAATTCAGGAGTCTACAAAAAGACCAACTTCCTTAGATCATATCTCCGCAAATATAGCTTGAAAAGATCTGAAATTTGGACCCAAGATTCAGCGTCATTTCTTCTCAAATGGATTTTTTTTTAGCTTTTGAAACGTCGCAAAAAAAAGTTATAGTGAAAATGCCACGATGACCTGTTTGGAGCAGTGAAACCCTAGAATCTAAACCTCTGATATCAAATGTTATGAAACCAGCTCAAGAAAAAGATAGAAAAGATAGACCAACGCCTTATAATTCAACCTCTTTGGGGGGGAAACCTCCTTTACATTACATAAATGATCAATTCTTGGATGATTCAAATGTCAAAACCTCCTTTCTATATAGGAGTCTAAGGATTCATAATATAACCCAGTCGACCTAACAATAGTAATATAAAGCCACAAAAATAACAATAGAGGGATTCTATGGGGCACAGTAATAAAAATATGGGGACAATAGGGGCACAACAATATTAATAATGGATACAACTACAATAGTAATGGGATAATCACTAGTATTATAGGGACCTATTAGTGTTACACTGAGAAGCTTGGGACTCAAGCAGTATACCCTTTGATTTACACCAACTTCATATTGATGAGTCGGTGACTGATATGTTTGATGTTGCATTGTTCTGAAATTAGCAACTACAATAATTAAGGTTTTTATTATGGTTTTTATATGTCTAGAATATAGATTTTATTTTGTACTCTAAGGAGATGAACTTTTCAACTTTGTACACCCAAATGGTGCACCCGACTTGCTCCCACACTGGTAACTAGATATCCAATTCACCTTATCTCAGTTATGAACAAGTTTGTGGTTGTTTAACAACATTCATTAAAATTCTAATGTAAACTAAAGATGGAATTACAAATGCTCACATAGAATTCCCATTTAACACATGCAAATTTCTTTGGTTCACCCACTTCTTAGCATGATAGATTGCTACACAAATGTAGAACAAGGAGGGAATTTTACAAAAAAACCATATAGATTTACTCATTTAGCAATGGATTTCGTGCTAGATCATGCCTACATCAAATCCATGAGGATTACTTTTTTTGCAGAAAATTCAAAGAGTAACTAATTTTTCTAATAGATTTTTTCCAAAATCCCGACTGCATGGAATGGGAATGATTCAAAGCCCATCCATAGATATCTAGCATGAATATCAACCCAAGCCAAACTAGTAAACCAAAAGGACTAAGATAGACCTGCAAGAATAATGTTGTTTCAATGTTATACAAATGAATTATTATATTTTATGTCTTAAAAGTTAATATTTTCCCATTATCATTGTTAAATAATTTTTGTGAAATTCCATTTTGCCTCAAAATTTAATTTCTGATATATGTTCTTTCAATGTTGACTCAACAATTCTTTTGCAAAGTATAATTCTATTTTCTATGAACAAGTGAATTTATATGAAGCATATCTCAACTCTTGGAAACTGTTGATGCAAGTTTGCAGTTCGATTTGAAAATTTTCTTGTGGAATATTTAGTGAGATGTCAAAATATAATCGTGGGAAGAAACCATTAAGGAAAATGGATGTATTATCATAATTTCAAAAGGCTCCATCCAAAAACACACATTCTCTTCATGATTCAAGCTGCTTTGAACAAACTGTTACTGAGAGAGAGGTTAATGTTAGATGATCCAAAAATACTTTTTTATCATAGGTTATAAAATTAAAATAAAATTAGAATAAAATAATTATTAATTTAAGATATTAAATTAATAATTATTATTCTAGAATGTTTAATTATTTAATGGAGATTTTTAGAATTAGCATATTGTTGTAACTAGATATGACTCTCCAAATGAGTCGTATCTTAGGATCTATTATAGGAGATTAGTTAGCTAGTTGGTTTGAATAGCATTTATTGTAAATGGACACTTGTTATTGAATAAGTGATCCATAATTAGAGGTAGTTAGGACATGGAGCTTATAAATAGCTCATTGCAAGAGTGTTTGTGTTGTTCGGGTGTAAGCTCTTGCAAATCAATTATGTAATTGTTTTTTTTTTTTATTAATAAAATTACGTGTCTGAGGACACTTCTGCCATTATTGTGGTATCAGAGCTATGGTAATGCTGCAGTTGATTTGAGAAGAAGATTCCAGCAGTTGATGTGAAGAGGAGATTCCAGCGCTACAAGTTTGTGGAAGACTCCCTTGAATTGATCAGCATATGATTGGTATGGTATTTGTCAAGTTTTTTGTTTAAAAGGAACAGAAATTTTATTAATGATTGAATTGGCCAAAGATAAGGAGAACATTCGATTTGTGATTGTCAAAAATGAGAAAATGATCAAATTTACTGTAAGAGATCACATTGGTCTCCTCACGGTTTAAGAGCTTGGGCTTGGCAGAATAAAACCTTTTGCGTACAGCAAGGCCAGAATTATTCTGCGTAGGAGTATTTTGCAGGAGCGTCTGGACGCTGAGAGAGCCATAGAGATGGACTGTTCGGTGTTTGGTACATCCCTGGGGCGTTGAATCTCTAATTCCCTTTTTCAAATTGCTGTTACAGAAGTGAGTTCGCAATAGGGAATTATCAGTTATCGTTTACATTTTTTTACACTCGGATTCCAATATTTTTTTTACCGGCCGAGGATTCCAGGATAAAGGCACCTAAAGCTTAACAATTTGGCTCCAATTCGACTTTACTCAACTCGTATTTCCATGGAAAATAATGGGCGACATTTCTTTTTTATAGTTGCAAACATCGAATTTTAAATTGGCATAAGCCACGTTTCAGGAAACACAACAATTGGAATTGATTTCTTTGTTGTTTTGATTATTCCTTTCAACTGATTTTGTTTCGGATCTAATAGTCCAGCAAACTGTCTTCGCACCAGAACTTCAAAGGGATTCGGCTCCCACTGGTCCCCACACTGCATCGGACTCAACGCGTCTATTCAAATCCGATTTATATACATCCGGTGTTGTTTTTTTTCCTTTTTGATGTTTTCAGTTCTCAACTTGCAGCAGACATGGGCATTGCCTACAAGGAAATTATATAAACTGATTTAAAGCAGCAGCGAATATCGTCACATCACTCTGAAGCAGAATAGCAAATCACGCCTGCCAGCGAAGCATTACCAGTCTGCGTGGATTTCTTTAAAAAAAAAAGAGCCAACAAAACCGTGTTCCACTCACAGGTCATCAAATAATTTTATATTACTTACTTTTCCCAAATTAATATTCACGTCATTTTTTATAAATCACTTTTGAAAAGTGATTTGAACTTTTTTATCACATTGTTTTGTAAAGGTGCTTATGATGTGATCATAAGGTTAATAAAGGAGAGTGTATGTAATTTATATATATATTTTTTTTGGGAGTGATAAGTGAGTGGGAGTAATAAGAGATTTTTTTTGGGAGAAATAAGGTGAGCTTTAAAAGCTTTGTAATAGAGTGATGAGTGAGGTTTTAAGAGTATTTTAAAAAAAAAAACAGCCTTGTAATGGAGCAATAAGGGTGATGTTTTGAAATTTTCTTTTGTTTTGGAGTAATAAGGAGTTTTTGGAGCAATAAGGTGTGTTGGGTAAATTTGTTTTCAAGGAGTTATTTTAATTGGGATCATCATATTTGTAACTCAAAGTATTTTTACTTTGAGGGGGGGTAATTTTTCTTACCATATTGTGCAAAAGCACCATTGTAAAAAATCAAATTTTGAAAGTTGCCTTGTAAAAATTTGAGAAATTGACTAGAGCCAAGTGCAAAGCTCAGTCAATATTCTCCTGTTTTGACGACTATTCGAGGGTCAAGGCCAAGCCCCGATAGATCGTGTTTTTTTGCGTGGTGTGTTGTGTTGACTATCTTGTCCTTTCTGTTCTGCTTCTTGGTGCATCTCTTCATCGCTAAAAATGTCCAAGTTGATTAACTTATTTTCTGATTCCGACAAACTTGAGGGCACTAAATCTTATAAAACGTGGCATCGTCTTATTGAAAGCACACTCATTTACAATGAATTATGGCAAGGAATATGTGATGGAAATGTAAAGCCGAATAAACCCACAGATGCAGATCCACTGGCAAAATGGGAAATCAAGAATGCTAAAGCCTTAGCTCTTATTAAATCGTCTGTGAATGATGAAATGTATGTAGATATAGAGAATGCCACAGATGCATGGACTGCCTTGAAAACTTTTAAAGACCTCTTTGATACTCAGCCAGAATCAAAGAAGGTTGATCTACAGCTAAAATTGTTGCAACAGAAATTAACTGAAGATGGTGATATTCTTGAATATCTCTCCAGACTTAAGAATATTAAGCAGGAAATTATTAATGCTGGTTTTCCTGCAATTGATGATAGCTTTATGGTCACAATTGTAATTGTTGGGCTTCCTTCTTCCTATACGCATTTTTTAGAAACTTTACAAGTAACTGGGAAATTAGAAAAACTAAAGTTTGATGAACTTTGTGAAATGTTAAGTCAGCATGATAAAACTTTTGGGAAGAAGAAGAAAGTTGGTGAAGATGTTTTTCTCACAGAAGCCAACACAAGTAAGTCTTCAGCAGATAGTTCTCGAGGAAGAGGCCGATGGAATCAGAATCAAGCAAATCAAGGTCGAAGCCAAAGTAGAGGCAACAATTTTAACAGAGGAGGAAGAAATAATTTTCAAGGTAGAGGAAACAACCAAGGAAGAGGCAATTTTCAAGGACAAGGATATAATAGTCAAGGTAGAGGACAATCTCCAAATAGAGGTCAAAGCAGAGGCAGAGGACAATCTTTAGGACGAGGAAGAGACTTTAGTCAAATTGTGTGTCGAAGATGCAACAAAGTTGGCCATTATGCTGAAGATTGTCGAACTTCACTTAATAAAATTCCCAAGTTTCAGCAGCATTCAGCACAATTTGCAAATGATCAAGATGAAGACAGCTCAGAATATGTGTTTACTTCCTCACCAGCATCACAAATTTCATCTCATCTTAGAAGTGACTATGAAGATGCCTGGATCTTGGATTCCGGGGCAACTCAGCACATGACTTGTCGACGTGATTTTTTCTGGAATTTTCAAGAATGCCAACTTAATTCAATTTTTCTTGCTGATGATACAAAACATACTCCTTATGGAAAAGGAGTAGTAAAAGTTTTTCTCCCTGACATTGGAGAAAAATTGATTTCCAATGTATGGTATGTACCTAGTTTCAAGAAAAATTTGCTCTCTTTAGTCACGATTCGACAAGCAGGTCATCAGGTGATTATGGAAGATGGTTTAGTGAAGATTAATTCAGTGAAACAGAACTTGAAAACAGTTATGACAGGTTATGAAGATGGAAAACCGTTACGGATGAAAGGGACAGTTATTCCAAGGCATTCTGATTTTGCAGGGGCAGTGACTACAGGTATTTCACCTATCAGACTATGGCATGTAAGATATGGACATTTGAATTTTGAGAGTCTTTCTCAATTGCAGAAACAAGGAATGGTTAAAGGACTTCCCACATTCAAAAGGGAAAATGCAAAATGTGAAGCTTGCATTTATGGTAAACAAAATCGAGAAAGTTTTCCAACAAGTTCATGGCGAGCAAACAGGCGGCTTCAACTAATTCACAGTGATGTTTGTGGTCCACTACAAACCTCATTTGGTGGTTGCAAGTATTTCTTACTATTCGTTGATGATTTCAGCAGAATGACTTGGGTTTACTTCTTGAAGAACAAGTCAAAAGCATTTGATAAGTTTAAACTTTTTCGCCAACTTGTTGAAAATGAAGTCAAAGAAAAGATAGGTACTCTCAGGACGGATAATGGGGGCGAATTCACTTCAAATGAATTCAAAACTTATTGCAGTGAAAATGGCATAAGACGACATCTCACTAATGTTTACACTCCACAGCAAAATGGAGTAGTCGAAAGAATGAATCGCACTTTATTAGGAATGGCGAGATCCATGTTAACCTTTAAGAGGTTAAGTCCAACATATTGGGCGGAAGCAATTCATACAGCTGTCTACTTAAGAAACAGATCTCCAACTGCTTCTTTAGACGGAATCACACCTTATGAAGCTTGGTTTGGTTTCAAACCTCGAGTTAAACATCTTAGAGTTTTTGGGTCAGTGTGTTATGCCTTAGTTCCGAAAGAAAAACGAACTAAGCTTGACTCAAGAAGTTTAAAATGCACAATGATTGGCTATTCGGATGAGAAGAAAGGGTATCGTCTTTTGACCAACGGAAAATTTATTGTGAGCAGGGATGTCATTTTTGATGAAACAGAGAGTAAGAGTGCTGAAGAAATTGAAAATCTTCTTCACAAGTTAGAATCTAAGGGAAGTAAAAGAAATGATAAAAAGCAAAGTCAACCAACTTCACCAAATTGGTATGAACTTGATTTTCCTTCCTCTGAAGATGAGTCATCTACATCCACACCAGCAACAGGGTCTTCAAGCAGTTCATCCGCATCTCCAAGCAGCAACAGTTCTTCTGACAGTGATTCTCCACATTCTTCACCTGAACGACGTACATCAGTTTATATTAATCCTCTTTACAATGATGGGGACTTTACAGAAGCACAAACAAGTGAGCACCAACTTCCGAAATGGGCAGTTCAACTTTTGAAAGATGTAAAGCCTGATGAACAGAATAAAACTGGCACCAGAAGGGCACATAGAAGTGAAGGCAATTTTGCCTTGATAGCAAATGATTTTACTGAACCTTCCACATACAAAGAGGCAGTAAAACATAAAGAATGGCAACAGGCTATGGTTGAAGAATATAAAGCAGTAATTGATAACAACACTTGGAAACTTGTTGAATGTCCAGCAAATGTTAAACCCATCGGATGCAAATGGGTTTACAGAATTAAGTATAATCAGAAGGGTGAACTTGACAAGTATAAAGCACGACTTGTCGCAAAAGGTTTTGCGCAGCAGGAAGGCATTGATTATGAAGAAACTTTTGCTCCAACAGCTAAATGGAACACCATCCGATTAACACTTGCATTGGCCGCTCAAAAAGGATGGAAACTTCATCAAATGGATGTGAAAAGTGCTTTTCTCAATGGGGATTTACAGGAGGAAGTGTATATGACCCAACCACCAGGTTTTGAAGTTGAAGGACAAGAACATAAAGTCTGCAAATTGATCAAGGCTTTATATGGATTAAAACAAGCTCCCCGAGCTTGGTATGCAAAGATGGATGATTACCTTAAGAAAGTTGGTTTTCATCGCAGTGAATCTGATGATACTTTGTATGTGCGACAACAGGGAAAATTTTTGGTAATTCTTGTTATGTATGTAGATGATTTGATCATCACTGGCAATCATGATGATCATATTGCACAGGTAAAAAAGGAGTTACAAGCAGGTTTTAAGATGACAGATTTGGGATTACTTCACTACTATCTTGGAGTTGAAGTCTTCCAACATCCACATCATATTTTCATTTCTCAGAGTAAGTATGCAGCAGAGGTTCTTCAGCGATTTGGCATGCAAGATTGCAAGCCCGTTCTCACCCCCATGGAGCAAAACTTGAAACTTTCAAAATTTGAAGGGGGGGAAAAGGTGGACAGTACAACTTACCGACAGTTGATTGGCAGCTTGATTTATTTGACAAATACTCGTCCTGATCTATCTTATGCAGTCAGTATTCTTTCACGTTTTATGCAGGAACCACGAGACAGCCACTGGAATGCAGCCAAAAGAGTTCTTCGATATATCCAAGGAACAAAAGATTTTGGTCTTCTTTACACAAAGACTAAAAATTTTGTACTTGGTGGATATTCTGATGCCGACTTTGCTGGGAGTATTGATGATCGAGCATCAACATCAGGTTATTTAATGAATATGGGGTCAGCAACAATATCTTGGAGTTGTAAGAAACAAGCTACAGTGGCCACTTCTTCAGCAGAAGCAGAGTACATTTCAGCATGGGAAGCAGCATGTGAAATTGTTTGGTTGCGCCGAATTTTGCAGGACTTGGGCATTTCTCAGGGAGAAGCTACATCATTGTTCATTGACAGCCAGTCAGCCATCAAACTTGCCAAGAACCCAGTGTTTCATTCAAAGACAAAGCATGTGGACACCAAGTATCATCATATCAGGTCGCTCATTGCCAAAGATGTCCTCAAACCAGTTTATTGTCCTTCCGAAGATCAGATCTCCGACATTTTCACCAAACCGCTTGGCAGAATAAAATTTAATAAGTTCAGGGATGAACTTGGTATCTGTTGTAATGTATCTTTGGAAATGCATTTGATATCCATACAATGGATGAAATAATAGTTTCCTCAAGTGATCAGGGTGAGGTAAATGCAATTTCAAAAGAAATTGGTGTTGAAAATGTTAAATATTTTTCCTTGGAAGGTGACACAATCCATTCATGGAAAAGGAAAAAGGGCTAGTGGATCGTAGGGAGACGATTCCAGGAAAATTGGGTCTCAAGTTTTCCATTTATTAAAGAAATGCCTCCTACAAATGAGAACGAGTTTTTCCGACAAGTTATATGTAATGCGTGTAGTTGGAAAACTCGAAAGGTAGTGAAGTTTCAGATGAAGCTAGATACAATACAAAAGAATGTAGGAAAGGTGTATGAAGAGAAAATTGTAAATGGTAAAGAGAAATCTATTGTTAGATGGAAATTTTATGAGGAATGTTGACATATTGAATATGCAGAAGAATATAAAAAATATTTAATAAGTAAGAGGAAACTTGAGGCAAGTGGAGGAACCATCATATCTCTATTTGAAAAGATGATAGAAAGAAGTGTGTTATCCAAGTCGATACAATTGAGCACTTTATTTCACATCTTATATAGATGTAATCCTATGACAAATTATCTAGATCACATGAAATTTCTACCTTTTCTTGAAGTTTCAAACTTTCCATCTTCTCATTATTTTGTAAATAGTGGTTGGGAATGGGATATCTAGCTCATGTAGAAAATGATGATTTGAAAGAGAAGATTGCAAAATATAGGTATTTTGGCATTGTCTTTGGATGAGGTTACAAGTATAGATAATACTTCATGGATTTGCATGAGAATTTATATGGTTAATGGACATATTAGCCATTCCTAGCTACTTGGGATTAAAAATATGAGAGAGACTTCTACATCTGAAAATATTTATGTTCTTAATGGTTTGAAGGAAAGTGGTATGGATCATTTAATGATTTCAAAAAAGTTGGTATGTGTTGGAGAAGATGGAGCATCAGTAATGCAAGGACAAAGGAATGACCTTTGTGTTAGGCTACAACTGTCAAGTTCACCATATATGCTTAATATTCATTGTATGGCTCATAAGATGAATCTTGCATTTAAAATAGTAAGAAAGTTTCCATCAGTTTCAAAAGTTGAAGATCTTGTATGTGAGACTCATGCATACTTTTCTCGTAGTCCCAAATGATATTTAGAGTTTCAAAAATTTGCAGATGGTGTTACGGATGGAAAAAAAACTACTGAAAGATGTTGATACAAGATGGATTTCATTAAATGGACCAGCTCAAAGACTATTTAGTGAGCTCAAATATTTAGTAGGGTTGATGTATGAAAGTCACTACAATGTAGACAAAGCTCAAGATATTCTTTCTCGACTAACTAATATACAGACATTTTTGACATTGGCTAGAATTCTTCCTATGCTACATGAAATGAATGTCCTCGTGAAAATGTCTCATAATCGCACAATGAATATCGCGGAATACACAAATGTGAGAAAGTCAGCATGTTTTGCATTGGATAATTTGTATATGATTCCAGACTCTTTTATTGGTCCAGAGTTTAAAAGTTGGACTATGATCATCAATATAGAAAATACTAAAAAAAATTGGACGTTTGATGAAAAAGGGATACTATGTGTCGCAATGCATGGGTATATGGTTCTGTTTCATTATATTGGTAAGATGAGATGAATGACCAAAGATTGCCCTGTGTCAAGAGACCAATTTGATAATATTGTGATTTTAGTGAGACAAAATTTGATAGAAATTGAAAGATCACTATCATTAGAGATAAGAGAACAATTTCCTTGAGATGAATTGTTGGAGGCCATGTGTGTGGTATACCCTCGATATTGGAACAATTGTCAATGTCCAAGAACTTTAAAATTTGATTTTCAAAAAATATTAAAATGTTTAGTAGACCAGTTTTGCAAGAAAGCCTTGATACATGGAGAACAAATTGAAGGTATTTTAGATTCATCAAAACTGTATCAACAAGGTGGACGCTTTATTGAAAAAATGTGGGAGCAATATCCTTTTTTGGATAATCCTAATGAATATGGTGCTATAACAAGATTATGGACTACCTTAAGTGCTAGCCAATACCTGCAAGAAAACATATCAGAATATTTCAAATTAACAGATTTGTGTCAAACTATGATTTTGGGATTAGTGGAGGATGAGAGAATGTTTAGTGCATTATCATTCTTGAAGTCAAAGTTGAGGAACAAGCTTGATAAACATGTGGATACATGTTTAATATTATATGTAACAAAGTATGAAATTGACAATTTTCCATATGAAAGAGCCCTAACTCTTTGATGATCAAATTGTGATAGAAGGGGAGAAAACAATATAACATGTATTTCTCTAATGAACTTGATATAGAACATAATGTTTTGAAGGCTCATAATGATAGTTCATTTAGAGAAGATCATGTTCAAAATTTAGAAAATGAGGATCAAGATGAGAATTGGGAAATTTAAATACCCTAGGACTCTTATTTTGGTATACATGTTCCATTGATCATGCAAGATTACTATATGTCAAATTCAGGTAAAAATACGTTCTATATTTGTATTTTTCATTGTAATATTACAGTGACATTACTTTGATCCATGCTATTTTAAGATTGATGTTTCATATTTAATCATTACATTGTTT
The DNA here is from genome assembly GCA_031772625.1 of Pinus tabuliformis. Taxonomy (NCBI): domain Eukaryota; kingdom Viridiplantae; phylum Streptophyta; class Pinopsida; order Pinales; family Pinaceae; genus Pinus; species Pinus tabuliformis. The sequence goes on from CM062812.1 coordinate 284,254,812, forward strand.
GTTTCTTATATGTGACAGGAAATAAAGTTGGATTTGATGAGGTTGGGACCTATTTCTTTTCACATAGATAGTGTTTGAATATTATTAAATGATAAATAACTAATTTAACAAGACTAATGCAAAGCATCAATGTGCTCATTCAAGTACATAAAACTACCTTGATGTCTAACTTTGATATCTTGGAAAATTTTAATGGTTTATATGTTGCTTGTGTTTGGGGTATTTTGTTTAGTTTTGAGTTTTGTTTTGGTCAAAGATTATGTTAGTCCCTTAAATTATTTTAATTCTTACTTCATTCTTAGATTCATAGATCTAGTTTTATAATTATTATTGTTTTCTTTATATATTTTGTGGTTTGAAGAAAGTTGTTTTTATTTCCTTTCACTTTGTGGCATGACTCTGTAGACTACTATGCTTATTTATATTTTCTTGGAAAATAGTTATTCATATTTGGAAAGGGAAATGACACATGGATAGCTAAGCAAAGACAAAAATGGTTTATGTACTAGGTTTCTGTGCATTCATCGTAGGAGACCTATTGACATGAGACCGACATTCTTTTGTATAGTCTTGTCAGCCATGCTTTCAAGTCTTTCAGGTAATAAGTTTTTTGGGTCCCCACATGTCCTTAGGACCATTAAGGGATGAGATAACATGAGTCAGTCCAACTCATGCCCCGAATTTACATTTTACTTATCGATGTAAGTGTTTTGTTACCACTTATCACCAACAGAATTCTACCATAACATAACCCAACTTGAAGACAACACTTCTCATCTTCCTTTTACATAATTTCTCTATGGATCTCCCTACTATACTTTCATAAGACCAAAGTCCCTTCTTAGTAGGTCTCTCCACCATACCACTAATCACACAGTAGACACACACTGGTAACTACCACATTCTATAAATATCTCTAGTCTTAGTTATTGGTGTCCCTGTCACACTCGACCAATACAATATTCCAGGTCTATTTTTTATCATATCTTTATTTTTTGCTATTTTGTGTATCTAGCTTTATCACCATCCTATAGTAATGAGTTAGTGTCCTTTGGAGTTGATCTTTGATTGGGAATGAAGTCAGATTTGATGAAGTTGGGACTTATTTCTTTTCACATAGATAGTGTCCTGGTATTAAATGATAAATAAATAATTTAAGAAGTCTAATGCTAAGCAACAATGGGCTTATTAAAGTACATGAAATTGTGTTCTAGCTATGATATCTTAGAAAATTTTAGCAGTTTGTTTGTACTTGTTTAGAGCATTTTGTCAAGTTTGAAATTTTTGGTTTGTTTTGGTCAGATTTTTTTAGTCCCTTGACTCATTTCATGCATAGATCAACAAATATAGTTTTATTTTTATAATTGTTATTGTTTTCTTTATATTTTGTGGTTTGAGGAAGGATGTTTGATTTCCTTTCACTTTGTGGCATGATTTCAGCATCTTCACCTTTTAGAATATAGTAAAATATTATTCGTATTTATATTTTATTGGAAAATAATTATTGATATTTGGAAAGGGAAATAAGCCCTGGGTAGCTAAGAAAAGAGAAGAATGGTCTATGTACTAGGTTCCAGAGAATTCATCATAGGAGACCTATTGGCATGAGACCGACATTCCTTTTATGCAATTACACTCTTGATGCCAAGGTGGAGCTGAGTTCACTGACCTGGGAAGAACAGTGACAACTGATCATAATGCTGAGGAGATTAGAATGTTGGTTTCAAAAGAAGGATTGTGAAAATTGTTTGAACTAGTTCTTATTTTGGTCATATTTACTACCAAATTTGTGTCTTGCTGATGCTTTACATTTGTAATGACCTTGTGCAGAGTTGCTTTGAAGAGCCTGATGTTAGAGTGAGAAGACTCTCTACAAACCATAAGAAATACATTGAATCAGATGACCAATGCTTGGAGGGCACTTGATGTTATTGGTGTTGCCTAGTCTCTCCTCTCGAAGCGTCAATGGATACAATAGTATGGCCATAACATATCTTAATTTGATCCTATTTACTAATCTCCTAACATCATTTCAATAGATCAAATTGTTTTGTTTTCATGGAATTCAGAGATACATCAATAATGTTATTTTGTCTTGGGAATATTAAATTATTTTGTTCTAAGATCACCCAGTTTGAGTTGTTCATCGCAGCCACCACTTGATCCTTTAACAAGCATTTGAAATTCAAAGCGTAATAAAGCTCTTTTAGTTACTTTCTAGAAGAATATTTCTACAAGACAATGAATATTATTGTGATGAAACTAGATGTTGCACTTTGTAGCATAGGCCTTGTAATAGGGTTGTACTCCATTTCAGTATATGGCAGTAGACTGATTTCTAACTGCTCCATGTACAATGAAATATGATATAATATATTACCCACATAACTATAACTTCTAATCCTCTAATAGATAATGTAATGAAGAAATATTTACCTTTGAAAAGCTATAGACCCACATCATACAACTTGATAATTAACATGAATTTTGAATCTATGACTTTGCACAGATATTGTTACTTGGGTTTGCACTTAGAAGATATTATGATATTTTTGTGGATCCTTTTATTGGTTTCCCAATGCCCTTTTTGTTTTGAAGATCAAGCTTGATTTTACAATTATAACTTACAATGGTTGCAAGAAAGTTGTATGGTCCAACGATCCTGCCATATGAATGTTGACAGCTAGCTTGTGGTACAAGCCTATCTTTGATGATGAAGCAACAATAGTAGCTTGGTGGTGGGGAATACTTGGAAAGTTAAATCTTCAATGAAATCCATGATTTTTATGTGGTTGGCCCTAACGAATAATGTTTTGACGTGAAGAGGTTCTACAAAATAGTGCAAGGAAGGGTCCTGGAATTTTCACTATATGCAAATGTGAAGGGGAAACAATAGACCATGTGATGGTGTTCATTTGTATTTTTTCTCAAGAGGTATGGGGAGTTATTTTCCCCTTATTTGAGGATAGGGTGCTTGGAAGGAGGCTTCCTTGTTGGATTTCTTGATGGTATAGCACTCAAATAACATAGATCATTGCCCCTAATTGCCTCTAGAGCCATTTGGACAGGAAAGAAGGAATACCAATTTTGTAGAAAGGGAGATCCCTACTTTTTAGGTACATCATCAAATAAAATAACTATATGAAGGCATAAAAATCACTGCAAAGGTTAAAGTTCCAAGGTGGGTTGCAATCTGGAGGTTGATAAAACTTATCCATGGCCTTTCTTTGTTAGTTCTTGTTAAGGTGATATTCTTGTTCTATATATTATCTGTGAATATGTGTGATATTCTCGTTCTATATATTATCTACGATTTGAACCCAAGTCACCCACTCCTACATGTGTGATATTCTTGTTCTGTATATGATCTACGATTCGAACCCAAGTCAACAACGTGTAGGTGGAAAATTCGAACTGGTGTTTCTTTTGGTGTCTTTCATGTTTGACTCTGCCAGAGAATTATCTACAACACATCAAGTTATGGATTCACATTTCTCCCAATATTTGATTATTTTTCACATTTTGAAGTGGTCACAGAGGATAGATTTTGTTTCAGGTGCAAACGTATTCATTGCGAGTCATAATGGGCAGTGGAGCAATAGGGATGGGCTTGTTGGGTTAATATAATTTGAACCCAACTACAAACTTGATGCCCAAAACTTCATAACTAGTTTTGGTGGTTCCCTAGCAATAGAAAAGTAGAAAATTAGGAGGTTTGAGGCTATGCCGATCATATAAACAGTTTGGTATAACATGTTAGGTCCCTATACTACTAGTGTAACCCCTTATTGTTATTAGTACAACCCCTTTATTATATTGTTGTGCCCATGTACTCCCCATATTGTTATTATTGTGCCCTTACATTATTATTGTTATGTCGACTCTGATTATATTATGACCCCTTAGACTCCTATATATAGAAAGAAGGTCTTTTCATTTTTGTCATATAAGAATTGTTTATTTGTGTAATGTAAAGGAGGTTGCCCCCTCGAAGAGGCTGAATTCTAAGGCGTTTATATTTCCTTTCTATCTTTTTGTGAGCTAGTTTCATAACATTTGGTATTAGAGCTTTGGATTCTATGGTTTCACTGCTCCAAACAGGTCATCATGAAATTTTTACTATAACTTTATTTCTGTGATGTTTCAGAAGCAAAAAAAAAAACCATTTGAGATGAAATCTTGCTGAACCTCAGGCCTGAATTACAGATCTTCTCTCACTGTATTTTCAGGGATATAATCTAAGGAAGTTAGGGTTTGTGCAGACCCCCGAATTACATTCCAAACAGGTGACCATGGAAAAAGCATCATAACTTTCTCCCTGAGCATCAGACTGAAATTTCGTAAGAAGTTACAGAAAGAGAACGCACTGTATTTTGTTTGGGTATAATTTTTGGAACCTAAGGTTAAAACAGTGACATGTGGCATGTCGTACAAGTTCACTCTACTGAACTAGTCTATAATTAGGTCATCGCGGGAGATTGGGAATAAATCTTTCTTCAGGAATTCAATTGTGATCGGACTTGTGGAGTTAGAATGAGGACTCAGAGCAATATTACAGGCCAAAATTTTAGAACTTAAATATCTGAAATTACATAGTTACAATAATTTCAAGATCGAGTTCCTAAAATAACGAAAAATTGAGATGAGGAAATTTAATGGCAAGGATCTGGTAAATTGGATACTACAGATCGAGAAATATTTTGATCTACATGGTGTACCACTGTTACAAAAGGTACGTATTTCATCTAATTATTTAGAACCAAATCAATTTTTATGGTATAAAGGGCTTTGTTCTCGTAAACCACTTGTTACGTGGTCAATTTTCACGGAGGAAATGATAGCACATTATGAGGATACAAACAGAAACAACTTCTTTAGCTAATTGATACATCTCAAAGAAAAGTATTTAATGGCAGAGCACATTGAGGACTTTCAAAAATTGAATATAAGGGAAAATAATATTCCAGAGAAGCCAAGGATTGATGTCCCTATAGGGACTTTAAAGGATAACATTCGACATGAGGTTCGTCTTTGGGAAATTGATTCATTGGCGAATGCATTCAGGTTGGCAAGAAAAGTGGAAAGAAAAATTATGGCAACAAGGAAGTCTACCCCTCACATATATAAAGATGGAAGTGTTGTTTCTCCTATCCTTCCACAACCTACAAGGTTGACACCACAACAATTGGAAGAAAAAATAGCAAAAGGGCTTTGTTACAATTGTGATAAGAAATACATTAAAGCTCACAAGTGTGCTGAGAAGAAATTATTTTACATTCATTGTGAAGAGGAGGAAGAAAAGGATTAAGAAACGTCAAAGAAGAGGATATACACCAGGAACCAACCCCAGAGAAAGAAGAAATGAATCCGACCATATCTTGTAAAGCATTGACAAGAATTACCACTCCTCAAACTCTCCAAATGGAAGGACATATCAAGACGAAAAATGTTCAAGAAGTGAAAGATCACATCAATCATCAAGAAATGAACCTGACCATATCTTATAAAGCATTGGAAAGAATTACCACTCCTCAAACTCTCAAGACAGAAGGACATATCAAGAAAAAAAAATTTCAAGAAGTGAAAGATCACATTGAGAAAGAAGAAATAAATCTGACCATATCTTGTAATGCATTGGCCACAATTACCACTCCTCGAACTATGAATATAGAAGGACATATCAAGAAGAAAAATGTTCAAGAAGTGAAAGATCACATCGAGCATCAAGAAATGAATCTGACCATATCTTGAAATGCATTCGAAGAAATTACGACTCCTCAAACTCCCAAGATAGAAGTACATACCAAGAAGAAAAAGATTCAAGCAGTGAAAGATCACATCGAGCATCAACAAAAAGTTCTCCAACTTTTAAAGGATAGCACCAATTTGGTGTAGAATCAAATGAAACAACAGGTAGATCAACATTGTAGTGAAAGAAGTTTTGATCTAGGGGATTGGGTATTTTTACGGCTACATCTCAAGAAAGCAATACTACATGCACTTAAGAAATGGTGGCCCTACCTAATGGAAAGACACTTCAAGGTAAAAATGGATCATGATAGTCTTAAATAATTTTTAGAACAAACATTATCTTTAGAAGAACAGAAAATATGGGTCACAAATATGTTGGGTTATGACTTTGAAATCATCTACAAAAAATGGAAGCAAAATGTTGTTGCAGATGCACTCTCAAGAAAGGATGAGGATGTGGAAGCATTGTTTTGTGCTATTTCTATTATCCAACTACATTGGATAAACGAAGGAAGAGATGAATGGAAGAAGGATGAAGAAGTGTGGCCACTCATTCAAAAGTGGCAGAAGATAGCAGTTCAAACAATATTTCCATAACTTGACAAGGAAGGAAAAATCATATTGGAACTTGGAGCAGTCACAACAACAAGAACTCGACAGCTACGAAATCAATCAATTTTAGAGTATATCATCAAGTGGAAGAACTTACCCACTAAATATTCCACATGGGAGTACAAGAATTTTATATACAAGCATCAATAACTACTCAAACATTGAGGACAACACTTTTTGAAGGAGAAGGGCATGTTAGGTCCCTATACTACTAGGGTAACCCCTTATTGTTATTAATACAACCCCCTTATTATATTTTTGTGCCCATGTAGTCCCCATATTGTTATTATTATGCCCCATAGAAGCCCACTATTGTTATTATTATGCCCTTACATTATTATTGTTATGTCAGCTCTGATTATATTATGACACCTTAGACTCCTATATATAGAAAGGAGGTCTTGTCATTTGTATTATCTAATAATTGTTCATTTGTGTGATGTAAAGGAGATTTCCCCCTCGAAGAGGCTAAATTCTAAGGATTTTATCTTTCTTTTCTATCTTTTTTTGAGTTGGTTGTTATCACTCAGGTTGTCCTTAAGCTCTGGAAAAGGATACGGCCGAGGTAACCACAAACCAACTTTGGACTGCAGGTTATAGCCAACCTTCAATCAGAGAGGGCTCTCTCTTTAAGATTTAGCTTTGTTGAAAATGATTTTAGGCTAGGTCTCGATTTCAGAGGGTTTTTGTTTTGTTTTTGGTGGGAAAATTGATGTCTTCAGATAGAGAGGCAAGGCATAGTCTGAAAGTTTCAAACCATTGGGCGTGGAGTCAAGGAGTGTGACTGCTGGTGCTTTCACTTGGTCACAACAGAGGGAAAATGGAGCAAGACAGCTGCGCAGGAAACAATGTTTCAGGTCTAAGTGATGGAAAGAAATGCTAAGCGATGAGAGGCAGTTAAGAATCTCTCAATCAACTTAGCAGAGGGAAGTGACAGAGCGCTACCTAGGGGCAGTTAAGAATCCCCAGATAATTGGCAAACACAGGTGAATCAGGGTAAACATGAGCCAGAAGGAATTCATATTCATAACCAATTCATTCAGAGGAGAACATAAAGAAACAGCAGAAATTGAGCATAGAGAGTATTTAAACTAATTCTAGGCTATTCTTTGTTTCTGCTATTTAGATAGTGATAACAATAAAACAGAGGTAAGATGCACTTATTGTTTCAGGCTGTAGCACAAGAATTCCATCTTCAGTCTCCAAAACATTCATTTACAACAAACAGTTTGCTCTCCAAGCTTTTTGCAATCTTTAATTATAGAAACAGTCAGGTATACAGTGCGGGTCCCTAGTGAAAATTCTCAATTGACCAACCCTTAAAACTATGTGGAGGGTGGTATATATAGGGAAAAACTATCTACAGAGTTCCTTTATTACATCTTGACCTAATTAGGTCATAAAGAATAATTAATTTACCTACTCCTATCTGAAATAAATGCATGAAAATATCTCAGGCTGCGTTGGGGCGGCCGTATCAAAACTGAATAACTTATGTAGTCCTTGGTGGCTTGGTGCAAGTCCTTCTGAAATAAATGTGCATGGGTTTCTGCTTCTTTGTTGTCCTATGGCTTTGAATGCCTTAATTGTGATTTGAAGGTAAGGATGGGCTGATGATGCCTGATTTGACTTTCTGGGGGCTTCATTAATGTACAGGTGCTTTGAGCCACTGAACAAAATCTTTGTTGATACTCTTTGGCGTCCTTTCTTCCTCTGATACTCTTTGGCAATAAATTGATGTTGTTCTGACATGCTGTGGGTCTTATTCACAAATTAATTGCCATTGTTCGGCCTCTATTTCTTTCAAAACTATTTTTTGCTCCTTCGGTATGGTCTGCGAAGAAAACGGGTCATTTTTGCGCCTTTTGGGCTTCCTGGGGGCTGCATAATGGAAAGATTCCCTGAATATTCCCTGAAGATTCTCCATTTCGGCCTAAAAAATCCTGCGATGAGCGATTAGGCACAAATCGCTCATCAAAAACTGCCTCAGAATTGGATTCTGGGGCTCCGAAGTGCGATTTTTGCCCTTCGTGCCAAAAAGTGCTGATGACGTTAGCATGACATGACGTTGTACGACGGGTGACGTTAGCGATGACGTCAGCATGATGACATGTCAGGATGACGTCAGAATGATGTCATCATGTACGGACGGTGACGTGGCATGACACGTGGTAGGGGGCCACGCAGACAGATGACTTGGCGACATGGTGGCAGGAGGCCACGCAGGCAGTTGATGTGTCGCGGTGACTGGGCAAGGGGTGACGTAAGCAGTGATGTCACAGGGCAGGAGGTGGTAAGCGGTATTGTGGCGCACTGCTTTTTTGGGGATGGTGGTTTCGTGAGGGGGGCCTCCGCCACAGCCCAGAAGGTGACGCGTGGCGGGAGGTACAACGGTAATACCGCCCATCTCCCAGACGCTAACCTTCGGGCGGTTCGGGGATGGGTCGGCCCGCCAACCGTTGATCTGCAGGGCAGGGAAACAGACGGCTGGTGGCGATGGCGAGGCGTCGGCGGGTTAGTGGGCGGGGATATTCACGGAATATTCTCTTTTTAATAAAGCGCGCGGGGGTTTTAAACTATGGTTTATATGGGTTATGGGGGTTATAAACAGGCGGAGTATGTTTTTTTGCACTCGGGACTTAGGGTAAGGGGTAAAATATGGGTTTTGAGCGCTAGGGGGGAGGTTATTAATCTGGCCAGGTGTCAGATTAATCCCTGTTATGACTCGGATGGGCTAAAAACAGCCCCAGATGGACTATTTTTTCCCTAGACTATATATATATATATATATATATATATATATATATATATATATATATATATATATATATATATATATATATATATATTGCCAGGGTGGGGATATTTACATAGGGGAATTTTATATACAAAGTTTTAGTAGGGGAAAGAGGAAAAACTGATAGGGAGTTATATACTACTATTAATAGTTAATATGAAGGTGATCAGCAGGCGCTAAGGTCAGGGACCTTAGGCTAAATTTTGGGGAAAAGAATTTGCAAAGAGATGAAGTCCTTGAGTGAAGCAGATCTTCACCAAGGCAACTGATATGGATGATGATAAAGCTAAGAGGAATCAAGCATATCTTGACCTCTTTGGGGAAATTAGTAAGTGACTTGGGGAATTAGAAGAAGGGGAAGTTAGTGATGTCCAGCTTTGATCTCTTTCTGAATGAAAACTGCCTGCAATGTGATCTGTAGAGATAAAACACAGTTTGAAACAAAAAATTGATCATGAATCAGCTTTCTGCAACCACAGCTACCTACCCATCCTACTTTCCTAACATTTTTTCTTCTTTTCTGATTTGGGTGCACTTAGACTTGTAGACCTAGAATTACAATTTTTCTTTTGAATGCTTCCTATCTAAATCTACACTTATTTCTACCAGGGTCCAGATTAAACAGTTGGGTCCCTTTGATTCTCTACCTATCTACAAAATCTGCCAAGGTTAAACTGTTTGGACAGATGCATTCTCTATATTCTACAACAGGAAATTGAAACCTAGGGAGACCAAGATTAGACTGTTTGGACCTCCCTTAAATAAAGAATTCTTCAAAACTAGGACAACTCCTCAAAAATGGAATCAGCAGTGACATTTGGACCAACACACTTCATGGCTTTCTTCTTTGGTCTCATCTGGAAATATGGAACACTGCAGCTTGCAAAGTATGACATATTTGGCATGTAGAGATGTCAATCATGAAAGATGATACCCTGTTGCAACAGGAGGCTAACACTGGTTTCATAACATAACATCAATCTTGACAATGGGAAATCCTTTGGCGTTCATGCTACTGCAACCCTGCAACTTCCCAAGTGTGCATGTTGTTCACAATTGATGCTATGCTTTATTTATTTATGTATTTTTTTTTGGTTGAAATTATTCCATGTATAGATAGCCTCTGTGACATCCTTGGTCATCCTACCATTTTAAGACCAGGTGAAGAAATCACAGGTTATAGTTGAATATAGTTTAACTTGGAGGTTCTTAGAAGATTCATTTGTGAATTGAGTTGCTGCAAATAAGATTCTTATCTTCATTTAATGAACTATGTCAAATACCTTGGTTATATTTATAGTTTTGTTGAGTCAATGGTTAGTGAATGGCTTGATAAAGACTTTGTTCTTGACCTGGATTCCCCTGGGATGACAACAAATAGAAATTGTAGACATCAATAATATAATTAATGCTCCTATCAAACTATGCCTCAGTTACCGAGGGTACTAAATGTATTGTTATTTCTTTATCTAGTTTGTAAATTAATCTGTGCAGAGGGAAAACAGAGCTTTGTAGATCCCCCTCTCAATCAGATCGATCCTAAAATGAATGTGATTATTGAGAAAGAAAAGCAGTCGAAATTCAATGGCTTGGAACTTATTTCTTCTAAAAATTTTACATCCTTGGCGATTATGGAAGCTATTGGATCATGTCTAACAAATAAGTATTAAAAAAGAATCCCTGGTAAGAGGTAAGTGCCTGGAGATATAACTTGGAATGTGAAGAATGGCACCATCATGATTGTGATTGTGGTTGAGCTGCTTGGTAGTTTCTTCTTGCCACTTGGTATTTTTTTCTTGTTAAACTCAGTTTCTCTTAGTTTTTGGACCTGTACTTTTTAGTTTGAATGTTTGACATGTGTGTAATGGTTTCTGGGTTCAGGATTATATTGTAGAGACCCATAGTTGTTGCATGAGTATCTGTTATCACAATGAAGGATACAGTTGTTGGACACTTTTATATATTTATTCACTACTGTGTTGGGTTGGGATTTCTGCCATGTAGATAATATGCTGGCAATGAATTCATTGACCAAAGTGGTGGCTTTGCTAGTAGAGGGCCTTAGAAGCATTCCCTCTTTGCAACAGTACATGGGGTGTTAATTTTCAACCATTATCTTAATCCCCAGCTAATTTTCCTATTTATAAAACTCTCATCCAACCACATCATTGCACTATGGTGTGAATGGTTCTAAACTATGAAAATCCTTTGATAAGATTATCATTCCTATTTGGGCATGTAACATGTGAAAAAATTCTTTACAACATTTACGTTTGGACTTACCACATGGAGGGCATCTGTCTCATGGATTCATGAAAGCAAAAAAGCGAATATCTGCTACATCAATTTACTTTGAATCAATGCCATATCATCTAGATGAGTCCATAGGTGAGCTCGCATTTCCAGCCTAATAATAATTAGGAGGGAAATAGTTCCATGATTGACAAATATTGAACCAATATTTTGGGGAAGTGTTCAAAGTGTTAATGGTTGGGATTTTCTTCTTAGGTTATAGGATTCATTGACTATGAGATGCTTGAGAATAATTCCACCCTTTTTAGGATCAAGCTTATCATCATTGGTGTTAGTGCATATCCTCGAGATATTGAGTACCCTCACATGAGGCAGGTATTGAAGCTGGGTATTTCTATAGATCTTATAATGGCAGTCCTTTCAAAAATTCTCTTTCTAGCAACATTTATTCTAGCAGATTTTATTAATATGTTATTATAGCATGTAATATTGGATTTTTTTATGATTTTTAGTACTAAAAAGTTTGTGGTTTGGGAAGATTTCCAATACAGTTGGGGCATAATTAATTATGGACATGGCACACATAAGTGGTCTCATCATTGCTTCTATAATGGCCAGTCCATTTGATTTTTGTGACGTAGTAACAACTATAATGCACAAGGTGAGTTGATGCTATTAATTTTCCCTACGCTTCACCCTTTTGATTAAAAATATGACTATATTAGATGCATATTTTTTTGGATCTATCTTAATGCTATCTATCTATGCCATTCCCCCCTTGTAGAAGAAAAATAATCCCATTAATTTTCAAGAAATGGTGAAGAACTAAAACAAATATGTCATTCCCATCATAGGAGGAGTGGTTATAGAGTTAAGAGGTGTATATTTTCCTTTTGATTCTCTTTCATGTTCTTTGATTCAGTTTCTTGTTTTCATTTTTTTATGTTTTCTCTGTTTCTTATCCCTACTAGATCAAAGCTTTGATGAAACTCATTATTGTTTGTCAATTGTTTCGCATTTTTTCTTTCATTTTTATCTCTTTGATATTTTTCATTCTGAAATATTTTTGGATTGGAGGGTTGTGATTTTTAGTCTTTATGAGGTCCTTGGGGAGGCATGATATTCTTCAGTAAGGAACTAGTATTTAGGGTTGACCTAGATACAACCATCAACAATGTAGTTTTTCCAGGGTTACAAATCAATCTGAGTGCTCCTTCCTTTCATCCATCATCCATATTGTTCTCCTACTCAGTAATATCATAATATTGGATATATCGATTTTTTGTATCATTTCATTTCTAAAAGATACATGAAATAATTTGTGGCTTTCTAGGGAGGACCACATAACCATACCATATAAGGGTTGGATGTTTGTTTAAAACATGTTTTTACTGCAGAGTTCAAGGCCTATCAAGTACAGGTGTAGCACTCTCACATATTTAAGATTCTGTAAAATTCATCCATGTGAATTATTTTTTGAAGTATTTTGTTTCTTATCAAAGGTAAAATAGTTTTAGTAAGTTGTAGCAAATTGTGGAGCCCTTGCAAAGAGCCCAATGGATTTGGGTTACAATTTGGTGTCTGGTGGTAGTGAAAATCACCTAGTTCTAGTTGATTTGAGGCCCTTGGTAAGGATCCTCTGTTCATATGTTGGAGTACACAACCTACTTGTATATTGATCTCTATTGGATTTAGCTGGTTGAATGTAACATGGTATATAATAATGGGCTTGGACAAGGCATCGATGGTGCAAGAGTAGAGGACGTTTTGGATGTTGCTTCTACCACACTGAATGAGAATTTTTTACCAGGTTACGTGAATTTTTTCTTTGTATATTTAGATGTAAGGGATTCATTTATTTTCATTTCTCTATGGGATGATATAGCTTACTTTCATACCTTACATTTTCAGGTGATAAAAGTGTTATGGTTCCTAGTGGTATATGCATAGGGACTCTTGAATTAACCACTCGTGGTCTTCTTCAAGATGACTTTATTAAGGTTACAGATTTTTTCCATGAGGGGGTGAAGATAGCCATTAAGGCTAAGGGCTCTGTCAAAATTACCAAATTAAAAGATTTTATAGAATTTATTAAGTCAGACAATTTCCAGCTACGAAATAGCATTGTTGATCTCAAAAAGCATGTTGAATCATTTGCTAGCCAAATTCCATTGTCTGGTGTTGGCACTGAAAATCTTAGTTAGGGATATGACATGCTCACAAGCTCAGAAGTGTCCTTTATTAACTTTTAGGTTGGGCTTCATTGACGATAACCAGGTTGGTAAGATTTGGTTCCATGTGTATACTATATTGATGAATAATGTTTTACATGAAATTTGGTCTGAATTTATGTGCTTTCCCATTATTGGCATTAACAAATTCTATTCAGATGTGTTGGATGTTGGGTTTTCCATTTTATTTATTGGCAATTATGTATGACTCTCTTTTTGTTCATCATACGATTCTTTTTTTGTACTACTAAAATTTTCTTGAAAAGTCGTCAATAAAGTATCATAAAATACTTTGCAACTGCTAATGAGAGAGTTCTTATGGGAAAAGAAAGGTTACCATGCAACAAATAAACTGCACGTTTGTCCTCCATCTATTGTTTCTGAAAGCCTTAGTGGATATTCTAATTAGGTAAAATGCTATATAGATAGCTTCACTTTTGAAGTTAGAGAAGACCATGAGCATGCTTAAGGAAAAATATTTTTTCAGGAACAATATCATGCAGATGTCATCATAATCAGTGCTTAGGTTCTCACAGTAGTCTTGGAATTTGACTACATGTTCTTTGGTGGTTTAGTCCCCTCATTGTCAAATGTGGCAAATGTTTGGCATACTTCAGTTGGAAATCATGTAGAGCCCCTTGTAAATCAACGGGGTGATAACAAGCAGTCACCCAAGTATTCATGGGTGGAGGAGCTAGTGGAGAAGGAGGAGAAGGGGATAAATGTTGGTACAAAGAGGCCAGAGGGTTGTTCAATGGTGTAGATGGAAGAGGGAAGGATGGCCTACTAGACTAAGAAGAAGACGATGGAGCTTGGCTCACGAACTCGAGTTGAGAGAACAGAGGATTCTCATATCCTGGGATTTGTTGAAAAAGGGTGATTCTTCCTGAACTCATCAAGGTGTCTCCTTCTGTTAGCTATCATGGATAGCAACTCAAGGTCCTCTAGAGGAGAGTGACTGACATCAAACATGGATGTAGTATAACTCCAGGGAGTATCTAGATTGGAAGGGAATCAAAATACAAAAGACCAAAAATTTAGTTGTACAAATTCATAAATATATTTATAATTAACTTCATACGAAAACAATAAGGCATGTTTGATGGAGTACCTAGACAGCGAAAAATGTTCACTTCCATTACAAGCTCAAATCCTCAGTGGTTGTCATTGTCCAGGGGCATTGGGATTTGGTTGTCCTTGCTCATCCTCTTGTGCCAATACTTCCCAATTATGGTAGAGTTATTGGTGTGTTCAAGAAACTTGCAAGGATATTTCATATAAACCATTTAATACACTGCTTTGATCAACCAAACCAAAAAGAATATATGGTTTAACAGGGCCAAAATTAGTCATCCACTGATTTAAACTAGTTGCTCCCTGACCATGATGCCAAAAGAATGTTGGTACTCAAATCATCCCCACATATGAATGAAATGAATATACATTCAATGATGACTAAGGATTCCTTTTTCTCTAGGTGCTACGACTAACATCCTATGCAACATAGGGGGTAACCCTGATAACCAATTATATGGTTTTCAATAAAAAAATAAAATGAGGTTAGATATAGATAATTTTACATTGTAGTAAATCACAACATTAACAAAAGTGAGTAATAAAACTTTATTTCAATAACAGCCTTGAAAGTAATATCCTAATGGTACGAAGAAGATAATACATGAATAAGGAACAAGTAAGTGGAGAGCTGAAAGAAAGAAAATAAAAACAATAAAAAGTAAAAGCAAAACAAAAACTACTAGATACGAGTCATTTCAGTATTAAATAAGATGTATATAACAAGTACATACATTATTAATATTCTACTTTAAACCTTTGCATATAGACGCATTCAATAGTAAATATTGAAACTAGAATCTACAATAACAAAGTAAAACTTTATGCTTTTTAAAACATAAGCACTATTACACGGAACAAAAGATCACAGCATAACATTTTTTCAATTGCTAATATAGAACATTGTTTATTGCTAAGTTAAAGACAAGCTATCAATTAACAGCAATCAAGCATAAATCATTTAATCCTACATTCAATAACATACATATCGGAAGACTATAACCAAGTGCGTGAACTTCTAAACGAGGACAAGCCTCTGATTTAGTTTCTGCAATGGTAATCAAGAGATAAAAATAAATAAACAAACTATGCTTCTTCAAAACGTAAGGATCAATTTCAGAGATGTAACATAAAACTGTGTATCTTGTATAGCCAGCGGAATAAAATTAGAAATTTTACCCTTCTGTCAACCACCCCCCCATCATGGGAAATAGGGTTCTAAATAATAGTTTAAAGAGTAATTGTCTTGGAAACTGTCTAAAACGTTACTGATTCAAATTCAAATTAAAATAAAATAATTTTTGAATGGAATAAATATTTGTTGCGGAACTTTTGCGGTTTAGAGTATTTGAATTTTTTCATTGAGCTTGTAAGGGAGAACGAGTGAGCTCCATGCATCGTGATAGTTGGCACTTGCATGGTAATCAAAGGGATTTCCGCCCAATCATCTAGTCGCTCTATCACGGACTGCATTGACTGCACTGGCTGGATGACTTGTGACATGGAAGAGACCTGCTCTAGCGCAGTATGTGGTTTAAAGTGTCTCTTCAACTTAGTGTATTTGTCCCATTCCGTAGTAGACAACCAAGGCACCTTATTATACTTAGTAATTAAAACTACCAGTCGAGATATGATCTAGTATCACGCATTTTCAAGGTTATGTATAATTTTATCCATTCCGGTTAGGATGGTAAAATCCCTGCAGAGACCATTTACAACTATATATGAAGAGACTGCTCTTCACTCTGCATAACCAAACATCCCAAATTATGCTTTCTATTCTTCAGTTGATTAGAAAATTTTTCCTACGATACCATCCAATTATCATTCCCCTACAATGAAGGAATTCCAAACCTCCTAAGATAGTTCAATTTAGTCATGAAATCATTTATTTTTTTAGTAGTCTTTTTGAATTCATCTCGCATTACTTGCATAGCTCCCTATTTCTCTCTTAGAATGCAGAGGGAAATAATGCAGTCATCTGGAATGATAATATACTCCTCCCAAACTGTCATCTTCTAATGTGTTGATGAGCTTAATGAGGAAGTCGACATCCTTCAATGTTTCATCAAGGGTTGTGGTAGTTCTTTTTTCCTCCAGGATTGCATTTTTCATTATGCCCTTCTCACAATTTGTGAGGATCTCTACATAGGATTTAACCATGGTAATTTTCTTCCATATCTCCCTCCATATCTCCTCTTTGTCTTGCACTAACACTTACCTTCCTAGTACATAAATTCGAATTTCTTCTTGAATGAACTTTACTTTGTCATGCTTGTTCTTCAAGGCACCTTGGATCTGCTGAATTTCCTCATTCTTTCGGCCTACGAATTTCTCCATCCTATGCTTAGATATTTCTTTCTCTACTTTGGCCAAGTTTGTCTCTTGCTCCAGCTGGGTTATTTTGATGTGAAATAGTTAAGGATCTTCAAACTTCGATGTTTGTGCAAAATTAATAGCTTTATCGATTGAAGCCTTTTATTCTGCCAAAAGATTAAGATGTCATTCCTCTTTTTCATGATTTTTAGCTCTCAAAATCTCCAACCTTTTGAGACCATTTTGTCGTTCTCCCTGTTTAAGTCATAGGGCCACTTTCATTTCCTAGAGGTGAGATTCAACTTCTTCTTTCCTTTCGAAAGCCTAAATCAAGACGTGAGGATCATGATCGGGGATTTTAAGGATCGACTGAAGGGATTTGATATCCTTTTCTTTCTCCTCCAACAACTTCTTAATAGGCCCCATATCTTTGGGTTGGATAAATTATCGAACGATTATATCCTCCAGCTCCTATATTGGTTTTTTTTTGTTTTCAAAGCCATGCGTGCCATTTGTAACTTCTCAGACACCTTGTCAAGCATTTCTTGCATAATTTTGTTCCCAATTGTGGAAACGAGTAATATTTGGGCCAAAATTTCACTTTCATGTCGATGTAGGTTGATGACATCCATATTTGACACTCTTCCCAAGTTGATGGTTAGTTAAGAGATCCTAAAGCCCAACATCTGTTGATTCTTCCCAATATCTGGCTGGATGAATGTAAGGTTTGAAATGCTCGTCATGACATCAGTAACAAAGATGAATCAGGGTCCACCTATGCGAATCACATATTTAACTGTTGAGGTTCCCATTGACTCAGATTGTTCTGAGAATACGGATGACTCGACACCAGTTTCCATTATTTTCTTTTTCTTAGTGAAGGCATGCTTAATGTTGAGGGCTTTTATTCCTAAGTCCTTGGGATTTATCTCATCTAAGGTCTATTGGATTTCTTTGTCCAACTCTTCAATTTCCTATTTGAATATGTCAATGTCCATGTCATCTTCCCTTGGCTTCACTCACCATGACACCTTGGATGGAATTAAGGCCTATGATTTTCTTTTGGATGTAGGAGTAGTGGGAAATGAAACCACAAGATATGCATCCCCTTCGAGTATTTGTAATTTTGAATTTATTGAGAAAATTTAGGTAGTGGTCTCTATCATTCGTGTAGATGGCATTGAGTGTATAGAATCACTGATAAGAGTTGTGATGTTGGATAAATTTTCTACTTCTGGCCTTTTCTCATAAACATAAGTTGATAATCCAACCTTCTTCAAAGCTGAGATGATCTCGACAAGATCATAATGCAAAAGCATATATTGCATTTTTATTTCTAGCAATCAAAGGAAAAATAGTGTATGGATAACTAAACAATGACCCGTTTTTCTTGGAAACAAAATGAAATTCATTTACTATAATATTTTTTCTAAGGAATTCATAAGAAAATAATAATGGTGACACATACTTAGGTAACTGAAAGGGCTGCTTATCGAATCTGTATAAGAAAATTATAGTGTAATCAGGAAATAAAATCCATCTTCCACTGCTCTGCTCTTCTGTCAATCTTAACATTTTAATTTGATCTTCTAAAAGCCTGTTTACCTCATCTTACATTAACTGCAAAGAATTTGGTGCAATTTGAATTCACATGGGGGACATGCTAGTGATAAATTGCATCAGACCATAGGAAAAAATATTTCTCCCCATGTTCAGCATTCGTAATGCTCAGGAGAAGCTTAGAAGATAAAAAATAAGAAGGTTAATTAAAAAGAACAAGATGAATGAGATATGAACTATGGCAGAAAGAACTAAAAGGAATAGTCATAGATAAATCAACTGTAAGGGCTCGGGTCAAGTATTTTAGCAAATTTATGGCTTGAAGATCGAGTTGAAATGTAATGACTCATATACCTAGGAAAATTGACTCATCCATTTTTGTATCATTGGAAAAACCAAATATGAACGAGAGGAGGGAAGTTAGAGTCTGGAAGAATGTCTTCACGGGCTACGTAGGTATAGGAAAGAGAAGTTTCAATTCAGGGTTTGGGTTTTCGAATAGGGTCGTTAAAAATTCAAGCTTGTCACTCACTTCCCATGTGATGAACTTGTGGTCTAGCCCTTTGTCGGTTATGTCGATTCTCTAGGAAATGATCCCTAGCATTTTCACAACTATTTCCACATCCAAATTCAAAAAAAAAGTTACAGCTAGACTTAAAGAAGAATTCTTGTTGGTCATGCTCATACTTATTTGCTAATAATCAAAATGAAATGGGGTTGAAGTGGACATGAGGTAGAGTTGGATGCAAAACCCCAAACTTCAGTAAACACATATCTTTGCTAGGTACAATAGACGAGAGGGTAAGGTTTCCTTTAAGGGTAATAATGTGTGTGAGACACACTTTCGTGTCTTGAACCATAGACAACTCGTTAACCAGAGCCTCCTTCCTAGACGACTCAGACATCATATAGTTATGTCATTAAATTACTAGCCAACAAGAGGAAAACAAGCTAGGGTGACTTACTGCGTGGAAGAGACATAGCTTCTTGGATAAGACTTGTTTCACATCTGCACTCAACCATGGATTCACTCCTCTAGAGGACATGTAGGAGTGAGGAAAAAATAATGAATGAATAAAAGGTTGGTGGAAATTAATGTTAAATGGCAATTATGATGATAATTAAATATTGTAGAATCGATCTTATGATTGGGGCAGCTCTGGTTCTAGGGTTCAACTAAGCAAGTGACAGAGGGCAACAAGCATCCATGGAGACATAGGGAGGAGGGAGCTCCACTCCCTCCTAGAGTAATATAGTAGCAAATAGAGGGAGAGGAGGGAAAAAGAACAAACCTCCACAGCCCTTGGAGGTCAAGGAAAAAAACACAGAAACTCAGAAGGTGGAAGGCAGCAAAACCAATGCAGATCAATGGGCCAACAAAGAAGACTATCAGGAGGAGAAAGAGGAAGACAGATGTCAAGGATCAGAGAATAGAGATAAGATGGGGCCCTATAAACCCAAGAACATAAAAAAACCTTGATTTATTCTCAATGATCTAGTTCTGCAAGCGCATAGGGATCACATGGCTAACTATGCCATCATATGCAAATTTATGGGAATTTGGCCATCAGAGAAAGCATTTTACACCTAGATAAAATACAATTGGAAACCAAATGGGGAGTTAAATATACATCTTGGATCCAAAGGTTTTTTCACTGTGGTGTTTACGAACATGGAAGACAGAGACAAAATTTTTGAAGGAGGACCATACTTCTTTGTAGCTATTGGTCTCTATATGTGACCATGGATGACAAACTTTGTGCCAGAATGAGAAATATTCACTTCAGTACCTGCATGGATTCGACTATACTCCTTACCTTTATATTACTGGATGCCAGAATCGTTAAAAGCTATAGGCAATAAATTAGGTCATTTTGTTAGTGTCAGCCTTTCCAGCCTTTCTCCAGTGATCAAACATGCTCTTACATGATTTTAAGGTGTCAAGGTCAAATCTTATCATTTCAGTGAGTCTTCAAGTAAAATTTGGTCACTAGGCATTAGGTCTAGGGTTTTCTTTCACTCCTTTCAAAGTTGTCCAAATTTCGGTCTATGTCACTATTCAGCTGAGACTACCATCATTCATAGGGTTGTCATCATCATGTCAAGTTCCAATGGGTCATTTTACACCTTGTTCATGCTTCAGTTGCACCTAGGTAAGGTCATTTCCCTCTCCTAGGGTTTTGAAGACAATTTCTCTTGGATGGTCAAATCATTAGAAAAAATTGTATTCGGATGTTCATACACCTTCCCCTATCCTTAATGTACCTTATTAAACACTTCCCATCACTGAGATTCCCAAAATTCCTCATTTTCGCACAAACCCTAGTTTCTTGCTACAACTTGGCAATTTTCAAGGCTAGGCCTATGTTTTTCCCTTTTGGACCCCTTCCCCTCACTCAATTTCTAAGATTCCACTTTCCCCTACTTCCTAACATCCCTCCCTACTTCCCAAAATTTCCTCAAGAATTTAGAAGCTCCCTATCCCCTTCATTTCGCTTCATTTTGACACATATCTTGTTCCACACATCGTGGTAGGTTTCACTCAAATGATGTTTCTGAGCAATAAAAGATGAATTTTTGAAAACTGAGAGAGTTTTTTGTCCAAAACAGGCCAAGGAAGAAAAACCTCCTTCACTTTTTACACAGGTGTCATGGTTTTAGATAAATGTCAAAAATACAATTGCCTCAGGAGAATTGCTGCACCTCTAAAGTGACCTTGGGAAACTCAAGTTTCCTCATAGCTTGGTTGGCCAACTAATTTTCTTGATGAGTCAAATGATAACTAGATAACAATATATTTCCAATGAGCTATCATGAGCTCAATTTGCAGTTGCGGAAGACATTCAAAAGTTGACTGCAACAGCACTCTGCCTTGAGGCAGCCTCATTTGGCACATTTTGACCAGTCTTGGGAGATTTGAATTTTGATAGGGAAAATGAACACCAAATTGACAAATTCTAGTTGGTTTGGAAATTAGACTCAAATACCTTTCCAACCATCTATATTGCACGAATTTTTGACACCTGGAAGGCCTCCAAAATTCATCTGGAAAAAGGCGCGGTGCACTGCGGAGGCGCGGCGCACTTGGAGAAATTTTCCAGTGTACATTTACACTAGCGCGGCGCACTGGGGAGGCACGGAACACTGGGCTAAAAAACCTAAAATTCACTCAAAAATCTCTCCCAAATTGCAAAATTTTCTCAATCTTCTTATGTTCAAGTAAGTTAACATTTCTCCTATGACCAATGAATGAGTTACCTTGGTGTTTATGGTGTTTTAGTGAGAAAAAATTCAAACCCTACCTCCTTGCAATTTTTCCTCAAAAACAATTGCTAAGGGTTTGAAATTTGAGCTTTTTCTGTCAAGTCTACTTCATCACTCCCTCCCTGATTTATTTTCCAATTTCATAAACCCATTCCCTAACCCCATATCCCTAATTCTCATTAATCGCTATATCCCTAATTCTCATTATCCCAAACCCTAGCTACATGTTCCTAAATCCTAATTGTTCTCTCAAAATCTAAAAACTATCCCTAAAACCATTCTATTCCCAAAATTCCAGTCAGCAGCATTCCTAAAACCCCTCTTACCCTCTCCCTCCATAGTCCCACCTATCACTGTTCCCCTTGGTGGCAAAGGTCAAGGCACACCATGAAATCACCTATTTTGCATCAAGACAGTTCAAGGCAGCTCCAAGACATTTCATCCACTAGTAGAGATGGCATATGATCTGTCATATGATCATAAGGAGGAGACCCAAAGTGATTCACCAACAGAAGTACATGCACCCAGGAGGCCTCATAGAGGTGGCAAAAACATAAAAAAAACCGCCAAGCTGCCCAAAGAAGGAGGGTGGAGTTCACTTCGCTTGAGCAAGAAATCAACGCTGATCGAGAGTCTTGGCTCGAGAGAGTCAAAATCCACTTAGAGAGACTATTGGATAAGGCTGATAAGGATCATTCATTGTTGAGACACATGGATTTCCAGTACATGGCACGGAACAAGGTCTGCAAGGCACGAATCAAGAAGTTAAAGGCAAAATTGAGGAAGGCAATAAGGAAGCAAAAGAGGCAAAGGGAGCTTGATCGTCTTGAGATATTGGCCGAAGCCTCTTTAGCCGAGCATAACACTTAATGAAGAAGCTCCAACCCAAATTTCAAGAAATTTGGGACATTTTTGGCATTTTGGAAAATTTTGGTACAAAAAACAGGGTTTTTCTCCCTATGCGCCGCGCCACCTGGCGCACAATTTTTCTAGGGAGCTCCAAACTGAAAAACGTTTATATTTTTGGATTTGGCATGAAAAATCGTGACTTCTGGTGCATGGCCAAGAATTTTTGGCAAGTTTTGAGTTCTCAAGAGGTCAAAAACACTCAAACAAATGACCTCACTTCCCCTATTTTGACACATAGGAAGCAATCTTGGGAGATTGAAGTTTTGGAGGGGAAAATGGGCACCAAATTCAGAAATTCCACTTGGGTTGGAACGTAGATAGGTAGGGCTTTCCAATGCACTATCTTGGGCTCAATTGGGACTTAAGGAAGTGACTTAAAATCAGCTCCAAAGTGGCGTGACACATACAGATTTAGGTGCGGTGCATAGAGAATTTTGGCTTGTGTTTCACTGTTCAGCTCAACAATTCGCCCAGTTTTGACCAGTTTTGCTTCTTGAAGTTATTATTGACTTTTCATGATGTAATTTGATAACCATGATTTAATATTGGCACATTTTTACTTGTTATAAAAGATTCATTCACCAAAAAGTGAAATGTGAGTGAATGAATCAGTTTTCTAGCATATAGGGGTAAGTTGTTTGACTACCTAGTTTTGAGTTCCTTGTTTGGAATTGGTTCAAACAACTCCTAGAATGATGAGCTCGACCCCTAAAGGAAAAGGATTTCTTTGGCATATCATTGTACATTCTATCTCTGCATTTTTGGCTAAGGAGAGACCAGGGTTTTGCAGTGCCACTGTTTGGGATCCATGTGGCTTTATGTTTTGATGGTGTGCTTCTCTAAGTAATTGTAAGTTCATTAGTGTTATGTGTATCATTTTCCTCTCTTTTCTTCTGAATTTTAACAAATGAGTGATTAAGGTGGAATCCATTAATTGTTATGCTCTGCCTTTGAATTTGTTTAAATTTCCATGTTTTCATTTGTTTAAGGAGAATTATTGAGACACAATTGCTCTCCTTAGCTCCTCACCAGTCATATCTATTCATTCACTCAATTTAAAGCATCAAAATGATTTCCTTCCTTGCCCCAATCAGAACTCTGCAGAAACTGTGCCTCATCCCCGAGCCCAATTTTCCTTTCCCTATTTCCAACACAAAACCCTCAAAAACTCAAATCAAATCCTTTGCACTTAATACCTAGCCTAAAATAAGTTTCTAAATCAGTCATCTCGAGCCCCATCACTTGTTTTTTGCCGAGATTGACCCGGAGAGAGCCCTCTCCTGTCCTCGTAGGGCTAGCTACGAGGCTGAGCGTGGTTTGATGTGGACCTAGAACCTTGTCTTTTCAGCGTGAGACAAATCTAGGCTCTAACACATTTCTTAAAAATTTTAGAGGCAACTCTAAGGGGAAAATATACATCCTATGCTTGTATATGTGTGGAGATGGACCTATCAAGAGTCCTTACAGATGAGGTCATTCTGGAAGTCTATGATGAGGAATGGGTTCAAGCAGTTGACTATGAGAATATCCCGTTCAGATGTCACAAATGTCATGAGAATGGGGATCTATCCTGAGACTGTCCTCTCAATAGAAGGGAGGAAAAACTAAATACCAATAAAGGAAAAGACCAGATAGGCTTCACCAAAGTAGGAGGAAAAGGAAAATGAGGAGGAAGAAAGACACAAAATAACCCTAGTGTGAATGATAAAACAAAAAGTTACAACAGTTTTGAGATCTTAGGAGAAAAAGAAGCTGATGGAGGTGATAAAGAGAGTACAGAAAATCAGACAGCAAGGGGGAAAGAAAAAGAGACCAGCATGGAGTACACTCAAGAATAGAATGAACACACAATGGACGCTTTGAGTACCATGGAAATGGAAAAAGGCCAGGAAATGACTCAAAGTGAAAGTGGTACAGAGGATCAAGATTTACAGGAGATCCTGGAAAGGGAGAACCTAGAGGTGGAAAACTTTCTAGAACATGGAGGCAACTTGGGAATAAACTCCATCCCTCAGGAGGACGTGGACAAGGTCTAACAGATATTCCTTAACAAGGAACATCCAACAGCTATAGGAGTAAAAAGAGGACATGACAACCAAGAAAACAAACGGACTTCCTCAATAGGATTAATAACAAGAAAACTAACAATTAGAATCTGGGCAAGAGGGGAGGAAGAAAAAGATAGAAAGAACTACTACCAGAGTGTGGCAAACTCATGATTGATTCAGGAAGGATGAAAGACCTTTCTAGTTACTCCCTTAAAACCTCACCTCACTGAAAATCACAACGTAGAACATTAGAGGACTAGGAAGCAGAAGAAAACAAAGGAATCTAGGCAAAAGAATCAAAGAGGAAAAAACTGACATAGTATTCATATAGGAAACAAAATGTTCAGTAGAGAGGATCCGTGAAAAACATAGAAAATGGGTAAATAGATATGAATACCTTGAAGTTAAGGAAAAAAGTTCTTCTGGTGGTATTCTCACTCTTTGGGATCCACAAAAATTTGGTGTGATTGATGCGGAGGCATCCAAACACCACCTTTCTTTGATTTTCCAACCGGTGGGTGACAGACAATGTGACATGATCACCAATATCTATGGTTTGCAACCAATGGAGGACAAACTTCGACTCCTCACAACACTAGAGGATATGAAGAAGAGATACCCAACTCTACCCTGGATTCTTGGAGGTGATTTTAACATAACAAAATCACTCATGTAGAAGAAAGGAGGAACTAGAACACTTGGTAGAGACTAAATTTCCTTCCAAAACTTCATTGCCAATATGAAATTGGTTGATATGGAAACAAGCAATGGAATCTTCACTTGGAATAAAAAAAGAGGGGGCCCTACCCAAGTGGCCTCAAAATTGGATAGATTTATGGTTTCAAAGGAACTTCTTCTCAGGGGAAGCAACATTACTTCACCCATACTACCTTTTGGGGGTTTAGATCACTGGCCTATCCAATTGGAAGCTTCCCTTTCTGGCAAACCAAGGAACACCCCCTTCAAGTTTGAGAATGCTTGGCTCACACATTCAGATTTTCTCACAAACATTGAAAAATGGTGGAAGGAAGAGCTTCACCTTCAAGGTACAAAGATGTTCCTTCTTCACTGCAGGCTCAAACACATTAAAGGCAGACTCAAAGAGTGGAATAAAAAGGAATTTGGTAACATCTTCAAAGCTAAAGGAGAGGTGGAAAAGAAACTAAAGGAAATAAACCAGATTCTTATCACAGAAGGCTATACAGATGAAAGGAAAGAGATGGCAGAGTCACTCCAGCAGGAGTGGGACAACAGATGCCTTCAAGAGGAAATACTCTGGAGATAGAAATCCAGAGTACAATGGATTAAAGAAGGGGAGAGAAACACCAAATTCTTTCACAAATCCACCATAGCTCACCGAAACAACAATAGAATTGTGAAACTTACAGATCAACATGGAATAGAGAGAAACACTCATGAAGAGATGGAGAAGGTTCTACTCCAGCATTTTCAGAAAATTGCTGAGGAAACCTTGGAAGATGGATACTAGTTTATGGAAAAATACACTTAGAACATCCCTAAATTGGTTACCAGAGAAGATAATTTCAATCTCAATAGACTGTAAGAGAGGAAGAAATTGAGGAAGTTGTGAAAGATATGTAAAATGGGAAAGTACCAGGCCTGGATGGCTTTAATGTGGACTTTTTCAAAGATTGTTGGAGGATAGTGAAATAGGACATCCTGGAGGTAGTGGAAGACTCTCGAATATCTAAGAAAGTCTTAAAGGCACTTAATGAATCTTTCATAGATTTAATCCCCAAACAGGAGAAGGCCACCTCTCCAGAAAGATTTTGGCCTATCTCATTAGGCAATGTGATATACAAAATTATATCCAAAGTCATTGCCAACCATCTCAAACCTCTCCTCCCAACCCTAGTGTCAAAGGAAAAAATGGGCTATGTGGAAGGAATACAAATACTCGATAATATAATTCAATCACATGAAACAGTTCATTCACTCATTACCAACAAACAGGCAGGAATGATAATGCAACTGGACATAGCAAAGGCCTATGACAAACTTAGATAGTCATACATAAGAGCAATTTTAAAAGCCTATGGCTTTGACTACAGTTGGGTTAAATGGGTTATGGCGCTAGTTACCACAGCTAGCTATTCAATTCTTAATGGCTCTCCTTCCAAAACCTTCATGCCTTCTAGAGGTCTCAGGCAGGGAGATCCTTTTTCTCCTTTCCTTTTCATTCTAATTATGGAAGGGTTATGAAGAGATATCAGAGCTGCTAAGGAGGAAGGGAGAATTCAGGGTTTGTGACTCACTCAAGGTGGGGACACGGTGGCACATCAACAATTTGTGAATGACACTATGCTTTAGGGCACACCCACTGTCAAGGAAGCCAAAGCATTCGAATAGATTCTGAGTGAGTTTGCTAGGGAAACAGGCACATAGGTAAGTCTCACTATATCAAAAATTTTCTTTTTCAATATAGATATTTCAATTCAAAAAAATCTTTCCAAAATTTTGGGCTTTCAAAAGGAATCACTGCCTGTGAAGTACCTGGGAGTTCCTCTCACTGACAAACCGCTTCACAAGGATATCTGGGAGCCTGTTCTTAATAAGCTAAAAGATAAGATCAGTAAATGGACAAACAGAGCCCTAAATCTAGCAGGGAGACTGATTCTCACTAAGGTTGTCCTCCAATGTATCCCTATCTATATGCTATCTACCATTCCAGCACCAGCCAGTGTAATTACCAATATAAGAAACATTCAAAGAGACTTTCTCTAGGGGAAAGGTAAAGAAAAGAAGAAATGGTCCCTTGTGGCATGGGACAGAGTATGCAAACCTAAGTCCTGTGGTGGCTTGGGTCTTCATGACACAGGAACTCTGAATAGAGTTCTTGGTGCCAAAATCTGGTGGAGATGGCTGAAAGAAATACAAGCCCCCTGGGCGCAACTCTAGAAGTAGAAATATGCTAGCGAATGGCAGGAGAACAATCTAATCAGAATGATAGGACAAGTTAAATGTTCTGTAATTTGGAACAGGGCATGGGAGAATAGGGCCCTAGTCCAAAATCATAGTTTCTGGGAGATCAGGAACAGGAACCTGGCTTGGTTGTGGGAGGACAACTGGAAACAGAAGGACAATCTCCGAAGTGAAGAATTAGCAGACATTCACACTAATACCATCAACAAAGGACTAAGTTGTGTAAGTGACTATTGGGAACATTCAAGGAACAATGGGAAATGGAGAACTTGGAAAATTCCAGATTACAGTGGAATGGACATGCTGAATACTCAAGCTATAGCTCTTCAAGGTCTTTTAGACAAGATACAAATCTTGAACTCAAACTTGAATGATCAACTAAGATGGGGAAAGAACAAGATAGGTCTCTTCAACCTTAAGGAATCCAAAACAATAGATGCAGGGCTTAACCTTCCAAACACTAATAAAATGTGGAAAGAAATATGGGAAAATCCTCATTGGATGAAAGTAAAACTGCTCAAGTGGCTGGTTCAACAAGGCAAGATTCTGACATGGGATAACCTAAGAAAAAGAGGCTTTGTTGGCCCCTCTAGATGTCATTTATGTAGAAAAGAAGAAGAAACTACAGATCATCTACTGAATAGATGCACTTTCACTACAATTCTTTGGAATTGGGTTGGAGAAGTCTTTGAGGAGACAGACAGAAATGTCAATGACATCACTACTACATTGAAGATTTGAAGGAAAAATTTTTCGAACAATGAGATCATTAACTCCACCTAGATGTTGACCCCAGGATTCATAATCTGGAATGTCTGGAAGGAGCGCAACAACAGGATTTTCAAGGAGAAAGAGAGTCTGGTGAGCAGCATCCTTAAGCTAATCCTTAAACAACTCAAAGAGACTGTTCATATCCTAGGAGGTGCAGCTACTGGAAAACCCATCGGACAAAGAGAGGCCAGAATTTTGGAGAAGTTAGAGCTCAAGGTTCATCCCCCCCAAGGTTCTATGCAGATTAACAAGAAGACCTCAGCAGATAAGTCTTCTTGGCAACCCCCTTCTCATGGCTTTTTAAAATTCAACATAGACGGGGCTTCAAAAGGGAATCCAGGAGAAGTTGGTTATGGAGGGGTCTTGAGGGATGAGGAAGGAACATACAAGTCATCTTCCAGAGTTATCTAGGAAAAGTAGCCAACAATATGGCTGAGCTCATGGTGATGGAATTTTGCCTGGAAATTCTGATCAAGCACAACATTCACAATGTCATCATTGAGGCCGATTTGGAATTAGTCATTAACTTAGTTAAGAGGATAAATGCTGGCACTACTCCTGAGAAACTCCCAAAACACTAGAGGCTTCTACAAGTCTACCAAAGAATCCAAGTGCACCTAAGAAGGTTGAGAACTCTTAGGTTCATGGATGTTCGCAGGGAAGCCAACAACATAATAGACTGGCTTCCAAATGAGGGGGTCCGAAACAAGCATATTGACTTGTCCTGCTGGTGGGAGGAGATAACAGATAACAGGTCAAAGGAGGAATGATCATCCTAGGCCACCAACGACCGATAGCAGCATTAGGAAAAATCAAGGGATAGAATTTTCGAAACAGAGCCACATAGACAGGGTCTCGTTGATCTGAATTCATCATGACAAGCAATGACATATGTGAGATCCTTTTTAGGATACAGGTCTATGTCAACCTCCTTATCCCAGGTAACATAAAACCAGCTGCCTCAGAGGGATGGACAGAAGGACAGATCTTCATATTCCTTTGGCCCTTGTGCTAGAATCCTAATTTTCTTGGCAGGTGCAAAACCCCCGATTGTATTCCTGTGATCGCTTTACTACCCTTGGGGTGGTTTCTAGTTTATTGAATGCACTTTAGGCTGGAAACAGTTTTTCACAATCAGGAGTGATTCCGCTCACCACGCGACACGTGGCCGAGGGTGGTGAGGAATTACCTCCCTCATCGCGCACTAACTATCAGTGCTATTAGTCTACGCAATATGATCCCTAATCGTTGGATCAAGCAAGGACAATCCATGGCCAATATTGAGCGTGCTTGTTGGTGGGTCTGATACAACGGTTATATTTCGAGCTGTTTACATGAATTGCGCGCAAATGGTGGGTTTCAGGTGGTAAAAGTGATTGCCAGTTATGCCAAAAATGCACCCGATATGGTTATAAATTATGGTTTACAGGGTTCATCAGGTCCGATATGTTTGTTAAAAGGTGAGCTTGTTGGCCACCCCATATGTTTTTCATCCTCTAGATCTTTAGCCTAGGATCCAATGGTCAGTTTTGGACTGCTGGTTTGGGTTGTTGGGCTGCATCCCTAGGTTCACTTTGTCATCTTGCAACCATGGATTGGGGTGGTCCTATCATATTGGTGGGCCCCACCACTGAGGTCATCATTTGTACACTATTTCTCCTTTATAATTGAATAGAAGGATCCACTCTTGCCTTAGCAAAAAAAGATAATTAAATATCATAGAAAGATGCCCATCAGTTATTAAATAACTACCAACTAAGGAGGGAGGGACCCACTCATCACACAAAGGTGAACGGTTATATCGCATGCAATTTATGGTGCAACATCGTAGATCTATAATAGATCAACGACTAGGATTATGTCTGGTCGGAAGAGGGGGTGTGATGGTCGTGCAAGTATCAGTGCGATGAGACTTAGCGACCGTCCAATTGACTCAAATCCAATGATGGAGACCTATCAAGTAGGAAGTTTGTGGATAACCCACATGCTGGTTTAGGTGTGACGCTGATGGCTCAGTTGTCGGATCTAACATCGAATAACTAATTCACGAGGAATTAATCTATAATTAAATTCATCAGGTTTTTGGTTACACATTAAAAGCACAACACATCTGATCACGATGGGAATATGTGCTTCATTGATATTCCGCTGGGAATGATCTGTCATTCATTCTTAGGTAATCAATAACACCCACTTGACTTTATTTTAATATGAAGATATGTAGTTAACAAACTTTAGCTATATCATAAAGTTCGGAAGGGTAGGAGATTTTTAAGAACATAACATCCCTGTCGGGAGCTATGAAGATAAGTATATAAATTGGACTAACTATAGTAGGGAAGGGACTAGGAAGTGTCAGAGTTCATAAATATTTTTCAAACCCTTCGCACAAAGTTGGGTATCAAGGATTTTGAGTGGAATTTGTGACTCAAGTACTATAGTTGTCTACACAAATCCATCCAAGATGAGTTTGAGTTCCTGAACATCTCCTCGCTTGGTGCCACCTACTGATACATTGTCATGATCAAGAAGAAGTTTAAACAGAAGAAGCAAGACTCTGGATCTATGAATCTAAAGCAAGGGAAAGACACCCCAAAACTTCAGAACAAAGGACAAAGTGAAAGTGGAAGATCTAGGACAACGCGTCAAAGCTGCAATAAAAGAATAACACCATGAAGACAAATAAGAACATAGTAAAGTCATGTGAGTTCCATGAGAGCCCCACTCACAACACAAGTGAGTGTCGATACAAGCAGTCACTAGTGGATAAGATGAAGGCTTCAGTGTTAGATGCATGTTCCTAATATGAGTCAAAACCTAACAAGGGTAATGATAAAGAGGAGTCGATTATTGATGTGGAACCCAACACCATTGTTTCCATCACCAAGATCTAGAACATTGAGCATGAAGATCCAGAGGAGGGGGGGCATCTCTTGCACTCGCAAATGTTGGTGAAGGTGTATCACTACAATTCATTATCAATAGCGGGAGCCAAAAGAACCTCATTTTAGCAAAGGTCCGGAAGCAGTTATACCTACCGACCACACCACACCTACAGCCATACACCATCGAGTGGCTTAACTAAGGATGAGATCTCCATGTCAGAAAATAATGTCGCCTTCCCTACAACATCAAGCCCTTCACGGATGAGGTATTGTGTGATGTTATTCCTCTTGAAGTTTGTGATGTATTATTAGGCCAATCGTACTTGTGGAAGCGTAATATTGCCATAACTTGTCGCACTTGTTGTAACCGTTGCAAAGTTGTCACACTCAGGGAAATGTGTTGGTCATGTGCCTTGAATGATCTATGATTTTGTGTAGTCAAGTGTTCTAATTTTGTGATCACATTCAAGTCGTATTACTATTCAAAGTAGCTTCATCAGTCCCACACTTAGCCAAATTCCAAAAACATTCTAGCAACTTAGCCCCATCTATCCCTCTTGAACTATGCATTTCACAGTTCTAACCCATAGGATGCAACCTAGCCTCTTGCAATGCACAGTTCCTGCCTCCCAAGATTGCTCACTGCATAGTCTCAGTGTCCAAGCCCCAACATTTACATCTAGAATTGTGCAATTCAGCCCTCCATCCTAGTCCCAACTATGCATTGCACAATCTCTGAGATCAAGCCCAACTCTTAAACTCCTGAGCTAAAAAATTTCATGATCACCAAGTTTACTCTACCTCAGAGAACTACACAGTTGGATGAAATAGTGAAAAACCCTTTAGCACAGCCCACTGAGTCCTAAAACTATGGAATATGCATGCCTAGTCTAGCCTAGACTATGCATTGTGTAGTCTCAAGGCTCAAGCTTCACCCGTGACTGCCCAAGCTTCATAATTTTTTAGTCACTAAGCCTCTCCCTCAGTCTGCAACTCAATTATGGCTCAATCAGTGGATGAACATGCATAATCTTAGACTAGGGGTTTATTGGACTAATTTTTCTTTTCATCAGTGAATTTGTAGATGTAGGTACTCTATCAGTCTATGACAAGATGATGAAGAAGGAGATCGAGAAGGGAAACATGTCGAAAGACATTTTATAGATGGTTATGCAAGTTTATCAATCAACACAAAGCAAAGGGACACCAGTTCATGATCACAACTCAAGACTTAGTCTAATTGAAGAATTATCAAATCTAAGCCATATGGAGGTGTACATAAGAGCATACTCAAGAACACACATAGTAAGGAGTGACAAGAATGGCTTGACATTTCCATGTCAAAAGTGTCATTTCATGTCAAGTCATGAGTTGTCATATGCCACATCATTATTGTGAATTATGTAATTTACTATTCAAAGATGTATTGTAAATTGGAATTCCAAAGGACATGTACATAATATGAAGAGTCATGTAAAGTAAAAAATTCATAGGAAGTAAAACAATCATGAGGAGAGTCAAAGAGTCACAAGGAGGTGAAGCATCACCCCATTGGTTATATATACACCCTCATTGTATGAGTAAAGGATTTTTCACCTTAGCTCCTCCTGCAAGGCATTAGAGAGATTAAAGCTAGTTCTTTTGGGGAGCAAGGAGTGGATTCAATGCTCCACTATCAGGGCTAGTGGTGTTCATTGTATACATGTGTCTAGTGACTTTTACTTGATATCAAAAGCTTAATGAACAATATGTTCTTCCTGCATGGATTATGAATATTTGTAAGACTATTTTGTGGATGTTTATAGTTAATGTTTTCTTTCATATGTGCTAAAGCAGTTGAACTATTTTAGTTATTTTATTACTTATGGTACTAAGAATGTGTTGTGATGGTTTCTATAACCATTGTATCCCTGTGGACTATTCCACTAGATGTTAGAATTTTTTTTTATGTGTGTGTGTGTGTCTACTAGGGTGGTACTATTACCTCTCTCCTAGAGGCTTACTTTCCTTTCCCTCCATAGTAGAAGAGTCTTGAAAGACTGTTGAAGGCTCGAAATTCTCTGCCTACAAGATTATAAGCGAGACAAACTAGTCAAAACCTTAGAACAACTCATTTTTCGTTGAAATGGTGGTTCTGACTACTTAAACTAGGTCCAATTACCTTCTCCTATCTCCAATGGCTTAAAGTGTGACTTTCATCTACTAATAGAGAAAAGACACTAGATCACCCCTCTTGTTGATAAGGCAAGAAAGTGATCCTTAAGCTGATCTAGGGCTCAGTCAAGCCACAACTAAAGTTCACCTCTTTGGAAGAGGACTTCTAGAAATATAGAATTAAATCGAAATACAAAATTATTCTAAAATTCCAGCAAAAGGAAAAATATCCTAATCCTATTTCAGTTAGGAAGATATAGATCTTACCCAATCGAGAGAAAAATATTTAAATGATTGGGATTTAAATATGTTTAGATTATAATGAATATCAAGCTAACGAAGTAGTTCAATTAAATGACCTTATGAATTCCAAAACACATTATGTTCAGAGACCTCTTAATTGATATGATTAGTCAACAACATTTAGGAATTAGTTTACAAAATGATGATGATTATCAAATCAGTGATTCAAATGATTAGACAATAATATAAGGAAATAGTTCACATAATATTATTGTTCGTTAAATTAGAATTAAAAGACAAATTTATGAGAAAATAGTTACTCAAAATCAGAATTCGACTCACAAGAGGAGAGATAGATAATAACATATTATTGGGGCAAATTACTCACATTGAAAATATTGCACAAATATGAACAAAATGACACATCTTTTCCATCATAAAATGAAACTAGTATTTAAAACAATAGTATCATAAAAACCAATTTATCAAATCTGTTTCTCTCGCTTTGGTCTCCAATAATCCTTTACAATGTTTTGAACTTCTGTTGTTAAAACAAAATCTGCAATAATGCAAGCATTCCCCTTCATACATAATTCAGAATGCAAAAGAAAAATCCTCATTAAATCCCCAGATATGATATTTTCTCTAGTCTAACCTACAACTTTAAATATTTATTACAATAGTGCTTTGAATAATTTCATAATAGCATAGAAGAGAAGCCTCTAATACATTCTGCAATTTCCTATTTATAATTTCACAAAAAAAATAAAAAAATTCTCAATAGGAAAGTTGTTGAAGAGTGGTTCTTCTCAATCAATTTTCATTAGTCCAAAATCATGTTATTTTATTGCTAGAGCATTCTCATTTATTGAATTTTTCTTCTCCTCATCTCTTCAACTATTTCCCTACAAAAAATCAATCAAAATCTAATTAAAATGAAAATTAAAATGAAAATTAAAATATCAAATCTGGATTATAAAACATATCCAATCAAAACATAATTACATAATTAAATAATTAAATAAAAATAAATTTGATCCTTCTATTGATTCCTTTAAGATCTAATTTGTCAAGGATAACATAGATGAATGGATTTGCACCCAGTAGAAGTTGTGAGCAAATGAAAATGCAGAAAATTAAACTCTGAATATTATTTTTGTTTAAAAATTCAGAGCTTAATCTTCTGTTGAATTTTAGACTGTTTAAATGATCAAACCTGGTTATGGAACAACGTCAAAAATATTCTCCATGATTTTATCTATCTGAGTCGTTCATGGCCTCATTTTTCCAAGTAAAACTCAACTTATGAGCTTCTAAAGTTGAAGAGTCAAACTGCCAGAATTCTCAAAAATCTATTCCGTGGCCTAAAAATGGAATATTTAAATTAAATTCTAATCCTAAATTAAATTACAACTATTTATTAATTAATACTAATTTAATTGTAATTAAAAACTTAAATTAATTAATAAGAGATTAATTATAAATAGAATTAAATTAATAATAAAAATTATGATTTAAAAATTAATTAAAATACAAATATATTATATTAATATTATAATTTAATTATATTCAAATTATAATCATAGTATAATATATTATAATAAAATATAATACAATATATTTTAAACTTCATAACCAAATTATTTCAAATCCAAACTTAATAACAAAGCAAAGTTACGTGCCATGAATGTTAACATTAATGGAGGAGGGAGGAGAGATATGGGTGAGGTGGAGTGATAAGGGATGCGAGTGAGGTAAGGATGACATAGATAGGAGGATAAGGGTCATAAGGTGAGTGAAACAAAAACCTTATGCTAAACAAAAATAGGCACCGTATAAAACTTCAAATCGGCCATCGCAAATCGCAAAATTTAAAATGATCCCTCAAAGAAAAAGGGATATGCCGATGTGCGATATTGTGATATCGCATGTTTTTATATCAAGATTTTTATTTCGGGATTTTAAAATCGGAATTTTAAAATCAACATTTTGAAATCATAAATTTTGAATCAACATTTTTAAATCGGGATTTTGGAAGGAAGGAGGAGATGTGAAGTGGGGCAAACATGGATTTAAAAATTCTACAAAATGAACTACAACCAATTTGCAATTTTGAGATTTCGGGTTTTGTAATTTGTCTTAAAATTAAAAAATGGAATAAATTACTTGAGATCCTGAAAACACATTTTTTAACTATTCTATAATTTGGCTAGGTCATTTTGTAGTACCATTAGTGAAAAATGAAAAAAGTTAGTAAAAGTTAACAAGGAGTTAATTACAATGAATTACCATTTTAATTGCAAAAATTAAAATATTATACATTTTGTACGTTTTTCTAACTCAAGCAACAAAATGGTCAAACTTCAAAGGAGTGTTATTTATAAAATGATTTACCAAATGAGGCTAAACAAATATCGATGTAAAGCTTGCTAAAAGTTGAATTCAGTGAAACAATCAAAATAGAAATCTAACGAAAATGGAAAAATGACAAAATTGTAGGACAATTAACTTAATGAAAATCATAAAATGTGTTTTAGCCAAAAATTAATGGAAAGGGTCCCCATTATTTAAAGTAAATAAGTAAAAATTTGGGGGTGTTGGGTTTTCCCTACAAAAATGGTGACCACACAGGAGAAGAACCAGTTATCTCTGTTTAAAGATAATGAACTTTTAATTTACTAGAAGGTTAAAAATAATGGAGTTGAGGAAATCATCTAACAATAAAACACTTTCATGGATTTCACATAAATAGATTAAGCAATATGAGTTTATAAAGATAAGTACTCAAAGCAAACTTGAATAAAAGTCATGAATCTAAATTTGGGGTAAAAATTATTTTAAAATTACCTCATATGAAAAATAGATGAAGGTGTGAATAGAAGTTTTTTGATAAAGCATATATCCATTGTTATGAATGGTCTCTGACATTGCTTTGCTACCAGCGAATCTGAATAGTACCTCGACAAAGTTGTCTTTTATGCCATACAAGCCTAGTCCCGCTGCTAGCAAGCTTCCATAGCTCCGACGGGTTTACTTGTATTTCCCATGCTTCCTCTTTTAATAACCCTTTTGATAAGCGCATTTTGCAAGCTTTTAGTTTATATGTACTTGAGTGAAAGAGGTGGGATGGTAGTAGAGACTTATGTTTAATGGACATAATACCTTTATAATGTTGACTCCAAAAATATTTCTCCGCGACCATCAATCAAAGGTTTGTTTATAAAGTGGAGTGGTTGGAGAGATCCATTGTGTTAAACTCAAATAATTTCTTTCCTTGAAAAGGTAAACTATATTAATTAGTAATGATGTGTTTCCCCCATGAAAAATATTTAAAGCAAGATGGTTTAATGGTTCCATAAATATATGCCTTTAATGATAAATGAAATTCATTGAAATAGAAATTCCCATGTATGTCAACCACCATTGGGTGAGAAATTTCTTCCATATAAATCATGGTCGAGTCACCAAAATAAAATCAAATCTCAAAGAATAAGGAAAATAATTTTGAAAAGAATTCAACAAACTTCAAAAATGTAGAAATTTTGAAAACAAACGCTGAAAGAAAAATCTAAACGACAAATTTAAAAGATAAACCCCAACAAAATTGCTTATACAAATTTCTCAATAAAATAAGTAAAAGAAGATAATCATGTGAATTTTCCTCCTTATGTTGAGATTTAGATAAATTTTATCTTACAGATTTATAAGCATTTAGGCTTCTGATAGTAGTGATGATAAGATTCAACCCAAATGAAAAAAGTTTATGTCCGCTGTAAATTTTCTTGTTTCAAAGAAAAAACTTGCAAAAAGTATCTTAACTGTCTTCTAATAAAATAAATGCTTAAAGAAACAAAATAAAGGTTCAGAAACTTCCCAATTTAACTGATTTGATGAGGATCATTACTGCTTCTTTTAAAAACTTGAAAGAAAACTAGAAAAAGGAGAATGAGCTTCAAATCTGATCTAGTGGAGGCATGAGAAGTTTTTTGAGCTACAAAACAAAGTTTTATATCAACGAAAACTAAAAAAAAATTGAAACTAAAAGTAAAGAAATGAAAACTAAAGAAAGTGGGCATATGAAAATTACCGTCAGATAATTTCATTTAATCTTACGTGATAGATATCATTTTATCCAATATGAGGTAACTTCTTCTTTTAATTAGAAATAAAATCATGAAGAAGTTGAATTGATTGAAATCTTATTGACCCAAAATCATGATTTATTGAATCTAACTAAGGCAAGTAGTAAACTGAAAGAAAACAATGTTTTATGTTCAAAGAATCTGAAATAAACCAAATCTACAGAAATGAGAATGAAAAGGTTCTTCTTCATGAATTGCAATGATGGTTGTTCTCTTTGGCTTTTTCCATTATGAATTTATATCAGCCCTAAAATATTGAAGTCAATTCAAAATCCCAAATAATGTAGAAATTATGTATGTTAAGAGGACTTAAACCTTTATATGATAAATATGGAGCGAAACAAAAATTTTAAAATAAAGAGAATTCAAACATGAATTAACCATGGTCCAATATCTTTACATGTTCCAAATTCCTTATCAATTGATACATTACGAATGGGGTTGCTCAAGAGTGCCTTGAAAAGATAATGAATATGCTCATCAAAAGATGATTGAGATAATACAATGTGCATCCAATAATGATTCAAAGGAAAAAACCTAAACGAACCAAAGGTGATGAAATTTCTTATTAGCGAAGAAGATTGTCGAGAAGAGTAAAAAATGCCCATGTGAATACACCATGAAGAATGTATATCCCTATAGTCACAAATTTTTTGAATGAATACTTGGATTTAATGAAATTATGATTAAAATACATCCAAGCTCTCGGCCACAAAGATAATCAAAGAAAACTTCATGTGAACATATTGAAAGATCAGAATGAATTGATCAGATACCTATGAAGATTCTTAACCCGATATTCTCAAAGTTTGAGTTTCTACGAGAATCAAAGTGAAAGGTAAGAGATTAAGTTTTTTGAAAATTTCAATGGAAAAAAATCCGACAAATAAAAATATTGCTTCTTAATGTTTCCGATGACATTTTTTTCATAATTTTAATTGAACTTCTCCTCTTATAGAAGAAGTCCTGGTAGTTGGAATATTAAAGGGAAGCAAGATCTTGGAAAAATGGAAAGCAGAGGATTGGGATTCCAAAATTTACTAATTAGAGGACCTATATCATTTCGGAAGAAAGGAATATCACTAAACCGAAAACAATATGAATGAGCACGATGCAATGATTCAACTCAAATTGAGAATTGTGAGACTTGAAATAGGCATAGATAAAATCCTGGATAAGATCATTCGCTGCAATGTTTTACATGAAATTTTCCTTTGTTTGTAACAAATTAGAGTAATAATGAGTGTAAGTATTTCATTCCAACTACACAGATGAGAGGCAAAATATGATTAATGACTCATAGCGTGAAGTAAGAACATAAATTCCTGAGTTTTTGCAAACATGAGCATCATCGGAGAAATATTATGGATGTATTTTTAAAACACGTGATATACTTACCTTCCGATAGGCCTTGATTATTTAACGGCTAAAAATATAAGCAGGAAAGGATATTGGAGGTCTTTTATTGGAGATTGGCGGTGCGAAAGGGTAACAACCAATTGGAAGTTGCGATATGAAAGTTCTGATATGAGTAGTGGGAAGTTTATTGGAGATTGGAGGTTCGGGAATATCGGAGATCGGTGATCAGAGTATGAGATATGTATGGATCTCATAGTATTAGTGAAGTCATCTATCAGATGATAAGCAGAAAGCGATATCCAAGATCGCCAGATAGGGATATCGGAGATTGATGAAGTGAGGTTCATATTGAAAATATGATATTTAGAGGCTCCGATAATTCTACATGGCAGTCCCATGGGGTCGAAAACTTTTAAAATATTTAATTCAAAAGAAAGAGCCCAACTCAATTTCAACTTTTTAAAAAACCCCCCCTTTAAATAATTTAATTAATTATCTAAAGTATTTGATCAGAGAAATATTTTATCGAAACTTTCTTATGAGAATAGTTGTGATATTGTAATGATCTGATATGAATTTTCCGATAATGTATTAAAGGTCTATCAGGGTTTTAATGAATATAAGAAAAATTAAAGAATCCTCAACTTCTGACGAAACAAAAATTACTTCCCTAAACATGTTTCACATTTAGAAATGGTTAGTTGCTTGCTAATCTCAAGTCTCCAAAATCAAGCAAATGAGGACCTGCAAAAGAAACAAAACAAAATTAAGAAATAAACTAAAGAAAAGAGAAACTAACAATGGATGAACATGAACCTATAAAATGCATACCTACAAGAATATTGACTGTAAATTTTACCTCATAAATCTTCAAATTCCCTATGTTCAACATCATCTACTTATTTAGGAAAAATTGGTAAGTAATGAGCTTTTCAATCGCATCCACTTCAAATTTACATTAGAGGGAAAGAGTGGCTAATCAAGATAATTCTTTGAAAACTTCTTCATAGATGATTTTATCACAAAAACATTTTTTAAACCATATGATGAATTTTTACAAAAGTAATGCAATCAAGTGCATCACAAGTGTATATGATTCGACTATGATATGTTTTAATCCACTTTTCTAGGAAATGATAGGGGAATGCCAAGGAAAAATTTGGACTCATTACTTGTTTATTAAAAATTTGCAGTAATAGAATAAATGCAATAAGAAAAATGAACTAATCTAAATTAATCTATTCATATTGCTAACTAAACGAAAAGAAGCATGACTAGGTATAGTCATACTTCCAATGCAACCATTCTCTCATTTTAACTATTGCATGTATGTATAGATCAAAAATACAAATATAATTAAACTAAGAGAACTAAATCTGAATGCAGAATGTACATCTATTGCTAACATACTTACAGAAAGAAACTTATTTATAATAACCTTCCCTTGAAATGTCCCTTCCAGCTGAATTTCAATTGGATCATAGAAATCTGAATGGATTTCCATTAATGATTGGAAGAGATTCAAAAGAAAGGATAATACACTAGATTGTGGAAATTAACTTTTAGATACAATGGCCTACAAAAAATTGTCAGCCTTATGTGCATATGTTAAATTATTAATAATATTCTATGTAGGAAAACTTTCCAAATGTATTTCAAATGGGTCTATGAAATATGGATAGAAATATGATAGATTTGATGGAAGATTATTAATTAAATTAGATTGTTGGTCATATTGGACCAATTTATTCCCAAGTGTTGTTTCATATTGAGAATGCATACTAGAAAGAAAAGTAAGTTGATAAGATACAACCATTAAATAGAATTGAAAGATAAAAATATCTTGATGGTTATAATTTAGATTTTTTTATTCTTCTTCACATTCTAGCAATACATATTGCGAATTTTCAACACTTAGTTGTTCGATATGCCAACAAAAGACATCTAAAAACTAAAAAATGTTAACAAAAAATAAATCTGAACACAATGAAAATAGATGAAGTACAACTAATAAAATCAAATCATAATTTACAATATTGTTACAATTAATGTTACAACACAACTAGAATTGATTTAAAACAATTTCCCCCTCACAAGCATTAGCCAGAAAATAAGAAGGATCATTGGCATTGACTTGTGGAAGAGGAAACGATTTTGAACCATGAACAAGTGTAAGATCTTGATGATCATATGAATTATAAATTGGAAAAGACTCTTGAATGTTGAAATCATGAAGATCATTTTTACTTGAGAATGAGAATTAGTTGGAACAACTTCTGAGTTAGAATGTTCTTCTTTCCCACATATGATTGATCTCTGATCATGGGAATTTAATTGAGCAGAAGATGTTTCAACTTTCTCAATGTCAGAATTATTATCATAAATAACTTCATGAAATTTATTGAAATTTTCTTCATTCCCATCAGACAAATAAAAAGGAGAAGGAAAATTAAGCTTAGGTTCATCAATGTTGGAAGAATGATTAAGAAATAATTCTTTATCCTGATAAAAACTAATAGGGAATTCATTTGAATCAGTCTCACTTCTTTCTAGAACAATATTCATGCAATGAGAAGGTAAATTACTATCAACAAAAATATTGGGATAAAGGGAAAAATGTGAATATGAAGAAATGAATCTACAATATTCTTTGTTTGTATTTTCTTCATTACTAATTTCATATCTTTTATCGTTCAATTGATTAATTGTGCTTTCTTGAAGAATATTGTTTGGCTACCCTGAATTTGACATTTGACCATCATGAAAGAATTCAAAACTTTGTATAGCAAATTGCATGTCATTGAAAACTTGAATTTATGTCTATACTTTCTGATCTATAATCTGATTTTCTGAATTTAATTCACAATGATTTTATGATTTCAAGGCAACTTTTTCTCCAAGATTGTTGCTAGTATCTTCTTGCATTTGAATAGTAAAATTTTCCAAGCTTTGTGATTGAGATTCACTAACATGTGAAGGTGCATCTTGATCATTATTAACATTGTAGGAAGTGTGCACTAAATGAAGGAATTGATCGTACATAGTAGAGGTCACTTCATCATCATTAGTTTGTACCTCCATATTGGAATTCTCAATTATGTTAATAAAAATTGAAAAGGATTGATCAAAGCTTGTAATAATTCCACATGGATTGTAAATGGGAGGAAGAGAGTAAATACATTCAAACCGATCTAATAATTCATCTTCTGAAGGTTTATTTTCAATTTTAAATCTTAAAGAATTTAAACGAAATCTAATGGTAAAATCAATAAAATAGTCATTTTCAAACTTTTGTATAGCTTCAATTTCGTCACATACCTGTCCGTAGTCATAACCGTCTATAGGAATTTACAGGGTAAGTTCCTCAGACAGAACACCAGAGGACACCGCTCACAACCAGATCGCAGATCAATACACCAGTGTTTTTGACGTGGTTAAAACCCTCAAAGAGGGAAACAGTCCACGGCCTGAGCAACTGCGGCCACTTTAGGCAGTTTATTAATAAAAGAATGAAAATTTACATAAGCTTCTCTCATAGACGGATTACCCTACAAATGACCGTCCATGCGCTTTAAATAGAAATCATGGACCAATCGGGTGTCAAGCCACAGATCAAGTGTTGGTAATACCGAGGAGAGAATGAACCGTCGGATCACTACATATCATGACCGTCGGATTGTAAGTTACAAAATGTGCAAGGTAAAGAAACACACTTTACCTAACTCTATACCTAACTCTATACTAGACCAAGTTGTACTTAACTATTTCCTATGTGTCGGAATATCCTAACATCCCCCCTTAAGAACAACTTGGGATAGGATTGAAGGATTTACAAATATGACACAATAGGAGAAGGAAGGAGGCACTAGAGCCTATCCCCCCATAGTGACAACTTCCTGAACTCCAACCATAAATCGAAATTTAGTGAACTTCGCCTCTATGAGAGCCTTTGTAAAGATGTCTGCAACTTGATCATCTGTTGAACAATATTGCACTTCAAGAACATGGTCATGGATGAGCTTTCTGATGAAGTGCATGTGTAGTTCAATGTGTTTGCTGCGTTGATGTTGGACTGGATATTTGCATAGTTGAATGGTACTTTGATTATCACACCAAAGTGTAGTCGGATGCTGCTGCTGAAAGCCAAACTCTGACAGGATCTGACGAAGCCACAAGCCTTCCTTACTAGCTTCTACAGCACCACGATACTATGCTTCTGCTGATGAAAGAGAAATGTCACCTTGTTTCTTGCAAGCCCATGTAATAGGTCCTGAACCAAGAGTGAACACATAACCGGCAGTAGACTTCCAATCATCAGGGTCACCAGCCCAATCGGAATCAGTGAAACCAACCAATAGAGGAGATGCTTTGGCACTGTAATGAATCTCAAACTGAACTGTACCTCGAACATAATGAAGTATACTTTTAGTTGCTTTCCAATGACTTTCACGTGGGTTTTGCATAAACAGAGCAACAAGGCCAACAACAAAGGAAAGGTCAGGTCGAGTATGGGTTAGATACAGAAGTTTTCCTACAAGTTGACGGTATAAGGTAGCATCAACTTCAGGAGAAGTACAAGTGACTGAAAGTTTGACTCTAGACTGGAAGGGAGAAGGGGCTAGCTTACAGTCTTCCATGTGAAAATGGCATAGAATATCACATGCATACTTCGACTGGGAAAGGGAAATACCCTCCTTGGATTGCAAGACTTGAAGACCGAGAAAATAATGTAAGTGTCCTAAGTCTGTCATTTCAAATTTCTTTTTAAGGCTGGACTTCACATGATTTATAAGGTCGGGATCACTACCGGTAAGGATAAGATCATCAACATAAAGAACAAGAATGATAAGAGACTTGCCCACTTTCTTGGTGTAGACAGTATTGTCAGAATGACACCTAGAAAAGCCAGACTCTAAAAGAAAGCTATCCATTTTGGCATACCAAGCTCGAGGAGCTTGCATGAGACCATAAAGGGATTTCTTAAGCCGACATACAAGGATGGAGTCTGTTTTTATGAAGCCAATGGGTTGTTCCATGTATATTTCTTCATGCAAGTCCCCATGCAAGAAGGCAGATTTAACATCCATCTGATGGACTTCCCATTTGAAGGAGGCAGCAAGGGAAAGAACAAGGCAGATAGAGTTCATTTTGGCAACAGGGGAGAAGGTTTCAGTGTAGTCAATGCCTTAAACCCGTGAA
The DNA here is from genome assembly GCA_031772625.1 of Pinus tabuliformis. Taxonomy (NCBI): domain Eukaryota; kingdom Viridiplantae; phylum Streptophyta; class Pinopsida; order Pinales; family Pinaceae; genus Pinus; species Pinus tabuliformis. The sequence goes on from CM062812.1 coordinate 284,299,323, forward strand.
AAACCTTTAGCAACAAGACAAGCTTTATGTTTATCAAATTTCCCATCTGGTCCATACTTGGTTCTATAAACCCATTTGCATCTAACAAGTTTTCGTCCCTTTGGTAGAGGAACAAGATCCCATGTATCATTTTCCAATAATGAATGATATTCTTCATTCATAGCTGCTTCCCAATCTGGATGGCTTGAAGCTTCTGCAAAGGTGTCAGGATCATGATTCACTGAAGCTTGAGCCAGTAAAGAAGAGGCTCTCTCGAACTGAGAACGTGTACGTCGCTGATCTGTAGGATCACCGACAAGATCACCTGTTGCATCCCGAGTAGCACAGACACATTTTGGAAGCTGAGGAGCTGAAGGAGGATCCTGAGATGGTGGGGGAGGATTTTCATCCTCACTTTCATCATCTGAAGAAGAAATGTTTTCAAAAGTTAAAGGGATAGGGAGAGGTGGCACATCCACCGGACTAGGCTCACAGGCCGATATATTTTCATCAAATTTTACATCTCTTCTAATGATAACATTTTTGGACTTAAATGGAATAAGTCTATAGCCTTTGACATGTTCAGAATATCCAACAAAAGTATATTTTTCACTCTTAGGTTCTAAAGCTTTATGTTTTTCATCTGGAATATGGGCCCACGCTTCACTTCCAAAAACACGAAAGTGAATTACATCTGGTTTGATTGAGCTCCATGCTTCTTCTGGAGTGATATTCTTTAAAGCCTTAGTAGGAGTGCGATTTATTATGTAATTTGCACAGTTAATTGCTTCTGCCCAAAAACTAAGACCAAGTCCTTTAGATTGTAGCATACAATTAGCCATTTCCTTTAAGGTGCGATTCTTCCTTTCAGCTACACCATTCTGTTGTGGAGTATATGGAACAGTATGTTACATTTGAATTCCATTCTCAGTGCAAAAGTTGATGAATGTGTTTTTAACATATTCTCCACCATTATCAGATCTTAGCTTAAGAATTTGATGTCCAGATTGTTTTTCAACAAAGGCCTTGAAGGACAAAAATTTCTTAAATACTTCACTCTTGAGTTTTAAGAAGTATACCCAAGTGCGTTTGGACAAATCATCAATGAAAGTTAAGAAATACTTGCAGCTAGAGAAGGAAACAACTGGAAGTGGACCATGTAAATCACTATGCACAAGTTGTAAAGGGGCTGAGGCATGCCAAGAGGCACGTTTTTCAAAACTGTCCCGATGATGTTTTCCAAGTACACATCCGGAACAAACACCATCTCTGCAAGATACCATAGGAAGACCTGTCACCATATTTTCTTTACATAGATGCTGAAGGGAGCGATAGTTTAAGTGACCAAATCGCTCATGCCAAAGTTTGCTCACTTCATCGTTATGAGCAACAAATACTGAGGGAAGATTTGATGACCCAAAGTTGTGAAACTTATACAACCTTGTAGAATCATCAGCAATGCCAATAGCTAAAATCTTTTTAGGATCTCTTAAGTCTTTGATTACAACATCGTGAGGTGAAAATTCAACGATTTTACCTTCACATGAATGAGTTATCTAATCTACAGATAGAAGGTTGCAGGATAAGGTTGGAACACATAATACATCATTAAACTGACCATTGTCTAGATGAACAGTTCCAGTCCCTACAACACTAAGACATCTATCATCACCAACATATATATTTTTGGTGTTACAATCATTTAAAGAAGAAAACATGGCTTTGTTTTTGGCCATGTGATAAGAAGCTCTAGAATCAATGAGCCACTCATGAGAATGAGAAGAAGAAGATACATTTAGTGCATAGCCAGACAGAGATGCTTGACAACCACGTGCAGAAAGTGCCATTCCTGAAGATGAAGTTGAAGTTGAAGATTGCTCCAAATGGATGCTATGTTTCTTCATCGCTGCGTCCAAGGCTTCCATCTTCTTAAAGCATTTGGATTCTAAGTGGCCATCTCAATTACAAAAGTTGCAATGTCTATCAGTCTTCTTCCATTTGTTTTTATTTGTCTTATCATTTTGTTGAAATGATTTTTCATTTTGAGGCTGAGATTGCTTAGGACCCTTGTTTGGTTTAGGACCATTCTTTTTAGGATATGACTTCTTAGGATTCTTTGAATTTGGTTGCTGCTGGGTGGTTAACGCTTTCTTGGAAGAGTTTCCAAGATTAAGAAGACCAAGGTGTAAGAGTTTTTCTTATTCTCTTATTAAAGAATCACAAAAAGAGTCAAAGGAAGGGGACTTGTAGTCTGTTCCTTGAGAAATGAAGGCTTCTCTTGTAGAATGGAAGGTGGAAACAAACACAGAGTAGGCTGGTCCCAACTTAGTAAGAATGGAATAGATAAGGTTACTATCTTCTTTCTTAACCTTAACACCTTCCAAGAGATATCTAAGGGTCTTGAACTTGGAAAAGAAATCTTCAATGCAAGAAAAATTATTAGGGTCCAATGTAAGAAACTCATTTTCAAGTTGATGGGCTCTAAGTTCATTTTTAATCCCAAAAACTTTATTGATTTGTTTCATTGCTTCATAAGGAGTATCAAGTTCTGCAATATGGAATCTAAGATCTGGAGAAATAGACATCCCTATCAATACACGTGCTTGATCTTGCCTATTTTCCCATTTAGCAGCCTTATCTTCATCCTTTGGTTTCTTTTCTTGGCCTGAGGCTATTCTGTAGAGACCTTTACTTCTAAGTAAATCCTCAATGTAGGACAACCATTGGAAGTAGTTGGTGCCGTCAAGGGTAACTTGGTATTTACTGTCTATTTAAATGGAAACTAAAGCTAAAGATGTTGAAAATAAGTGTTCCAATGGATAGATCTCGAAAAATTAGGCTGGTTTTAAAAAAACGGCTCCGAAAACGGCTTCCGGATGAAGAAGTTATGGCTTTTTGAAAAAAGTTGATGAAGTCGCCGACGAAGTGCGGGAATGTGCGGAAATAAAAAAAATCCGCCCCCAAAAAAATTGAGACTTGAACCCAAGACCTCTACTCTCTTAGAATAGCTTTGAACCAATTGAGCTATACAAAAAATTTGAGAGAGAGAGAGAGGGGGGAGGGGGGGGTTGATGCTTTGGGTTGCGTGCTTGCTTTGAGAAGGCTCTTTTTCCCTACAAAACAAAAAACACAAAACCCAACATGAACATAAAAAAAAAGAAACGAACCTTGCAGCTCGAAGTTAGCTTTAGCTGAAAAAATAAATATTTTCAAAAATGAACCTTGCAGCTCAAAGTTAGCTTTAGCCGGAAACTAAATATTTTCCTCAATGTTTCTGAATTTCTGAGATCACACTAAGGCGCAGGGAAAAGAGCATACGCATGAGAAAAATCCTTCCTTTCTGTTTCTGATTTGCCGAGATCGCACAGAGTCGCAGGGCATAGAGCATATGCAGAAATGAAAGGTATAGATCCGGTAACAAAAAAAGGCTAAATAAACCGAAACCGAAATAAACAGAGAGAAAATAACTGTAAACTGCAAATAAACATTGTATACCTCCATATCTTAAAAATGACGCAGCTAGGGCTACCGGAAACCTTTTCGCGTGAAACAAAAGGTGTTCCTCACTGGAACAGATGCTCCTAACACAACAGAGCAGTCCTCTCGGCCCGAAAGCAGTCAGAAACAGTAGATCTAGGAAACGGCAGTCGGATGCAGTTCTACCGGCTTCAGATTTGGATCACCAACGGACGCGGCCCTCAAATAGCTCTGATACCATGTAGGAATTTACAGGGTAAGTTCCTCAGACAGAACACCAAAGGACACCGCTCACAACCAGATCACAGATCAATACACCAGTATTTTTGACATGGTTAAAACCCTCAAAGAGGGAAACAGTCCACGGCCTGAGCCAACGCAGCCGCTTCAGGCAATTTATCAATAAAAGAATGAAAATTTACATAAGCTTCTCTCATAGACGGATTACCCTACAAATGACCCTCCATGCGCTTTAAATAGAAATCATGGACCAATCGGGTGTCAAGCCATGGATCAAGTGTTGGTAATACCGAGGAGAGAATGAACCATCGGATCACTACATATCGGGATCGTCGGATTGTAAGTTACAAAATGTAAAAGCTAAACAAACACACTTTACCTAACTCTATATCTAACTCTATACTAGACCAATTTGTACTTAACTATTTCCTATGTGTCGGAATATCCTAACACCGTCAAATTTACAAAGAAAAAAATTCATAAGTTGATCTCAATTGTGAATAGAGACAACTGGAAGAGATTGACACTAGCTTCTGGCTTTTCCGAATAATGTACGAGTAAAAATTATAGATAAAATACCTTCACCAATTCCTTGGAAATTAGAATTTGTAATTTTTGAATAAATTGAAAGGCGTGATGAAAATCAAAATCATTCCTCTTACCATTAAACTTTATCTGAGATAAGATTCTTACGACTCCTTGTGGAGTATTTCCATCTAGATGCATGTCCATAAATACCACTGCAAATTGGAAGTTTAAGAGGAGCCATTGTGAAAACTATAACTTTAGAATACAAAAATCCAATAGACAACAAGTCTTCAGGCCCTCCTAGCATCAAAAAAGTTGAAGGTTCGAAATTCTCTGCCTACAACATTATAAGGGATACCACCTGGTCTTGACCTTACAACAACTCCTTTTCCATTGAAATGGTGGTTCTGATTGGTTAAACTAGGTCCAATTACCTTCTCTCTATCTCCAATGGCTTAAAGTGTGACATTCATCTACCAATAGAGAAGAGAAATTAGATCAGCCCTCACAGTGATCAGGTAAGAAAGTGATCCTTAAGTTGATCTGGAGTTCAGCCAAGCTAGCACTAAATTTTTCCTCTTTGGGAAGAGGACTTTTAGAAATATAGAATTAAATCGAAATGCAACTTTATTTGAAAATGCAAGCAAAAATAAAAGTATGCTAATCTTATCTCAATTAGGCAAGATATAGATCTAACTCAATCGAGAAAATAATATTTAAATGATTGGGATTTAAATATGTCTAGATTATAATGAATATCAAGCTAACAAATTAGTTCAATTAACTAACATTATGGATTCCAAAACACATTCTATTCAGAGACCTCTTAATTGAGATAATCAATCAACAACATTTAGGAAGTAGTTCACAAAATGATTATTGTTTACAAAATATTATTGTTAGTTAAATCAAAATTAAAAGAGATATTTATGAGAAAAAAGTTACTAAGAAATCTAAATTCAACCCATAAGAGCAGAGATAAATAATAACATATTATTGAGGCAAGTTACTCACATTGACAATAGTGCACAAATATGAATAAAATGATAAATTTATTCCATCATAAAATGAAACCAGTATTTAAAACAATAGTATTATAAATACCAATTTATTGAATCTATTTCTCTAGATCTCGTCTCCAACGGTCCTTTATAATGCTTTGAGCTTATGTTGTTAAAACAAGAGCTGCAATAGAGAAAGCTTCATCCTTTATACATAATTCAAAATGAAAAAGAAAAATCCTCAATAATTCCCCAAATCTGATATTTTCTCTCTTCTCACCTATAAATCTAAATATTTATTACAATAATGCTTGAAATAATTTGAGAAATGCATAGAAGATAAGCCTCTAATACATTCTACAATCTACTATTTATAATTTCACAAAAAGAGCTCTCAATAGGAAAGTTGTTGAAGAGTAGTTTTGGTCAATCAATTTTCAATGGCCCAAAATCCTATTTTTTTATTCTTGGAGCATTATGATTGATTGAAATTTTATTCTCCTCATCTCTTCAATAGTTTCCATGCAAAAAGTCAATCAAAATTTAATTAAAATGCAAATTAAAATCAAAATATTAAATTTGGAATATAAAACATATCGAGTCAAAATTTAATTACATAATTAAATAGAAAAAAAAATTGAGCTTTCTATTTATTCCTATGAATATATAACTGGTCAAGGAGAACATAGACGAATGGATCTGCACCAAGTAGAAGCTGTGAGCAAATGAAAATGTAGAAAATTAAACACAAAAAATTATTTTTGTTTAAAAATTTAGAGCTTGATATTCTGTCAAATTTTAGACCCAACAAATGATCAATTCTAGTTATGTAGCCACTTATTAAATATTCTCCATGATTTTATCTATCCAACGAGTCATCTTGGGCCTCATTTGGCCAAGTAAAACTCAACTTATAAGCTTCTAAAGTTGAGGAGTCAAAACTTCCAGAATTCTAAAAAAATTGTTGCCTAGGCTGAAAATGGAATTTTTAAATCAAATTCTAATCCTAAATTAAATTGAAATTATTTGTTAATTAATACTAATTTTATTATAATTAGAAACTTAAATTAATTAATAAGAAACTAATTATAAACCAAATTAAATTAATAATAAAAAATACGTTTTAAAAATTAATTAAGAGATAAATATATTGTATTAATATTATAATTTAATTATATTAAAATTATAGTAATTAAATTATAATAATAATGTAATATAATATATTATAATAAAATATAATACAATATACTTTAAATTTCATAACCAAATTATTTCAAATTCAAACTTAATACCAAAACAAAGTTACGTGTTATGAGCGTGAACATTAATGGAGGACGGAGGAGAGATATGGGTGAGGTGGAGTGATAAAGGATGAGGGTGAGGTAAGGATGGCATAGGTGGGAGGACAGGAGCCATAAGGTGAGAGAAAAAAAAACTTTATGTTAAACGAAAATACACACAGTATAAAACTTCAAATCGGCCATCGCAAATCGTAAAATTTAATGATCCTGCAAAGAAAACATCAATACGCTGATGTGTGATATTGCGATATCACATGTTTTTATATCGAGATTTTGAAATCGGAATTTTAATTTCGGGATTTTAAAATTGGTATTTTTAAAATCGAAATTTTTAAATTGCCATTTTTAAATCGGGATTTTGGAAGGAAGGAGGAGACGTGAATTGGGGCCACATGGATTTAAAAGTTCTACAAAATGAACTACATCCACTTTGCAATTTTGAAATTTCAGGTTTGGCAATTTATTTTAAAATAAGAAATTGGAATAAATTACCTGAGATCCCGAAAATGCATTTTTTAACCATTCTACAATTTGGCTAGGTCATTTTGTAGGACCGTAAGTGAAAAACGGAAAAAATAGTAAAGATTAATAAGGAGTTAATATTTATCATGAATTACCATTTTAATTGCAAAAACTAAAATATTATACATTTTTTACGTTTTTCTAACCCAAGTAACAAAATGATCAAACTTCAAAGGAGTTCCATTTATAAATTGATTGACCAAATGAGGCAAAACAAGTATTGATGGAAAGCTTGCTAAAAGTTGAATTCAATGAAACAATCAAAATAGAAATATGACGAAAATGAAAAAATGGTAAAATTGTAGGACAATTAACTTAATGAAAACCATAAAAGGTGTTTTAGCAAAAAATTAATGGAAAGGGTCCCCATTATTTAAAGTACCTAAGTGAAAATTGAGGGGTGCTAGGGTTTCCCTACAACACATACATACAATTGAACACTCACCAGGCATACCCACTTGTTGATCTGATATTACCTATGTGTAACTCTCTTGTGTTGAACTTTGTAGACAAGGCAAAACTATAATAATACATGGCAGTCGCGTTGATATCCTAGAAGGGGCTCCTATTCCAAATAATGTGAGGTCTAATTGGGAATTCACATTGGGGAGACCCCCTTGGTTGATATATGTCCATCACCCTCAACAAAATGTCACTAGGAGGGTCAGATGACAAGCTGAGCCCTTTTAACCTATTTTGTATCTCTTATTGTAAATGGCTTATCCTCAAATCATACTCCTGGAGTGTTTTGCTAACTTATCTATTGGTGAAATTTCAATCCCTGATGAGTCTGTCCATGAATTATCTCAGTTCAAGTTTGATGGTGATTTGATATGTCCTTTGCCGAGCATGCATCTATTTTTCTTAAGTTCTATGAATATTATGAAATTGATTGTAAATATGTGGCTTGTATATGGTTTTCTACCTCACCCTTGAAGGTCGAGTTAGCCGGTGGTGTCACACTCTACCACTTGTTTTTCATTCATTCTTTTAACCATCTTGTTGAGGAGATTCATTTAGCATTTGATATGTATGATTACCGAGATGTTTAAAAAATAATCAATCAGATTAGAATGGAGCCTTATGAATCGATTCCTTCACCTTTGTTATGAATTTCTTGAAGAGGATATGGATATGGATTTCTTGAAACAAAAGTTTGAGCATTTGGTTGATGTCTCTTTGCAAAGTGAATCCAAACCACCTAATGTCTCTTCTTCCCCAATTCTTGTAAATCAAAATACACCCCTAATTTCAGAGGAGGAATTGACTACTTCTTTTGTTCCTTGTACCCCTCCTCTTCCAATTCCGATGAGGGTGCCTCTGTGCAATTATAGTCAAGTTGGGAAATATGCACATCAAATTCCTAATCCATCTTCTCATCTTCCTTCCGCTTTTCATCATTCAAATCCAATAGAGGAAATATCAGAATGGCTCATAAAGCCTATGGTGAAAGCCAATTTTTCCATTTCTCAAGATGGTATCAACATTCATAACTCTAGTCTTGAATATAATTTGTTTTTCCATCATCCTCTATTATCTACATGCCATGACTCTATGTACAGTGATTTTCTTGATCAATCTACTTCATAAACTATTTTTTCACAGTCTCCTAATTTTCAAGTTGTTGGTCCAAATTGCGATCATGTTGAAGGTAATCACATTACACAGGTAGAGGAGCAAGAAGGTGAAGATTGTTTCATTATTTCTTATATTTTTCAAAATCCTCTATGTCAAGATGATTCTCTTACATTCTTGGATAATATTTCAATCTTATAATATTGGTAGTGAATCAAATGAAATAAATTTGTTCGGATCTATAATTGTAGCCAAAAATCATTCTAATCATTGTTATTATGCTAATGTATGCGATGAAAAATTCCCAAGTGCACCAAATGATATTTTGATTCCTCTAGAAGGTGTTTATATGAAAAAATCAGACCAGGGATCTGATCCAACCGAAGAAAATTTTCTTATTGAAACTTCCTCTTCATCCCACTATACCTTGTGCTCACATGTTTGCGATGCATCTACATGCAATGAAAATACTCCATGCTCTTCAAGTTCTTCATCGGATGAAGTCACTTCTCAATTAACACAAGATAGTGAAGTTGTCCATGATGAAAGAGAAAATAATCAGATCATTGAGTATCCTTTCCATCCCATATCATCTCTTATTTTGCATGAAAACAACTCTTCAAATCATCTTGCTCATGAAATTTCTTTGATTCATATATCTTTAGACTTGAAATCAAAAGTATCTTTAGACTTGAGTAATCTGGTTATCAAAGTAGTAAAATCTGATACAAACAATGGTAAATATTACTGTTATTCGATTGATAGTGATCTCATTAAAATCAACTCAAGTAACTATCCTCACACAATGCATGATTGGGTTCAATCTTCAAAATGTGATTTTATAATATTTGAAAATTTCGAGACTTGTGAGGGAGTTGAGGCACTTCAAATTTCGTTGATGGTTATGTCAGAACGACACAACTTTATTAAGATGCCCAAACTGAGTCAAGTCTGGTTTTCCTCGTAAAATTATTCTTTCTGCATGGTTTCACTCAATGTAAGTTCCTTCTTGAAGTATTTTTGGCATTGCTAATATAATATTTTAAACTTTCAAGATTTCATTTCTGATCGGATTCAAGTCCCTATTTCAGTTGATTCTTCTCTATGAAATAATCTTGCTCTTAACCCAGGTTTGGAGAGTATGTCTCTCACAAAAGCGTGGAATTGTAAAGTTTATTATTCTAAAGATTATCTTTAGCCAAGGAAGTCATGCTTGTCGCATTATTTTGAAGACAATCAACTCCCAATCCTTCTTATGAAATTCTGATGCTAATATTTTTCTTCATTGCACCTGAAATCATCTTGAGCACTACTAAATGCATGGATTATTTGATGAATCAATTTCTTGATCACTTGTTTTACCTTGACTGTCTTCATGTGTTTGGTATACTAACATTCCATTTTACTTCTTTCGATGATTACGATGCTAGTGTAGTGTGTTAATAGTTATAAGAAAATTGTTTGTTACAGTCATCATGGAAGGAAGATGATTCTATTATGTAAAGAATTTGTGAAATTGTTCAAGTTGATTTATCTTTGGTAATTACAAATTGGGAGTCTAATGCTTTAATCATCCCATATGATCATGATTCTATCTCTGATGGTTGTCATTCAACTTACTATTTTCCCATCAGCACATCCAATGATAGTTGTCTTACACCCTTTTATATTTATGTTTTAACATGTCACTATCTAGGTGCTTGTCAAGCAGTTGAGGCACGTTCGCACTTCCTAATGGTTATGTCAAATCCTCACTATATTGACATCTCTGATGAATATGATCATATATATTTTTCCTCGTAAGATTCTCATTGTAATCTTCTTCCTCTAATTAAAAATTCATATTTTTCAAATATTTCAAGGTTTTCAAGAGGATTGTCATGAATTTTATGATCCAATCGTTGAATGGTTGGAGAAATCTTACCTGGAAGGCTCTATCGAAAATAAAAAATTTCAATCTTTTTGTGTTCTTAGTAAGGAGTTTGGTGTAGTTGAAGACATATTCGTAAGAAGATTTCGAGGTTTGTTGAATGATGGTTTTCATAAAAAAAAGGTAAGAATGTGAACTAGTTAGAAGTAGTGGCTATGGACTATCTTTCTTCTGACATGTAATACCTTCAATTGTTTTTGAAATTTATTCAATATCTTATGTTGAAAATTTATTTATATTAGTTTTGATTGCTTATATCTTCTTGAATGTAGGTCAGAGGCAATTATAGTGGATTCATTGGAAATTTCATTATATGTGACCCTGACCTTCTATATGATTAGGTTAGGAGTAGGTCTAGTTGCATATTAGTTTACCTGCACATTCATCTTGCATTCATTTTATGTATTTTGTCTTGTGTTTTCTCATTTTGGTTTCACAACATCTTTCAGTTAGCCTCATTGCATTTTGTATTCTAGTTTTGTTCCTTGTTGTTTGTTGCCTTTTCTTTTGTTTTATAAGACCTTGCATGAATATGCTCTGTTGGCTCAAAAGGAATTGTGGAAAATTTGAAAAGATTCTTGTGACACTACAACATTTGGCCTTGTCGTGACTCCGTTGGGGTATTGTCGAGGCTTGTTCGTAGTAGAGCAACACCAATGATGAAAAATTATACTCTAAAAATATAAATATTATGAACTTCACCACCCTTTCCAATTCAAAACATTGCAATATTGTGGAATCTTATGTTGTGTTCAACCGAGAAGGTACAAAGGGGACCATGTTTATTCACAGGGTAATTAGGAAGGCTAGAGTGATCTACATAATGAATCAATACTCCATGAACTAAGACCCTGCATAGAAGAGTCAACCAAGACAGAGAATTTACAATTCTACCAATGTGTTGCCAATTTTTGTCACTACTGCAACACCCTCAAAAATTTTGGCTTGCAACAAATTCTAGAGCCTACCTTGGTCTTGTATATTGTCGTCACAAACATTGAAATCCATTCAATGCGTTTTGGTCCTTTTTGTGAGAAAAGAAAAATGTCATATTTTCACATGTTAAGTTTCGCGCGATCTATATAAGCTTTTTTTGGTGGCTTCAAGGGGTTATCTTTGTGAAAATTATTTTATATTACTATGTAAAAATTCATCACACTCATTCCCAAATTTTTAAGCATTACCGCACAAGTGTCGTTGTGATCGTCACAAAGTGTAGCTTTAGTTTCACACTTGTCGTAACTCATCACAAAGTTGTCACACAGAGGGAAATTTGTTGTTCATGTGTCCTATATTATCTATGTTGTTGTGTCATCAAATTTTCGAAGTGTGTGATCACATTCAAGTTGTATTATTGTTCATAGTAGCTTCATCGATTCCACACTTAGCCAAATTCGGGAAACTTTCTAGCAACTTAGCCTCATTTGGCCCTCTTGAACTATGCCTTGCATAGTGCTATCCCTCAAGCTAGAACCTAGCCTCTTGAAACTATGCAATGTGCAGTTCCTTCCTCCCAGGACTATACACTTCATAATCTCAATGCCCAAGCCCTGGCCTTGACATCCAAAATTTTGCAATTCATCCCTCTAGCATGGCCCCAACTGTGTATTGTGTAGTCTCACAACTCAAGCTCAGCTCTTGAGCTCCTAATATGCATAGATGCATAATCACCATGTATCCTCTACCTCCCAGAACTACACAGTTGGCTAAAACAATGAAAAACCCCTCATCCCAGCCCACTGAGTCCCAAAACTATGCAATTTGTCTACCTAGTCTAGCCTAGACTGCACTTTTCATAGTCGCAAGGCTTAAGCTTCACCCCTGACTACCTGATCTATGTAATTATGTAGTCATTGAGCCTCTCTCTCATCCTGCAACCCGGATTCAGCTCACTCAGTGGCTCAACATGCATCATCTTTGACTAAGGTATTATTGGACTGATGTCATCTTGACATGAGTGAATTAAAAATGTAGGTACTTTATCATTCTCTGGTAGGATGATGAAGAAGGATATGGAGAAGGGAAACATGTTGAAAGACATATTTGTAGCTGGTTATGCAAGCTGATTAATCAACACAAAGAAAAGGGACAAAAGTTCACGATCACAACTCAAGACTTGATATCATTAAAGACTCCTCACGTCTAAGCCATATGGAAGTGAAACAAAGTTCACGATCACAACTCAAGACTTGATATCATTGAATACTCCTCGCCTCTAAGCCATATGGAGGTGGAAAAAATAGCATACTCAAGAAGAAACATAGCAAGGAGAAGAAATAATGGATTGACATTGTCATGCCATCAAGAAGTCCATGTCAGTAGTGTCATATCATGTCATGTCATGAGTCATCATATGTGACATAATTATTATGGATTACGTAATTTACTATTCAAAAATTTATTAAAGTGGAAGTCCAAAGGACATGTACAAAATATGAAGAGTCATGTAAAGTCAAAAAGTCATAATAATTGAAACACTTATGAGGGGAGTCAAAGAGTCAAAAGGAGGTGAAGCATCACTCCATTGGTTATATATACACCCTCATTGTAGCAGTGAAGGACTTTTCACCTTCGCTCTTCCCGCAAGGCATTACAAAGATTGAAGCTAGCTTTTTTGGGGAGCAAGGAGTGGCTCCAATGATCCACTATTGGGGCTAGTGGTGTTCATTGTATACATGTGTCTTGTGACTTTTAATTAATATGAGAAGCCTCATGGCCAACATGTTCTTCCTACATGGATTATGAATATTTGTAAGACTATTATGTGGATGTTTATAATTCATGTTTTATTTCATCTATGCTAAAGTAGTTGAAGTATTTTAGTTATTCTAGTACTTATTGTATTGAGAATGTGTTGTAATTCTTTCTATGACTATCATATCCGCATGGACTATTCCGCTCGATGTTAGATGTATCTTTCTTGTTTATAATGGTTGCAATGGTAATTGCATCTTTGTGGACTATTCTGCTAGGTGCTAGACATATATTTTCTGTGTGTGTGTGTGTATACTATGGTGGTACTATTACCTCTCTCCTAGAGGTTCACTCTCATTTCCCTCTGCAGTAGAAGAATCTTGACACACATAAAACCAAACACTCACCAAGCGTACTCACTTTCTAATCTGAGATTACCTTTGTGTAACTCTCTTGTGCTAAACTTTGTAGCCAAGGAAAACCTATAAGAATACATGGCAGGCAGGCTGATATCTTGGATGGGGATCGTATTCCAAAAGGTTTGAGGTATAATTGGTACATCACATTAAGGAGACCCCTTTGGTTAACAGATTTCCATCATCATCAACAATCCCTTGGCAGCATGCATTGGGAGTGATTTTTATTGGTTTTTGGTGCGCCCCCCAACCCTGCCCCCCCCCCCCCGCCCCCGCCCCGCACCCCACACACATTAGCTTAGCAAGGGTATCCTGATGGATGCACCTTGGAGGATTACAAAGGGTGCACAAAGGATAAGAGTTTGGATGAAATATGTGGGCAGACATGGCTTGACAGTAGAAAAAAATAGTGTTTTGATTGGTCGATTGTGAAGCAGCAGTAGAGAGAATTTTTATTGGTCGATGGCAGTGCCCACTCGACGATGGTAGTCAATTGATAATACCTTGGTGAAATGTTAATCATAGTTTAAGCAATTAACCAAGATGAAAAATTAATGGGAAACATGGCAAGAAAAGGAGTGGTTGTGTGTTAAAAGGGTTGGACCCTTAGAATTTTTTTATAAAAGAAATTTGGTGAAAAACCAAGGGCTCAAATCCTTCTCTCTCCATTTTGACAACAAGACAGGTGGCAACATTTGATTAGCCCTTAAAAAGATGACAGAGGTTGATGATGTCATCATGATGTGGCCCAATTAGAGGTGGATACATAGTCGGTAGTTTCTGTGCTTTTGGGTACCTGAATGGCCCATTTTTTAGTGACACATGTCACCATTAAGTGAGCAACACTTGGCATGGTTGACATCAACATTCTGTAGGTTAGTGCTTGAAAGAAATAAATAAGATGTAAGGAAATATTATGGGATAACTGGGTGTTGGGTGGATGTGGTGGTGTTAGAGAAACCCCCACTAGACAATTAAGCCCACAGGAACCAACACAAAGAATTATATTGGTGAACTAAGGAAGGCATCAGGAGGAAAGCATCGGGACATGTCAACAGTGACTGGCATGAGAATAACAACAACCAATAAGAGAGGACATTGGACGGACCTTGCTGACAGATAAGTCCACAAGAAATAGCTCAAAAGTTTATAAGGAGGTGTAAATAAAGGTTTCCGACTTAATTCGTTGGGTAAAGTGTGTCAAGAATGTGTTTCTGTGTGTGGAAATGAAGACCAAGGGTGAAAATATTAACGAAGAAAAATAAGCTCTCTCAGGCTTAAAAAGAGATTAGTGTTTGATCAACAAGCCAACAGTTAAAACACTTATTCTGATGGAAGAAAGAAGATAAGGCACCAGTGTAAAAGGGGTTATTGTTGAAAAGGGTCATGAAGTTATAACTGATAGAATTTTTAGTTAAAGTCTTCAGGCTTTAGGCATGAAACAGGCTAACAACTTTTTGACAGTAAATCCAAATCTAACCACGAGAACCTAAGCTAACCATGAGGTAATATCTAGCAGAATGGACACATTTAGTGGCTAATTTGGCAGTCAAGCTAGATTTGTCAGGTCACCTAAAATAGGAGCACTGGTAAAACATATAATAAGGCTAGAATTGAAAAATTAATAATGTAACTAAGAGATTAAACCCGAAATTGCAGATCAAAGATTGAGAAATTAATAGCACATGAATAAGACTGAAATAAGGAGTATGAAGGTAAAAATTAAAGGCACACACAAATATTCAAAGTGAAGTTAACTAAAATATCATGCCAAAAATAGTAAAGAAAAAACCTTTATAAGCAGGCTTGAGCAAGCAATTTGAACAAGGAGTTTTGTGGTTTCTTGTGAGGTGATACTGCAGGTGTATTCAATAGTAAGAGAATGTTGAAGGTATTGATGATTAAGGAAGAACTTATTTTATTTGTGAAAAAGGATTGGAATTCATGGTTCTAGTATGAAAATGGATGAAAAATGAATCATAGATGTCAAGTAAGTTGTAGCTTGCATATCAGGGGTTGATGCTCCTTCTGGTAGGTGGTGGTAAATATTTGCAGTTGTAGCTCCATTTAATTGTAGCTGATAAATTAGGGAGTTGTAGCTTCCTGTTGGTTATATCCATAGAATTTTAACAACTTGTAGGTTGCGTTATAAAGTAATTAGAGAACAATTTGAAGAATTTGTGTGTTCCATTACGGTTGTTGATATTATTTACTGTCATGATTATTTGAATTAATTAATGAAGCTTATATGGTGTCCTATGTTTGTTGCATACGTTAAATAAAGGTTTTAAATTGTAAAATTCCTATAATACGGGTTCATGCCCCCCTCCCAATATTGTCCTACTTTCTAGCAATTTGAGATAAGTAATAATAGTAACATTAAGGAGATGATATAATATGTCACACTATCATTTCAATTTGGGAAGTTATAGTTTGTGGTAGTAGGTTCAAAACAAATATATGAACCAATATTTCATCCCTAATCATTTATCTTTTATGTCCTATTATAATTTTTCTAATTTACCATATTTTAATTACTTAGACTCAATGCATGAAAATCAATGTAGCGTTTACAAATCTCATGACATTTGAGGTAAGTAAAATTAGTAAAATTAAGGAGATAATATGTCGCACTATCAATCCAATTTTGGGAAGTTATAGTTAGTGGTGGTAGGTACAAAAGAAATATATGAACTAGTATAAATATATCTTAAGAACAAATCTAGCATGTGCTTAGAGGTATCAAATCTGTTCATATGCAAATATCTTGTAAAATGCATAATTTGAAAAAAAATGTTACATCCCTCTTATCTAGTTAGAGAGAGATTCTTCGGCGAAAATCACATGGACAACCATTTGTCGACGCGTTTCGAACCAACTAGTGTGGTTCATCGTCAGGACAAGTTGAAGAAACAGATCCAACTTAGCATGTTAAATAGTTTGAGCGGAGCCTCCAATGGCTAACTAGGCCAACGGCTAGTTTGACTCTAGGGCTGGGATCAAAATTATTATAATAGTTTAATTAGTAAGATTAAGGACCAAAAAAATATATAATATATTTATAAGGGGAATAAAGTTCAAAAATATTATTAAAAATTATAAGCTAATTAAAATATAGAAGGAAATTTAGTTGAATAAAGGACCTTAAAAGCCTAAGTAATATATAAATTAATCTTATTAAAAATATTAAAAATTATAAATTAATTAATAAATAAATGGAAAAATAAATAAAATCAAAAGGAGGTTAGGTTAGTTAGAAAAATTAGTTAAAAAGTCTAAGCTAAAATAAAAATTAATAATAAAACTAATAAATAAAATTAAAATATAAATAAATAAATAAAAATAAAAATAAAATAAAAGGTAAATAAATCAGTTAAACAATAATAAATAAAATAAAATTAACAATATAGATAAAAATAAAATAATAATAAATAAAGGACCTTAAATTCTAAATTAAAAGCCTATAAATTAATATTATTTAAAAATATTATTAAAAATTAATAATTAAATGGAAAGATAGTTATATAGAAGATCAAAAGGAGGTTAGGTTAGTTAGAAAAAAGATAAAAAGTCTAGAAAATAAAAATAAATAAATAAAAATAAAAAGTAAATAAATAAATATTAAATAAATATAAATTAGTTAAACTAAATTAGTTAATAATAATAATTAGTAAATACATAAATAATAAATAAGTAAAATTAACCAAAAAGAACTCAATAAAAATAAAATACAAAAATAAAATAGTAAAGTAAAAAACCTAAAGAGGAGGGCGGAAAACCAACTAGGAAGAGAGTGTTGGGACCCAACACCTACTGATTTTCCAGCCATCCTCTCTATTGAGATTGCATGGCCTTTTTTCAATCTCAAGCGCTTCCCTAAATTTACGATGATGGAAATGCGAAACCTTAGCAATAACACTAGCCTCCTCAATACAAACATGATGATTGGTTTTTTCAGCATGTTCAGCTAAAGCGGAAGACTTAGCTCGCCTATGTTTAAGGTCCGCTGCGTGTTCGCTAATCCTTTGATTAATGGAGCGACCAGTCTCCCCAATATAGGGGGTCCCACAGGAACATGGGATCAAATAAACACCTTTCATATCCTTAGGGTCGATAGGATCCTTCACAGATCTTAGGGACCTACGAATGGTGTTCAGGGGCCTAAAGGTCACAGGGATACTATGCTTCCTGAGAATCCTTCCAATTCTATCAGTGGTCCCTTGAACATACGGAAGATGGACACCTGGAATTCGTTCCTTCGGTTCCCTTTTAGTCAGAGAGTTCTTGGAAGCTTTACGAAAAGCCCTCTGACCCAAGTATCTACTATAACCATTCTCAACAAAGACATCAAGCAGATGGGATTTTTCATTCTCAAAGCTCTTTTTGTCGGAGATCCTTAGGGCCCGAGTAGCAAGGGTATTGAGAACACCCATCTTTTGAGCCAAGAAATAGTGGGAACTGGCATGAAGATACTACTCCGTATGAGTTTTCTTTCGAAAAACTCGATGGGTGATGGATCCATCACTATTATTAGAAATAAGAATATCAAGGAATGGAAGGCATCCATCAACTTCTTGCTCCTTAGTGAACTTAATGGTTGAGGATTGATTGTTGAGATGATAAAAGAATAGATCAAGCTCATCCTGGTCATGAGTCCATATGACATTGGTGTCATCCACATACCTTCTCCACAGCTTAGGCAAGAGCCGGGAAGAGCTAAGAGCCTTGGACTCAAAATCTTCCATAAATAGATTAGCAACAACAGGGGAAAAGGGGGAGCCCATCGCAACCCCACAGGTTTGCTCGAAAAAACCATTAATCAAAGGATTAGCGAACATGCAACGGACCTTAAACATAGGCGAGATAAGTCTTCCACTTTAGCTGAACATGCTGAAAAAACCAATCATCATGTTTGTATTGAGGAGGCTAGTGTTATTGCTAAGGTTTCGCATTTCCATCATCGTAAATTTAGGGAAGCGCTTGAGATTGAAAAAAGGCCATGCAATCTCAATAGAGAGGATGGCTGGAAAATCAGTAGGTGTTGGGTCCCAGCACTCTCTTCCTAGTTGGTTTTCCGCCCTCCTCTTTAGGTTTTTTACTTTACTATTTTATTTTTGTATTTTATTTTTATTGAGTTCTTTTTGGTTAATTTTACTTATTTATTATTTTATTTATTATTTATGTATTTACTAATTATTATTATTAACTAATTTAGTTTAACTAATTTATATTTATTTAATATTTATTTATTTACTTTTTATTTTTATTTATTTATTTTTATTTTCTAGACTTTTTATCTTTTTTTTAACTAACCTAACCTCCTTTTGATCTTCTATATAACTATCTTTCCATTTAATTATTAATTTTAATAATATTTTTAAATAAGATTAATTTATAGGCTTTTAATTTAGAATTTAAGGTCCTTTATTTATTATTATTTTATTTTTATCTTTATTGTTAATTTTATTTTATTTATTATTGTTTAACTAATTTATTTACTTTTTATTTTATTTTTATTTTTATTTTTATTTTATTTTTATTTATTTATTTATATTTTATTTATATTTATTAGTTTTATTATTAATTTTTATTTTAGCTTAGACTTTTTAACTAATTTTTCTAACTAACCTAACCTCCTTTTGATTTTATTTATTTTTCCATTTATTTATTAATTAATTTATAATTTTTAATATTTTTAATAAGATTAATTTATATATTACTTAGGCTTTTAAGGTTCTTTATTCAACTAAATTTCCTTCTATATTTTAATTAGCTTATAATTTTTAATAATATTTTTGAACTTTATTCCCCTCATAAATATATTATATATTTTTTTGGTCCTTAATCTTACTAATTAAACTATTATAATAATTTTGATCCCGGTCCTAGAGTCAAACTAGCCGTTGGTCTAGTTAGCCGTTGGAGGCTCCGCTCAAACTATTTAACATGCTAAGCTGGATCTGTTTCTTCAACTTGTCATGACGATGAACCACACTAGTTGGTTCGAAATGCGTCGACAAATGGTTTTCCATGTGATTTTTGTCGAAGAATCTCTCTCTAACTTGATATGGATCACAAAAGCCTGAACTCTATTATCCCTCTTATCTGTTATAGATCCCAATGAATCTATAGTTGCTCTCTCTCTCTCTCTCTCTCTCTCTCTCTCTCTCCATACATATGCAATGTGTAATTTTTCATTGTTTAAATTGTATTTTTTAATGCTATACAGTGTACATTGAATTTTCAAATTTTTTCTTTGTACATTGAATATTTTATTATATACTACATTGAAATATTTTCTTTTAACATTTTCTTTATATATATATATATATATATATATATATATATATATATATATGAAGTTAATATCCACATAAATTTTTAACATAGATTTTCAAGTTATTTAATTAAATTCCATATTGAAATATTATAAATTAGTTAACATAGATATTCAAATAGTATATTTAAATTCAATGCTGAAACATTTTTGAAAAATATAAATTTTAAACTTCTTAGTGACTTTTTTTTTGGTAAGCAAGTATACTTACATTATATTAACGCATAAAAAATACATAATTTACAGTATTTAGAGAACGGGGGGACTAAGCCTCTCACCTATTGGAAACATCTGCGCTATGCAAGGAAATAGGAGAAAAGTCCCAAAAATTTTCTTACTCTAGAAGGAGAAAAGAGAGACAAAAGTTTTGTTGGTCATGGTTACATATTGTGAAGAGCTGAAAAAAAAATTGTTTAAGATTAAAAGCCTAGCAACTCTATGCCAATTGCTTGCATATCAAATAAAAGCGCCAAAATTGACTCACCTGAAATACTCCAGGGAGTTCAAGGAGATAATGCCTACATGTGGAGGGGCCACACTAGAGTTGCATTGAGCTAATTTTGGAGAAGCCTTGCACCCAAGAGCTACCTTGAGCCTGAGCATTGCCTGAGTCACTTGGAAATTCTTTAAGAATGTAGTAACCATAAGGGCTAGGTCAAGGGGGCGAAGAGGGGCACATGCATCTGCTATAGGAGGAGGCAGAGCACGAGAGGGAGAGGGACAAGGCATAGGAGCTTGGGTGATATTGGGTGAAGACAAGCCCATATGAGGAGAATTCAAAGGTAAGGGAGGAGGAGAGGAGTGGGATGACACAATCAATGGAAAATTAATTTTTAAGTTGTTGGCCAACCACTTGAGGGAGGAGGAGGCGTGGTTGTGATAGAATGATAGCTTAACAATCCTCCCTATTTCTCTTTATATCTCCTACTCCCTTTCCATAAGCTAACAAGAAAGGAGGTTGTGAAGATCCCAAAGCATGGGTCAACCATGGCTTTTCTCTGCCTCCTCTGAAGCCAACACCTGATGCCTTATATGGGTGGGTATGACATAGTTAAACAGAGCAACTACCATAGAATTGTCGAAGGTGGTGGGGGAACATCCTCGACCCCTCCCTCTGTTGGGTAAACATCCTTGACCCCTTTCCCTATTCATGATTTGGTTGCAGAGGTCAGGGGAGGAAAATCAGGACTTAAGAGAAGTGGAAAACACAAAGGGAGGAATGTTCAACCTAAGAGACTATGCCTTGAGTAAGACGACCAAAGGAATGAAATGTTGGGAGATCATGGAACAAAGAATTATACTCCCAAGTTTGATAGGTGAGTGTCGAGCAGTAAAAAGGGTCTTTTTCACCTCTATTTACCATACATTAATTATCAATCCAGGTACAATTTGTTATCTCAAAGAATGTACTCAGTCTGAAGTGGTCACTTGTCAAGAGTAATGTTAGTAGTATAGTGCTAAATGCTGAAAACAAACTCTAAATGTAGTGGCAAGAACTTGAGATGTTTGTAACTAAATCACTCATTTAAGAAACTACAGCACTTCATCAGTCAAGGATGTAGTAATGATAACTCTTCCCTTTGTAAACTGATGCAATTGAACAACAATCATGGAGAAGATCATCAATCTGGGAACTGGACAACAATAGTCAATGTTCACTACAGTTTCAGATTGTTCTACTCACCCCAAAGCAATTACTTGAAAGGATAATTCAACTAATAGGAAAGGGAACAACAACCAATCTAGTTAAAAATATTGAACAACAAATCTTTGACCTATAGAAATGAATGAAGAAGTAATTGTAATCTATAGGAATTAAGCAACAATCTTTACCTTGGAAATGCTTTGAACAGCAAACCAAAAATGGAATAGAAAACTAAAGTGAGTTAAGAAATGTTGAACAGAAACCTGAATCAAATGTAAATGCACAAAAAACTAAATCAAATATTACACACAGCGAATCTATACTGAAGGAAGCAGTAATCTGGGTCTTGGCATAACAAATATTAATCATGGTTTTGAAGAGACAACAATTGCTGTTACCGTGGAATAGTAATCCCAATGAAAAACAATCACACTTGGAGGTAAACCGTACATAAATAGACAATAGTACCGATTTATAAATACACAACACTTTTACTTTGTAAATGAACAGTAATAGTAATTTTTAAGGAACAACAATGTTATACAATAATATCAATCTATAAAGGAACGACAATGCGATATAAATTCAAAATGAAGAGCATAACGTTCTAGTTACAAAGGATAACCTTATTATTAAAATATGAATGGAATATAACAGAGACAATACATGAAATAATAAAGAACAACAGATTATGTTATGCTCTTAACCTGCAAAAGATACCCAAATACAGAATATGCGAATAAAGATACCCAGAACATAGGATAGTGAAAGACAACAACAAATATTTTATTATTCAGAAAGCAATGTTCACTGGCCTCTTCGAGGGGGCAACCTCCAATAGAGCAAAGCTCGATACAAAAATAAGACACGATGCTCCTCGCACGGAGTCTCTATCCTTTATATATGACTCATACATGCAATACCAAGGATCAATACCATGGGTTTTATTAATACCATCTATCTAATACTACGACCCATTTGCAACTAACTGTGGTCCCATCATTAATTGCAGGTTAACCACTTACAATTATTAATGTGGGCTTTATTGACTCTTGACTACGACTCAATCCCATTACATAAATAAGGGGGTTAGGGTGGGACCCTAACATGCCCTCCCCCTTAAGACTAGACTTGTCCTCAAGGCTGAAGCTGCGGAAACTGCTGAAGAATAGTGGCTAGTTCCCAAGTTGCATCTTCCGGAGAGGTGTCTTTCCACTTGACGAGGACTTCCCTAATGATACGGCCCCACAAATGCCCGTTTCGTGTGTCTAGGACCTGTTCAGGTTGGAGCCAGATTGACCCTTCTTCGTCCAATTCAGGTAGACTGGTTTGAATTTTGCAATTGTTCCCAATCACTTTCTTGAGGCATGAGACATGGAAAACTGGATGGATTTTTGCAGTAGGTGGCAAAGCCAACTTGTAAGCCACTTCTCCAATGCGCTGAAGTACTTGGTATGGTCTGTAGAATTTTGGAGATAGTTTCTGACAACCCTTGTCTTTGAGTGATGTTTGCTTATATGGTTGCAATCGTAAAAAGAACTGCTCCCCTTCTTGAAATTGGTGCTCTGAGCGATGCTGGTCTACCTGTTGCTTCATGCGGTTCTGAGCTTGATGAAGATTCTCTCTAAGATGGGCGAGCATGGTTGCACAATGTTGTAGGAGTTGATCCACTGCTTGTACTTTTGAGCACCCCTTGAGATAAGAAGTAGGGGAAGGAGGGAGTTGACCATATACTGCTTCATAGGAAGTCATTTTGGTGGTGGCATGATAGTTGGTGTTATACCACAATTCAGCTAGAGGTAACCACTGTACCCAAAGATGTTGCTTTTCTGAAGTGAAACACCTAAGGTAGGTTTCCAGACATTTGTTGACGGCTTCAATTTGACCATCCATTTGCGGATGATAGGAAGTACTGAGTTTTAGTTTAGTGCCTTGTATCCTGAAGAGTTCCTGCCAAAAATTACTGGTGAAGATCGGGTCGCGGTCGGACACAATAGAAGTGGGCATGCTATGCAATTTGAAGATCTGATCCATGAAAGATTGAGTGACCAAAGTTGGTGTAAATGGGTGGGGTAGGGCACAGAAATGTGCATACTTCGAAAGTTTGTCCACAACCACCATGATGACTGATTTGTTTCCTGACTTTGGAAGACCTGTAATGAAATCCATAGAAACCTCTGTCCAAATTGATGCTGGAATGGGCAACGGTTGTAATGTGCCTAGTGTGTTGACAGTCTCCCCTTTGTGGCGTTGACAAACATCACATTCTGCTATGAAAGTAAGGATGTCCTTTTTCATGCCTGTCCAAAAAAATGGTCTTCTGGTGCGAGCATACGTCTTCTGAAAGCCCGAATGTCCTGCAATGGGGGATGAGTGCAATTCTACCAAAATGCGACTTTTGAGGGTGCATGTTGGTGATATTACGACTCTGTCCCTGTAGCGAAGAATATCATCTTGCCAAGAGTAGCCCTTGGTGGAATTTGGATCTACCTGCAATTGAGAAATGAGTTGGGAGAGCCCAGGATGTGAAAACCATTCCCTGCGAGCCTCTTCAATCCATTCTGGAATGGGGAGGGAAATTGCTAGCAGAGTACTTTCCTCCTCAAATTGGCGAGATAATGCATCTGCTACAACATTGTCTTTCCCTTTCTTGTAAATGATCTCATAATCATATCCTAGCATTTTGGCGAGCCATTTATTTTGTTGTGGGGAGGATAGGCGTTGCTCCAAAAAATATTTAAGACTGTGATGATCTGTGCGGATTTGGAAACGTCACCCCAATAAGTAAGGTCGCCAGGTCTCTACTACATGTAAGATGGCCATCATTTCCTTCTCGTATGTAGATTGGCCCAGATTCTTCCCACTTAGTTGTTGGCTTGTGAAAGCCAAAGGTCACCCTTCCTGCATTAAGACCACCCCAATACCTGTACCCGAAGCATCACATTCAATGACAAAAGATTTGTTGAAGTCAGGTAGTGCTAAGACTGGAGTGGAACACATGGCATTTTTTAGAGCTGTAAATGCCAGTTGTGCTTCCTCATTCCATAAGAATGAATTTTTCGTTAGGAGTTGAGTGAGGGGCTTCGCTATGCGACCATAGTTGCGGACAAATTTACGATAATAGCCTGTGAGACCCAAAAATCCTCTCAAGCTCTTTAAGGTCTTAGGTTGAGGCCAATCCTGCATTTCCTGGATCTTTTTGGGGTCCACCTTGACACCTTCACGCCCCACAATGTGGCCCAAATACTCAACTTCTTCCATGCCAAATGAACACTTGGACATCTTAACAAATAATTTATGCTTGTAGAGCAGCTGAAAGAGTAGATCTACATGCTGAAGATGTGGGGCCCAAGTGCAACTATAGATGAGGATGTCATCGAAGAAGACAAGGACAAATTTCCTGAGATATGGTTTGAGAATGTGGTTCATAAGGCTCTGAAAAGTAGAGGGGGCATTACAAAGACCAAATGGCATGTCCAGGAACTCATAATGGCCTTCATGAGTTTTGAAAGCAGTCTTTGGAATGTCGACTTCCTTCATGCGAATTTGGTGGTAGCCTGAGCGAAGATCCAACTTAGTGAAGAATTGAGCCCCATTGAGTTCATCTAGCAAATCGTCAACCACCGGGATGGGAAATTTATCTTTGACTATCAACTTATTGAGGGACCTGAAGTCTGGACACATCCGCACTCCCCATCTTTCTTGAGAACCATGACCACTGGTGATGAATAAGGACTAATGCTGGGATGAATGGCACCTCCTTCCAAAAGTTCCTTGATTATTTTTTCTATTTCATTCTTTTGGGTGAACGGATATCTGTATGGGCGCACATTTGGGGGTTGGGCCCCTGGAACCAAGGTGATGCTATGATCATGTTCCCCTCTTGAGGGTGGAAGCTCATGAGGCTTGTCAAAGACCGGCAGATGGTTATTTAAAATCTGTTGCATCTCAGGATGAATGGGCAGAGACTTGGTTTCGACTACCTGGATGGCATTAAATTGAGCGATAACTCCATGATGGCCCTTTTTTAGCAATTTTTCCATCCTATGCGAGCTGATGATAGAGGGAGCTCCTGCCTGGAGTCCACAAAGGGTATGTGTGTAGTTGTTTTGCTTAAAACTCATATATAACTCCTGGAAATCCATTGTGATTGGTCCAAGAGTGCGGAGCCATTCAGCACCGAGGACAATGTCGCAACCTCCCATGTGTATGGAAAACATGTGGGTTTTCAACTGATAATCCCCCATTTTATGTTTGACATTTTTACAGCAGCATTCACATTTCATTGTGCCCCCATCCTCAATTTGGACTTGGAAGTTAGAAACTGCTCGTACCAAACAATGCACTGCTTCTATGACTTTTTGATGGATGAAATTATGTGTACTTCCACTATCAATCAAGACTACTACTGGGCGATGTTTAATAAAACCTCTGATTTTGAGAGTTTGAGGTGAAGAAATCCCTGCCAAAGCATGCAGCGAAATAACTGGTTCGTCAGAGACATTGTCCTTTTGGTTGTCCTCTTCTAGCGCCTCATGTTCCTCAAGTGGTGGATCTTCCTCTGCTAAGCTGTAATCAGTGGCATCAATTTGAAAAAATTAGGGCTACTTGCATTTATGACCTGGGGAGTATTTTTCATCACAGTAGTAACATAGTCCTTGCTTTCTTCTTTCGGCCATTTCCGCAGGTGACACCTTTTGGACCTTAAGTGTTTGAGTCGTGTTGTGAGCATGTGGGCGGTGACCTTTAGCAGAGGAATTTGAGCGACTATACTGGGCTGCTAATGCACGTTCCACGTTACGAGCTACCTTGCACGCCTCCGTCCATGTGGAAGGGTGCTGCAGTAGGACTTGGGCTTTGATGGCTTCTTTAAGACCGCTGATAAAACATTCTGTGTAGAACACATCTGAGAGACCCCAAGTGCGGAATGCTAAGGCTTCAAAAGCTGTAATATATTCATCCATTGTACCAGTCTGTCGAAGCTTAGTAAGACGACCCAAAAAAGAAGATTCCTAGTCAAAGCAGTCTGTAAGAAATTTTTTGAATTTTGTCCAAGCCAGAAAAGGTCCATTGCAATGTTGATGCCATTCCCACCATTGCCACCTTTCATTTTCCAAGTACATGCTCCCCACCATAAGTTGAGTCACATCATCTAAGATGTTATTTAGATTGAAATACTGCTCCATTTGTGCTATCTGTGCTGACGGGTGAGAACCGTCAAATTTATGCATATCCAACTTGGGAGGTTGATGATGGGATTTTTGGTGGGTGCTCCAGACGTGAGGAGAGTGGCTAGACTCATCCTCACGGTGTCCATTGCCATTATACACCTCCTCATGGGCTGCCTCCTTGCCCTTCGGGATTATGCTCGAGATTAGGCTATTTAGTCGTTCAAGTTGAATGTGGAGGGATTGCACGGATTCTTCAAGTTTTTCCATCCTTTCATTGGCCATCACTTGAGCTCTAGTTTCTACCATGCACTGACCTGATGTTTTTGAAAATTGGGACCGCCTAAAAAATTTTCACTAAGAATTGAATGGTACCACCATGCTCAGCTCGTCCTCCTGATTCTGATGGGCTAGATCACCAATAAGCGCCCCGGGAGATCTCAAACGGATTTTTACTCCTTATGAATACTGCAATCGCCAAATCCTCAAAATGTCAATGCGGCCAAAAGTCCTGTGAAAATTATACCCCGGTATAGGAAACCCTCACAACTACTCAGATCTGGTGGATCTGAGAGATCTGAATGGAGGATCGGATAGCTCTAGGCGACAGAACAAACTGCTGCTGCGGATCTGATGGATCTAATAGATCAGAATGGCTGGTCTGCTAACTCAGAACTGCGGGACTAATGTCTGCTGCTGCTGCACCTCTTTGCACGCTGATCTGGCAGATATGATGTGTGATCCCCAGATAAAAAGGGAACTATGGTCTCGAGGAGTGTCAAGTGCTACAGATCGCAATATACATAAGGGTCTGACAGTAGTACTCGGCCCCAATGTTTTAGGGCTCTAGCTAAGGAGGATCAACCGTACCCTTAGCCGTACAACCCGACTACCCTATCGTACGGGCGAGTAATCTCTTCGAGTGTTGTTCTCGGTGTACTGTAGCAGCAAGATGGCCGAAGGTTTATCTATGGCGAGGTTGCAGAGGAGCTGAGGGGCTTCTGATATACCTAGAAGGTACTTGGAAGACAGTCCATACGTAGTTCTGTCTAATGCGCTACTACTCGAAGGGGTACCCACAGGGGTTACAAGGGAGTCCAACAAGCGTGACCACCTCTTGTATTTCCTACGTGCAAGCCTCCCCAAATCCGCAGGTTTATGCGCTCAACGACAGATCCCGTGGTTTAAAGATGTCGGAACACGTCTCTAGCCAAAAAAAAATTGCTACGAAATGGAGATCCCACCGGCCCTGGAAAGTGCTCTGATACCACTTGTTATGCTCTTAACTTGCAAAATA
The DNA here is from genome assembly GCA_031772625.1 of Pinus tabuliformis. Taxonomy (NCBI): domain Eukaryota; kingdom Viridiplantae; phylum Streptophyta; class Pinopsida; order Pinales; family Pinaceae; genus Pinus; species Pinus tabuliformis. The sequence goes on from CM062812.1 coordinate 284,327,433, forward strand.
TACCCAAATACAGAATATGCGAAGAAAGATACCCAGAACATAGGACAGTGAGAGACAACAACAAATATTTTATTATTCAGAAAGCAATGTTCACTGGCCTTTTCGAGGGGGAAACCTCCAATAGAGCAGAGCTCGATACAAAAATAAGACATGATGCTCCTCGCAGGGAGTCTCTATCCTTTATATATGACTTGTACATGCAATACCAAGGATCAATACCATGGGTTTTATTAATGCCATCTATCTAATACTACGACCCATTTGCAACTAACTATGGTCCCGTCATTAATTGTGGGTTAACCACTTACAATTATTAATGTGGGCTTTATTGACTCTTGACTATGACTCGATCCCATTACATAAATAAGGGGGTTAGGGTGGGACTCTAACAGATTACTGAACAAAGCAAATAAAAGAAATCAAACCACACACAACTTCGAATTGGGAAATAATGATATAGGAAGCAAGTGATCCACTAGGGCTAGGCCCTTAGCCTCCAAGGACGCACTGCTATGATTACTCCATAATCAAAGATGGAACGGCAACAAAATTTATGTATTAATCATCAAAACAGAGTTACAGTAATCGCTCTTTAAAGAGAGTCAATGATCAAAGTTTATGTTACAACAATAATCCACCCCCTGAGCTAGCAACGCTTAAGGTAGCAATCCCTCAGGATCAAAGGATCTTGAGGGATTCACCATACTGTTATTTCTCAGTTATCTCTTCGTTCTCTTGCACCAATTTGGTGTCTCCTCTTCCTTTTCCTGGCTAGGTGCTCCGATCTGGATTGCCTCGTTTGGATGTGGTTCCCTGTCAAAGGGACAGTAGCTGATTTCGCCTTGTCTTTTCCTTTGGAATGGAGATCTTCCATTTTCTTCCTTTTCTGCATAGGAATAGGTAATAATTAGTCATTTTACATTACTCACAAATCTTCTAAACTTTATTATAATCTTTCACCATATGCCCATTTCACAATGTAAAGAAGTTATGAATTAAAGGAAAATATAATGAAATGGCAATTACATACCTTCTCTCATGCTCCACACATCCCCCTGCTTACCCTTTTTCATGCCCTCATGAAAACATTATAATTGACATGCAAGGCAGTTAGGGAGTAGGCTAGAGAAGGGTTCTCAGTAGGTGGTCTACAACCATGATTCCTAGCTAAGAATTCAAAAATATTCCCTGTCTGACCTTTAGGAAATTCATATAAGGCTCTATATCCTAGTGTAGGATACCAAATGAATGGACTTCGGAACCTACAACCTAACCAAGACGGGCCTTCTCTCAGAATGAGGTCACCATAGATACCCAAGCGGTCAGTATCTAGCTTGAAATTATCATAATTTAATGGTTCTCTGTTTTGGATATGCTAATTAGAAGTCTAGTATCGGAATTTGGCTGCTGCTATGGCAAGGTCTTTGATGGTAAAGAAGTATTCTACCCCTTGCCAAATGACTGTTGTGTGAATAGAGGTCCCAATTCCTCGACCACTCCCTGAGTTCTCATTAGGCTCCTATGTTTATTCCATAATTGCAGTGGGTCTCTAGGTTCACCCCTTACCCATATATCTAATCCATTCTCCTATCTTTGAAAGACATTGTAGGCTTTAAGCCACTTTATTTGATTAACACCAAAAGAAATAAATGCCTACAGTTGGACATCACCCACAAAAGGGCTATGGTTCTCCTCTATTTCTCCATCTAATACAAGATTGTGCAAATAAAATTCACATAACAATCACTGAACTTTCACCCCGTAATGCTTACAATAGTTTATGAAGTCATCAATGGTTTTTATCTCTATAGGTACTCCTACCTTGACAACTTTAATTTTCAGTTGTAAATATCTTTCCATTAAAAATAAAGCATAGTTTCTGGCGGGTGCCCTACATGCTAAAACGTCAGTATACAGAGAACATAAGGTATCCATTTGTTTAATGACTATGTCTAGTCTATGGGTTACCTTTTTGACTCTTTCTTTTGCCTTTCCCCATCCTTCAAAAGCCTGGATTTCTGATGCATTAATGTTCTTCAGTTGCTGTTGTAACTTTTGGTATTTTTCTTGAGGAACAGTCTTCTCTGTGAGTTTCTCTATTGTTTGTTGGGCTTGTGCCAAATCTTTTCACAGAGCTACTATCCTCGGGTCATTTTCCAACATGATAATTTTAGGTTGGAGATCTACTTGGATCTTCTTATCACAGGCTAGTACGTTATCTGTTTGTACTTCTACATGTGTAACAACTAGATGTTGTTCCTTTTGATTCTGAATAACAGGTTGGACTTGAGTCCTCTTAGTATTTTTCCTACGTGGTTTTGTCTGGGTGGTTGCATGCTTTGCCACAGAGGTTCCTTTTGATTTCTTTCCCATTTTCAAGACTCTTATCTGTTGTTGAAGTTGCTTGATCACGCTAAGCAATCTCTACTATTCCTTTCACAATCTTTTAATTTCCTCTGTTTTCTTGGAAGGAACAGCCATTCGTTTACTCAGGCCTGGGCTTTGTACCTCAGGTATTGTGCCTTTGCCTTGGTCAATTTCCTTATTTTCTCTTTGGGGTACTTCTTCAGTGTTCTGCTGATCAGGTTTTTCAGGGCTAGAAACCCTAGTTTGTTCTTCTGTCTCCTGGGTAGCTTCTTCTTCTACATCTTCTTCATCGTGGAATTCTTCGGGTGTATTCTGACTAGGAACAGATTTCTCCTCTTCCTCATCCTCGTCACCCCTCTCCCCAAAGAAATTCTTATCATGAGCAAAGCAATCCTCTTCTTCTTCCTCCTCATCACACAGTTCCTCGAATGCACTTTTATCATGAGTAGAGTGCTCCTGTGGTTCTTCTTTGGTATGGGGGTTGAGTGGGCTATGAGGTTGGACATATTCTCCCATATTGGCTAGAATTTGGACCAATTCATCTTCTTGCAGAGGATTTTGCAGTGGACTTTCATTGGGTTGATCTATTTCCTCTCCTTCTTCCTGCCCAGATTGTTCAATCTCTTCCTCCGATTCTCCTTCATCATTTTCCTCCAATTCTTCTTCGTTCTCCCCACCTTCCAATTTTTGGGGTTGCTCGTCTCTTGAATCGTGTATTTCCATCAGTTGACTAATATTTCCCTAGGAATTTCCCAGCATTCCTCTGATCCTTGCCAATCTAACAATTTTTCTTCATTTCAGTGGTCTGCTCGATGTACTAGCAATATGTTTTCGTTTTGGGGCTGGCAAAGCCAGTCCCCCATCTGTCGTGAAAATCAATTCTTCCCAACTACTCTGCTGTTGGGCAAGACTGTAGCTGACTATCAGTCATATTAACCCATGGTGGCTTACTACTGACTCTAAATGGCGAGATTTCTTCATGCTTTGGGCAACATCGTGTAATAAAAAATTTAAAAACGCAAGTAAATTCACAACATATTTTTGCTTTAACACGGCTAAAATTTTGAGATGGCGTGGTCTTACCACATCTTTCCTACCATCGTAAGTGATGTAGCTATCGATGATTCTTTTCAATTCTGCCCATGGCTCTCCCAGGGTTGCCGACAGAACTCCTTTCCTTTTTATAGTAAGGTTTTTCCCTTCATCCTGGAAGATGGTCATGGCATCTCACAGTCTCACCTTTTTCAAGGTCCACACGGGTCCAGTGGCTGGCAGTCCCAAAACTTCTACAATTATGTCATTAGTGACTGTTATCTATTTCCCTCTTACCATGGAATGATTTTCTTACAAGTTCTGCAAAAACTGAATTGCCACTATCTCATTGGATTGCTGTAGATGGTTAAGGTAAACTATCCATCCTACCCTTGCTAGGATTTCTCATGTAGCATCGGATACTATCAACACCTATGGATCACTGCAAATTGATCTTCCTCCCATCTTATTCATGCTTAGCACACTATAAAAAAACACAGAGCCGGCAATGGAACAACAGGTTGTTCAAATTTTTAGCTCACTGTTAGGAAAGCACAGAGAAGGTGATGGAATAGCAAGCTATTCAAATTTCTAACTTACTATTAATTTCTACAGAGAAAAACACAGAAATGGCATCAGAATAGCAAGCCATGCATATTGGGAAACAAAATAGTGTTAAGCTTGTTATTCTCGAGTCATAATTTTTCCGAATGATGGGCTGACACATATGCCAATGAATTATGGTGATCACTCATGCCCCACTGTAATGTTATAGGCCGTCCTTGGCCGTCAAATAAAGGAGCAGTGTGCTGAATTGCCATAGTACAGAGTAATAAAGGAACAACGTATAGAGATATGCCATGTTTACAAAAATGAGTGGATTACTGAAATCGAGGCATATGATAGAATCACTAATAAATATGGAAATGTCGTGATATGATGCGAGAAATGGAGGATAGGACAACAACATGAATAAAAGTTCTTATGCGGTCATTATTGAATTTTATGTCATAATTGATTTGTAAATGATTTTCATGTATTCAAAGGTTCGAAAGGGTTATATGCATAATCTCAATTGAACCACTTATAAAGATATAAGAAGAAGTGTTTTATAGTTACTATTGGTATATAAGAAATATGACTTCAATACCATCAACAGAGCTTTGTTGCCCACAGGTGTCTATAACCTTGACATAGTTGTTTATTTCACCCTTGGAACCATAATCCTTTGTTTATGCCTAGGAAAGTGTTGTTGTAATGTCAGAATGGAGGCCATTGTGATGGCTTGGTAACCAACTGAATCACAATGCCATTAACCAGGAAAGAGTGAAAGGTGAGCAGGCCGGCTCATGATGAGACCTCCTGTTCCATGGACTTTTTATTTTTCTGATGTGCCTCTTGGATCATATCCCTGGTGTGGTGGCCATAGTGGGAATGCCACTTCACCTTCTTCCTTATGATCATGGTAGGCTGGCTCTTGATGAGACCCCCTATCCTTCATTTTACAAATCATGTTAGTAGTCATATAGATAATCAATTTTTCTTCTTTTCTTTTATATAGCACTTTTCCTATTTATATACAAAGGGTGGTTCAACACTCCTTAAGAGTAGGGATGGTGGAAGAAGTCTGAACATCTCAATAGAGAAAAATATGCCCTTATTCTTATTCAATAATAATGATCAAAGAGAATTATGGGGATTTAGGAAGAACCATCATGATAAAAATAAGCAATCATATTGGTATTAGTAAAATAATGATAGCAAGGTGATCAATAGTTGTGTCCTTTCCTCTTTTCTCTTATCAATTCAAAGCAATTTCTTCTAAAGATGACGATTTTTATGTGATTTGTTGATTTGAGTATCCTCTAGATTCTGTATTGTTGCATAAATGTATAGGTGTGCCTTAAATGACCATCACTTACAAAAAATCCTCTAAATGATAAAAACACATATACACAAAAAAGAAGAAAAATGCCCTCCAAAAATGTTGTGCTCAAGATGGAACAGCTACTGTTTCTTTATAGGAACAGTAAAAGAATATTTGCACACAAAAACTACAAGCAAAAAGGAAAAAAACATGCTCGAAATTGTTGTTCCTTGAGAGGAACAACAACTGTTACTTAATCGGAACATCAAACAAAGCAAGCGCAAACAAAAAAATGTGAAAATTGTGTTCCTTCGAAAAGGAACAGCAAAAAAATGAAAGTGTTGTTCCTTTGGAAAGGAATAGCAAAAAAAAGAAAGTTTTGTCCCTTCGGAACATAATAGCAGCAAATGAAAGTGTTCTTCCTTCACAAAGGAACAACAAAAAATGAAAGTGTTTTTCCTTCAGAAACGAACAGCAGAAAACGAAAGTGTTGTTTCTTCAGAAAGGAATAGTAGAAAAATGAAAGTGATGTTCCTTCGGAAAAGAATAGCAGAAAAACAAGATTGTTGTTCCTTCGGAAAGGAACAACAAACATGCAGATATGCTGTTTCTTCATAAAGGAACAACAAAAATGCAGAAGTGTTGTTCCTTCGAAAAGGAACAGAAAAATGGGGGAAATGATGTTCCTTTCGAAAGGAACAACAAAAATGTAGAAATATTGTTCCTTCGGAAAGGAACAGCAAAATGTGAAAGTTCTGTTCCTTCGGAAAGGAACAACAAAAAGGTGAAAATGTTGTTCCTTCGAAAAGGAACAACAAAAATGTAGAAATGTTATTCTTTCGGAAAGGAACAACAAAACGGTGGAAATGCTATTCCTTCATAAAGGAATGGTAGAATGCAAAAGTGCAGTGGAAATGTTGTTCCTTCGGAAAGGAATAGCAGAATGCAAAAGTGTTGTTTCTTCGGAAAGGAACAACAAAATGGTGGAAATGTTGTTCCTTCGAAAAGGAACAACAAGATACAAAAGCATTGTTCCTTTGAAAAGGAATAGCAAAGCGGTGAAAATGTTGTTCCTTTTGGAAGGAACAACAAAATGCAGAGGCGTTGTTCCTTCGAAAAGGAACATCAATAATGCAAAAATTGTAGAAATTTGTACAGAAAGTAATTTACACAAAAAAATAAAAGAATTATGTTTAAAAGCAATCAAATCACTTAATGAACCAAAGGTGAGGAAGATTTCTCTTCCTCAGCCAGAATCTGCATGTCGGAGTCTTCCTGGAGTTGCTGGTAGAAGGATTCTCGAGTAAGTAGTTTGCGGTACAATTGAACTCGGTGGCCATTTTCCTTAAAGGTGTGTCTATATTTGTCAATGGTGGTTAAAGTAATGGTGCCATTATCATGCACCTTCTGGATTTGATATCGTCCCAGCCAACAAGTCTAAAGTTTCCCTAAAAAATCTTGAAACCTAGAATCGTATAAGAGTGCCCAATCTCCTTCGCGGAAGACTTTCTTTTTGATGAGGGTGTCGTACCATTTTGCTCTCTATTTTTGGATTAATGCAGTATGTTGAAGAGAGGAGAGCCTGATTTTATCTAGCTCGTTGATTTGTTGTAGTCTATTAATCTGGGCCTCGTTTAAATCTAGACTGACTTCTTGTGTTGTTCTCAAGGTTTGTATTTTGAATTCTATTGGGAAGATGGGTTCCTTTCCAAATACTAGTTGATATGGTGAATAACTTGTAGTATTTCTCCATGTTGTTTTGTATGCCCACAAGGCTTCTGGCAATCTTGTAGCCCTATCGCGTTTATGTGATGCAATGGTTTTCGTTAGTATTGCTTCTATTACTTTATTCATGCTCTCTACTTGGCCATTTGCCTATGGGTGGTATGAAGTGGTAATTTTATGCTGAATGTGATAGTTTTTAGTATTGCAGCAATTTTACTACTAGCAAAATGTGGTCCCCCATCTGTGATTATGTCTCTTGGAAGGCCATATCGCACAAATATCTGGAACATGAAATGAATGACGAAATCCTCTATATCTCTTGGAAGTTCCTCTGCTTCAACCGATTTGTTCACATATTCCGTTGCTACCAAAATATATGTTTTATGGTTTTATGATGGGTTGATCAGACCAACAAAATCGAGCACCCAATGCTCAAATGGTTCAATGACTAGCTTTGGGTTCAAAGGCATTTCGTCAGACTGTCCAGAGCGTCCTGCTCTTTGGCAACTGTCACAAACTTGAACAACTTTCTTTTCATCTTTGAAGATTATGGGCTAGTAATACCCTGTTTGCAGAACTTTGTGGCCAGTTCTTCGATCTGCGAAATGTCTACCACACAGCTCGTCATGACAGGCTTTCATAATGTCAAATATTTCATCTTCATGAACACATCTTCTAATGTTCATATCTGCCCCTATATGAAATAGGTAGCCCCCAATCCAAGAAAATTGGGTACTACGCTACACAATCTATTTTCATTCATTGGGAGTTGGATGTTTTGGTAATTTGCCTAATGCTAAATAATTCGTAACATCAGCATACCAAGGTGTTTTTACATTAACAACGAACAAATGTTCATCTAGAAATTGATCTTCAATTGCTACTACATCCACTGGCTTTGGCATTCGTAAGAGAAAGTCTGTTATAGGATTTTCTTTCCCAGGTCAATCTTTTATCATGGTGTCGAATTCCTACAATAAAATTAGCCATATTGTTACTCTACCATTTGTAATTGGTTTATTTGCTAAATATTTTATGGCAGAGTGATCTATATATAAAACAAAAGGATATCCAGTGATATAATGCCTAAATTTATTTATAGCATGTATTACAGCTAAAAATTCTTTTTCAGTAACAGTATAGTTTAACTCAGCAGGAGACAAATTATTGCTAATATAATAGATTGCATATGGTTTTTTGTCTTATTCTTGTCCAAGGACTTCTCCAATAGTTGTGTCTGAAGCATCTGATGAAATTTGAAATAGCAGATCCCAATTTGGACCTCTGAGCATTGGGGCTGTTGACACAAGATTTTTCAGATCCTCAAAAGCACGGTCACATTTATCTGTCTAAACAAAATCAACATTCCCTATTAATGCATATAGACATGTAGCTATTTGTGAAAAATGTTCTATAAATCTCCTATAATAACCAGAAAATCCAAGAAAATTGTGTACCTCTGTCTGTGTGGTAGGAGTAGGTATTAACAAAATTATTTGAATTTTGGCCAGATCTACTTGTATTCCAGCTACTAAGATGTAATGACCTAGGATGAGTCCTTCAATCATCATCATATAACATTTCTCATGGCTCAGGTAGAGCCTGGTGGCGATACATTGTTGCAACACCTTTTCCAACGTGTCTAGCACTGGGTCGAAATTATCTCCGTATGGTGTGAAATCATCCATGTATACTTCGAGCCCTTCATTTATTAAATATGAAAAGATGCTATGGATAGCCCTTTGAAATGTGGCAGGGGCATTTCATAGGCCAAAGGGTAAAACTCTGTAGGAAAACGTTCCCCATGGACAGGTAAAAGTTGTTTTGCCTTGGTCTTCATGGGCAATCTGAATCTGATTGTATCCACTGAAGTCATCCAAGAAAGAAAAGAATTTCTTTCCCGCTAATGTATCTAATACCTGGTCAATGAATGGAAGGGGAAAGTGGTATTTCTGAGTTGCTTTATTTAATTCTCTGTATTCTACACAAATCCTCCACTTTCCATTCTTCTTCGGCACCATACAAGTGGAGAGACCCATTTGCTATCGGAGATAGGATAAATAAAGTTTGCATCCAAGAGTTTTTGTAATTCAACTTTCACGATGTCCTTTAGATGAGGGTTAAGTCTTCTTTGGGGTTGGCGAACCAGTCTTGCATCATTTTTTGTATAAATGTGGTGTGTACATAACTGGGGATTGATTCCCTTCATGTTTAGATAATCCCATGCAAATGCTTCCTTGTATTTTCTCAATAGTTGGAACAACTTCTCTTCTTGTTCAGGAGTTAGGTTATTATTGATGTTGAAAGTTTTTCCTGGCTATATCTCTATAGTTTTTCTATTTGAAACAGAGGTAGTAGGTATTGTCTGATCATGACTGTCTTTGAGAGGATCTTCTTCCAATTCATTATCAAATGCTACCTCTATCATGTGACATTGTACGTGGGATCTAGCTTCAGTTTGGTTAATAAAGTTGTTAATAACATCATCCTCTATTTGATCATTGAAATCAAGGGCATCTTCTATAGTTCATCGGGATCTAATTTTTTGGGTAAGGTATGATACAAGATGTTTGTTAGTTTTTATTATTGTTACACTTGGTTGGGCTGGAGCATATAGGGCTAGATTCTTGATATTACTCCCTCTAGTTATGGTAATACTACCTTGTCGGCAGCCAATGTAAGCATCAACCGTTGCAAGCCAAGGTCTACCTAAAATAAACGGATGTCCATCAAGTCAGTTTTCGAGGTTTATTATCAGAAAGTCGGTAGGATATTCCCAGGAATCAATGGATACCATGACATCATGTAGTGTGCCTTCCAGCCTAACCACTGATGGGTCAGCCAGTTCTAATAAATTAAAAGTTGGTTCTACTGATGTAATGCCCAGTTTTTTACAGGTGGTTGTTGTTAAGATATTAATTGCAGCCCCTAAATAAACTAAGGCATTTGAAAAGGTTTTTCCATTGATTTTCACTGTCACTATTGGATTTCCTGGGTCTTCATATTTGACGGTTGCTTCTTTTCCTGATAACAGGTCAGATAAGGTGTCAACTACTTGGACTGTTGGGTTATTTGTTATTCTCCTCCTTGGTTTTTTTTATACATAGCTCTTTGATGGTCTTTGCATATATTGGGATATCTTGGATAGCTTGGAGGAGTGGAATTTTTATGTACAAATTCTTAAGTTCTCCCAGAATATCAAAGTCGCAATGTTCTATAGGACGCGGTACAATTAATCGTTCTGGGAATGGGGGAGAAGATGTGGTTGCTTGGTTATGAGTCTGTTTTTGGACCACATCTTCTTGTAATGGTTGTTCTATGAGTAACTGATTTTCAACTTGAGCATTTTTATCTCCCTTGGTCTCTATAATGCACCCAGACCTTAATTGAAGGTCGTTGCACTCCCTTAGATTGGTTTCTAGCTCTTGTGCTTCAATTATTTCAACAGATTGCACAGGTCTATGATTTGGGTTCAAGTTGGGTTGGGCTGGGAGTTGCAGACATAAATTGGACTGGGGATTTTGCTGTAGTGCTAGCAGTGTAGGTTGAGGGAGTGGAATGGTTCCTATTAGCTGATTCATTGGTCTTTACCAGTTTGTCTGCCAGGCTTGACTCTACGAAGTGGGAGGGGACCATTGTGCTGGATACACATTGCTTTGCCAATATGGTGGGGCATAGGGAAAATTTGGCCAATTAGATTAGCTTGCTTGATTCGGCCATGGTGATGATCAAGGAAATGGTTGTTGTGACCAATTTGAGAAGGGAGGTTGATTTTTCCACATTGTATTATATTCCTAAGCATGATATTGTGGAGGCTGGAAAGAAGAAGTTGGATCGAGGAATATATCTGATTGTCACGGTTGCCATTGACGGCGATGATTAAATAGGTACACCAGTTCTAGTTCTTCTTCCGCTTCTTTGTATACTACTTTCAAACCAAGAAGTGAGGGATAGCTCTCTGTAGAGTGGTATTTTGTACAAATGGTGGAAACTTGAACCGCATCTAATGGGCACTCTTTGTGGTTGTGTTTCTTTTTGCATCTGTGACAGAATATAGCCAGATTTTGCTCGACCTCTACTTCTTTCTATTTGGCTTACATAATATCGAGCTACATTGTCAGAGTCCCCAATATATCAGTTTTGAAATTTTCTAATAAATTTCCATGTTTCGCACGAGTTACTCCTTCTCCAGAGATTATGTTTCCCCTTGTTTAGCCTTGTGCTTCCTCGTGAGCTCCTAATACATAAATCAATGATTTTAGAAAAATATTCTTGATAGATGTCTCCTTTTCCCATAATATTCAGTGTTTCAATCCATTGTTCCTCCATACCTTTATTTAATGTTGTTTTTAATACATTTTCAGGTAAGGGTAATGATGCATAAGGAGATCTTTGAAGATTATACTAAAAATGTTCAACATATTCTTCTAGTGTTTCATTAGGTCTAGCTACCATCCGAAATATTTCATATTTCGATCCTCTGGATCTACAATAATCCTAATATTTCTTCAGGAAAGCGCCTTTCATCTGATCCCAGTCATTTATAACGCCTCCATGCAACCCCATAAACCATCGTAAAGCAGCTCCTTTTAATGTAGAGGGAAATAGTTTCAGCTTTTGGGGGTCAGTGGTATAGTCATATCCTCTACACAACACATCAAATTCAAAAAAAAATGCATCTGGGTCTTTCGATGTTAGGCCATGAAATGTAGGGATATGTTGGAGAGGAATTGCCTTCATAGGTGCATTGACTGCAGTATCTACAATGGGATATTGCAATGTGGAGGTTTGAGTGTTTGGCTGGTTCTGGGCCATTTGGTCAAATATGTGCCAATAACCTTCCTAGATTTCTAGGAGGGTATTCTTATGTTGGTTAGATGGAGCAAGGATGGACTTAATAGGAATGGCCTTAACAACACTTCCTTTGTCTAGGATGATGAGAGTTTCAAATGTCTGTGGGGATTTTAGCTCTTGAGCTTCTTCAACTTCATTCTGGATGATTTTTGTAGCACTTCCCTTATCTAGGCTACTTAATGGCTAAATTATTCCAAGAGGAGATCTTGGTTCTTCAGTTTCCCCTATTTCTCCTCTCCCTTCGCAGAGATTACTAAGGTTACCTTCTTGCAATGATTTTGGGCTAGAATTCTCAATTTCTTGAAAATCTTGCTCCTCAGTTTGGTTGTGCACCTCAGCAAAGGCTATAGATGGTGATCCTGTGGCCTGAAGGGAACTAGTAGGTTGTCTAGAAGCAACATTTCTAGGTCCTACTGAAGCCTGAGATTCTGCTCTTTTAAGTATTTCGTCTATAAAGGTTGATCAACCAAGGGTCACTGACCCCTTAGCTTTATCAGGCTTGGGTAGTGGTTTAGGATTTCTTTCAGGCTTTTTCTGCTTAGTCATGCACACAAATCAAATGCTGATTTCTACCCAAAACAACAACAAATTTGCAGGAAAGTGGGCAAGGGATCAGGGTTGTTACATGCTCCATACGCAGGTTCTTATGTTCCATTTTTAAAACCCAATTCTCTCCTAGCAGGTACTTACACGACTCTAAAAAGAAACAAATGGCTACACTCTTCCCCGACAACTACGCCAAAATGTCGAGCAATAAAAAGGATCTTTTTTACCTCTATTTACCCTACATTAATTATCAATCCAAGTACGATTTGTTATCTCAAAGAGTGTACTCATTTTGAGGAGATCACTTGTCAAGAGTAATGTTGGTAGTATAGTGCTAAATCCTGATAACAAAAAATAAATGTAGTGGCAAGAACTTGAGATGTTTGTAACTAAATCACTCATTTAAGAAACTACAACACTTCATCAATCAAGGGTGCAGTAATGATAACTCTTCCCTTTGTAAAATAATGCAATTGAAAATCAACCAAGGAGAAGATCATCAATCTGGGAACTGGATAACAATATTCAATGTTCACTATAGTTTCAGATCGTTCTTCTTACCCCAAAGCAATTACTTGAAAGGATAATTCAATTAACAGGAAAGGGAACAACATCTAATCTATTTAAAAAGATTGAACAACAAAGCCTTAACCTATAGAAATGAATGAAACAATAATTGTAATCTACAGGAATTAAGCAACAATATTTACCTCGGAAATGATTTGAACGACAAACTGAAAATGGAACAGCAAACTAAAGTGAGTTATGAAATGTTGAACAACAACCTGAATCAAATGTAAATGCACAACAAACTAAATCGAATATTACACACAACACATCTATACTGAAGGAAGCAGTAATCTGGGTCTCGGCATAACAAATATTAATCATGGTTTTGAAGAGACAGTAATTGAAGTTACCATGGAACAAAAATCCCAATGAACAACAATAACACTTGGAGGTAAACTATAGATAAATAGACAATAGTACTGATTTATAAATACACAGCACTGTTACTCTGTAAACGAACAGTAATAGTAATTTTGTTAGGTCCCTACAATACTAGCGATTACCCCATTACTATTGTAGTTTTATCCCTTATTAACATTTTTGTGCCCATATTGTCCCCATATTATTATTACTTTGCCCCATAGAATCCCTCTATTGTTATTTTTGTGCCTTTATATTATTATTGTTAGGTCGGCTGGGTTATATTGTGACTCCTTAGACTCCTATATATAGAAATGAGGTTTTGTCATTTGAATCATGAAAGAATCAATCATTTTTGTAATGTAAAGGAGGTTGCCCACTCGAACAGGCTGAATTCTAAGGCATTGATCTATCTTTTCTATCTTTTTGTGAGCTGGTTTCATAACATTTGGTATCAGAACTTTGGATTCTATGGTTTCGCTACTCCAAATAGGTCATCGTGGCATTTTCGCTATAACTTTTTTTTGTGACATTTCAGAAGTGAAAAAAAATCCATTTGAGACAAAATCGCACTAAACCTCAGGTCCAAATTTTAGAGCTTGTTGCACTATATTTGCAGAGATATGATCTGAGGAAGTCGGTCTTTTTGCAGACTCCTGAATTACATTCCAAATAGGTGACATGGGGAAAATATTCATAATTTTCTCTCTAAGCATCAGATTGAAATTTCGTAAGAAGGTACAAAAAGATGACGGACTATAGTTTCTCGTATATATTTTTTAGAGCCAAAGGTCGAAACAGGGACATGTGGCACGTTGTACAAGTTCGCTCTTCTGAACTAGTCTATAATAAAGTCACTGTGGGAGATTTGGCATAACTCTTCCTTGGAGAATCCAATTGGGATCAGACTAGTGGCATTGGAAAAAGGACACAGAGGGCTACTATAGATCACAATTTTAGAATTGGATGATCTGAAATTACAGAGACACATCAAAGGCAATATCGAGCTCCTACAAAGTAAAAAACGTTGTGTAGATTTTTTTTAATTTTTGCTTAAGCTTGGCTTGAAAAATTATTTTGAAGGAATTCAAAGGGAATAGTAGAGCATTCTTATTGGTAACTAATGCCCCGAGGAAGGAAAATGCAAACACCTAGTAAGCAACCTAAAAGCTCTAGCATGACTCATGAAGAAGAGGAATAAATGCTACATGATATATCAAAATTACAAGACCAAGTGCAACAAATTTCACTCTCACAAAAGCTAACATAAGCTAAGATAAATGGTGTGGAATCTAAGATAAAGGGCGTGGAAGTTGATATTAACGATTTGAAGATAGATTTGAAGACAGATTTGACAAATTTTCTACAAGAAATACTTAATAATGGTGAAAGGGTAGTAAAGGAACTCATGATGCGAACAAAAGAAATGTTAATCATGATTTCACAGACTCTAATGTTAGATAGAAGACCCACCATATTCCAAAAATCGATATCAGGAAGTTTGATGGCAAGGATCCCGCAACATGGATATTACAGATGGAGATATTTTTTGATCTCAATAATGTGCAAAACACACAAAAGGTACGTATTCCATCTTTATATTTGGAACCAAATCAGTTTGTATGGTATCAATGGCTTTGCTCTCGTAAACAAATTATCACTTAGGCAATTTTTACTGAAGAATTGACAGCACATTATGAGAATACAAAGAGCAACACCTTTTTTATCCAATTGATAAGTCTCAAACAAAAGGGTTCGATAATGGAGCACATTGAGGAGTTCCAAAAATTTAACATAAGGGTAAAAAATATTCCAAAGGAGCATAGGATTGATGTGTTCATAGGGACTTTAAAGGATAATATCCAACATGATGTTTGCCTTTGGGAGCCTGATTTATTAGAGAAGGCATTGGGGTTAGCAAGAAAAATGGAAAGCAAAATTATGGCAACCAGGAAGCATACCACTCACAACTATAAAGGTGGAAGTGTTGTTGTCCCTAGTCTTCCACAACCTATAAGGTTGACACCACAACAATTGGAAGAAAAAAAAGCAAAAGGGCTTTGTTACAGTTGTGATAGCAAATACACTAAAGGTCATAAGTGTGCTGAGAAGAAATTATTCTACATAGATTGTGAAGAGGAAGAAGAAAATGAGCAAGAAAGGTCAAAAGAAGAGGATATACTCTAGGAATAAAGACTAGATAAAGAAGAAATGAATCCAACCATATCTTGTAATGCATTGGCTGGAATTACCACTCCTCAAACCATCAAGATAGAAGGACAAATCAAGAAGAAAAAAGTAATAGTGTTGATTGATTCAGGAAGTACCCACAATTTTATTCATTGTAAGGTAGCAAAAGAATTGAATTGCTCCCTATATCCAACACCAGAGCGTCAAGTGATGGTTGCAAATGGAGGAACAATAAATTTCTCTAGAAAGTGCCATAATATCAAGCTATCCATGGGAGAATATGTATTGACTAGCCCAATGCTTTCCATTCCAATGGGAGGTGTTGATGTTGTACTAGGAGTCCAATGGCTACAATCCCTGGGTACAATAGCTTTTAATTTTCAAGAACGTTTCATGAAATTTTCTGCGCAAGGAAAGGAAGTTGAATTAAGGGGTATTTTAGTGAAACCGGGAAAGATAATCAGCTCTAACAGTATGACAAAGCTTCTAAAAAGGAAACAAAGAGGTGTAATTGCACAATTACGTTTGCTAGATGTTTCCACATCGAAATCATATATTTCTCCAGATCTCCAAAAATTCTTGGACAATCATTCTAAGGTATTTGAGACTCCCAAAGGTCTCCCACCTATTCATGATCATGATCATGCTATTCATCTGATTCTAGGAAGTGTTCCTCCAAACATCAGGTCGTACAGATTTCCCTATGCCCAAAAGAGTGAAATTGAACGTATGGTTGCAGAAATGCTAGAGGCTGGTATAATTCAACCTAGTCAAAGTTATTTATCTACTCCAGTAGTATTGGTGCACAAAAAGGATGGATCATGGCGCATGTGTCTAGATTATAGGGAGCTCAACAAGCTCACTATTAAAGATAAGTTTCCCATTCCTGTCATTGATGAATTACTAGATGAATTGCATGGATCAATTTACTTCACCAAGTTGGATCTTCATTCGGGATATCATCAAATCAGAATGAAGATTGAAGACATTCTAAAAACAACAGTTAGAACTCATGAGGGTCATTATGAATTTTTGGTCATGCCTTTTGGCCTTACTAATGCCCCTTCTACATTTCAAGGTTTGATGAATTCCATTTTCAAACCCTTCCTTAGAAAATTTATGTTAGTATTTTTTGATGATATACTAATCTACAACAAGTCTTGGAAGGATCATGTTGAACATGTTGACAAGGTGCTATAACTATTGGAGGAGAAACAATTATATGCAAAAAGATCCAAATGTTTCTTTGGAGTACAAGAGGTGGAATATCTGGGTCATATTGTATCTCATGAAGGAGTTAAGGTAGACCCTAGCAAAATTAAAGCCATTAAGGAATGGAAAATCCCCACATCCATAAAGCATCTGTGAGGATTTCTCGGGTTGACAAGGTATTATCGCAAGTTTGTTAAGAATTATTAGAGAATAGTAGCACCTCTAACAACATTATTGAAGAAATATGCATTTTCATGGACTCCAGAAGCAACAAAGGCCTTCGAACATCTTAAAGAGGCAATGTGCCAAGCACCAATCTTGGCTACACCAGAATTCACAAAAACCTTTATTATGGAATGTGATGCTTCAAGAAATAGAATTGGTTCTGTTTAATGCAATATGAAAGACCCATTGCTTTTGAAAGTTGTCCAATCAAGGGAAAGTTTTTACACAAAGCTATTTATGAGAAGGAAATGTTGGCAATACTACATGCACTTAAGAAATGGCGACCCTACCTAATGAGAAGACACTTCAAGGTAAAAACAGATCATGATAGCCTTAAATACTTTTTAGAACAAAGATTATCCTCTGAAGAGCAACAAAAGTGGGTCACAAAGATGTTGAGTTATGACTTTGAAATAATCTACAAAAAAGGGAAGCAAAATGTGGTGGCAGATGCACTCTCAAGAAAGGATGAGCATGTGGAAGCATTGTTGTGCACCATTTCTATTATCCAACCAGATTGGATAAACGAAGCAAGGAAGGAATGGAAGAATGATGAAGAAGTGTGGGCACTTATTCAAAAGTTACAACAAGATTCTAGTACATATGATACATTTAGTTGGAAAAATGATTTGTTATGGTACAAAGATCGCTTATACCTCTGTAAGAATTTCCAACTCAAACAAAAGATTCTTATGGAATTGCACACTTCTCCCTTAGGAGGGCACTAAGGATTTTTAAAAACTTACCACTAGGTTAAGAAGGAATTTTTTTGGGATGACCTTAAATTGGATATTCAAAAGTTTGTGGTGAAATGTTTGGTTTGCCAACAAAATAAAGTTGAAACAATTAAGACCCCGGGTCTATTACAACCTTTATCCATTCCAAGCCAACGTTGGGAGGAGGTTTCAATGGATTTTATCACAGGTTTACCAACGTTTGATTGAAAGAGTGTCATCATGGTGGTAGTTGACAGACTTACCAAGTATGCACACTTTTGTGCATTATCACATCCATTTAAAGCCAGTATATTTTCTACTGCATTTATGGAAACAATTCAAAAGCTACATGGAAACCCAAAGATTATTGTAAGTTATAGAGATCCCATTTTCACTGGAAATTTTTGGACAGAATTATTTTCTTGTCTTGGTACTCAGTTAGCTCATAGCTCATCTTATCATCCTCAATCTGATGGGAGAACTGAGATAGTAAACAAATGTTTGGAAGGATATCTTCGTTGCTTTGTATCTGATAAACAGACACAATGAGTCAAATGGTTGCCTCTGGTTGAATGGTGGTATAACACTTCCTTCCATACAACAACAAAAATGACCCCATTTATGGCACTTTATGGATATCAGCCACCATCCATCACATCATATTTAAGAGAAAATTCTAAGGTTCAAGAAGTGGAACATCACATCGAGCATCAACAACAAGTCCTCCAACTCTTAAAGGATAACCTCGTGTTGGCACATAATAGAATGAAACAATAGGCAGATCAACATCGCAGCGAAAGAAGTTTTGATGTAGGTGATTGGGTATTCCTACGGCTACAACCATATAAGAAAATGTCCCTCAAGCAAGCTAAGAAGGATAATAAATTATCACCAAAGTATTATGGTCTATACAAGGTGTTGCAAAAGATTGGTACTATGGCATACAAATTGGAGCTCCCTGCAGCTTCTCGAGTGCACCTAGTTTTCCATGTTTCATGTTTAAAGAAGGTTATAGGCAACAAGCTCCTAGTTCAAACAATATTACTAGCGCTTGATGAGGAAGGAAAAATTATATTGGAACTGGAAGCAGTCACAGAAATAAGAACATGATAGATATGAAATCGATCAATTTCGAAGTATCTCATCAAGTGGAAGAACTTATCCACTAAAGATTCCACATAGGAGGATGAGAATTTTATACAGAAGCATCCAGAACTACTCAAGAATTGAGGACAACACTTTTTTGAAGGAGAGGGGCATGTTAGGTCCCTATAATACTAGTGATTACCCCATTACTATTGTAGTTGTATCCCTTATTAACATTGTTGTGCCCCTATTATCCCCATATTGTTATTATTGTGCCCCATAGAATCCCTCTATTGTTATTTTTGTGCCTTATATTATTATTGTTAGGTCGACTGGGTTATAGTTTGACTCCTTATACTCCTATATATAGAAGGAGGTTTTGTCATTTGAAACATGAAAGAATCATTCATTTGTGTAATGTAAACGAGGTTACCCCCTCGAAGAGGTTGAATTCTAAGGTGTTGATCTATCTTTTCTATCTTTTTCTGAGCTGGTTTCATAACAAATTTGTAAGGAACAACAATATTATACAATAATATCAAGCTGTAAAGGAATGAAAATGCGATATAAATTCAGAATGAACAGCATAACATTCCAGTTGCAAATGATAACCTTACTATTCAAATATGAATGGAATATAACAAAGCCAATATATGAAATAATAAGGAACAACAGATTATTGAACAAATAAAATAAAAGAAATCAAACCACACATGACTTGGAATTGGAAATAATGGTACAGGAAGCAAGTGATCCACCAGGGGCGAGCCCTTAGCCTCGAGGGATGCACTGTTGTGATTACTCCAGATTCAAACATGGAATGGCAATAGAGTTTATGTATTAATCATCAAAACAAAGTTATAGTAATCACTCTTTAGAGAGAGTCGATGATCAAAGTTTAAGTTACAATAGTGAATTTCATAAAACAACAATAATCCACCCCTTGGGCTAGCAACATTGTCCCTTTTTATACCATCGAAGTGGAAATATCAAAGATACAGATAATCTTTAAGGTAGTGGATTCGCCATACCGTTATTTCTCAGTTATCTCTTCGTTCTCTTGCATTGATTTGGTGTCTCCTCTTCCTTTTCCTAGCTTAGGCACTCCGATCTGGATTGCCTCGTTTGGATGCACTCCCTATCAAAGGGACAGCAGTTGATTTCGTCTTGTCTTTTCCTTTGGAATGGTGATCTTCCATTTTCTTCCTTTTTTGCATAGGAAAAGGTAATAATTAGTCATTTTATGTTACTCGCAAATATTCTAAACTTTATTATAATCTTTCACCATATGCCCATTTCACAATGTAAATAAGTTATGAATTAAAGGAAAAGATAATGAAATAAGTGGCAATTACATGCCTTCTCTCATGCTCAACAGTGAGGCGGTTTGACAGGCATATGATGATGAACTTCACTTGGTGATAAATTTATAACACATTGAAGCAACTTAGAGAGAGGCAAGTGCCAGGTGTAGAGTGTTGTTAATTTCTCTGAGAGCGTTTTTCTATATCCTATTATGCACCACGATCTGAGGACTTAATCACCTTCTTTCTAAATTTATAAATGTTGAACCTCAAAATTACCCTCTCCTTGACATTTTTTTCTCACCTTTGTCTCTCATTTTCTCATAATATTACAGACCCAATCAATGATAAATTCTAGGTTTTGTCTTAGGGAGAGCATTAAAATGATCACCATATTATATTTTCATGTTCTTGTTATTTGAATAGATTTTTGCAAATTAGCTACAGAACGCAACCTATTTTGTAGCTAATTATGGATTCCGTAGCTACTCTCATGGTTTGGCAGGTTCGAAGTGTCAAATGAAGAACTGGGCCACATGGGAATTTCTAGAATCATCTCCACATGGATTCTATCATATTCACTCGGTCGGTCCAGATCGACGAAAAAGCAAGCCTAAGGTCATGATCAAATATGGAGTCAAAATACGTTATCTAGAAGCAGTAGGACCCTTGATTTTCTCTTTCGTAGATAATAAAGAGTCTAACAGTTTTGTTGAAGATTTAATTCGAATTAAGCCACCTGTAGCAAGTTTTTCTCATAAACAGTTATGTTATTTTCCTATAAACATTGGTTGCATGGAACCGAGAAGTAGTTAAAATTTAGAAGGAATTATGTTAGGTTCAAGCTTTTTGCTGGTACTCTGTATTTAGACTTTGTTTTGTTCATAATACAAACTTCGTGTTGTCAATGATCATTTAAAGTGGATCCTTAACTAGCTAGCGTTCCAACCATATCAATTGCAGAGGGCCCCTGCATTGAAGGAGGTTTTTCTTTGTTGTTTTCAGTTTAATTTCTATTACCCTGTATTTAACGAATATGTTTTCTAATATAGAATGATATTTCACTTCAGTTTTTAACCAATAGTGTAAGAATAAAAGCACAATTGTGCAGCCTTGTTCTTCTAAGATATTTCGTGGAGAAAAATGACTTTGTTTCCAAACTGAATTAAGATTAAATTAATGAGAATACACAGTTGCTTAGTTTTCTTACTGTTTTTCATTCATTCTCTTATAATAGAATTGACAATTAATTGTGTTAATGGATGTTTTCAAAAATCCATTTCAAGATGATGATGATCCTAAACTAAATGGTTAAATTTCTAATTCATACAATCATTGAATTTACTCAGTACATTGTTAGTTTTACATGCTTTTACCTTTTTTATTTTAGATCCTTACTTAGTTGCATCAATGATATTCCAAAAAATCATTTCAAGAAGATTGATTTAATCATATTCAAAAATTGAATGTTTGAATATTTAATGAATGCAGTTACTGAGTTACCTTCTGCATCAATATCACTCTTGGTTTTAAGAATTAGATCCATGGATTAGGACTAATGATAAGATAATATAGATGCTTTTTTTCTTATTAGGTTCTAACTAGCTAACAGTTCTTGGTCCATTTTTAGGAAATTAGATTAACTTAGGAACATTTCCTTGCATTTAAAATTCATTAGATCCACTTAAATTTTCTCATAGTTTCAAGTTGTACATTCCTAGACATCAAAGAACAGAAACCCCCAAAACAAATATAAAATACAAAACAACGAAGTAAGAGAAAGGTAAAATAAGCACATATACTGCACCACATTTCATCAGTTTACAAACCTTGTTGATAATTTATGCAAGCAATTTAGGACACTAAATTGACTAAAAATTTTTGCACCGATGTCGGGGAAGTGTAATTAGGTAACTTCATCTCTTAAATCAAAAAAAAAATGATATGCGTAGAGAAAGAGACTTTAGGGGTAGATTCATAGCTAGAGGTAAGAATTTAATTCATACAACACCACTTAATCCACCAAGACTAAGAAGAGATACACCTCCATCTCAAACTCATATTCCTAGCCATAGACCTCCTGAAGTTCTAAGGTCAGAAATCCAATCAAGAGGATCTCCTACTGCATCTACTGAGGCAGTCCTAGAAGAAGAAAATCTTGGATCTCCAACAAAAGGAGTAGCCTTTTTTACCTCTACATGGGAACATATTTTAGTTGAAAAATTAAGAATACCTAGTTGAGAGGGAGAAGTAGAACCTTTCTTCCACATACCATTGATAGAGGAACTAGAGGAAGAGAAATTAACCTTGCAGGTTGAATCTTATATTAACTATGAAGAAACTATAATGGCAGGAAGAGAAGAAGAAGGAGAGGATGGAGAATTTTCACTATTTGGAGGATGAGGAGGTAGAGGAAGAGGTAGAGGAAATAATGGAGAAGATAGAGCAAATAGGGAAGTTGATAATTATTTTGGATTCCCTATAGTTGATGAAGAAACAGATGCCACAATGAAAAATATCTCGCCTTCTGTCCTCCAAAACTTTCATGAATTAAAAAGTGAAGATACTAAAACTTTTTTATTTGAATTTGAAGTCTTGTGTAGAACTTATGATTATTTACAAGACTCTCAAAAACTCAAATAGTTTTCTTCAACATTGAAAGGATATGCTTTAAAATGGTTCATGGGATTGGTCACTTAGACCATTAGAACATGGAATGACATGAAGAAAGTGTTTTTGGATAGGTATTTGGATTATTTCATGCCTATCAATCACAAATATGAAGTGTTTAAAATGATGCAATGAGAGGATGGAAATTTGGAGGATTTAATTGAAAGATTAAACTATAACTTAAAAAGAGAAAAAATGGATAACTCATATCAAGATACTTTAAAAGCTCTTTTATTAAAATCCATTAGAGATGAGTGGATAGACATCCTTAACATGATGGGGAAGGGAGATATCACTCAACTCCCATTAAGTGACATTGGAGAATTATGTGTTAATCTCTCAAGAGGAAAGTCCAAAACTAGGAAAGGTCAAAGAGATCATTTTGTTGTTAGAGTGAATAAATCTGCAACTGGATTAGTGAGTAGGGCAGAAATTGGAAGCATGCTTGATGAATTTAAAACATATATTCTAGGGAACCTTAGTGATAGATAAACACCCTTAAGTTACAAAACAAGCAGAAAGTTGAGACTGATTCTTTAGCTATTTTCTATCCCAAATGCAGAAAGAAGCATGCTTTAAGAGAATTCCCTTTGGATGCAAAAGTCATAGCGACTTGTGTGATTTGTTCATAAAACCATCAGAATAAAATTTTTCCTTCAATTCCTGGTCTTAAGGTTGTTTTTCAAGAGGAAACAATTTCAAATCCAACAAAATCTCTTTGCTTTGTCTCTAGAAGACCTTGGCAGGGGCAACAAAACCAAGGTTTTAAAAACCAAATGTATATTTAGCCCCCACCAAATTGGAATTCTTGGCAGCAACCTTGGCATCAATCTCAATCTCAATCTCAACTTTGGGTTCAAGGAATTCAAAATCCCTATGGAATATTCTTTCCATACTAAATATACTCTATCATATCCAAACTATCCTCCCCAACAAATTCCTCAACAAAATCAATAGCCCCAACTTCAAAACCAAAACCCTCAACTTTCACCGCCATTCCCACAAAGACCAAATCAGTTACTTGCGCAACCATTACCAAACGCTAACAATAAAAATCCTCAAAATACCTATATGGTGGAAGGGCAACAATTTCCATCTTATTTGATCACTCATTTAGATCTTAATGATGTCCAACTAAGATCTGGTAGGATATTAGAAAAGAAAAAGCATTCTGTAGTTATTCAAGAAAAAAAAAATCTGAGGAAGATTCTCTACAGCCAAATAAAAGTTTTGAAGGAACATCTCTTCAAAACCAGAATACTAAAAATGAAAAATGGAAATAACCCATAAACTCAACTCCTATCATAGATCAACCACCAAAATCCACTTCTACACCTCCTTTTCCTGAAAGATTACAAGGTGATAGAGGGGTAGAAAAGCATATTATGTTGCCTAATTATGATTTTCTAGATGAATTGAAAAATGTCTATATCAAAATCCCTTTGTTACAATCCATTAAGGAGATTCCAATTCTAGCTAAAACAATAAAGGAATTGAGCATGAGGAAACTAGGAAGAAAAACAAAAGAAGTAAAAAGAATTCAGCTGGCAAGAAAAATAGCAGACATAATGATGGGAAAAATTGCCATACAAAAATATGTAGATCCAGGAAGTCCAGTTGTAAAAACACATATCAATGGACTTGAAATTCTGAATATTGATTGATTTAAGAGCAACAATAAACATCATGAGCAAACAAACCATGGAACAACTCAAACTTCCTAATCTTCTATATACACCTACATTACTGCAATTGGAAAATAGATCCATAATCAAACCAGATGGTGTGTTAGAAGATATTACAGTGTCCTTCGACTTTTGGGAGTACCTTGTTGGTTTTATGATCTTAACCCCAAAGAAAAATCTAGGAGGACATCCACTTATATTAGGAAGACCTTGGCTGGCTATAACTGATGCTTTCATTAGCTGTAGATCTCGTGATATATATATCTCTGATGGTAATTTCAAATAAGAAATTCACTCTATATCCTCCAACAATAACAATCATAGATATAGATGACAAATAATGGATTGATGATGAAAATGATATTCAACCTCTCTTTACTATTTCAACCATTAGTGAAGATAGTCAAATCTTAAATATAATGGAAAATTTTGAATCATCTCCGGAATATGAACATGATCAATTTCAAGAAAAATCCAATATTGAATATTTGTCATCTAGGCAGATGCCTTTTTATTCTATGGAAGAATTTGGTAGATTACAGTTGAAATATTTCCAGGAAAAACATTGAACATAAACAATAACTTGGAAAAATTACAACAGGAAAAGCTAATCAAAACATTACAACAACATTCTTCTACATATGCATGGGAATACACTGACACAAAAGGAATTACTCCTAAGACTTGTATACATCACATTTACATTGAGGAAAATTGTAAGCCTACCAGACATCCTCAAAGAAGGATGAATCCAAATCTTAGGGAAATTGTGAAAGAGGATTTACAAAAATTGTTGAATGTAAACTTCATTTACCCAATTTTAGACAGCCAATGGGTTTCTCCTCTAGTGATTGTGCCTAAAAATAATGGTAAATTGAGGGTATGTATTGATTATCGAGAATTGAATAAAGCTACCCTAAAAGATCATTTTATTTTTCCCTTTATAGATCAAGTGTTAGATACATTAGCAGGTAAGAAGTATTTCTCATTTTTTGGATGGTTTTAGTCGTTACAATCAGATTTAGGTAGCACCTGAAGATCAAGATAAAACCACATTCACCTGTCCATGGGGAACTTATGCCTACCAAGTACTCCCTTTTGGATTGTGCAATGCACCTGCAACATTCCAAAGAGCAGTAGTAGGAATTTTTTATGATCTAATACATGAATGTGTAGAGGTGTATATGGATGAATTTATAGTTTATGGGAATACATTTGAAGAAGCTGTAAAAAATTTGGAAAAAGTTCTTAAAAGATGTAAGGAAGCAAACCTTTCACTAAGCCAGGAAAAATGTTTTATGATGTTTACATACGGGACTGTCTTAGGACATAACATTTTAGGAGATGGAATTAAGGTTGATAAATCTAAAGTTGAAGTCATCTCTAAATTATCAATTCCAAGTTGTCAAAAGGATGTTAGAAGTTTTCTATGATTCACAGGATACTATAGAAGGTTTATAGAAAATTTCAATAAACTAGCATCCCCACTCTTCAAATTACTCACTAAAGATTGTGAATTCAATTGGAATCCTGATTGCCAGTTGGCATTTGAGACTTTAAAAGAAAAAATTCTGAAACACCCATCTTAAGAGGTCCAAATTGGAAACTACCTTTTCACATTTCCCCTATGCCATCTATTACACAAGTAAGAATTTGACTCCCACTAAGCTAAATTACACTGTAACTGAAAAGGAATTCTTAGTTGTTGTTCATGCTATCAACAAGTTCATACATTACATAACAGGCTATGAATCCTTTGTTCATATGAATGACTCTGCAATTAGGTACTTAGTGAATAACCCTATTGCTAATGGCAGAGTTACAATATGGTTATTACTCCTACAAGAGTTCAACATCACTATTCTAGATAGACCTGGAAAACAAAACACAATTGCTGATTTCTTGTCTAGAATTCAAAATATCAAAGATGACACTCGAGTTGAAGATAAATTTCCTGATGAATATCTTTTTGTAATAACTACTCAGACACCTTGGTTTGCAAATATCGCCAATTACTTATTCACAGGAAAATTACCTTCATATTTGTTTCATAAGGAGAAATGAAAAATCATTCAAACAAGTGCAAGTTACTCATGGATTACTAATGAATTTTATAAAACAAGTCCAGATCTCATGTTTATAAGATGTGTTAGAGAAGATGAAATGCCTGAAATTCTTAAGGAATGTCATGATGAACCTTGTGGTGGACACTTTGCTGACAAGAGGACAGCCTATAAAATCCTTCATTTAGGATATAATTGGCCCTCCATCTTTAAAGATGCCAAAGAATATGTCAAAAGGTGTGATAGCTATCAAAGGGTAGGAAAACCTACTCCTTTAGATGAAATGCCACTACAAACTCGAGTACTCATTGAAATTTTTCAAAAATGGGCCTTGGATTTTGTTGGACCAATTAATCTTCCATTTAAACAAAAGAATTATATTTTGGTATGCACTGATTATGTCACCAAATGGGTAGAGGCTAAAGCGTTACCTTTTGCTAATGAGAAATCTGTAGTTAATTTTCTTTTTGAGGAAATCTTCACTCATTTTGGTGTTCAAAGAGAAATTGTGACAAATCAAGGATCTCAATTTACATCTAAAATGGTGGAAAGACTTGTGGAAGAATACAAGATCAAACATAGAAAGTCTACTCATTACCATCCACAAGCAAACGGTCAAGTTGAATCTACCAATAAGGTGATTGAAGGAATTCTCACTAAGACTGTACATCTACATAGAAGAGATTGGGCAGAAAGGCTTCCTAAAGCCTTATGGGCCTATAGAACTACATGGAGGAACACAACAGGGCATACTCCCTGTGAGCTTGTTTATGAGAAAAAAATTATGTTCCCTATAGAGTTTCAAATTAGAACCTTCAAGATGGCAGTCCAATTGGAACTGGATTTATCAGAAGCACAGAAACATATATTGGAGCAACTCAATGAGCTTGATGAAATCAGGAAAGATGTAGTTCAAAGAACAAGCTTAGTCTAGCAACAAAGGGTTAAATGGCATGATAAGTATATCAAGGAGAATAAGTTTCAAGCAAGGGAGTGGGCACTTTTGTTGGATTCAAAATTCAGAGATTTTCAAGCAAAGTTTCAGACTCATTGACTTGGGCCATATGAGACTGAAGAGGTCTTTAATAATGGAGCAGTGAGAATAAGGACAATAGATGAAAGAAAGGTACCTCTTATTTTGAATGGTCATCGGTTGCAGATATATCATAAGCCAATTTCAAGAGAGGATTTTGTCAAAATTTTCCAAGATAACACTAAAATGAAGTTGGTGAAGAAGAATTCTTCTTCTCCACTAACTTAGCTTTTTCTTGTATATATATATCTATAAAATAAAAAAATAAAACATAAGAATAAAAATAAAAAAATAATAATAATAGAATGTATAAGTATGAAAACGAATTATTCATTGGCATACTTATACAGGAAATGCAGGGTGAAAATCAGAAATTTCTGACATCCTATATTTTCAATTTTCTTTCTATAATAAGTAGTGACATAAAGCTACATTCATTTGCAATTCCTAATCTACAAATTCATTTCATTTCATTCCTTCTCACCCCATTTTTATTTTATTTTATAGTTTCATTCCATCTCACTTCACTTTCATTCCCTTTCACTGTCATATTCCATTTCCATTTCATTTCACATTCATGTTCCATAGCCATACTTCATTTTTATCATGTTCTGTAGCTGATTCTATTCTACAACTAATTTCATTCTGCAACCATATCTCATTCAACACCTCTGACATAATTATATAGCTTCCAAACAAATGATCATTGCAGGGAATTGAAGAAACTTGTTTTTAAAGACCAATATGCTAAACGGATATTTGCATATTAACATCAAAGAAAACAACAAACAAAAAGGTTAATTTCTAAAAGTTAAAGTGCAAAAATATATTTTAAATAGCAAGGTTAAAACATAAAGCATATATAATATGGATATTCATATGTTTCCTTGATGAATTGTCATTTGATTTGATTGCAATCTCCATCATACTACATATCCACCACATCCTCCATATTTTGTCACATAACGGTCCGTAATTAACTCCCTCGTTGTTATTAACGGTCATGACTACGACATGACATACTTGTCCACGTTTCTCCAAAACCCCTACCATCTACTTATTTCATACAAACCCGCAATTCCTTTCACCATATTCACAATCAATTCATTTCATAAAACCAGGAAGGGTAATTCTAAAGGTTGAGACCTCTGTGTAGTAGAAGGCATGGGGCTAATTGTCAAATGAGAACCAGTACGAGAAAAGTACATGGAAGGATACCCACAGCTCAAAAAAATGTTGCAGAAAGCTGGATGGCTTAAATTCATCGAGAAATTTGATGGTTTTCATAAGAAGATTAAAAAATCCTTTTCTCGATCTTTTGATGGCATTGAGGTAGAAATTGAAGATATTAAGTTTGCAGTGATTGAGTCATTCATAACCAAGGCTACAGAAATTCCAAGGCATGGTGAAAGATTGTTCAAAAACAAGGAGTTTCATAGTTAATCATGGGAAGTAATACTCAAAAAGCCAGGTATGGATGTCTCTGTTTCTAGAAAAGTAATTCTCATTTCAGCTCTTAAAAGTAAGTCGAGTAACATGCTCTTGATATTACAAAAATTTATCACCTGTGATGGGAGATTTGGTTGCATGTATGTCTACCATATCCGTCTACTGATGAATTTCTTAGAAAAAATGAGAAATCAATCTTCCTTTCTTCTTGCTAAATAGTTTAAGAAGGATGGTCTCAAATGTGCAAAAGAAAATAGAGTTCATAGATACAACCGTGTATCATCATGGGCTGATAAAGGTATTGATTGAGTTTCAGTTAAAAAGCATAGGAGATACCTGGGAGAATTTCCTTATTAGAAACCATTTCCAAGAAGCACCAGAGTCACCTAAAGAAGATAATGTCAGAACAAGTAGAAGAAAGAAGATTGGTATAACTATTGAAAATAGACTTGAGTCTTCATTACAGAAAGATGATGAAAAGTTAATCTCTGAAGAACTGATAGAAATCAGGAAGAAAATCAAGGAAAAAGGGAAGATAAGAAAGGAGAAAAAGGTCACGAATGAGGAGAATGTAAGCCCTGCACAACTTAGAAGAAGCTCTAGACTCTAAGGTTTGGTAAAGAAAACATCATCAAAAGGGATAGAGTTTATAAATTTAGACGAGGAAACCACAGAAACATCTCTTCTGCACATAGTCCTCAAAATTATATTGTTCATCATTTTGAAGGTAGCCCAAGCAGAAGATCTCCAGGCATAGACCCATTGTAGCAACAAATATATGATTACATAGAATCAATGGAGAAGAGAAGTGCCTCAATGAACCCAAAACCTTCTACCAATCCACAAGAACGTCTAATTGATACTCTCAAACAGGACATTTATGAATTAGAGATATTGAACAGACATATCAAACAGGAGAATGAAACCTTGAAGCACCAAAATAATTTGGACAAGGAAATTCATGATTATACCATTCTGCATCTAGGACTGTGGTATAAGAAAAACAGGAAATTGAAAAGAAAGAATAATATTTTGGACAGAGCAGTCATTAACCTTAAGTACATGCTTCTTATGAGAAAACCTAGAATGAAAGTCACTTCAAAGAAGAGCAAAAGAAGGAAATTGGATGCACTAGCAGAGGTGTCTGAGCAAGTGCATTAGGGAGGAAGAACTCACATTTTTGGCAAATTACATGAGGACATGCAATGATTTTGCAGTGGGGGTATGTTGAACCTCAGAATTACCCTTTACTTGACATTTTTTCTCACCTTTTTTTCTCATTTTCTCATAAGACTACAGACCCAATCAATGATAAATGCTAGGTTTTGTCTTAGGGAAAGCATTGAAATGATCACCATATTATATTTTCATGTTCTTGCTATTTGAACAGATTTTTGCAAATTAGCTACAGAACGCAACCTATTCTACAGTTGACTATGGATTCCATAGCTACTCTCATGGTTTGGCAGGTTCCAGGTGTCAAATGAAGAACTGAGTCACATGGGCATTTCTAGAATCATCTGGACATGGATTTTAACTTATTCACTCAGTCCAGATCGACGGAAAAGCAAGCCTAAGTTCATGGTCAAAGATGGAGTCAAAATACATTATCTAAAAGTAGTAGGACTCTTGATTTTCTCTTTTGTAGCTAATCAAGAGTCTAGCAATTCTGTTGAAGATTTAATTCGAATTAAGCCACTTGTAGTTGATCATAAGTTTAAACAATCCTATTACAATTTGAATTAAGCTACCTGTAGCAAGTTTTTCTCATAAACAATTATGTTATTTTCCAATAAATATTGGTTGCATGAAATTGAGAAGTAGTTAGAAGTTAGAAGGAATTACGTAAGTTCAGGTTTTTTGTTGGTACTTTGTATTCAGAGTTCATTTTGTTCATAATACAAACTTCGTGTTGTCAATGATCATTTAAAGCGCATCCTTAACTAGCTAGCATTTCAACCACATCAGTTGGAGAGGGCCCCTACACTGAAGAAGGTTTTTCATTTGTTGTTTTCAATTTAATTTCTATTACTCTGTTTTCAACAAATCTGTTTTCTAATTTAGAATGATATTTCACTTCAATTTTTAACCAATAGTGTAAGGATAAAACCACAATTGTGCAGCCTTTTTCTTCTAAGATATTTCGTGGAGAAAAATGACTTTGTTTCCAAATTGAATTAAGATTGAAGTAATAAGAATACACAATTGCTTAGTTTTCTTACTGTTTTGTCATTCATTCTCTTAAAACATAATTGTCAATTAATTGTGTTAATGGATGTTTTCAAAAGCCATTTCAAGATGATGATGATCCTAAACTAAATAGTTAAATGTCTAATTCATACAGTGATTGAATTTACTCAGTACATTGTTAGTTTTACATGCTTTTACCTTTTTTCTTTCAGATCCTTACTTATTTACATCAATGATATTCCAAAAAATCATTTCAAGAAGATTGATTTAATCATATTCCAAAATTGAATAGTTGAATGTTTAATGAATGCAATTACTGAGTTACCTTCTGCATCAATATCACTCTTGGTTTTAAGGATTAGATCCATGGATTAGGACTAATGGTAAGATAAGATAGATGCTCTATTTTCTTATTAGATTCTAACTAGGCAAGGGTTCTGTTAGTGTCAGTATCTTCATCCCTCCATCAAAGATCAAATCCTCTTGTTGCATTTCATATTAGGTGTCTCGCTCAGTCGGCTACATTCCATTAGGTGCATGGATCATCTGACAATAGTGGCATTCCTACAATTTCCCTCATGTTATCTACCTGCTGGCTCATGTTTGTTTATTAAAAAGCATATACAGTTTTCTATTTATCTTAAAGATTGCAAAGGTTGTCTTTAGGGTTTCATCATCAATTAAGTCTAGGGTTTCATTAGGGTTTGGTCAAAAAATGTTTCAAAGTGTCCAATAAAAACTAGCAGGCCATGAGGAGGTTTCAACATCAATAAATTTCATCACCAAGTGTTCGAAAATGTGTTTTTCCTCAAAACTTTGTTTTGAGGAAAAAAAAGAGTATTTAGCTTTTATTGTACAAAAATCATGAAAATTTTGTTTTCCTCATTGTAAATTCCTTCATCTCTAATCTTGGTTTCTTTCCTTAGCGCCAAAAGCTCCAACACCTGCAAAACAAGCAAAGCTCAGGTCATTTAGTTCATCATAAAGCTTAAAAGAAGTGAAAAAGTCCAAAAAAACAGAGTTTGAAATAAAGTCATTTGTAAAACATTATGAAAGTGGGTTTGGAAAAATTAAATTTGAAAAGCTCATGTATAAATCATTTCTCCAAATGTATAAAGTTCATTTGTACTCCAAGAGCAAAGAGAAGCAAGGCAAAGCGATTTTGGTGAGTAAGAGGGAAGTTTGGGTGAAAATCGTTGCAAGTTACTGGTGCGGTGCACTGGGCAGGAGGCACGGCGCACTCACCAGGCGCGGCGCACTGGGCCTCAGAATCCTGTGTTATTTTGCAAGGGCACGGCGCATACGTGGGATGTTGTGCATTGGGCTGGATGCACAGCGCACACAGCCAAAGAGCCCGAAAACTTCCAGAATTCGCTCAAATCGCCCAAAAATGCACGGATTTTCCTTGTGACAAGTAGGTAGAGCCTCCATCATTGTTTTTTATCCAAGTTTGGTGCTTATATCATGGTGGTTGATGAATGGTGAGTGTTTAAAAAACAATCAAACCCTACCATTTGAAATTCCTCAAAGAAACTTGCTGCTAGGGTTTTGATTGACTGTTTTGCCACCAAGTTCACTCCCTTACCCCATTTCCATTAATTTCATTATTCCCTAAGTTCCCCCTACCCCCTAAATTCACTAATCCCCTATCCCAAGTTCCCTTTCCCAAAATCCCAATTGTAAATTCCCAAACCCTAGACTCATACTTAAAACTCCCCAAACTACAGTCTCATTCCTTGTTCCCTTAAATAACCCTACCTCATCAGTCCCTAATTCCACTATTTTTCCCTCCCCTTATAGTCCCTCATTTCACTATTTTCCCTTGGTGGCAAAGGTCAAACACATCATCAAAGGCAGTTCAAGATAGTTTGACATATCAGCACCTATTTCTCCAAGACAGTTTACCTACCAGCAAACATGGCATCTGATCCTTCATATGATTATGAAGAGGAGACCCAAAGTGGCTCACCCACAGAGGTACATGCACCCAGGAGGCCTCATAGAGGTGGCAAACATATCAGAGAAGAACCAACCACTCTTGCTAAGTTACAGGCCTGCCCTCTTGCCATCTTTTGTTTCAAGCATCAGTCATGTTATGAATTTTGTGAGAAGGTTGCTAGCATTCAGTTTCATCATGAGTTGGCCCGCTTGTTTGTACTGCACTTACATGGTGATCAAGCCACTCTAGCTGGTGTCACTTTCACATTCACACCAGAATCCATTTCATTAGCAACCAGCATACCTAACATTGGAGAGCCATGGAACAAGAGGCAGAATATTGACCGGCAGCATTATGAACCATACATCAAACCCAGTTTTTTGAGACAGCTCAAGAGAGTGTTTCCTTTTCGGTACCTCAAGGATGAATATGCTCCTTTAATGAAACTCATCATGAAGTATTTAAGCTGTGAGGGCCAGTTCTCCCGCTTGTATGCTTATCATATCAGGCTGCTGATGCATTTTACCCAGGTACGAATGATGAACGTTCCTTACTTCATGCGCTGAAACATAGAGAAGATGATCACCCTTGTGCAGCACAAGACCCCTCAGCAGCAGTTCAACAGTGTTTATCATTTTGCTCTCATCAAAATTGTGGTCGTTCATCAGCTTGGTTTACAGGGACTCACTTGGGATGACTTCATCTCTCGTGAGTTTTTCAGAGTTTCACTGGGACCTTTAGAGGTTGGGCATGAGGTAGGTGGACCTTCCTATCAGCATGAGGGCCATGAGACACAGACCGCTAGTGTGCCAGTGTTCATCACCTAACAGAAGGGCACTAGACAATTGTTTGCAATTGCAAAGCGAGTGTTATCTCCACTAGGGGTGGAAGGGGCCTCGCTTCCATCCTCAACACAATAGGTTCAAGACCGAGGCAAGAGGCCGCTACAGGAGGAGGGACCATCAGGTGAGTGAGAGACTAATTTCATCCTCATTAAGGGTGATGATACCGATATAGGCCCGCAAAGCACAAATCTTAGAGAAATCATTAAGGAGCAGCAGGTGGACATTGATGCCTTGTCAGCCAACTTGGATCGAGCTCAATGGAATATACAGTACCTGGAGCAGAGGAATAAATAGCTTGAGGACCAGCAGGTGATTATGGAGTTGCAAAACATCCGGGAGAATCGCCAAGCTAGTCAAAGGAGGAGGGTGGAGTTCACTTCATTGGAGCAAGAGATGAATGCCGACAGGGATTCATGGCTTGAAAGAGTCAATATCCACTTGGAGAGGAAGCTAGAGAAGGCCATCAATGAAAATAATATGCTTAGAAACTTGTCATATCATTACTTGTCTCAGAACTTGGTGTGCCAAGCGAGAATCAGGAGTTTGAAAGCAAAGTTGAAGAGAGCATCAAAGAGACAAAAAGAGGATGAAGGACTTCAGATATTGGCTAAGGCTTCCTTGGCTCAAAATCATGCTTGATAGAGAAGCCTCAACCCAAATTTCAAGAAATGTGGAGCAATTTTTGCATTTTGAAAATTTTTGGCACAAAAATCAGGGTTTTCTACCCTATGCACCACGCCACGTGGCTCTCGCTTTTTCTAGGGGCCTCCAAATCATAGAAACTCAACTTTTTTAGATTTTTCATGCAAAATTACACTTGCCTACCTATGGCCAAGAAATTTGGGCAGGTTTTGAGCCCTCAAAAAGGTCAAAAACACTCAAAAAATGACCTCACTGCCCCTATTTTGACACATAGGAAGAAGTGTTGGGAGGATGGACCTTTGGAGGGGAAAATGGAGGTCAAATTGAAAAATTCCACTTGGGTTCGAAAGTAAACAGGTAGACCATTCTAGGAAGCACACCTAAAGCTCAATTGGACATCAGCAAGGCCTCCAAAAGTGGGTCCAAACAGGCATGATGCATGGAGAATCAGGCGCGGTGCATAGAGGAAAAATTGCGAGTTTGACCAAGTTGTGCTCTGTTTTTCACCCAGTTTTGCCTAGTTTGATTTCTTCACTTTCCTAATGGAAAATTTATGATGTAATTTAATGAAAATTGATGGATCATGATGTAAATATGTTAGATTTTCACTTGTATAGTTAGATTCATTAGTTTAGAGGTTGTTTGAAACTGAATGAATCAGTTCCCTTGTTTCTGGAGGCATGTTGTTATGTTGCCTAGTTTCTAGTTCTCAGTTTAGAATTAGTTGGATCATCTCCTAAACATGTGAGCTCGACCCCTAGAGGCAAAGATGAGCTATGTTTCTCTATATTATGTTGTTTTTCAGTCATTAGCATGGTTGGACTCTTGAGAAAGCATTTAGCTTCATTCTACACTCATATTTTCATTTTGGCTAAGGAATTGAGACCAGGATTTGCAACACTCTTTGGGATTCATGTGGGAATTTGTCTTGGTACAATGCTTCTCTTTGTAATTTTGAATTTGGTTATGTGATTGCATGCCATTATCTATCTTATTTCTTCTGAACTAAACAAACAAGAGTGTAAGTAGAATTCATTGAAAGTGTAGTGCTCTACTTGAAGTTTTCTTTAGTTATTTGATGTTTTTAGTTGTTTAGGGAGTATCCATGATTGCTCTTGCCCTCTTCAACGCCTCCTATCTATTCCTTCCATCTAACTAAAATTTCAGTGCCAAAACGATTGCCTACCTTGCCCCATTGAGATCTCTGTAGAACTGAGCCTCAATCTCCGTAACCCCAAAATGTGCCTTTCCCTTTGAGCCAAAAAAACACTATTTTATCAAATCAACTCTCTTGCACATATACCTAGCCTAAAATAAAAAAATATTTCAGTCATCTCAAGCTCCATAGATCATTATTTGCTGAGATTGACCCGGAGAGAGCCCTCTCTTGACCTGGTAGGGCTAGCTACCAGGCTGAGCATGGTTTGATGTTGGCCCTAGATCCTACCTTTTCAGCCTGAGGTAAATCTAGGCACTAACAGGTCGTTGGTCCATTTTTAGGAAATTAGATTAACTTAGGAACATTTCCTTTCCTTTAAAATTCATTAGATTCACTTAAATTTTCCCATAGTTTCAGGTTGTATATTCCTAGACATCAAAGAAAAAACCTCCCAAAAAAACATAAAATACAAAACAACGAAGTAAGAGAAAGGTTAACTAAGCACATATAGTGCACCACACTTCATCAATTTACAAACCTTAGTTGATAATTTATGCAAGCAATTTAGAACACTAAATTGACTAAACAACAATTACTTTAATATTTTTTAAATTATGTGAAATTATATTAAGTTGTGTGGATATTAAAATATTTTATTTATGACTAAGGGTGAGTGAATTTTTTTTTACCATATTGAGTTGTAATATCAATAACAAATCGAGTGACCATAGTGAAGTTAAGATTCTTCATATTTTATAATGCTTTTTAATTAAAGTAACTAAATATACATATTCATTTTTTTAATTATAGTGCACATTATTTTTTTATTTAAAGAATAATTTATTTTTCTTATAAGAAAGACACATATCAACTCCATAAATAAAATTACAAATTGCCCTCATATTAAACTATAAATGCACCTCTCGACTCAATAATACAATAGTTTGATTAATTCTTCATCAATTTAGAAAATTTGGCGAGTTCACAAATCCAAATCTCCTTTTTCATCCATTCTTTTTCTCATCATACGCAAATGATATTTATATCCATATCTATCCAACCAATTTATATCCAACTGCGAAATAACCCTTATAAATTTACATTCTCTTTTTCTAATGCACTATGATTCTATATACCATGGTGATTACAAGTCTACCTACCCATTCATATCTTCACCTTCCCCTTGGGTTATTAGGATAAATACCATAAATATCAAAAAATAAAGTACCATTAAATTGATCTATAATAATATTAATTTCATTATCAATATATACCATTTATAAATATAAATAAAATATTAGAAAACAGAAAATTAATTTTATATATATGAGAAAAATGTTTAACGTCAAATACAAGAACATATTTATAATTTTATGAATTAATGTTATTTTAATCATGTTAACCAGTTTAGTTTCATAAAGAATTATGAGTAAATTAAAAGTATAATATAAACT
This sequence comes from Pinus tabuliformis, assembly GCA_031772625.1. NCBI lineage: Eukaryota > Viridiplantae > Streptophyta > Pinopsida > Pinales > Pinaceae > Pinus > Pinus tabuliformis. The sequence goes on from CM062812.1 coordinate 284,364,616, forward strand.
TTTATAAGCAAAAGCTTAAAAATGAAAAGTTATTTTGTGATTAACCAATTTTAAGATTTTATATTAAATTTATAAATTTATGAATTAATGTTATTCTAATCATGTGAACAAGTTTAATTTCATAAATAATTATAAGCAAGTTAAAAATATACTTATATATGAACTTTTGTAAGCAAAAGTTTAAAAATGAAAATATATTTTATGATTTAGTATATCTTTTAAATAATAAAAATAACAAATTTTAAGATTTTATATTTAATTTTAACAATTTTAAAAGTAAAATATTTTTATCTTATTGTTGATGGTGTTGGACTCATTAATATTAAGGGGATCTCCCTTGTATGAAGTCTCAACTAGACCTCACACCGTTTGGTGTAGGGGTCCTATCTAGTACGACGGCCTAATTGCCATTATATTAGATATTTGTCTTAGCTCTTGTTGTTCAGCATATCAGAGTGTTATGCTTGTAACTTCAAGAGCGCGAGGTGAGTGTGCCTGGTGAGTAATTAATGTAACTCTGCGTCTCACTTCTCTTACTGTCAAAAAGGAGAAGGTAAAGTGAGCCTCTTGATGAGAAGGAATAGTCCTAACCCAGGAAGAAATAGACACAAACAACAACAAGGGTCTATCCAGCATCCAACAGAATAGTCCACAGCGGATGTGAGAGCCGTGAAAACCAAAGTGAAAGGGGAAACATGTACATTGTCTAGTGAAATAATCCACCCGGGGGTGACGGTTATTATAACCAAGAAAACACAAAGATGGTTTTTCTAATGTCTAGCAAAGTAGTCCACATGGATAGGAAAACAATGATAAGAAATACAACACATCTTCAACAATATGAGTACTAAAATAACCGAAGTAGTTCAACTATCTTAGTATAGGTTAAGAAAGCATGCATTACAAATGTTTAAATAATAATCTTACAAACGGATACAAAAAATGTGTGAAAACGTACTGGCCTCAAACAGGCTTTTGAATTAAGAAAAATATCCAAGACACATTTGTACACCATACATCATTAGTCCCACTAGTGGGGCATTGGAGCCACTCCTTGCTCCTCAAAGAATAGTCTACAAACTCTCAAGGCTATGTGGGAGGAGCCAAGGTGAAAATTCATTTTCTCATACAATGAGGGGGTATATATAGCCAAGGGGGAATAACTTACCCTTGTGACTCTTCGAATTCCCTCATGACTATTTGATTTCCTATGACTTTTCAACTTCATATGTTGGTCTCTCAGACTTCCACTTTACATTACATTGATTACAACAAGTATGGCCCATAGTAGTGATGTGGCCAAGACAACTCATGACACAACTCGACATGACAGTGCTGACATGTACTGGCTGACTATGGTGTCCGTGTCGAGCTGTTGTTCTACCAAGTGATGATATGCTCTTGGTGTAACATGTCTTCACCACTGCATGGAAAAGTGCATGGGGTCTTCGATGATCTTGGTCTTTTCTTGATGGTGCATGTGAATGTGTCACATTCGCCCACTTTCTAGATGTGCTTCATGCATTCATTCAACTACAAGAAAGTCTTCTAGCATGCGCCTCTTTTCCATCCTATTCATCATCGCACCACGTTTCATCGATATACCTGTTCCTACAACCACTCATGATGAGACAACATCAAATCCAAAAATCCCCTAGTCTAACATGATGTGTTGTTTAGCGTTATGGTGCGGGTGACCAGGAGAGGGACAAGGCACTGAAACTGTGCAGCGCATAGCTTAGGCTTGGATGTGATGGTTCAGAGTACTATCGAGAAAAACTGCATAGATGTCACTGGAAGGAATATTTGTGCAATCCGAGACAACATTGACAATTGCGGGGCAAAAGCCACCTTAGAGATAAAATTGTGTAGTTTCTGGGAGGAAGGCCAGGTAGGGTGTTGGGGAACTGTTGGGCCAATCTATGCAATTTTCAAGGGGAACACTAGGAAGGTCATCCAACTAGGATTTATGTAGTTTCTCTAGGGAAGACAGTGTGGGAAACAAGAGGCACTGGCAGAAAATCTGTGCAGTTTTCCACATGAGGACAAGATCAGGTTGTGGGAGTTGAGGGTCAAAATTACACAATCTTGGGAGACAGTTTGGGACTAGACATAACCATGCAATTTCTGGGCTAATTAAAGAGCAAGGAAGAAGGATTGGTAACAACTAGATCTGTGCAATTTTCTGAGTGAGAGAAAAGTAAGTCAGCAGGGAATCATGCCTAATAGTTCTTTGTAGTTTTTGGGTTGGTTGCAGAGAGAGGAAGAAGGGCAGGTGAAGGACAATTTTGCGCAATTCTTGGGCTGATTACAGAGTGGGGAAGAAGGGAAGGTGGAGGACAGCTTTGCATAATTCCTGGGTAATTGTAGAATGGGGAAGAAGGGCAGGTGAAAGACAACTCTACATAATTTTGGAGAATGGTACAACCCTGGGTCACAACTCAAGTCATTTTTTCTGGTTGACCGGCAGGAAGCTTAATGGGAGATCTTGTGGGAAGAACAGCCTGGATCGAGTTCTGGGACAACTTATGCATATTTCTCTTTCTGGGAGATAGTTAGCTGGTTCATTTCCATAATTACGCAGTGTAGGCTACTTGGAGTACAACCTCAAGATTTGTGTAGTTCTAGGCAACAGTGCAAGGTCACTCAAATTGGGTCTAGTTGACGAAGGGTTGTTCGGCCCATAGAAATTTTAGGAAAATTACTAGCTGTGAAAGAAAGTCTACTTGTGCATACATGAAAATGTGATGACTCGATGACAATACATCTCAAACCAACAAGACCACATGTTCTTACTGATATTGACTCAAAGGTTAAGAATGACAAGTGCGATAGTTGAAATACATATTCAAACGACTTTTAGGACACTTGTGTGACAGTGTTTACAACTTTGTGTGTGAGCGCGACCGATGTTGACAAAGCGAAAATAACTCATACACACAAAGGAAAACCTTCAAAAATTCCAAAACCAATTCACGAGCATGACATAGCAGTCAACATGCCAAAAGATGACCAGTGGTCGACCAAGAAAAAGGGGTGTGAAAACTCGACAATATCTCATGGGATGAACCTGAGTGTTTGCGACCATTAAGGGGAAAAACCAAAGAAGGCTCTGAAATTTCGATGCAGGCCAAAATTTTGGAGGGCGTTGCAACCGCTACAACACTTGGCGAGACATTGGTTGAATACCAGCTTCTTTGTTTTAGTTCATTTGCAACACAGGGCCTTGGCCTTTCAGGAACTATTGATTTGTTGTGTAGGTTACCTTGGCTTCCCCACTTACCCCATGGATAGTGATGGTTCACCTTGTACCAACTCAGTCAAACACAACAAAATTTTCAGCTAGATCACAGTGTTTCAAAATTGAGAATGGTATTTTGGTTCGTGAGCTTAATATTTCCAAATTATAAGCTTTCATCGCTAGTGTTGCTTCACTTCTAGTAGGCTTGCACAATATCCAGGCAGAGTCACATAGGAGCACAAGCATTTCTCCACTACTAGTGAGCCTAGTTAGTACCCGGTGGAGTTCCTTACTTCACCTCTTTGCGAAGGAAGCCTTTCTCTCTTTTCTCCTTTGTATTTTTGAAATAGGATTGTGCATAAGCACTTATTTATTTTTGGGGCAGAGAGGGAGCCCAACTTATTGAGAGCAAAAGAGGTTGTTCCTTCAAAGAAGCATGTAAGACCTATGATTTATGTTTTCTTGTTTAAATTTCTCCCCCTTCTCCATTTCTACTAGTTGGATTCAACTAAACACACATAGGAAAAGACTAAGTATAAGCATGGGGTTTCCATTTTGGACATAGGTTCATGGATTGACCAGAGCTTGCCTTATAAACGTATCATATTTTTCGTCCAGGATTCATTCAAAAGTCACAACCAGGCACGAAGAAGACAGACATAGGACTGACCAAGTGTTGTAGTGTCACAAAACTCTTTAAACTTAGCCACATACTTATTCAAAAGCCAAAATGCAGTGTATGTCAACACTTATTTACAAAATAAAAATTATAATCCAACCAAAACAAAGCGAAGAAAAAAAAATAAAAAACAACAAAGTAAACAGCGAAGCAAAAATGATAAAGCAACAGAGCAACAATAATCATGCTATGTACATAAGAAGGGTGTGACCCCAGATCACTAAAAATAACATTTTAAATCTTGGCCATTGACAGGAAGGTTTTCAATCCTCCCATTAAGTGATTGAAAGAAATATGTTTGTTGGCCAAGTTTTCTGTGAACTATGTATAGACCAATCCATAGAGACTGGCACTTTGTATGTTTGCCTTATCTTCGTGGGGTTTATCCCACTTCAAGGCTAAGTCACCCACAGCGAAGCTAGAGTTCCTTGCAGACTTACCATCGAACCATCTCTTGATATAGTGGTGAAATTTTTTCTTTTGCTTTAATACATTCTTCATGTAACTTGTGTAATGTATCCATCCTATGCTGAATCAATAGACACAACTTTCCTCAAGATTCTTGGGATAACTGGAGAGCAGGAAAGTATATATTGGGTGGAAGGATGGAATCCTTTCCCTATATAAGGAATTATGGAGATGTGTTTAGAGAGGGCTTGGGTGTAATTCGGTCAGCCCAAAGTGCATTCACCGGAGTGGAATGCCATTTTTGCTGCTAAGAGTAAATGGTCTTTTTTATGATACGAATAATATTCTTGTGTCGATTCAGCAATATATTTTCCCTGCATGTAGTAATTAGCTGAATGTTTAATCACAAAACCATATTGCAATGAAAAATCATATAGTTTCAATGAAGAGAAGTAATTTGCATTGTCAAAAACAAGTGATACAAGAATGCCAAACCTCGAGATGATGTTCTGCTGAAGGAAGTTGAAGAATTCCTAGTCGTTCACTTGTTTGACCGGAACTTCTTACGTCCATCACGTGAAGTAATATGTAGAAGTAAGAATGTAGCGATGCTTCTTTGATCAATGTGGAAATATTTCCCCAATTATGTCTAAGCCTCACTCTTGGAATGGTTCGTCCACTACAACAGGTTGCAGCAGGGTTGTTGACCTTCGAAATCTGTATGTGCATTGCTGAAAGACTGGGCACTTGCGGGCATAAGTGTGTGCATCCTTAAATACTGTGGGCCAGTATAAACTGACTCTCATGACTTTATGCATAGTTGTGCTACCCATAAAGTGACCTATGTCTAGTCTGTCATGCATGTCACATAATACTCTCTCTAAATCGTGTGCCTCCAAGCACCTGAGCAAAATTCCATTGTTGTGCTTTCTGTAAAGCACTCTATGCACCAACTAGCTTTGAGGAAAGGTGCCCTCTTCTATCTAATGGAAAAGTGAGAGGGCATGGTGCCATCCTCAAGGTACTAGTACACTTCTTCGTACCAAGAGTTTCCATGTGAAGTGGGTGGTGCTCGCTCTATATTGTACATATTAATTTCTTGCCCCCAACCAACGAGCTCTTCTTCTTCCTCTTGCGTGTGTACTACTTCTACTGTAAGTATCTAGAGACCATGACCCTTGATAGTGTGAATTGGCATGATATCAAGATCATACTCTTGCAGTCCTGTCATCCATTTCACATGTCTTTCACCTAGCTCTTGTTGAGCGAGTAGCGCTCTGACTATTGGGTGTGGCACAAAGGCTATGCAATGATTTTTCAGCAGGTAGGGTCTGAAATGTTTCATCGCTTTGTATATAGCTTACACTTGTTTATCCATGGCAGGATATTTGAGCTCAGGTCCCTACATGCTTATGCTCTTGACGAAGATGGGGCGTCACTTGCTAAACTCATCCTTCTATGTGAGCAATACAGCGAGTAAGTTGTTGGAAGTGAATGTATAAAGAAAGAAATATTTGTTGAAATCTAGGTTGTATAACGCAGGTGCACTTTTTATTGCCTGCTTGATATGGGTGAATGCATCCTTCTCCTTCTTCCCCCAGCTCTAGACTGCATCATTCTTGATCATATCTTGGGTAGGTTTGACAATCTGTGCATAATCTGAGATGAGTGACCTTCCCCGAGAAGGCCTGCACAAATTTCTTGTTGATTGGTGAGGAACCTGCATGATAGTCCAAACTCGGTCTAGATCAACCTTCATCCCACTCTTAGCGATGATATGCCCAACGAGGTTCCCCTCGAACACTGAAAATACGCTCTTCGTGGGATTCAAGGATATCCTATACTTTCTGCATCGCTCGAAGATCTTCTTGAGATGGGGTAGGTGGCCTAACTGCTTTCAGGAAAAATTGTTGCATCGTCAAGTTAGACCACCACACTCTGTCCGATGAGCCCGAGGAAGGTGATGTCCATAGTGTGTTGAAAGGTTGTGCCTATGTTTACAAGACCAAATGGCATTCTTCTGTAACAAAACGTACCCCACTTGGTACGGAAATTAGTTTTAAGCCTATCAGGTTTTGCTACCAGAACCTGGTTATATCCAAAAAATCTATCAAGGAGAGAGAACATTTCAACTCCAGATATTTTCTGCAAGATGTGCTCCATAGACAACATAAGGTAGTTTTCTTTGTCTGAGGCCCCATTAAGATTTTGGAAATCTATGAACAGGCAGATTTCCCTGGACTTCTTTCTTACAGAAACTAAATTCTAAACCAAAGTAGAATGACGAACCTTGTATATGATCCGAGCATCTAACAACTTAGTCAATTGTTTATGTATGAGGTGTTCAAGTGATGGATGTACTTTTCTGAGTTTCTACTTAAACGACTTGACCCCTTCTTAGATTGGAATGACGTGTTGGATTATTCGTGGGTCATATGTTTCCAAGTCATCGTATGTCCACGTGAATAAATCATGGTACTCTTTGAATAGGAGGACAAAGGCTTGCCGCTCCTATGTTGTGCAACATGTACTGAGATTTACAAACTTTGGATCTCTTTCTGTTCCCAAGTTGATTTGTTCGTGCATCAGTGTGGAACTGTGGGTTTTGGTGTTCCTGGGCCCTTTGAAGTGGTTCTGCAAGTCATAGAGTTTCTCAAGTGAAACCACACCGTTTGGCATGGGGTTTTCTTTGTTGTCATCAGGTGTGTCTTGTAGAGACTTCTCGTGCACGTCTTCATCTATAGCTACGTCTTTGAAAACACTAGCATTGGCCATAAAATGCAATATCTATTCATCACCAACAAAAACACACAAATTAGTTATGTTGTCAAGGATAGATGGCTTATAAATAATTTCAATAGTAAATATATCCCTAAGTGGTGTCATCCTTGCAGTTGCATTTGCTAGAGCATCTGCAACTACATTGCGCATTCTTGGCACATATATGATATTAAAATCTTGGAAATTAAAAATAAGTCTCCATAGCTCTTGTTGGTAACCCTTAAGATGAGGTGAGACATAGTGTATGGTGTTACATACCTGTCGTACCACAATCTCTAAACCACCTACCAATTTTATCATAGCAACATTGAGGTTGAGGGATTTGTGCAAACCCAAGACGAGTGCTTCATATTCAACAGTGTTGTTTTTTCACTCAAACTCCAAGAGGCTTGAGACAAAAGCTTTTCTTTCCCTTGGGTCAATAAAAACACACCCAGCTCTAGAGCCATCCTATGTTTTGGATCCATCAAAATACAAGGTCCACAAGTTGTCTGTACATGGACCACTTGCCATGCTAGTACTACTAACACTACTTCTACTACTGTTACAAAGTGTTGTATAAGTTTCATTTTCACCAGTTGGGCAAGGAAGGAGACCCAACTATGTATCTAGTGGGGTGGCAATCATCTGTGTAAGATAACACCCCAGCTATGTTTCCAGAAGGAAATTTCCAAACAGAAGTTTTGCGAAAGCCAACGATTCATTCTGGCCATCCAAGGGAGTAACATTTCGTTTCATATGCCTCTCAGACAACACTCAAATTTGGTTGTTTCTGCCCTCATATGGAAGCCATAAGTGTGACCAGTTTGTAGCAAAATATCCTTGCAACTTATTGGACCAATCTCTGTTGAGCAGTAAACCATATGGTTTCGGGATGTCCACGATCACAATGTAGACGCACTAGTGAACTCGTTTGTTGGACGATAATTGGATGATCACATCCTAGAGTTCACCAATGGCTAGTACATATGTTCTGTCAAGTTGGATGATCTACGCGGTTGTACTGCTCCATTGCGCATTAATCTATTTAGCAATGGAGAGTGGCATGACATTGACTGATGTGCTAGAGTCAACCAAACAATTGTGCACATTGAAGTTGAATATTTCAAATGATAACAAAAATGATGGGTGGAGCGATTTTGCTTCTTCTCTGTGAAGTGCATTGAGTACCAATGCGAGTGATACGGGAGACATACTTTCTTCCTTGATGGAAGAGGAAACATTGTTTGTGGAGGTTTTCCCGAGTGCGTGTAACAAAATATCCTACTGACCCATAAGTTTGGTCAGTTCATAAAGAGAGATGTTCGCAAAGTTCCTCTTCATGTCTTCAACAATATTATAGTCCAAAGCGGGAAGAATCACCAAGTTGTCTAAGGGAAGACTTGTGTTTTCATTGTTTGGTGGTGTGTTTTGAAGTGAACTCCTCATGGATGTATCTTTCATTGGAGCTGTCTTCCTAGACTTGCTTTGTGTTTTCTATGTTAAGCATGCTGGCAGATCAAATTTTCTAATCATTTTCTTGAACTTCTCTTTTGGTATCTTAATCACAGTAGGAGCCCCTTGACTTCTCAAGTTGTATCGACCATTCTGTTTTGGGGGTTCCTTCTCGGTGGTTGTTTTCTTTTGGGCAGCATTTAGACACTGATACATGTTAACCATGTGCCCAGACCTTGGAACTTCATCAGATGCAACATCTTCTTCATTATCTTCATCTTCCAGATAAACCTACTCACTGGCATTAAGATGGTCGTTCATCCTTGAAACCACGAAGTCCATGACTTAGTTCTAGTCTGCATAGGTCTTCCCTGAGTGTCGCACTTGGTGGAACTAAGAAAAGTTGTCTTTTGAAATCAGGTTTGTTTTGAGCACAATATTTGAACTCTACGCAGATATAGCCAGGTGACTACTGCTGCTTCCTGATGTCGCACTCTTTCTACATGCAAAACTATAAGGTTTGTTGCTCACTATTGTCTTGGATATCTGTTGCTTGAGTTCTGCTACTTCAGTTGTCAAGGACTTGAGGAGACGTTTAAGGGTCTCAATTTCACTTGTTTCCTTTTCCTTCACCTTACTCACAGCAGTCTGAGATCTCCTACTGTATCTTTGGACTCCTTAGCTGGTTCATCATCTACAATGACTCCAATCGCACGCAGGTCTTTCTCCACATCAATTGTTTCTTGGAAATTTTCGAAAAGTGTTGGTTTCACAGCTTGCTTGATGAACTACGTAATGTTGGTTGGCAGTGCAGGCGTGTTAGTCAACTATGATGGAGTCATGAGGTTTAGTGTCTGTAGTGACCTCATTTAGGATACGGTTAAGCCTCTGGTTAAAGTCTTTCACTTTCACTTTCGGCTCCATCTTAAGACTACCCAATTTTTCAACAACATGGTAGGGATTTTGTCATCAACAAATTTCTCAAGGAAAATTCTCTTGAACATCCCCCAATTTTTACTGGACTTGACAGGAAGGTTGTGGTACCATACAACAACTCTTCCATCTAAGGTACATGGAAACAGTCTACATGCAACATCATCATAATGTAACTCGAGTGTCTACAGATGTAGGTAGAACGTGTCTAGATGATCTTCTTCCTTCACTGCTCTTTTAGGGTCATACTTCGCTAATAGATTCTCTGTGTGCCTTAGCATCTTGTGCAAGGAACAGTGCTAATGGGCCCTATGTCATTAATTCTAGATTATGATAAGCCATGTTTTCCTTTTCTTTGTACTCCTCTTCTTCTGAATCAGATGGTTCAACCTCTAAATCTATTGGTTTGTCTTTGCCTCCGCCTCCTCGATTGCCTTCCCCTCCACTTCCTTCACTGGAACCTAAACCCAAGAGTTTTTTGTTGACTTCTTCTCCTTCTAAGAAAACAAGAGGTTCCTCTTTGTTCTCAACGACTTCTTCCAGCTCTTCAAGAGTGGCAAGGATTACTTCTTCAACAGACGAGACTGCCACTCCTGTGGGTCTAGTATTTTGCTTCCTCTCCAAAGAGGGAAGATTATGTACTCCTGGAATCAGTCCAACAGCTTTGGAAAACTAATGGGTGATGGGACAGACAGAGCGAAGGTGATGATATGAAAATTCTTGTTCAAGTTTGGGAGGTGAGGAGTAACCAACTTCAGAGTTGCGTGTGGTAGAGAGGGAGTTCATGTTACTTTGATCCAAGTGGATCTTCAGATACAGTGGCATGGAAAAACTTAGAAATCAAAGTGATTAGAATGAAGTCAACTCAGGATCAGAGTGTACATCTCGTCATCTTGATTCTAAAGGCATGAACAACACTTCAATCCGAGTCCAGATGATGAAGTTATCACACAAGGAAGGTTGCCTTGATCCTTAAGAAAATGAGGATTTTTCCTTTGGAAAAGGGTTTTAAGCCTTAAAGGAAAAATCGCAATTGAAGGACTTGTGGAGGCAAACTTAAGAGAGGTGTAGTGGAACCCCCGATCACAGATTTCTGATCAAATTAGATCGGAAAACCAGAGGCAACTAGATTGGAGGACTTACTTGTATATATATTGGCAAGCAAGGGAGAAATCAGTGATTAAACAATCAGTGGAATCATTATCGGGCACCCATGGCGATATATGAGGGAACACCGATGCGATCGACCGATGCCAATATCGACAATCGGTGGTCAACATTTCCCCAGTTACAGGACCTTCAGGATAGTGATACATCGATTGCGACCTTAGGCTTGGACCCAATACGAAATATATGCCTCATTTCACTAGTTTTGAAGTCCGGATAAATTGTTTTGGGTCGGATTTTCAGTGCTTTTCGGGATTTTAAGGTCTTATCGCCTCAACAATAAAAAGGCCATTTTAAGAGGCGATTACACCCACAGATCCTTCCATGACACATGCCTCCATTTTGAACCAGGAAAGCCCTAATTTAAATGGGATCATGTCTGAAACCCATTATAAAAACACGATTGATGGAAAGAGTAGGCACGAGGCATTTTCTGCAGCACGCTATTTCGTTTGGCAGGAAGCTGAGAGCGCATATTTGTCTGTTTGGATAGTTTTACATGACTTCAAACCCTTCATTATTGCAGATGCATTGGTGCTGTTTACCTCTCCATATCAGGAATTCATTTTCATAGCCATCTTTCATATTGGAGGTATAAGCCTCTTGTGGAAAGTTGATGATTGTAATTATTTTCTTTCATGCCATTTAATAAGAAAGGCCTCCCCGTTGTTGAGTTGGGCCCGGAGACGTAGTCCGAATTGGATGAACTCCGTTATCAAGCCTTGGTGTCTTCTTTTGTGCCTTTTATGTGTTTACTTCTTCTTTTCTTATGTACACATTTTTGTGTTAAGCTACTATTTTACATGTGATTCTTTTCTATACATCTATAAGCGAAAACATCTTCATTTCAAGTGGTATCAGAGTAGGGCTTTTTAGATGTAAATTGCATGTTTTCATGCTAACAAGAAATATTCTTCAAGAGGTGAAGGGGAAGTAGAAACTTTTGATCCAGAGGCAGGGCATGCACCTCAGAGAAGAAACATGGCTGAAGACGAAGCTCATATTGAAGAGAAGCATAATTTTAGAAAGACTTTCTATTCAATGGCAGAGAATATCAGTCAGCTAGTTTTAAAGCTGGAAAAAGCAGAAGAGAAGAACCGAGAAGGACAAGGTTCAGCACATGGGAATGGTGGAGAAGAACCCCCTCCTTCTCATTCTAGGAGCGAAGGTTCTTCCTCCTCTCACCACTATAATCATAGAAATTTGAAGGATGCATCTAAGAAACCCTTCTTTAAATTAGATGTTAAATTTGATATTCCTATGTTTAATGATGAAAGTAACACAAAAAAGCTTAATAATTGGATTAGGTAGATTAAGGTCTACTACAGGATTCAACAGATCATGGGGGATGAGGCAAAGATCCAACTAGCCTCTCTACAGTTGCGTAGTACCACTCTCGTTTGGTAGGATAACAAATTGCAGAGCAGTAATAATGTGGGTAAGATATTTTCCTCATGGCCTAATTTCACTTATGCGTTAAAGGAATAGTTTTATCCCTTAGGATACAAGTAGAAAGATTTGATGAATTGGCAATATTGAATGCAAGGCAAAGGGTAGGATGTTTAGAGTTTTACAGAAGAATTTAGGAACCAAGCACTAAATCTGAGTATAGCACTTGATACACCTAATGTTGTGACTAAGTATATAGGCTCATTGCATAGTTATATTAGACATTCATTATTGTTGTTTGAACCAACCACTATTGACATAGCTAGTGTAAAAGCAATTCATATTGAGAATAGGGGCAAGAGTGAAAGAGAGGATCAGTCCAAAAAGCCACCGTTCAAAACTCCCAATGGCAAATCCAAAGCGAAATGGAAAGGGAAGGAGAAGAAAACAACAACAGCCAAAGAAGGAGAGCGGCCTTATTGCAATAACTACAAAAAGGAAGTCCATGATGACGATCATTGTTGGAAGTGTTATGGCCTAAATCTACCTCAGGCTGAGAAAGGCAGGTCTAGGGTAACATCAAACCACGCTTAACCTGGTAGCTAGCCCTACCAGGTCGGGAGAGGGCTCTCTCCTTGTCAATCTCAAAGAAAATATATCAAGGAAAGCTTGAGATGACTGATATGAATACTAATTTTAGTCTAGGTATTTTTTCTCAGAGGAATTTGATTGATTTTAATGGTTGGTTGCTGGATTAGATGGGGAAGGCAGCTTTGGGTCCGGGAAATCAACACAGATTTGCAAAGGTTTTTGTGGGGTGAGGTAGGCAAGTGTTTTAGAACTTTGAAATGAGTGTAATGGTGATTCTAAAGATTGGTGAGGAGCTAGAGAGGGCATGCAAGTGTCATGAATCCTCTTCAGACAGTAGAAAAGATGTAAAACTAAATAAACCCTAAGGCAAAGCACTGAAACACCAATGGATTCAACCTTTTACACTTGATTCATTTAGTTATGCATAATAAGAGAGATGATGGCACACATAAACATAAGATAAACTGAATTATAGAGAAGAAAACAATGCTAATTCACATTACCACAAGAATCCCACAAAATGCTGCAAAACCGTGGTTTATTTCCTTGCCAAACTGCAGAAGTGATGTACAAAGTAGCTCAATGCATCCACAAGAGTCCAACCTTCACAAATGACTAAGAAAGTACAATTTATAGGCATCAAACCACCTATGCTAGCCATCAGGGGTCGAATCCATGACTCAAGGAGTTGTTTCAACAAGATCTAAACTAGGAACTGAAAAATAGGCAGTGGAACAGCTTGCCTCTAAAACTATGGAAACTGATTCATTCAGCTCAAAACCACCTAAAACTGATATATCTACCTACTTAAGTCATTTTTGATCATTTTTACATCACATTAAATTAATTTACATCATATTACATCATGAATTTTACCATGAGAGAAGAAAAAGTCAAACTGGTAGAAAACTAGGCGAAAATCTGAGTTTTTGAGCAAATTTGGCAAAATTTTCCCTGATGCACAACGCCATTTCCAAGCTAAGTTTGAAGGCCTTCCCCTTCACCAAATTAGCTCCAATATGGTTGGTTAGAAATCTCTATTTTTCTACTTTCTAGGACAAATGAAATGTTTGGATTTGGTGTCCATTTGCCCCTTCAAAATTCAGTTCTCCCAAGATTGCTTCCTGTGGGTCCAAAAAGTGGCAGAGAGGGCATTTTTGAGGTGTTTTTTTCCCTTTAGGTGACCCAAATCTCCTCCAAACATCATGAAACATTCTGGGTTTTAGTAATTTTTCATGAGGAATCCAAAAACGTAAGCCATTCTGCAAAATTCCCAACCAGCTTAATGGGCAGAGCCAGTGGCACTACGCATCAGAGGAAATTTCCTATGTTTTGCAATTAAAATTTATGAAATGACAAAAAATTCTCCAAAATGCTTCAAAATTGGTAGAGGTAAGATTATCAATTGCTTTGCTAAGCCAAGGAAGCTTCATCCAATATTTTAAGTTTATCTTTCTCCTTTTTGGCTTTTAAGGCTCTCCCTAACTTGGCTTTTAGGCTTCTTATCCTTGTCTTGCAAATTTTTTTCCGGGCCAAATAGTGATAGTCCATGTGGCACAACATGTTCTTCTACTTATTATCCTTATCAAGAAGCTTCTCAAGGTGGATATTCACTCTTTCCAACCATGATTCTCGATCAGCCTCTATTTCTTGCTCCAGTGAAGTCAACTTGATTTTCCTTCTTTTTGCCACTTGCCTATTTTCCCTTATGGTTTGCAGCTCCATAATTGTTTGTTTGTCCTCCAATTTCTTGTTTTTTTTCTCAAGGTAATTAATGATCCATTTAGCCCTCTCAAGTTCAAGTGATAAGGCTTGGATCTCAGCTTCTTTCTCCTTGATGATCACATCCTTGAGTCTTGAGCTTTAGGAGCCCAAATCAGTGTCATCTTCCTCAACCAAAATAAAATCCCTGTCTTGGCCTTCATAAGGCCCATCATCATGCAATGGTTGCTTTACTCTATCCTGTATCCATTCTGCTAAATAAGAAGGCAAATCCCCTTTCACCCCAAGTGAAGATAGCATTTTCCTGTTGTCCGGTGAAGAGAACGAGACCCCTTCCACTCTTGGTGGAGATAATACTCGTTTGGCAGATGCAAAAAGTCTTCCTGTGCCCTTTTCATAAGTTATAAACATAGGAATGTGAGCCTCTTCAATTCTTCTTTCATGCTCTCTTTGTTTCCTAGAAGGTCCACCTTCCTCTTGAGGTTCTGCAAAAATTTTAGGCCCCTTGAAAATCTCATGGGCAATGAAGGTTTCCCATGGCACTCCCAACTGAGTGAGATGATGCACCACAATAATCTTGATGATAGCAAAGTGACAAATTCTATTACGTTGCTGTGGTTATGGTTTTATCTTTGCAAGCACAGTCATCCTCTCTATGTTTTTGCAAATGAAGTATGGAATACTCATCATTCTAACCCTGGTAAAATGCATAAGCAATCTGATATGATAGGCATAGAGTCTGGAGAACTTTCCCTCACATGTGAAGTATTTGAAGATGAGTTTCATTAGTGGAACATACCGGTCCTCCAAAAACTTAAGGGGAAACATCCTACCCAATTTACTATGATATTTGGCTTTAATGTAGGGTTCCTAGTTCTGTTTGCTGATATTTTGTCTTTTGTTCCATCCTTCCTCCACATCTGGCATCCTAGTTGTTTCTGCAATAATGGCTGGTGAAAGTGTGAAATTGATGCCAGCAAGCTGTACCATATTGTCCTCCATGTTGATGACAAATTTCTTGGCTAATTCATGATGATACTTAATCCTCTCAACTATCTCACAAAACTCAAAGCAAGATTGGTATTTGAAACAAGTGGTGGCAAGGGGACAAGCTAGAAGTTCAACAATGCTAATAGGATCCTCTCTGATTATTTTTCCCACCCTTGTGAGGTCTCCTAGGCTTTACATTCCTTTCTCTTGAACCGTCACTTTTTGTTTCTTCTTCATAGCTTGAGTCACTATTTCTTGCCATGATGCTTAGTGTTGTCTTCGGAAGATGATGTGATGAAGGTGTTAGAGTCGGTCTTCACATCCCTCTGTCAGAGATCATTTCTCTTATTGCATTTCATTTTTTAGGTGTCTCATATAGTTCATTCATCTGCATTCCGTTAGGGGCATGCCATAATCTGACAGAAGGGCTTGTCACTCATTCCCCTCATGTTATATACCTACTGGCTCATGTGTGTTCATTTAAAAAAAAAACATATACAGTCTTTTTATCTTGAAAATTGCAAAAGTTGTCTTTAGGGTTTCATGGTAACTTAGGTCTAGGGTTTTATTAGGGTTTCATCAAAAAATGTGTCAGTGTGTTCAATAATTTCCAGCAGGACATGAGGATGTTTCAACATCAATAAATTTCATCGCCAAGTGTTCGCAAATGTGTTTTTCCTCAAAACTCTATTTTGAGGAAAAAACAGAGTATTTAGCATTTATTGTACAAAATCATGAAAGTTTTTGTTTTCCTCATTGTAAATTCATTCATCTGCACCCTGGTTTCTTTCCTTAGCCTAGAAGCTCCAACACCTACAAAAACATGCAAGCTCAGGTCATTAAATTCATCACAAAGTGAAAAAGCAATGAAAAATGTCCAAAAACAGAGTTTGTAAAACGAAGTCAAATACAAAACATTATAAAAGTGGGTTTCATAAGCCAAGATTTCAAAAGCTCTTTGTTTATAAGTGATTCCTTCATGTGATAAGCTCATTTGCAAAAGGGAAGCAAGATAGAGAAAATTGGGTGAGTGAGTGTAAGCATTGGGCAAAAATATTTTTAAGAAAACCGGCGCGGCGCACTGAGCAAGAGGCGCGGTGCGCTGGTGAGGCGTGGCGCACTGGGCTTTAGAATACAGTGTATTTTTGCATGGGTGTGCTGCATTGGTGGGGCATGATGCACTGGGTATGCTGTACGACGCATACAGTCAGAGGACCCGAAAATCACCAGAATGACCTCCAATTTCCAAAATCGCACAAGTTCACCTTGTTCCAAGTAGGTTGAGCTTCACCACTGCTGTTTATCCAAGTTTGTTGTTGATGTTATGATGGCTCATGTGGTGAGTGTTTAAAAACAATCAAACCCTATCATTTCAAATTCCTCAAACAAAAATTGCTGCTTAGGGTTTTGAAAATCTATTTTGCTACCAATTCATCTTCCCTCCATCATTCCCTTACCCCATTTTTCCCTGTTTCATGGTTCCCTAAGTTCCCCTACCCCCTAAATTCACTAATCCCCTATCCAAAGTTCCCTTTCCAAAATTTCCTATTATAAAATCCTAAACCGTAATCCTATACAAAAACCCATAACGGCCCTTTTTTTCCCTAGCTAACTCTGTCCTAACAATCCCAAATTTCCCATTATTTTCCCCTCTTCTAACAGTCCCTTGTTTCACTATTTTCCCCTGGTAGAAGAGGTTAAACAATCTTCAAAGGTAGTCCAAACACAATTTGACATATCAACACCTATTTCTTCAAGTCAGTTTGTTCACCAGCAGTTATGGCATCAGATCCTTCATATGATTATGAAGAGGAGACCCAAAGTGATTCACCCACGGAGGGACATGCACCCCAGAGGCATCATAGAGGTGGCAGACA
Organism: Pinus tabuliformis; assembly: GCA_031772625.1. Classification (NCBI taxonomy): domain Eukaryota; kingdom Viridiplantae; phylum Streptophyta; class Pinopsida; order Pinales; family Pinaceae; genus Pinus; species Pinus tabuliformis. Next base: position 284,381,828 of record CM062812.1, read on the forward strand.
TATCAGAGAAGAACCCACCACTCTTACTGAGTTGCAGGCCTGTCCTCTTGCCATGTTTTATTTCCAGCATCAGTCATGCTATGAATTTTGTGAGAAGGTTTCTCATATTCAGTATCATCGTGAGTTGGCCTTCTTATTTGTGTTGCATTTGCATGGTGATCAAGCCACTCTTTCTGGTGTTACTTTCACATTAACACCAGAAACCATTTCATTGGCAACCGGCATACCAAACATTGGAGAACCATGGAATAAGAGATAGAAGATTGACCGGCAACACTATGAACCATACATCAAACCAAGTTTTCTGAGGTAGCTTAGGAGAGTGTTTCCTTTTCAGTTTCTCAAGGATGAGTACGCTCCTTTAATGAAACTCATCATGAAGTATTTCAACTGTGAGGGCTGGTTCTCCTGCTTGTATGCTTATCACATTAGGCTGTTGATGCATTTCACTTCGGTACGGATGATGAACATTCCTTATTTCATATGCCGAAACATAGAAAGGATGACCACCCTTGTGCAGCACAAGACCCCTCAGAAGCAGCTTAACATTGTTTATCATTTTGGTCTCATCAAGATTGTGGTTGTTCATTAGCTTGGATTACAGGGCATCACTTGGGATGAATTCATCTCACGTGAGTTTTAAGAGCTTCACAGGGACCATCATAGGTTAAGCATGAGACAGGTGGACCTTCTCATCAATATGAGGGCCATGAGACCACTAGTGTGTCGATGTTCATCTCTTATCATAGAGGCACTAGAGGGTTGTTTGCAACAAAGAAGCGAGTGTTATCTCCACCCGGGGTGGAAGGGGCCTCACTTCCTCCATTAGCATAGTAGGTTCAGGACCAAAGCAAGAGGCCTTTGCAGGAGGAAGGACCATCAGGTGAGCGAGAGACTGATTTCATCCTCATTGAGGGTGATGATACTGACATGGGTCCACCAAGTGCACAACTTAGAGAGATCATTCAGGAGTAGCAGGCGGAAATTGATGCCTTGTCAACCAACTTGGATAGAGCCTAGTGGACTGTACAGTATTTAGAGCAGAGGAACAAGCAGCTTGAGGATCAGCAGGTGGTGATGGAGTTACAGAACATTTGGCAAAACCGCCAAAGTGCCCGAATGAGGAGGGTGGAATTCACTTCCTTGGAGCAAGAGATCAATGCCGATAGGGAGTCATGGATTGAGAGAGTCAATATACACTTGGAGAGGAAGCTGGAGAAAGAATTAAATGAGAATAATAGGCTTATAAAATTGTCATATCATTACTTGTCCCAGAACTTGGTGTGCCAAGCAAGAATCAGGAATTTGAAAGCAAAGCTAAAGAGAGCATCAAAGAGGCAAAAAGAGGATGAAGGAATTCAAATATTGGCTGAGGCTTCCTTGGCCCATCACAACACTTGATAAAGATGACTCAGCCCAAATTTCAAGAAATTTGGAGCAATTTTTGTATTTTTGAAAATTTTTGGCACAAAAAACAGAGTTTTCCTCCCTATGCGTTGCGCCACATGGCGCTCGCTTTTTCTAGGGGGCTATAAATCACAAAAAATTTGCATTTTTGGATTTGGCATGAAAAATTACACTTGTCTACCTATGGCCAAGAAATTTGGGCAGGTTTTGGGCCCTCAAGAGGTCAAAAAACACTCAAAAATGACCTCACTGCCCCTATTTTGACACACAGGAAGTAGTGTTGGGAAAATGGACTTTTGGAGGGGCAAATGGAGGCCAAATTGAAAAATTCCACCTGGGTTGGAAGGTAGATAGGTAGAAATTTCCAGCACGAACACCTGGAGCTCATTTGGACATTGGTGAGTCCTCCAAAAGTGGGTCCAAACAGGCGCTACGCATAGAGGAAAAATTGCCAGTTTGACCAAGTTTTGCTCTATTTTTGGCCCAGTTTTGCCTAGTTTGACTTTTTCACTTTCCTAATAGCAAATTTATGATGTAATTTGATGAAAATTGATGGATTATGATGTAAGTATGTTTTATTTTCACTTTTAGGGTAGATTCATCAGTTCAGAGGTTATTTCAAACTGAATGAATCAGTTCCCTTGTTTTTAGAGGCATGTTGTTATCTTGCCTAGTTTCTAGTTCTCAGTTTAGAATCAGTTGGATCAGCTCCTAAATTCATGAGCTCGACCCCTAGAGGAAAGGATGAGCTATGTTTGTCTATATAATGTTGTTTTTTAGTCATTAGCATGGTTGGACACTTTGGATTTCTTGGCATTCCATTGTACATCTGATTTCTGCATTTTGTCAAAGGAAAGACTAGGGTTTTGCAGCACTTGTTGGGATCCTTGTGGCTCTGTGTTTTGATGGTGTGTTTTTTCATGTAATCGTAAGTTCATTCATGTTTTATGTATGCCATTTTCCTTCTCTTTGCTTCTGAAATTAAACAAATTGAGTGACAAAGGTAGAATTCATGAGTTTGTTATGCTCTGCCTTAAATTTTGTTTAGTTTTCAATGTTTTCTCCAGTTTGAAGAGGATTCTTGGTACCCTCTTTCCCTCTTCAGCTCCTCAGTCGTCTCTTCCATCCATTCATTTAATATAAACCATCAAAACTACTGCCTACCTTGCCCCAACTGGAACTCTGCGAAAATTTGGCCTCATCCCCAGACCCAAATTTGCCTTTCCCTTGATTCCAACACAATTCCCAAAAAATCAAATCAAATCTTTTCACTTTATACCTAGCCTAAAATTAGTTTTTCTTTCAATCATCTCAAGCCCCATCGATTATCTTTTGCTGAGATTGACCCAGAGAGATCCCTCTCCTGTCCTCTTAGGGCTAGCTACGAGGCTAAGCGTGGTTTGATGTGGACCTAGAATCTTACCTTTTTAGCCTGAGGTAAATCTAGGCTCTAACATAGTGGCGACCATACTGGGGAATAAAATTATTTGTTTGTTGGTATTCTTCATTTTATAAACTACAGACGGAGCCTGAAGATTAGCCAGGTAGCCTTCGAAACGCTTTTTCTTTGCATTAGCGCAAGTAGATAAATGCTACTTCAGTCAATCTCCGGTCTAGTCTTATAAACGGAGTATCTAACTTACAGATCACCCCAGTATATCTAAGAATTCTAAGCTTTTGGATGATAAGTTTAGAATTTGATAGGCTGAACAAGTTGTTTATGTCCCTTTGATTTCTTGAAATAATAACACACTGGCTTCCAGAAGACATACCAGAGCAAATCCGGATCCTGATCCTCCTCCTGTCTACGAAAATCCCAATCTGATTCCAAGAATCGTTCGCCAAGGAAGTTCTATCATTCCCATGTTCAAAGCTCAGTCATGTCCTGTTGGTTTTGAGTATCTTGAGGATCAAGAATTTGATGAGAAGTTTGAGTTGTCTTTGTTTGAAACCAAATCTGAAAGTGATGTCACTTCCATTATCTTAAATCCCAAGTTTGTTCGAAATCTTGAAACTGAAAGGGCCAATAAATCCATTGATGATTATATTTTGAACCAGCTCTAGACTTCAATTACGGCTTCTAATATTGCTAATTTCTTAGAGACTGCTTCTGCAACCCTTGGGTCATCCGCAATTGCGTCTAGTTCAAGAATTCCCACCAAACCTCCTTTCATTCCTACCCTTCCCCCGCAGCCTACTATTTCTGATAAAAAATCTGCAGTCGTATCGCCTCTATCTACTCCTTCTACCCCTAAAATACCCAAGATTGTTTCAGCTCCGCATACACCTCCTCATACATGTCACACATCAGCTGCACCTACTCCCCCAACATCACCAAGACTGATTGCAAATCCACCAAGAGCAATGGCTGCTCGTTCTGCATCTCTCGCGCTGCCTCAAGTTTTGGATGATATGCCCGCAAATTATCAGAGTAAAATTCCATTGTTTGATGGCACTCCTCATGGTACTACAGCTTAGAAACATGTGGACAGAATGATGGATTTCTTTGATCTTCATGAGATTGATGCAGAAAACGTGACCATGAGATTATTCGTGTAAACTTTTGGTGGTAAGGCAAGAAAATGGTTCAGAGCTTTGGCAGCTAGAAGTATTCTCACATTATAAGAGCTTCAAAGACAGTTCTTGGATCACTGGGAAGTAAAGAAAGATCCTCTTCAAATCACTTCTGAATATACCAAGATCAAGTGGAATGTCGGTGAGTCCGTGCAAGACTATTGTATTAGATTCAATGTGGTTTATAATGCAATTCCTGATGATTTAAGGCCATCTAGAAAGTCAGCTTTTCTTAAGTTCCCGGATGGCTTTGACCTAGACATGGCTTATCAATTAAGGGAGAGAGATCCAACTACCTTAGAAGAAATGCAGAAAATTTCTATTAGTGCTGAGGCAAATTTGAATGACAAGAGAGCTAGATTGAAAGTCGAGAAGAAAGTCTCAATAAAGGAAGAAGCTTCTACCTCAGACCAAGTACTCCGCAAGGTAGAAAAGATGATTGAAAGATTAACAGTTGATAATCCTGAACCACAAATTCGGAATCCCAATTTCCGTGGCCAGCAGTAGCCACAATTCAAGATCAAACAACGTGAGCAGTGAGCACAAGAACCGACATCACAACAACAGCAAGTAAAGACACCTCTTCAGCAGAATTTTGTTGGTCCCGAATCTGATGATGAAGACAATGTAATAGGAGAAGAAAATCACTTCTTTACTCTTGATGTTATGCCCACCTTTATCACTGAAGATGATGAGTATGCAAAAGATTCAGCTGTACAGAAGGATGCAGATTTTATCTTGGCGAATGACATAGCTCTTGAAGAAGAGTTGGATGAGTATCAGAGAGGTTATATGAATGCTTTGTCTGCCTAGCAATGTCAGTATTCACTTAGAAACATAAATGTACCCATATCCAATCCAGAAGAGAAAGGAAGTTTTAGCATCTAAGAATGAGTCACCCGTTGTATCAAAGAAAGGAAAAGAAATTGCTGATCCCACTACTAGCAAGTCTCCACTAGCAAATGAAAGAGTAAATCAGCCAATTGTATCAAAGGATAAAGCTGAAAGAAAATATGTTCCAACCAAAGAGGTAGAGAAGATTTCTGCTTTTAGTTTAGAAAATGAAATTTCTAAATTGAAGGTATCCATTCCCTTGACTGAACTAATGAGGAACAACAGTTATAGATGTCAAGTCTCTAAAATTTTGAATTTTGACCCAATGTCTGATATGGTGAGTGTGGAAGATGATCAACCTGAACTGATTTTTGGACTAGCATTAAATGGTGAGTCTCCAGATAGCGATGTGCCACCTTTTTATATTAGTCTGAGATTGCATGAGTTTGTGTTGCATAATGCTATGTTTGATTCCGGTGCTTCCCACAATCTTATGCCGAAAGCTATCATGGAGAATTTGGGTTTGGACATCACTAGGAAATACCATGATCTTTATTCATTTGATTCTAGCAAGGTGAGATGTATTGGGCTCATTAAAGACTTGGTTGTAAGTTTGGATCAGATTCCAACAAAGAATGTTTTGATGGATGTCGTTATGGCAAACATTCCTCCCAAATTTGGTATGCTTCTTTCCAGGTCCTGGGGAGAAAAATTGCAAGGGACGTTACAACTAGATTTCTCTTATGCAATGATTCCTGTGTTTGGCCAAATGAGAAAATTGTATACGGAACAAAAAATGAAATACATGATTACAAGCAAGGAGAAACCGATTAACCATCCGACTAACTATGTACATACAAATTTAGAGTCTTTTGTTTTGTATTCAGATAGTTTCAATGATATCGATGGTCAGTTAGTTGTAGCAGATGATATTTTAGAAATATCAGAGAATTTCAGAGAAGTTTTGAAGAAAGAAAGACAAGAACAGAAAAATTTCATTCAGTAATCAAATAAAGATAATGGACAACAAGCAGAAAAAATAGAGCTAACAGAGTTTCAACACTTGGAAGAAGAGGAAGATGGTCTGTGGACCATGGATTTCGATGGAGCGGTGGGAAATGATGGTGCTGGAATTGGTATTTGGGTACGTAGTCCTTTGTCTACTCCGAACAAAGTTCCTAGCAATGTGCGGGTATGTTCTTACAAGCTATCTTTTGATTGTTCAAACAATGAGGCTGAGTACGAAGCTTTGATTGCTGGCCTAAAAATTCTAAGAAAGCTGAATGCTAAGAGGATTGTTGCATATGGAAACTCTGAATTGGTGATTAAGCAAGTCAAAGGCGAATATCAAGCAAAGCATCCTCGGATGCGGGCATACCGGAATGCTGTTCTAGATATCCTGAATTTGTTTTCTGATTATAACCTGACGTATGTGCCTCGTATTCAAAATAACATGGCAGATGCACTTGCTAAGGCAGTGAGTAATTTGAAGATTCCTATGAACTCAAGTAATAAATTTGAAATCCATGTGAAACATCATCCAACTGTCCCAGAAAATGAGAGATATTGGCACGTCTTCCAAGATGACGATGAGATTAATGAAAACAAAGGTAAGTTTAAAGATACCTCAATTGATGTAGAACATGATGATGGTAAAGATGATGTGCAGATCAATCAAATGGAAGTGTTTCAGCTTAAGGATAATATTATTCCTAAAGGCTTGATACCTTTAGAAGAACTCTTTGATCATGATGACGTAGCCCGCAAACCAACATTACAGCCAACAGAGAAGGGAGTCGAAGAGGTGAATATTGGAACAGCTGAAAATCCAAAGATGGTAAAGCTGTCCAAAGCATTGCCACAAAAGATAAAGGCCAAATATATTAGTTTGTTGTCATCCTTTGCTGATGTGTTTGCTTGGGACTATTCCGACTTGAAGACATATGATACCAATATAATTCAGCACAATATTCCTATTAAGCCTAATCAGAAACCTTTTAGACAGAAGTTGAGAAGGCTAAATCCAAAACTACTGCCATCAATTGAGAAGGAGTTAAACAGGTTGTACAAATCAGGAATCATCATTCCCATCAAATTTTCTGATTGGATCTCTAATTTGGTGCCTATACAAAAAAAGACAGGTGAGATTAGTTTTTGCATTGATTTTAGGAATCTCAATAAAGTTTCATTGAAGGACAATTATCCATTGCCAAAAATGGATCACATACTTCAGCGAGTAGTTGGAGCATCTCGTATGTCACTACTCGATGGTTATTCGGGATATAAACAAATTTTGGTCCATGAAGACGACCGAGACAAAATAGCGTTCACCACTCCGTGGGGGACTTTTCATTATGCTAAAATTCCTTTCGTTTTGAAGAACGCAGGTGCCACATTTCAGTGGGCAATGGATATGGCTTTCGCGAATGAGAAGGATGTCTTTTTGGTTGTGTACCTTGATGATTTGATGGTGTTTTACAATTCAGATGAAGAACACATGTATCATTTGAAAATTTTCTTTCAAAAGTGCAGAAAATATGGTGTGTCGCTGAATCCGAAAAAGAGCTTGTTCGCCATGGATGAGGGCAAACTACTTGGACACATTATCTCAAAAGATGGCATTCGTATTGATCCAGCACGTGTAGAGGCGATTCAGCAAATTGACCTTCCCTAGAACAAGAAGGAGATACAATCTTTTAATGGTAAGATGAATTTTTTACGCCACTTTGTGCCTAATCTTGTTGAACACCTAAGAGAGATTACAAACATGCTTAAGAAGGACAACCAAGTAAAGTGGACCGAAGAGGCTGTAAAATCTTTCAATCTAGTAAAATTGGCTCTTTCTTCAGCTCCGGTTCTAATCAGCCCGGATTACACTCAGGATTTTATACTGTTTTCATTTGCTTCGGAGCATACTATGGCAGCTATATTAATGCAGAAAAAAGATGAGCACGAAAGACCAATTGCTTTCTTTAGCCGAACTATAAGAGATGTTGCCTTGAAGTACAACATCATTTAGAAGCAAGCCCTTGCACTTGTAAAAGCATTGAAATATTTTCGGGTATATATTTTGCATTCTCATATTTTGGCTTATGTTCCTAACGTTTCTGTCAAAGATATTTTGGTACAAACAGATCCGGAAGGAAGACGAAGCAAGTGGATTGCAGCTTTGCTGGAGTATGATGTGGAAATAAAGCCCACAAAGCTTGTTAAAGGACAGGGATTGGCAAAGTTAATGGCTGAATCAAATTTGCATGTCTTAGACATAAATCTGGCTGCTGCTATGTCCAATGAGAATGAGGAAGGTTCATCAATTCAAGTATCTAAAATATTTTTTCTTTCTTCGTGGCATTCAGATGTCATATATGTGCTTTAGAATTTGTCACCACCACCCGGCATGGCTAGAAACAAAGGTATAACTCTCAAGTTAAAGGCTGCTAAGTTTTTTATTTTGAATTCTGAACTTTATTGGAAAGATCTCGGTGGTGTTTTATTGAATTGTTTGGTGGAGGAAGAAGCGAAGCAGGTCATGGAGGATTTCCATAAAGGAGATTGTGATGGTCACCTTTTTTGGAAAACAATGGCAAATAAAATTCTGAGAGCCGGATACTATTGGCTGACATTGTTTGCTGATGTGTATAAGACTGTCAAGAGCTATCATGAATGTTAGATTTTTGAAGGAAGGCAGAAATTACAGCCTTTGCTGCTTAAGCCCATTGAGGTGAGTGCCCATTTTCAATAATGGGGGTTGAATTTCATTGGTGAAATTCATCCTGCTTCTTCAGGTCAGCCTAGATGTATCCTCATGGCGACAGATTATTTCTCGAAATGGATCGAAGCAATTCCCACCAGACAAGCTACGGATGCGGTAATAATTTCATTCCTTGAGAATAACATTTTGTCTCGTTTTGGTTGCCTGAATAAGTTAATCATTGATAATGCAGCATCTTTCAAATCAAAAAAGATGATTGAGTTTTGTAACAAGTATAAAATCATTTTGGGACACTCAACTACCTATCATCCGCAAGGCAATGGATTGGCGGAGTCTTCTAACAAATATTTGGTCAACATCATTAAAAAGTTGCTGGAAATAAACAAGAAGAGTTGGCATAAGAAGTTGGTCAATGCACTTTGGGTAGATCGAGCGAGTCAGAAGAAATCCATTGGTATGTCCCCCTTTGAGCTAGTTTATGGAGTTGATACAGTGTTTCCTACCTCTCTCGCAGCTCCGGTAGTCAAACGTCTTCAGGAGGCTGGTAGTGAAGAAGATCCTATGCAGAGAAGACTAAATCAAATGATCCATTTGCAGCAGACACAAGAAGAAGTTTTTCAAAACATGTTCAAGTTGCAGGAGAGAATGAAGAAAATTTATGACAGAAAAGCAAAGGCAAATAGATTTCAGTTGGATGATGTGGTGCTGAAGTGGGATGCAAGTTATGAGGAAAAGGGCAAGCATGGTAAGTTTGAAAACCTCTGGAAAGGTCCCTTTAAGATTGCAGCGTATCGGGGTCAGAATGCCTTTCTTCTGAAGGAGATGAATGGGGAAGATTGTCCAGGAGGGTTGGTCAGTGGTCGGCTGCTCAAGCGGTATCATTTCTGAGTTGTTTCTGCTGTTTACATTGTCACTGTAAATACCATTTTATTTCAATTTCATTGCAAGTGTTTGCTGTGATATTTTCTTCAGTCTGGGGCCCGAAGTGAAGGCTATGATTCTAAAAAAAGATTTCAGTTTTGGGTTCAGTTTGTCAAGTCAGTTTTTCCATCATTTCAGTTTCATAATTGAGTCGGTTTCAGTCAAGTTTCAGTCAATAAATAAGTCAAGAGTCTTATGTTAATTTGTCAAAATAATGGACTCCATAGCCTAATGGACGAAGGCACTGTCTATCCCTCCCAAAGATCTGCCATTCTTGGCACCTCCCAGGAGCTACCATCCCCATTGGAGCCAATGTTAGAGTTGGTCTTTACATCCCTCCGTCAGAGATCATTTCTCTTATTGCATTTCATTTTTTAGGTGTCTCATACAGTTCATTCATCTGCATTCCATTAGGGGCATGCCATAATATGATGGAAGGGCCTTATCACTCATTCACCTCATGTTATCTACCTTCTAGCTCATGTGTGTTCATTTAAGAAAAAGAACATATACAGTCTTTTTATCTTGAAAATTGCAAAAGTTGTCTTTAGGGTTTCATGGTCACTTAGGTCTAGGGTTTTATTAGGGTTTCATCAAAAAATGTGTTAGAGTGTTCAATAATTGCCAGTAGGCCATGAGGATGTTTCAACATCAATAAATTTCATCGCCAAGTGTTCGCAAATGTGTTTTTCCTCAAAAAAGGAAAAAACAAAGTATTTAGCATTTACTGTACAAAATCATGAAAGTTTTTGTTTTCCTCATTGTAAATTCATTCATCTACACCCTGGTTTCTTTGCTTAGCCTAGAAGCTCCAACGCCTATAAAAACAAGCAAGCTCAGGTCATTAAATTCATCACAAAGTGAAAAAGTAGTGAAAAATGTCCAAAAACAGAGTTTGTAAAATGAAGTCAAATACAAAACATTATAAAAGTGGGTTTCATAAGCCAAGATTTCAAAATTTCTTTGTTTATAAGTGATTCCTTCATGTGATAAGCTCATTTGCAAAGGAGAAGCAAAATAGAGAAAATTGGGTGAGTGAGTGTAAGCATTGGGCGAAAATATTTGTAAGAAGACCAGCACGGCGCACTGAGCAAGAGGCGCGGCGCACTGGGCTTCAGAACACAGTGTATTTTTGCATGGGCGTGGCGCATTGGTGGGGCACAGCGCACTGGGTATGCTGCGCAACGCATACAATCAGAGGACCTGAAAATCACCAGAACGACCTCCAATCGCCAAAATCGCATGAGTTCACCTTGTTCCAAGTAGGTTGAGCTTCGCCTCTGTTGTTTATCCAAGTTTGTTGTTGATGTTATGATGGTTGATGTGGTGAGTGTTTAAAAACAATCAAACCCTATCATTTCAAATTCATCAAAAAAAAATTGCTGCCTAGGGTTTTTAAAATCTATTTTGCTACCAATTCATCTTCCCTCCATCATTCCCTTACCCCATTTTTCCTTGTTTCATGGTTCCCTAGGTTCCCCTACCCCCTCAATTCACTAATCCCCTATCCCAAGTTCCCTTTCCCAAATTTCCTATTATAAAATCCTAAACCCTAATCCTATACAAAAACCCATAACAACCTTTTTTTTCCCTAGCTAACTCTATCCTAACAATCCCAAATTTCCCATTATTTTTCCCTCTCCCAACAGTCCCTTGTTTCACTACTTTCCCTTGGTAGCATAGGTAAAACAATCTTCAAAGGCAGTCCAAACACAGTTTGACATATCAGTACCTATTTCTTCAAGGCAGTTTGTTCACCAGTAGTTATGGCATCAGATCCTTCATATGATTATGAAGAGGAGACCCAAAGTGATTCACCCACGGAGGGACATGCACCCTGGAGGCATCATAGAGGTGGCAGACATATCAGAGAAGAACCCACCACTCTTACCAAGTTGCAGGTCAGTCCTCTTGCCATGTTTTGTTTCTAGAATCAGTCCTACTATGAATTTTGTGAGAAGGTTGCTCATATTCAGTATCATCGTGAGTTGGCCCGCTTATTTGTGTTGCATTTGCATGGTGATCAAGCCACTCTTTCTGGTGTTACTTTCACATTAACACCAGAAACCATTTCATTGGCAACCAGCATACCAAACATTGGAGAACCATGGAATAAGAGACAGAAGATTGACCGGAAACACTATGAACCATACATCAAACCTGGTTTTCTGAGGCAGCTTAGGAGAGTGTTTCCTTTTCGGTTTCTCAAGGATGAGTATGCTCCTTTAATGAAACTCATCATGAAGTATTTCACCTGTGAGGGCCGGTTCTCCGGCTTGTATGCTTATCACATCAGGCTACTGATGCATTTCACTCAGGTACGGATGATGAAAATTCCTTATTTCATATGCTGAAACATAGAAAGTATGACCACCCTTGTGCAGCACAAGACCCCTCAGTAGTAGCTTAACAGTGTTTATCATTTTGCTCTCATCAAGATTGTGGTTGTTCATCAGCTTGGATTATAGGGCATCACTTGGGATGACTTCATCTCACGTGAGTTTTTCAGAGCTTCATAGGGACCATTAGAGGTTAAGCATGAGACAGGTGGACCTTCTAATCAGTATGAGGGCCATGAGACCGCTAGTGTGCCAGTGTTCATCTCTTATCAGAGAGGCACTAGATGGTTGTTTGCAACAGCGAAGCGAGTGTTATCTCCACCCGAGGTGGAACGGGCCTTGCTTCCTCCATTAGCACAGCAGGTTCAGGACTAAGGCAAGAGGACTCTACAAGAGGAAGGACCATCAGGTGAGCGAGAGATTGATTTCATCCTCATTGAGGGTGATGATACTGACATGGGTCCACTGAGCGCAAAACTTAGAGAGATCATTCAGGAGCAGCAGGCGAACATTGATGCCTTGTCCACCAACTTAGATAGATCCTAGTGGACTATACAGCATTTGGAGCAGAGGAACAAGCAGCTTGAGGATCAGCAGGTGATGATGGAGTTACAGAACATTCGGCAAAACTGCCAAAGTGCCCGAATGAGGAGGATGGAATTCACTTCCTTGGAGCAAGAGATCGATGCCGATAGGGAGTCATGGCTTGAGAGAGTCAATATAAACTTGGAGAGGAAGCTGGAGAAGGCAATAAATGAGAAGAATATGCTTAGAAACTTGTCATATCATTACTTGTCCCAAAACTTGGTGTGCCGAGCAAGAATCATGAATTTGAAAGCAAAGTTAAAGAGAGCATCAAAGAGGCAAAAAGAGGATGAAGGAATTCAAATCTTGGCTGAGGCTTCCTTGGCCCATCACAACACTTGATAAAGATGACTCAGCCCAAATTTCAAGAAATTTGGAGCAATTTTTTATTTTTGAAAATTTTTGGCACAAAAAACAGAGTTTTCCTCCCTATGCATCGCGGCACGTGGCGCTCCCTTTTTCCACGGGGCTCTAAATCACAAAAACTTTGCATTTTTGGATTTGTCATGCAAAATTACACTTTTCTACCTATGTCCAAGAAATTTGGGTAGGTTTTGGGCTCTCAAAAGGTCAAAACACACTCAAACATGACCTCATTGCCCCTATTTTGACACACAGGAAGCATTGTTGGGAAAATGGACTTTTGGAGGGGAAAATGGAGGCCAAATTGAAAAATTCCACTTGGGTTGGAAAGTAAATAGGCAGAGCTTTCCAGAAAGAACACCTGGAGATCATTTGGACATTGGGAAGGCCTCCTAAGGTGGGTCCAAACAGGCGCTACGCATAGAGAATCAGGGACTACGCATAGAGGAAAAATTGCCAGTTTGACCAAGTTTTGTTCTGTTTTTCACCCAGTTTCGCCTAGTTTTCCTTTTTCACTTTCCTAATGGAAAATTTATGATTTAATTTGATGAACATTGATGGATTATGATGTAAATATGTTTTATTTTCACTTGTAGGGTAGATTCATCAGTTTAGAGGTTGTTTCAAACTGAATGAATCAGTTCCCTTGTTTTTAGAGGCATGCTGTTATCTTGCCTAGTTTCTAGTTATCAGTTTAGAATCAGTTGGATCAGCTCCTAAAATCATGATCTCGACCCCTAGAGGCATGGATGAGCTATGTTTTTCTATATTATGTTGTTTTTTAGTCATTAGCATGGTTGGACACTTGGGATTGCTTGGCATTCCATTGTACATCTGATTTCTGCATTTTTGGCAAAGGAAAGACCAGGGTTTTGCAGCACTTGTTGGGATCCTTGTGGCTCTATTTTTTATAGTGTGTTTCTTCATGTAATCGTAAGTCCATTCATGTTTTATGTATACCATTTTCCTTCTCTTTGCTTCTAAAATTAAACAAATTGATTGACAAAGGTAGAATTCATGAGTTTGTTGTGCTCTGCCTTAAATTTTGTTTAGTTTTCAATGTTTTCTCCAGTTTGAAGAGGATTCTTGGTACCCTCTTTCCCTCTTAAGCTCCTCAGTCGTCTATTCCATCCATTCATTTAATATAAAGCATCAAAACTACTGCCTACCTTGCCCCAACTGGAACTCTGCGAAAATTTGGCCTCATCCCCAGACCCAAATTTGCCTTTCCCTTGATTCCAACACAATTCCCAAAAAATCAAATCAAATCTTTGCACTTCATACCTAGCCTAAAATTAGTTTTTCTTTCAGTCATCTCAAGCCCCATCAATTATCTTTTGCTGAGATTGACCCAGAGAGAGCCCTCTCCTGTCCTCTTAGGGCTAGCTACGAGGCTAAGCGTGGTTTCATGTGGACCTAGAATCTTACCTTTTCAACCTGAGGTAAATCTAGGCTCTAACAGAAGGTATGGTGAAAAATGGTAATGAAGGAGGACAATGGTGATGAGTATGAAGATATTTTACTCTTGGGAAATGGAATTGGGGAATGAAAGGATTAGTTTTGGGAAACTAGTGTTTAGTGAGGGATTTAGGGTTTGGTGAGGGAATTAGTTGTTTTAAGGGAATGGGATATGGGAAAATGGGATAAATGGAGTTTTTTTAGTGTAATAAAAGAATGAAAAGGGTTTAATAATGTTTTTTGTGATGATGGAATGAAAAATGCACAATGAAATGGGAAACAATGATGACAAGCCAGGCTTTCATTTTCCACATGCACGATTTATGAAGAACACAAGTGTGACCTCAAATTCAGCTTTGGGATGATGTTAACTTACTTTTAGCATGAAAATGTAGCAATTTTGGGGGTTACGACATGATTTGGAGTGATTTATCAAGTTTTGGGTAGATGCGCAACACACTGGGCCCAATGTGTAGCGCCCATTGAAATTTACACTGCAGGAAAGCCTCTGATCTGTAGTGCATTGCCTCTGATGCACAACACCAGGTCAAGTTGCTTGAAAAACAGGGTTGTTTTGTCTCCTTTGCTCCAAATTGTGATTTTTTCTCTCCAAGGGTATTTTTCACAATGAAAAGACAAATGACACTCCTTTCACTTTAAATATGAATGACTTTAAATTTTTACTTATTCTCAAACCCACTTTTCTAATGTCAAAGTCACTTTTTGTCTTGAGCTCTGTTTTTCCATTGGAATTGACTTTTCTTAATCATTTGGTAAACTAAAGCATTGATGCTTGCGTTTTTGTCTGCAGTGGCTGGAGTTGGCAAGGTGAGCAAGGGTAGCAGCTGTGAACTTATTACATATAGAAAGTATTGAAATTACATAAAAAATTTGTACATAGAAAATAAAAAACTCTGTTTTCACCTCAAAACAAAGTTTTGAGGTAAAAATCATTTATTGTGCATATCTTTAGTGAAATTTTGATTTGATGAACTTATTAGAGCTTCTCATGTGCCTGATGACCATTTATTGAGTTTTTGATGACCATGGTGGCAAACCCTAGACCTAATGAGACCTAAAACCCTAAGAATGATTTTTGCAAATGTAATGACAAAAAATGACTGTAAATGACCTGAACATGTGAAAATAGGCCAATAGGTAAATGACATGAAGGAAATTGACAATGAACCCAGTTGATCCATGACCTAATGGAATGCAGTTGATCGGATGGGACACCTAAAATGCACGCAAAAAAGAGAAATTTGATCACTAATAGAGGCATGAAGATACCGATGCTAACATTGGCTCCAATGGGGATGGTAGCTCTTGGGAGGTGTCAAGAAGTACAGATCTCTGGAAAAGTACACCAGTGCCTCTTCCATTGGGAAAAATGTAGTCAATAAGTTTAGCAAACTAAAACCAATATCTTGACTCAGAAATGACTCAATTACAAGATTGAAAATTGATTCAAAACTGACTCAAACAACCCACACTAAATAACCAAAAACTGAAGTCAGACCTTCAGTTTTATAGCCTTCACTTCGGGCCCCAAACTGAATGAATGACGACAGTACACACTTTGCAATGAAGGAAATAAAATGGTATGTACAATGATAAATTATGACAGTAGAAAAATTCTCAAAGATAATACCGTTTCAGTAGTCGACCATTGACTGACCCTCCTGGACAATCTTCCCCATTCATTTCTTTGAGGAGAAAAGCATTTTGACCTCGATATGCAACAATTCTATATGGTCCCTTCCACAGATTCTTGAACTCTCTGTGCTTGCCTTTGTCCTCGTTTCTAGCATCCCACTTTAGCACTATGTCTTCAATCTGAAACTTATCTACCTTTGCCTTCCGATCATAGATTTTCTTAATTCTCTCTTGCAGCCTGAAGGTATTCTGAAAAACATCCCCTCTCATCTGTTGTAAATGGATCATTTAGCTTATTCTTCCCTGAAAATGATCCTCCTCACTGCCAGCTTCCTACAGAAGTTTTACAATCGGGACTGTGAGAGATGTCGGGAACACCGTGTCAATACCATATATTATTTCGAATGGAGACATTCCAATTGACTTCTTCTAACTTACTCTATCCGCCCATAGTGCATTAACAAATTTCTTATGCCAACTCTTTTTGTTTGTTTCCAACAGCTTTTTTATGATGTTGACCAATGATTTGTTTGAAGATTTAGCCAATCCATTACCTTGCGGATAGTATGTAGTAGAATTCCCCAAGGTAATTTGATATTTGCTACAAAAATCAATCATATTTTTGAACTTGAAAGCTTCTGCATTATCTGTAATCAACTTGTTAGGACAACCAAAATGTGACAAAATATTATTTTCAAGAAACTGAATTATCACTGCATCTGTTGCCTGCCGAGTGGGGATCGCCTCAATCCATTTTGCAAAATTATCTTTTGTTGTTAAGATCCACTTGTGCTGAGCTGAAGATGTGGGATGAATCTCTCCAATAAAATCTAGGCCCCACTGCTGAAACAGAGCACTTACTTCAACTAGCTTGAGAGGTAGAGGCTGCAATTTTCTCCTTCCCTGAAAATTCTGGCATTCATGACAACCTATAACAGTTTTATAAAAATCATCAAAGAGGGTAGGCCAATAGTACCCTACTCTCAAAATTTTATTAGCCATCGTCTTCCAAAATAGGTGACCTCCACAATCTCCCTTGTGAAAATCATCCATGACTTGTTTTAATTCCTCCTCAACCAGAAAATTCAGCAAAATACCTATGGGATCTTTCCAATAAAGTGCATTATTCATAATACAAAATTTAGCAGCCTTTAGTTTCAGAGTTCTACTTTTATTTTTAGCCATCCCCAATGGCAGTGAAAGGTGCTAGAGCACATATACAATATTTGAATACCAAGGAGAATGGAGAAAAATTTCAGATACTTGAATGAGTGAACTGTCTTCATCTTCTTTAGACATAACAACAATCAGGTTTATGTCCAAGGCATGCAATTTAGACTACGCCATCAGTTTTGCTAGACCCTGCCCCTTGATGAGCTTTGTCGGCTTTATCTCCAAGTCATATTCTAACAAAGCTGCAATCCATTTCCCTCACCTCCCTTCCGAATCTGTTTGTACCAAAACATCTCTGACGGCTGCATTAGGGACATAAGCAAGAATATGAGAGTGCAGAATATATACCCAGAAGTCTTTCAAAGCTTTCACCAAGGCAAGAGCTTGCTTCTCAATAATGTTATATTTTAAGGCTGCATCTCTTACTGTCCTGCTGAAAAGGCAATTGGCTTTTCAAGCTAGTTTCTTTTCTGCATTAGAACTGCTGCCACAGTATGATTAGAAGAGAATAAAAATAATATGAAATCTTGGGAATAATCTGGGCTGATTAAAATCAGAGCTGAAGAAAGAGCCAACTTTACTAGGTTTAAAGACTTCATGGCTTCTTCGGTCCACTATACCATACTATCTTTCTTCAACATATTTGTAATTTCCCTCAAGTGTTCAGCTAGATTTGGCACAAAACGGCATAAGAATTTCATCTTACCATTAAATGCTTGGATCTCATTTTTACTAAGAGGAAAATCAATTTTCTGAATGGCTTCCACTCGAGCAGGATCGATGCAGATGACCTCCTTGGATATTATGTGACTGAGAAGCTTCCCCTCCTCCATGGAAAACAAGCTCTTTTTGGGATTGAGTGATATGCCATATTTTCTGCAACGCTGAAAAACAATTTTCAAATGGTAAAGATGCTCCTCATCTGAATTATAAAAGACAGTCAAATCATCAAGATACACTACTGAAAATACATCTTTTTCATTTTCAAAGGCGATGTCCATAACCCGCTGAAATTTTACACCAGCATTCTTTAAACCGGATGGCATCTTGGCATAATGGAATGTTCCCCATGGAGTGGTGAATGTTGTTTTGTCCCTGTCATCCTCATGGACCAAAATTTTATTGTAGCTAGAATACCCATCAAGCAGCAACATATGATATGCCCCAACTACTCTTTGGAGTATGTGGTCCATTTTTTGCAACGGATAATTATCTTCCAGAGACACCTTATTCAAATTTCTGAAATCAATGCACAATCTAATCTCGCCTGTCTTCTTCTGCATGGCCACCAAATTGGAGATCCAATCTGAAAATCTTATTGGAATGATTATACCAGCCTTGTACAATCAATTCACCTCTTTCTCTATTGATGACAGCAACTTTGGATTTATCCTTCTCAATTTTTGGCGAAATGTCTTCTGGTTTGGCTTGATTGGAATGATGTGCTGAATTATACCTTTATTTTACTCCTTCAAATCTGTATAGTCGCATGAAAATACATCAGTAAATGAAGACAATAAACTAATTTATTTTGCCTTTACCTGGGGAGGTAATGCCTTTGACAAATTCACCATCTTTGGATTTTCTTCTGTTTCGATATTCACATCTTCAACTCCCTTTTCGGTTGGCACTAAGCTTGGCTTCCGAGCTACATCATCTTGGTCAAATAATTCCTCTGAAGGTATAAGGCCTTTAGGGATAACATTTTCCTTCAGCTACAAAACTTCCATCTGATTTACCTCTATGTCTAGTTCACCATCATCTTGCTCACCATCTATAGAAGTGTCTTTATATTTGCCTTCATTTTGCAGAAATTCTTCAATCTCTTTGTCATCTTGAAACATCTGCCAATATCTTAGATTATCAAGGACAGTTGGGTGATGGTTCACATGAATTTCAAACTTATTGTTTGAATTCAGTAGGATCTTTAAGTTACTTGCAGCTGTAGCAAGGGAATCTGCAATAACATTTTGTACACGAGGGACACATGTCAAAGTATAATTTGGAAACAACCTCAAAATATCTAAAACCACATTATGGTAAGCCCTCATTCGATGACGTTTGGCTTGGTATTCACCCTTGACTTGTTTGATTACTAATTTGGAGTCGCCATAAACTGAAATTCTCTTTTCATTCAACTTTTTGAGGATTTTCAAGCATGCAATCAATGCCTCATATTCGGCTTCATTATTAGAACAATCAAAAGCCAATTTATATGAACAAACTCTTACATTACTCGGGACTTTATTTGGTAGGAAAACAAGGCTGTGTATCCAAATACCAATTCCCGCACCATACTTACCTACTACTCCATCAAAGTCCATACTCCACAAACCGGCTTCTTTCTCCAAGTGCTGGAATTCTACCTGTTCTTCTACCTTTGGCTGCTATCCATCAATTTTCTGATGCTGGCGGAATGTTGACTTTTTAGCGATACTTTCAAGCCTTTGTCTCTCCCGATCAAGTACTGCTCTAAAATTTTCTGTTATCTCTGGAATATCTTCGACTTCAACTAATTGACTATTTACATCATTGAAACCACTGTCAGAATAAAGAACAAAAGATTTTAAATCTGTATGTACATAATTAATTGGATGATTCAAAGGTTTCTCCTTGCTTGTGATCATATACTTCATCTTTTTCTCCCTATATAATTTCCTCAACTAACCAAAGACGGGAATAGTGGCATAGGAGAAATCTAACTGCAATGTCCCTTTGAGTTTTGCACCCCACGACCTAGATAAAAGCATGCCAAATCTAGGGGGAATGTCAACCACAACTACATCCATAAGAACATTCTTTGCGGGAATCTGATATAAAGTCACAACCAAATCTTTAATGAGATCAATACATCTGACCCTACCAGAACCAAAGGAATAAAGATCATGATACTTCCAAGTGAAGTCCAAACCCAATTTTTCCATAATTTCCTTTGGCATCAGGTTGTGAGATGCTCCTGAATCAAACATGGTGTTGTGCAAAACATAATCATGCAATCTAAGGCCGATGTAAAAAGGGGCTACATCACTATCCTTAGATTTTCCTTCTAATGCCAGACCAAAGATAAGCTCGGGTTGGTCATCTTCCACATTAACCATATTAGACAGGGGATCTATATTCAAAATCATTGACACTTGACCTTTATAACTGTTATTTTTCATTAATTCAGTCAAAGGTATTGACACTTTTAACTTAGCAATCTAATTCTCTAAGCTAAAGGCTGTAGTTTTCTCTACCTCTTTGACTGGAGCATCCTTCTTTTTAGACTTCTCTTTTGTTGCACTTGTCTAATTTGACTTTTCATTTGCTGATTGTACTTTGCTAGAAGTAGGATCTGTTGGCTCCTTTTCCTTTTTATGAACATTTGGAAAATCATTCTTTGGTGGTGTTGCTTCCTTTCGCTTCTGAATTGGATTGATCGGTAAATCCCTGCTCCTGAGTGAATACTATCTTTTTTTCACTATCAATGCATTCATATATCCCCTCTGATATTCATCTGATTCCTCTTCTAGGATTGTTTCATTTTCTAATATGAAATCTTCATCTTTTTGTACAACTGGGCTTTCTGAATACTCTTCATCTTCGATGATATAAATTGGAAAACCATCTGGTGTAAAAAAATGATTCTCCTCTCCTATTGGAGTCTCATCATCCTCTGATTCAATGCCATTGACATAGTTCTACTGTAATGGTGTTTTGACCTGCTATTGAGCTAATGTATCTTGCGCTCTTTGCTCTCGTTGCTTAATTCTGACCTGTGTCTCAAGCTTATCTGCAATGGTTAATCTATTGAACATCTTCTCAAGCTTACGAAGCAAATGATCTGAGGAAGAAGCTTCTTCCTTTATGGTCACCTTCTTCTCGGTCTTTGTCCTAGCTCTCTTAGCTATCAGATTTTCCTCCACACTCACTGCGATTTTCTGCATGTCCTCCAATGTAGCCAGGTCTCTTTCTCTCAATTGATATGCCATGTTGAGAACAAAGCCATCGGGAAATTTTATCAAATCTAGCCCCATTGGTGGCTTGATATCAACTGGAATAGCATTATAAACAGTATTGAATCTAACACAGTAATATTGGACACTTTCACCAACATTCCTCTTTATGTTTTCATACTCGGAAAGGATTTGGAGTGGATTTTTATTTACCTCCCAATGATCTAGAAATTGTCTTTGAAGACCGCCAATGTATTGATAGTTCCAATAGGCAATGCTCTGAACCACTTTCACACTTCACCTCCAAAAGTTTGCACAAATAATCTCATAGTCACATTCTCTTCATCTATCTCGTGGAGATCAAAGAAATCACTCATCCTATCAACATGCTGTTGTGTTGTGATACCTTGGGTAGCATCAAACAATGGGATTTTACTTTGGTAATCAGCAGGCATAGCATCCAAGTTATGTGGCAAAATGAGAGGTGCATATCGCGCAACCATTGCTCGAGGTGGATTTAAAACTAGCCGTGGGGTTGTAGGAGGAGTGGGAACAATGATAACAGTTGATGTGATGGGTGTGTGAGGTGTTGAAGGGGATGAAGAAATATTTGATGTTTGAGGTGTTGAAGGGGTTAATGGGGGAGAAGAGACTACAGATCTCTGATCAGATATGGTGGGCTGCATGGGAATGGTGGGAATAAAAGGAGGCTCAGTAGGAATTTCTGAACTAGACACAATAGCGGATGAAATAAAAGTAGCAGATGCAGATTCTAATAACTCGGGAATATTGGTAGCCACAATTGAAGTTTCAAGATTTAGAATATAATCATAAATTGATCTATTTTCTCTTTCAGTTTCAAGATATTGGACAAACTCCGGATTTAGAACAGTAGCACCAACTTCACTTTCAGACTTAGTTTCAAACAAAGATAGATCAAAATGTTCATCAAATGGGAGATCTTCAAGATATTCAAAAACAAACGGGCATGAATGAGATCTAAGCACAAGAATCACAGAACTTTCTTGGTGGAGAATTCTTGGAATGAGATTTGGATTTTCATACATGGGAGGAGGATCAGGATCAGGGTTGGCCCTAGTGTATCATCTGGAAGCCAGTGTGTTGAATTATTCCCAAAAAACAAATTGACATTACAATATTGTTATCCTACTGAATTCTAAACTCATCATCCAAAAGTCTAGAATTATTTAATGTACTAGGGAAATAGTTTCCAATTCTTCCCCAGTATGGTCGCCAGTATGTTATGGCCTAAATCTACCTCAGGCTGAGAAAGGCAGGTCTAGGGTAACATCAAACCATGCTTAACCTGGTATCTAGCCCTACCAGGTCGGGAGAGGGCTCTCTCCTTGTCAATCTCAAAGAAAATACCTAGGAAACATACCTAGCCTAAAATTAGTATTCATATTAGTATTCTGCATTATCTGTAATCAACTTGTTAGGACAACCAAAATGTGACAAAATATTATTTTCAAGAAACTGAATTATCACTGCATCTGTTGCCTGCCGAGTGGGGATCGCCTCAATCCATTTTGCAAAATTATCTTTTGTTGTTAAGATCCACTTGTGCTGAGCTGAAGATGTGGGATGAATCTCTCCAATAAAATCTAGGCCCCACTGCTGAAACAGAGCACTTACTTCAACTAGCTTGAGAGGTAGAGGCTGCAATTTTCTCCTTCCCTGAAAATTCTGGCATTCATGACAACCTATAACAGTTTTATAAAAATCATCAAAGAGGGTAGGCCAATAGTACCCTACTCTCAAAATTTTATTAGCCATCGTCTTCCAAAATAGGTGACCTCCACAATCTCCCTTGTGAAAATCATCCATGACTTGTTTTAATTCCTCCTCAACCAGAAAATTCAGCAAAATACCTATGGGATCTTTCCAATAAAGTGCATTATTCATAATACAAAATTTAGCAGCCTTTAGTTTCAGAGTTCTACTTTTATTTTTAGCCATCCCCAATGGCAGTGAAAGGTGCTAGAGCACATATACAATATTTGAATACCAAGGAGAATGGAGAAAAATTTCAGATACTTGAATGAGTGAACTGTCTTCATTTTCTTTAGACATAACAACAATCAGGTTTATGTCCAAGGCATGCAATTTAGACTACGCCATCAGTTTTGCTAGACCCTGCCCCTTGATGAGCTTTGTCGGCTTTATCTCCAAGTCATATTCTAACAAAGCTGCAATCCATTTCCCTCACCTCCCTTCCGAATCTGTTTGTACCAAAACATCTCTGACGGCTGCATTAGGGACATAAGCAAGAATATGAGAGTGCAGAATATATACCCAGAAGTCTTTCAAAGCTTTCACCAAGGCAAGAGCTTGCTTCTCAATAATGTTATATTTTAAGGCTGCATCTCTTACTGTCCTGCTGAAAAGGCAATTGGCTTTTCAAGCTGGTTTCTTTTCTGCATTAGAACTGCTGCCACAGTATGATTAGAAGAGAATAAAAATAATATGAAATCTTGGGAATAATCTGGGCTGATTAAAATCAGAGCTGAAGAAAGAGCCAACTTTACTAGGTTTAAAGACTTCATGGCTTCTTCGGTCCACTATACCATACTATCTTTCTTCAACATATTTGTAATTTCCCTCAAGTGTTCAGCTAGATTTGGCACAAAACGGCATAAGAATTTCATCTTACCATTAAATGCTTGGATCTCATTTTTACTAAGAGGAAAATCAATTTTCTGAATGGCTTCCACTCGAGCAGGATCGATGCAGATGCCCTCCTTGGATATTATGTGACTGAGAAGCTTCCCCTCGTCCATGGAAAACAAGCTCTTTTTGGGATTGAGTGATATGCCATATTTTCTGCAACGCTGAAAAACAATTTTCAAATGGTAAAGATGCTCCTCATCTGAATTTGAAAAGACAGTCAAATCATCAAGATACACTACTGAAAATACATCTTTTTCATTTTCAAAGGCGATGTCCATAACCCGCTGAAATTTTACACCAGCATTCTTTAAACCGGATGGCATCTTGGCATAATGGAATGTTCCCCATGGAGTGGTGAATGTTGTTTTGTCCCTGTCATCCTCATGGACCAAAATTTTATTGTAGCTAGAATACCCATCAAGCAGCAACATATGATATGCCCCAACTACTCTTTGGAGTATGTGGTCCATTTTTTGCAACGGATAATTATCTTCCAGAGACACCTTATTCAAATTTCTGAAATCAATGCACAATCTAATCTCGCCTGTCTTCTTCTGCATGGCCACCAAATTGGAGATCCAATCTGAAAATCTTATTGGAATGATTATACCAGCCTTGTACAATCAATTCACCTCTTTCTCTATTGATGACAGCAACTTTGGATTTATCCTTCTCAATTTTTGGCGAAATGTCTTCTGGTTTGGCTTGATTGGAATGATGTGCTGAATTATACCTTTATTTTACTCCTTCAAATCTGTATAGTCGCATGAAAATACATCAGTAAATGAAGACAATAAACTAATTTATTTTGCCTTTACCTGGGGAGGTAATGCCTTTGACAAATTCACCATCTTTGGATTTTCTTCTGTTTCGATATTCACATCTTCAACTCCCTTTTCGGTTGGCACTAAGCTTGGCTTCCGAGCTACATCATCTTGGTCAAATAATTCCTCTGAAGGTATAAGGCCTTTAGGGATAACATTTTCCTTCAGCTACAAAACTTCCATCTAATTTACCTCTATGTCTAGTTCACCATCATCTTGCTCACCATCTATAGAAGTGTCTTTATATTTGCCTTCATTTTGCAGAAATTCTTCAATCTCTTTGTCATCCTGAAACATCTGCCAATATCTTAGATTATCAAGGACAGTTGGGTGATGGTTCACATGAATTTCAAACTTATTGTTTGAATTCAGTAGGATCTTTAAGTTACTTGCAGTTGTAGCAAGGGAATCTGCAATAACATTTTGTACACGAGGGACACATGTCAAAGTATAATTTGGAAACAACCTCAAAATATCTAAAACCACATTATGGTAAGCCCTCATTCGATGACGTTTGGCTTGGTATTCACCCTTGACTTGTTTGATTACTAATTTGGAGTCGCCATAAACTGAAATTCTCTTTTCATTCAACTTGTTGAGGATTTTCAAGCATGCAATCAATGCCTCATATTCGGCTTCATTATTAGAACAATCAAAAGCCAATTTATATGAACAAACTCTTACATTACTCGGGACTTTATTTGGTAGGAAAACAAGGCTGTGTATCCAAATACCAATTCCCGCACCATACTTACCTACTACTCCATCAAAGTCCATACTTCACAAACCGGCTTCTTTCTCCAAGTGCTGGAATTCTACCTGTTCTTCTACCTTTGGCTGCTATCCATCAATTTTCTGATGCTGGCGGAATGTTGACTTTTTAGCGATACTTTCAAGCCTTTGTCTCTCCCGATCAAGTACTGCTCTAAAATTTTCTGTTATCTCTGGAATATCTTCGACTTCAACTAATTGACTATTTACATCATTGAAACCACTGTCAGAATAAAGAACAAAAGATTTTAAATCTGTATGTACATAATTAATTGGATGATTCAAAGGTTTCTCCTTGCTTGTGATCATATACTTCATCTTTTTCTCCCTATATAATTTCCTCAACTAACCAAAGACGGGAATAGTGGCATAGGAGAAATCTAACTGCAATGTCCCTTTGAGTTTTGCACCCCACGACCTAGATAAAAGCATGCCAAATCTAGGGGGAATGTCAACCACAACTACATCCATAAGAACATTCTTTGCGGGAATCTGATATAAAGTCACAACCAAATCTTTAATGAGATCAATACATCTGACCCTACCAGAACCAAAGGAATAAAGATCATGATACTTCCAAGTGAAGTCCAAACCCAATTTTTCCATAATTTCCTTTGGCATCAGGTTGTGAGATGCTCCTGAATCAAACATGGTGTTGTGCAAAACATAATCATGCAATCTAAGGCCGATGTAAAAAGGGGCTACATCACTATCCTTAGATTTTCCTTCTAATGCCAGACCAAAGATAAGCTCGGGTTGGTCATCTTCCACATTAACCATATTAGACAGGGGATCTATATTCAAAATCATTGACACTTGACCTTTATAACTGTTATTTTTCATTAATTCAGTCAAAGGTATTGACACTTTTAACTTAGCAATCTAATTCTCTAAGCTAAAGGCTGTAGTTTTCTCTACCTCTTTGACTGGAGCATCCTTCTTTTTAGACTTCTCTTTTGTTGCACTTGTCTAATTTGACTTTTCATTTGCTGATTGTACTTTGCTAGAAGTAGGATCTGTTGGCTCCTTTTCCTTTTTATGAACATTTGGAAAATCATTCTTTGGTGGTGTTGCTTCCTTTCGCTTCTGAATTGGATTGATCGGTAAATCCCTGCTCCTGAGTGAATACTATCTTTTTTTCACTATCAATGCATTCATATATCCCCTCTGATATTCATCTGATTCCTCTTCTAGGATTGTTTCATTTTCTAATATGAAATCTTCATCTTTTTGTACAACTGGGCTTTCTGAATACTCTTCATCTTCGATGATATAAATTGGAAAACCATCTGGTGTAAAAAAATGATTCTCCTCTCCTATTGGAGTCTCATCATCCTCTGATTCAATGCCATTGACATAGTTCTACTGTAATGGTGTTTTGACCTGCTATTGAGCTAATGTATCTTGCGCTCTTTGCTCTCGTTGCTTAATTCTGACCTGTGTCTCAAGCTTATCTGCAATGGTTAATCTATCGAACATCTTCTCAAGCTTACGAAGCAAATGATCTGAGGAAGAAGCTTCTTCCTTTATGGTCACCTTCTTCTCGGTCTTTGTCCTAGCTCTCTTAGCTATCAGATTTTCCTCCACACTCACAGCGATTTTCTGCATGTCCTCCAATGTAGCCAGGTCTCTTTCTCTCAATTGATATGCCATGTTGAGAACAAAGCCATCGGGAAATTTTATCAAATCTAGCCCCATTGGTGGCTTGATATCAACTGGAATAGCATTATAAACAGTATTGAATCTAACACAGTAATCTTGGACACTTTCACCAACATTCCTCTTTATGTTTTCATACTCGGAAAGGATTTGGAGTGGATTTTTCTTTACCTCCCAATGATCTAGAAATTGTCTTTGAAGACCGCCAATGTATTGATAGTTCCAATAGGCAATGCTCTGAACCACTTTCACACTTCACCTCCAAAAGTTTGCACAAATAATCTCATAGTCACATTCTCTTCATCTATCTCGTGGAGATCAAAGAAATCACTCATCCTATCAACATGCTGTTGTGTTGTGATACCTTGGGTAGCATCAAACAATGGGATTTTACTTTGGTAATCAGCAGGCATAGCATCCAAGTTCTGTGGCAAAATGAGAGGTGCATATCGCGCAACCATTGCTCGAGGTGGATTTAAAACTAGCCGTGGGGTTGTAGGAGGAGTGGGAACAATGATAACAGTTGATGTGATGGGTGTGTGAGGTGTTGAAGGGGATGAAGAAATATTTGATGTTTGAGGTGTTGAAGGGGTTAATGGGGGAGAAGAGACTACAGATCTCTGATCAG
The DNA here is from genome assembly GCA_031772625.1 of Pinus tabuliformis. Lineage (NCBI taxonomy): Eukaryota > Viridiplantae > Streptophyta > Pinopsida > Pinales > Pinaceae > Pinus > Pinus tabuliformis. The sequence continues at coordinate 284,409,358 of CM062812.1, forward strand.
ATATGGTGGGCTGCATGGGAATGGTGGGAATAAAAGGAGGCTCAGTAGGAATTTCTGAACTAGACACAATAGCGGATGAAATAAGAGTAGCAGATGCAGATTCTAATAACTCGGGAATATTGGTAGCCACAATTGAAGTTTCAAGATTTAGAATATAATCATAAATTGATCTATTTTCTCTTTCAGTTTCAAGATATTGGACAAACTCCGGATTTAGAACAGTAGCACCAACTTCACTTTCAGACTTAGTTTCAAACAAAGATAGATCAAAATGTTCATCAAATGGGAGATCTTCAAGATATTCAAAAACAACCGGGCATGAATGAGATCTAAGCACAAGAATCACAGAACTTTCTTGGTGGAGAATTCTTGGAATGAGATTTGGATTTTCATACATGGGAGGAGGATCAGGATCAGGGTTGGCCCTAGTGTATCATCTGGAAGCCAGTGTGTTGAATTATTCCCAAAAATCAAATTGACATTACAATATTGTTATCCTACTGAATTCTAAACTCATCATCCAAAAGTCTAGAATTATTTAATGTACTAGGGAAATAGTTTCCAATTCTTCCCCAGTATGGTCGCCAGTATGTTATGGCCTAAATCTACCTCAGGCTGAGAAAGGCAGGTCTAGGGTAACATCAAACCATGCTTAACCTGGTATCTAGCCCTACCAGGTCGGGAGAGGGCTCTCTCCTTGTCAATCTCAAAGAAAATATATCAAAGAATCACAGAAAGCTTTCTATAATTAGTTTTAAAGGTGAGTCTAAAGATTGGTGAGGAGCTGGAGAGGCATGCAAGTGTCATGAGTCCTCTTTAGACAGTAGAAAACTTGTAAAACTAAATAAGCCCTAAGGCAGAGCACTGAAACACCAATGGATTCAACCTTTTACACTTGATTCATTTATTTATGCAGAATAAGAGATATGATGGCACACATAAACATAAGATCAACTGAATTATAGAGAAGAAAACAATGCTAATTCACATTACCATAATAATCCCACAAAATGCTGCAAAACCCTAGTTTATTTCCTTGCCAAACTGCAGAAGTGATGTACAAAGTAGCTCAATGTATCCACAAGAGTCCAACCTTCACAAATGACTAAGAAAGTACGAGATATAGGCATCAAACCACCTATGCTAGCCATCAGGGGTTGAATCCATGACGCAAGGAGCTGTTTCAACAAGATCTAAACTAGGAACTGAAAAATAGGCAGTGGAATGGCTTGCCTCTAAAACTATGGAAATTGATTCATTCAGCTAAAAACCACCAAAACCTGATGTATCTACCTCGTTAAGTCATTTTTCATCATTTTTACATCATATTACATTAATTTACATCATATTACATCATGAATTTGACCATGAGAGAAGAAAAAGTCAAACTGGTAGAAAACTAGATGAAAATGTTAGGGTCCCACCCTAACCCCCTTATTTATGTAGTAGGATTGAGTCATAAGTATAGTTAAGTAAAGAGTCAATAAAGCCCATATTAATAATTGTAAGTGGTTAACCCACATTTAATGATGGCACCGCAGTTAGTTGCAAATGGGCCATGGTATTAGATAGATGGTATTAATAAGAACCATGGTATTGCATGTGTGAATCATATATAAAGGATAGAGACTCCTTGTGAGGAGCATCATGTCTTATTTTGTAATCGAGCTCTGCTCTATTGGAGGTTGCCCCCTCGAAGAGGCAAGTGAACATTGCTTTCTGAATAATAAAATACTTGCTGTTGTTTCTCACTGTTCTATGTTCTGGGTATATTTCTTTGCATATTTGGTATTCTGGTATCGTCTTGTAGGTTAAGAGCATAACAGGTGGTATCAGAGCACTTTACAGGGCCGGTTGGATCTCCATTTCTTTGCAAATTTTCTTTTTGGCTACAGACGTGTTCCGACGTCTTTAAACCACGAGATCTGTCGTTGAGCGCATAAACTTGCGGATTTGGGGAGGCATGCACGCAGGAAACACAAGAGGTGGTCACACTTGTTGGACTCCCTTGTAACCCCTATGGGTACGCCTTCGAGTAGTAGCACATTAGACAGAACAGCGCACGGACTATCTTCCAAGTACCCTTTGGGTATATCAGAAGCCACATAGCTCCTTTGAATCCTCACCATAGATAAACCGTCGGTCGTCTTGCTACTACAGTACATTGAGAATAACACTCGGAGAGATTACTCGCCCGTACGATAGGGTAGTCGGGTTGTATGGCTAAGGGTATGGTTGATCCGCCTTAGTTAGCACCCTGAAACATTGGGCCAAGTACTACTGTCAGACCCTTATGTATATTGCGATCTGTAACACTTGACACTCCTCGAGACCATAGTTCCCTTATCTATCTCGGGATCACGCATAATCTCTGTTAGATCAGATCTCGCAAGTGGAGTTTTACAGCGGCAACAGAAATCAGTCTTGCCATTCAGATTTATCAGAACAGCCATTGAAATCTCTCAGATCCATCAGATTTGCCATCCATATTTGAGTAGTTCTGTGGGTTCCTATACCTGGGCGTGATTTTCGCAGGACTTTTGGCAGCATTGACATTTCAGATATTCAGCCATTGCAGTATGCCTAAGCAAGGAGTAAAACTCCGTTAGGAGTTTTCAGTTAAAAAAAAAAAAAGCCTGAGACCCCACGGAGCACTTATTGGTGACTTAGCCCATAAGAATCAGGATGACGAGCTAAGCAAGGAGGTACCATTCAATTGTTAGTGCCAAAAAAAATTCGAGCAGTCCCAACTTTCAAGTACATCGGATCAATGCATGGAAGAAACTAGATCTCAAGCTATGGCCAATGAGAAGATCGACAAACTTGAACAAACCTTGAAAGACATCCAAGACCAGTTGTTGAAAATAACTACAACACTCTCTAAGGGCAAGGAGGAAGCCCGCAAGGAGGCGTATATTGGCAATGAACACAGTGAGGGTGAGTCTAGCCACTCTCTTCACCTTTGGGGCACCCACCAACAATCCCGTCCGTGACCTCCCAACATGGATATGCAAAAATTTTATGGTTCTCACCTGGCAGCATGGATAGCACAAATGGAGCAATATTTCAATCTGAATTACATCTTGGATAATGAAACTCAGCTTATAGTGGGGAGAATGTACTTGGATAATGAAAGATGGCAATGGTGGAAATGGCATCAACGTTGAAATGGAAGGCCCTTGACTTGGGACACCTTAAAAAAAGCTCTTATGGAGCGCTTTGACCATGACTCTACATTTTTGGGACATCTCACTAAGCTCCGATAGATTGGCACAGTGGATGAATATATTACAGCCTTTGAAGCCTTAGCTTTCTGCACTATGGGTCTCCAAGATGAGTTCTACACTGAATGTTTTATCAGTGGTCTTAAAGAGGCCATACAAGCTCACTTCCGACTACACCACCCTCCCAAATGGAAGGGGGCTTGTAAGGTAGCTCATAAAGTTGAACGTGAGTTAGCGGCCCAGTCCAATCGGCCAAATTTCAGCTCCAAGGGTCGCCCCCCACAGGCTCCCAGGACTACTCAAACACTTAAGGTTCAAAAGGTGTCACTTGCAGAAATGGCAGAAAGAAGAAAGCAAGGATTATGTTACTACTGTGATGAAAAATACTCCCCCGACCATAAATGCAAGGAGCCCAAATTCTTTCAAATTGATGCTACTGATCATAGCTCATCGAAGGAAGCCCCACCCCTTGAGGAACCAGAGGAGGAAGAAGAGGACAACCAGAAGGACCATGTCTCTGAAGAACCAGTTATTTCACAGGGATTTCTTCACCTCAAACTCTCAAAATCAGAGGCTTTCTTAAGCATCGTCCAGTGGTAGTCTTGATTGATAGTGGAAGTACACATAATTTTATACATCAAAGAGTCACAGAAGCAGTGCATTGTTTTGTACAAGCAGTTTCTAACTTCCAAGTCCAAATTGCAGATGGGGGAACAATGAAATGTGACAGCCGCTGTGAAAATGTCAAACTTCAAATGGGGATTATCAGTTAGAGACCTACATGTTGGCCATCCACATGGGAGGGTGTGACATTGTCCTGGGTGCTGAATGGCTTCACACACTGGGCCCAATCACAATGGATTTCCAGGAGTTATATATGAGCTTTAAGCAGAACAACCACACACATACCCTCTGTGGACTCCAGGCGGGAGCTCCCTCTATCATTAGCTCACATAGGATGGAAAATTTGTTAAAAAGGGCCATCATGAAGTTATAGCTCAACTTAATTCCATCCAGGCCATCGAACCCCATTCTCTTTCGATTCATCCTAAGATGCAACAAATCTTAAATAACCATCTGCCAATCTTTGACAAGCCTCATGAGCTTCCACCCTCGAGAGTGGAACATGATCATAGCATCACTTTGGTCCCAAGGGCCCAACCACCAAATGTGCACCCATATAGATATTCGTTCGCCCAAAAGAATGAAATAGAAAAAATAATCAAGGAACCTGTGGAAGCATGCATCATTTGTCCCAGCATTAGTCCTTATTCATCACTCGTGGTCATGGTGCTCAAGAAATATGGGGAATGGCGTATGTGTCCCGACTTCAGGGCCCTCAATAAGTTGACATTCAAAGATAAATTTCCCATTCTGGTTGTTGATGATTTGCTAGATGAACTAAATGGGGCTCAATTCTTCACTAAGCTTGATCTTCGTTCAGGTTACCACCAAATTCGGATGAAAGAAGTTGACATTCCAAAGACTGATTTCCAAACTCATGAAGGCCATTATGAGTTTCTAGTAATGCCATTTGGTCTTTGTAATGACCCATCTACTTTCCAAAGCCTTATGAATCACCTGCTCAAACCATATCTCAGAAAATTTGTCGTTGTTTTCTTTAATGACATCCTCATCTACAGTCGCACTTGGGCCACACATCTTCAGCATGTAGATAAGCTCTTCCATCTGCCTCGCGAGCATAAAGTATTTGTTAAGATGTCCAAGTGTTCTTTTGGCATGGAAGAAGTTGAGTATTTGGGCCACATTGTGGGGCATGAAGGTGTCAGGGTGGACCCCAAAAATATCCAGGCAATGTAGGAATGGCCTCAACCTAAGACCTTGAAGAGCTTGAGAGGAGTTTTGGGTCTCACAGGCTACTATCACAAATTTGTCTGCAACTATGGTCGCATTGCGAGGCCCCTCACTCAACTCCTCAAGAAAAATTCATTCCTCTGGAATGATGAAGCACAACAGGCCTTTACAGCTCTAAAAAATGCCATGTGTTCCACTCCAGTCTTAGCACTACTGAACTTCACCAAATCTTTTTTCATTGAATGTGATGCTTCAGGTATGGGTATTGGGGCAGTCTTAATATAGGAAGGTCGACCCTTGGCCTTCACAAGCCAACAACTAAGAGGGAAGAATTTGGGACAATCTACCTATGAGAAGGAGATGATGGCCATCTTACATGCAGTAGATACCTGGCGACCTTACTTGTTGGGGCAACGCTTCCAAATCCGCACGGACCATCAAAGTCTTAAACAATTTTTGGATGAACGCCTATCATCACCACAACAAAATAAATGTCTCTCCAAAATGTTTGGATATGATTATGAGATACTTTACAAGAAAGGGTGCGAAAATATTGTAGCAGATGCATTATCTCACCAATTTGAGGAAGAAAGTACCCTGCTCGCAATTTCCCTTCCCATTCCAGAATGGATTGAAGAGGCTCGCAGGGAATGGTTTTCACATCCCTGGCTTTCCCAACTCATTACTCAATTGCAAGCAGATCCAAATTCCACCAAGGGCTACTCATGTCAGGATGAGATTCTGCGCTACAAGGACCGAGTTGTACTATCACCAACGTCCACCCTCAAAAGAAGCATTTTGGCGGAGTTGCACTCATCTCCCACTGCAGGACATTCAGGCTTTCGGAAGACATATGCTCGCACTCGAAGATCATTCTTTTGGACAGGAATGAAAAAGGACATTCTTACTTTTGTAGTGGAATGCGACGTCTGTCAGCGCCACAAAGGAGAGACTGTCAAAGCACCAGGTACATTACAACCATTGCCCATTCCAACATCAATATGGATGGAGGTTTCTATGGATTTCATTACAGGCCTTCCAAAGTCAGGAAACAAGTCAGTCATTATGGTGGTGGCAGACAGACTTTCTAAGTATGCTCATTTCTATGCCCTACCCCACCCTTTTATACCAACTTTGGTCGCTCAATCTTTCATGGATCAAATCTTCAAATTACATGGCATGCCCACTTCCGTTGTGTCTGAACGTGACCCGGTCTTCACCAGTAATTTTTGGCAGGAACTCTTTAGGCTACAAGGTACCCAACTAAAGCTCAGTACTTCCTATCATCCTCAAACTGATGGTCAAACTGAAGTAGTCAACAAATGTCTGGAAACCTACCTTAGGTGTTTCACTTCAGAAAAGTAACATCTCTGGGTACAGTGGTTACCTCTAGCTGAATGGTGGTATAACACCAAGTATCATGCCACCACCAAAATGACTCCATATGAAGCAGTTTATGTTCAACTCCCTCCTTCCCCTACTTCTTATATCAAGGGGTGCTCAAAGGTACAAGTAGTGGATCAACTCCTATAGAACCGCATAACCATGCTCGTCCATCTTAGAGAGAATCTTCATCAAGCTCAAAACCACATGAAGCAACAGGTAGATCAACATCGATCAAAATGCCAATTTCAAGAAGGAGACCAGGTATTTTTGAGGCTACAACCATATAAGAAAACATCACTCAAAGACAAAGTGTGTCAAAAACTATCTCCAAAATTCTATGGACCGTATCAAGTACTTCAGCGCATTGGAGAAGTGGCCTACAAGCTAGCTTTGCCACCCACTACAAAAATCCATCCAGTTTTCCATGTCTCATGCCTCAATAAGGTGATTGGGTACAATTGCAAAATTCAAACTAGTCTACCTAAACTGGATGAAGAAGGATCAATCTGGCTCCAACCTGAACAGGTCCTGGACACACGAGAATGGCACCTATGTGGTTGCATGATCAAGGAAGTCCTCGTCAAGTGAAAAGACATGTCTCCGAAAGATGCAACCTGGGAACCAACCACTATTCTTCAGCAGTTTCCACAGCTTCAGCCTTGAGGACAAGGCTATTCTTATGGGGAGGGCATGTTAGGGTCCCATCCTAACCCCCTTATTTATGTAGTAGGATCGAGTCATAAGTATAGTTAAGTAAAGAGTCAATAAAGCCCATATTAATAATTGTAAGTGGTTAACCCGCATTTAATGACGGGACCACAGTTAGTTGCAAATGGGCCATGGTATTAGATAGATGGTATTAATAAGAACCATGGTATTGCTCCATGGTATTGCATGTATTAATCATATATAAAGGATAGAGACTCTCTGCGAGGAGCATCGTGTCTTATTTTGTAATCGAGCTATGCTCTATTGGAGGTTACCCCCTCGAAGAGGCAAGTGAACATCGCTTTCTGAATAATAAAATACTTCTGTTGTTTCTCACTGTTCTATGTTTTGGGTATATTTCATTGCATATTTGGTATTTTGGTATCATCTTGCAGGTTAAGAGCATAACAGAAAATATGAGTTTTTGAGCAAAATTGGCAAAATTTTGCCCAATGCACAGTGCCATTTCCAAGCTAAGTATGAAGGCCCTCCCATTCACCAAATTAGCTCCAAGATGTCTTATTGGAAAGCTTTGTCTATGTACTTTCTAGGAAAAGTGGAACTTTTGGATTTGGTGTCCATTTTCACCTTTAAAAATCAGTTCTCCCAAGACTGCCTCCTGTGGGTCGAAAAAGTGGTAGAGAGGGCATTTTTGCGGTGTTTTTTGCCCTTTAGGTGACCCAGATCTCCTCCAAAATTCATGAAAATTTTTGGGTTTTAGTAATTTTTCATGAGGAATCCAAAAATGCAAGCCATTCTACAAAATTCCCAACCATCTCAATGCGCAGCGCCAATGGTGTTGCGCATAAGAGGAAATTTCCTGTGTTTTGCAATTAAAATTTATGAAATGACAAAAATTTCTCCAAAATGCTTCAAAATTGGCAAGAGGAAAACTTATCAATTTCTTTGCTGAGCCAAGGAAGCTTCAGCCAAGATTTTAAGTTTATCTTGCTCCTTTTTTGCTTTTAAGGCTCTCCCTAACTTGGCTTTTACGCTTTTTATCCTTGTCTTGCAAATTTTGTTCCGGGCCAAATAGTGATAGGCCATGTGGCGCAACATGTTCTTATCCTTATTAGCCTTATCAAGAAGCTTCTCTAGGTGTATATTCACTCTTTCCAACCATGATTCTCATTCAGCCTCTATTTCTTGCTCTAGTGAAGTCAGCTTGATTTTCCTTCTTTTTGCCACTTGCCAGTTTTCCCTTATGGTTTGCAGCTCCATAATTGTTTATTTTTCCTCTAATTTCTTCTTTTGTTTCTCAAGGTAATTAATGATCCATTTAGCCCTCTCAAGGTCAAGTGATAAGGCTTGGATCTCAGCTTCTTTCTCCTTGATGATCACATCCTTGAGTCTTGAGCTTTGGGAGCCCAAATCAATGTCCTCTTTATCAACCAAAATAAAATCCCTAGCTTGGCCTTCAGAAGGCCCTTCATCATGCAATGGTTGCTTTCCTTTGTCTTGTACCTGTTCTGCTGAAGAAGAAGGAAAATCCCGTTTCACCCCAGGTGAAGATAGCCTTTTCCTGTTGTCTGGTGAAGAGAACGAGACCCCTTCCACCCCTGGTGGAGATAATACTCATTTGGCGGCTGAAAAAAGTCTCCTTGTGCCCTTTCCATAAGTTATAAATACAGGAATGTGAACCTCTTTAGTTCTGCTTTCATGCTCTTTGTTGTCCAGAAGGTCCACCTTCCTCTTGGGGTTCTGCAAAAATTTGAGGCTCCTTCAAAATCTCATGGGAAATGAAGGTTTCCCATGGCACTCCCAACTGAGTGAGCTGATGCACAACAATAATCTTGATGACAACAAAGTGATAAATGCTATTAAGCTGTTGTGGGTATGGTTTTCTCTTTGCAAGCACAATCATCCTCTCTATGTTTTTGCAAATGAAGTATGGAATACTCATCATTCTAACCCTGGTAAAATGCATAAGCAATCTGATATGATAGGCATAGAGTCTGGAGAACCTTCCCTCACATGTGAAGTATTTAATGATGAGTTTCATTAGTGGAACATACCGGTCCTCCAAAAACTTAAAAGGAAACACCCTGCCCAATTTACTATGATATTTGGCTTTAATGTAGGGTTCATAGTTCTGTTTGTTGATATTCTGTCTTTTGTTCCATCTTTCCCCCACATCTGGCATCCTAGTTGCTTCTGCAATAATGGCTGGTGAAAGAGTGAAATTGATGCCAGCAAGCTGTACCATATTTTCCTCCATGTTGATGAAAAACTGCCTAGCTAATTCATGATGATGCTTAACCCTCTCAACTATCTCACAAAACTCAAAGCAAGATTGGTATCTGAAACAAGTGGTGGCAAGGGGACAAGATAGAAGTTCAGCAATGCTAATAGGCTCCTCTCTGATTATTTTGTTGGCATTTTGGCACAGGTGTGGCGCTACAGTACAGGTGTTGTCCTTGATGGCAACTCTCTTTGATGACAGATCTCAGTCAAGATTACAGGAATGAAGAGAAATTTCATATACGCAGGTTCATTTAGCCCAAGGTGCATATACACGCTGGTACGTTGTATACTAAGTCACGGATACGCAGGTTTGCTATATACGAAGTCGCGTATACACGCAGTTTTATGAACAGAAAAGAGCGTACATGTCGAGAAGCTTCCCTTTGGTTCGTGGTAGTTAGTCCTCGGTACTTGAGCCTATGTTGTTGGACCAAGGTATCTCGACAGTCGTGTTGATCCCGAGTTTTGAAGTTGATGGTATTGTATTACTATGGTTTTGGCTCGTGGTATTGAGGAGGGCCTAACGCTATATAAGGAGAAGAAGATCATTAGGCTAGTGTATTGAAAAAGTCTTGAATATCTAGATCTAGTATGCAGGTTCTGGGTTGATGATACATTGCTTGATCTGAGCTAAGGAGAGATCACATCGGTTGATGGAAGGATAGATCGGGATCAAATTGTTTGAAATGAACTATCGGTATATGGTTGATTACGCATATTTTTAGATCTGCATACTGACGCAATGTTATGTTCTGAGTATGACTGATGACCGGTACAGCTGCAAGTTATGAGAAATTATTTTTAGATCTGTACGCAGGTTGGCTTCGGTAAAAGCGCGTGTATACGCGGGTTTGTTTCATTGAAGTAGCGTATATCTTTTGAAGCTTGATTTTTGGGTTGCAGTTGGGTCTGTCTGTTATTGCAGGGTTCTGTAGTCTCCTCTGTGTTCTGGTGACTGGGTGTTGACAGAGTTTCAGTGGTTCAGTGATTCAAAGTTTGATGATGCTAGTATTGGGTTTTGTGCTTCTATGAAAAGTGAATGAATCATGGTCTTCAGATTGAAATGTTGAGCTTCAGGAGTATCCAGTCTGAAAATTGATGAAAAGTGGTACCTGAAAGAAAGAAGATTGTAGGCCAGCACCTACGTACTAGTATCTTAGCTAGTACAAGAGAAAAAGGGGGTTGGAGCTCCCTTCCAGGAAAGTTTGGAAAACGAGAGAAGGTTGTAGCCTTCTGCAGGTTGTAGCCTACGTACTGGTATAAGGCTGCACCAGTACAAAATATTGTAAACTGAAGTTTCTTATTAAAGAAAGATAGAGACAACTTGCAGCAGGTGGTTTTCACCCACATTGGGTTTCCACCTTATATCATGGTGTTCATGTGTGTGGCTTTTGTGTGATGATCTGTTCTGTTATACTGCATATGTTTATCTTTAATATGGTTAATAATGTCCTGATGCCTTTACAGAAGATAAATTAACTGAATCATAAGTTTTCTGGTTATACGTTGGTTGCTTTAGACACAGTAGCGTGTACACGCTGGTTCACTTAACTGAAGTAGCGTATATGTTTCTGAGTATTGAAAAGTTTTATTGATCTGATAATACTGATTCACCCCCCCCCCCCCCCCGCCCTCTCAGTATTATTTCCAACAATTGGAATCAAAGCAGGTCCTTTAGAGAAGCTTGATTGCTTGAAGGTAGATCGTTCATCATGAGCAACTACGAGAGAGAAGCATCAATTAGGCCACCGGTTTTTGATGGGACAAACTTCAATTATTGGAAGGTAAGAGTTACTGCCTATCTTCAATCTCTTGGTACAGAAGTTTGGGACATTGTAGAGATAGGCTACGCTTTTCCTTCAGCTACTCCTACAGATGCAGCCGAGAAAAAGAAGTATGAAACAAATGCAAAAGCAGTCAGTACCCTATTAGGATGTATATCCCAATCGGAATTCATGAAGGTAATGCACTATAAATCCGCAAAAGAAATATGGGACAAAATTGTCACGAGCTATGAAGGAGACAAACAGGTAAAGTGTGCTAAAATTTAAACTCTCAGGATTAAGTATGAGACTCTCAGAATGTATAATGATGAAAGTGTGGCTAACTATTTCCTTAAGGTAGATGAGATTGTTAATTGCATGAAGAACTTGGGTGAAGAAATAAAAGAGGCTATTGTGGTTGAAAAGGTTCTAAGATCATTGTCCCCCAAATTTGAATCTAAAGTTTCTGCAATAGAAGAAAAAGAAAATCTACGAATTCTTACTATGTCTCAGCTTCACGGAATTCTAACTACTTATGAAATGAGAAAAGGAGGTCCATCAGATAGAAGAGAAGTTGCTTTCAAGGTTTCGGGCAAAGAAGATTATTATGAAGCAAGTCACGTGCCAGAAGATGAAGAAGAAGAATCAAATTTTGTCAGAAATCTTCAAAGGGGTTCTGGAAGGTTCAGAGGTAAGTTACCTTTTAAATGCTTTGCTTGTGGAAGAGTAGGTCATTATGATGCCAAATGTCCTCACAAAGATAAGAATGACAAGGGAAAGGAACCTGTTAAATGGAACAAGAAACAGAATGAAAAGAAGAAAAGCTATTACACTCATGAAGATAGTGATGGTCTTTCAAATAGTGACGAAGATGAACAGGGTTATAGATATAAACTTTTAATGGCTTTTGAAGATGATGACTACATGGATGCTATAGATGTAGAAGGCTTTTATGAAGAAATGAATAATCTCAAAGTTTTCTTAGAAGAGAAAAGTGCTATTATTGATTCTCTACAATGTCAACTGGCAGAAAAGGAAAAACATCTTGAAAAATTGGAATGTGAGATTGTTTGTCTTAGAAAGGAGATTGAGAAAACAAAAGAAATTAATCTTAAATTTGTTAAAGGATCTGAAACCTTGGATGAGATTATCAAGGTGCAGCGTTCTCCTCTAATCAAGACAGGTCTGGGATATAATGGAGAAACATCTCAAGCTTCTACCTCTAAAAGTTATCTTGATGCAGCAAGGAGGAGCGAACAAAGAACAAATAAAAGTCATCAGGAGAATCAGGGACAGCTTACCTCAAGAACAAATAAAGACTATCAAGAAGTTCGGGGACAAGCGGCCTTAAGGACAAACAGAAGCTACAATCAGCCACAGGTAAAATCTTCCCAATTTTCCCCAAGAATGGATGTCAATAGAAGCTACAATCGGTTGGATGATATATCTGATTATCGGAGAAATTTCTTTAATGGCCAATGCTTTTCTTGCCATAACTTCAGTCACAAAGCAGCTCAATGTGTTGCCTACAAGACAATCATGACTAGAGAAGCTCAAAAGCAAAGAAGTATGACTGGAACCATGAAAAGGACTTATAACAACTTTTCGGTTCTTGAAAATGAAGTTGAATGCTCTATTTGTAATAACTTTGGTCATGAAGACTCTGAATGTAGGAGCAGGTTCTGGAAGACAACTCAGAAGGAACAAACCTCAAATTTCAGAACATGGAGAATAAAGGAACCGCAACCAGAAAGATGTGGGATAGCCTTTTATGCAGAAGGTCAAGAAAGTCTATGGTACATTGACAGCGGATGTTCGAAGCATATGACATGGGACAAAGATAAACTTGAATCATATACCGCATTAGAAAAGGGAAAGAAAGTTTCTTTTGGAAACGATATCTCTGCAGCCATAAAAGGAAAAGGCGTTGCTCCGTTGAAAGAGAAGGTCAAAGCTGGAAATGTTCTGTATGTTGATGGATTGAAGCATAATCTTCTAAGTGTCAGTCAGATGTGCGATCACAGAGGTAATATTTAGATCAAATGGATGTTGTGTTCGTGATCTTGATACAGGTGAAACAGTAATCAAAGGAAGAAGGACTCCAAATAATCTATACATATTTGAAGAAAGACAACAACAATGTTATTTGAGCAAGAATGATGAACACTGGCTATGGCATCGGAGGTTGGGGCATCTAAGCTTTCCACAAATAAGGAAAGCATGCAAATATCAGGCAGTTCGTGATCTTCCAGACATCAAAATTCCAGACAACACCATATGCAAATCATGTCAGTTTGGAAAGCAAACCAGAACTAATTTTCCTGAGAAGGAAGGATCAGCTAGCATGCCCCTTGAGCTAGTACATACAGATACATGTGGTCCATTCAGAAAAAGAACACCTAGAGGATAAGAATATTTGATATTATTCATTGACGATTTCTCCAGGTTTGTCTGGTTAGGACTTATGAAGCATAAATATGAAGCATTCGAAAAATTCAAATCCTTCAAAGCCTTAGCTGAAAATGAATCAGTACACAAGATTAAGTGCCTCAGATCTGATAGAGGTGGGGAGTTTACCTCAAATGAATTTTTCGATTTCTGTGAAGAACATGGGATAAGAACAGAATTCTCTACAGCTAGAACTCCGCAGCAAAATGGAGTTGTGGAAAGAATGAACAAACAAACCAACAAATGGCTCGTGCTATGCTTGATGAATCAGGTACTGCCACAACTTTCTGGGGTGAAGCTGCACATGCTGCGGTTATTATTCTCAACAAAACAAATGTCCGAGTAAACAGCACTCAAACTCCTCATGAGCTCTGGTGTGGTAAGACTCCTTCGGTGAAGCACTTCAAAATCTTTGGGAGCAGATGTTATATTAAGAATACTGATGAGCAACTTGGAAAATTTGAACCAAGAGCAGACGAAGCTTGGTTATTCTCCACATAGCAAAGCATACAAGTGCTACAATAAAAGACTTGGCAGAATTGTTGACAGCATTGATGTTGTGGTTGATGAGAAGGGATACATTCCTAGGCAAGTTCATCATGAAGACATCGAAGAAGATGAAGGCTACCCTCAAAGACAGAATGATGAAGAAGAACCTCAAGAAGAAGAAGAACCACAAGAAGAGCCAGAGGAGCAGACAAGAATAGAAGAGAAGACTCCATCCAGATATGTCCAGAAGAATCATCCAGAATCTCAGATTGTGGGACAGAAAGAAGTAGGAGTACAAACAAGAAGAATAATTGCAGAAGCTTCAAGCTATTTGGCATTACTCTCCTCCACTGAACCACAAAATGTGAAAGAGGCATGCAAAGATGAATGTTGGGTCAAAGCAATGGATGAAGAACTTGAGCAGATCGAAAAGAACAACACTTGGGAATTGGTTCCTAGACCAAAAGATAAGAATGTCATAGGGACAAAATGGGTCTTCAAAAATAAATTGAATGAAAATGGAGAAGTAATTAGAAACAAGGCCAGACTTGTTTGTAAAGGGTATGCACAGCAAGAAGGAATAGATTTTGAAGAGACTTTTGCTCATGTTGCAAGACTTGAGGCCATCCGAATGTTCCTTGCTCTCTCAAGTTTTCAAAACTTCAAGGTATTTCAAATGGACGTGAAATCAGCCTTTCTGAATGGAGACTTAGAAGAAGAAGTATACATTGAGCAGCCAGATGGTTTCATTCTTGGGAATGATCCAAACCTTGTGTGCAAATTGAAAAAGGCTCTCTATGGTCTCAAACAAGCTCCAAGGGCTTGGTACTATCGGTTGGACAAATATCTTCACCAACAAGGCTTTTCAAAAGGATCAGCAGATAGCAATCTCTATATGAAAGTTGAAAATAACAAATTGCTAATACTTGTTGTGTATGTAGATGATATTATTTTTGGCAGCAATGAAGAGGCTATGAGTCAAAACTTTGCCTTGGTTATGCAGAAAGAATTTGAAATGTCATTACTTGGAGAATTGACATACTTTCTTGGATTGCAAATCCAACAAAATGAAGGAGGTATTTTCTTGTCTCAAACCAAGTACCTCAAGCAGATCTTGAAGAAGTATGGCATGGAAGATTCAAAGCCAGTATGTACCCCCATGGTTACAGGATGCAGCCTCAGTACAAATGATGAATCAGCAGCAGTTCATCAACCAACGTATAGATCCATGATTGGGAGTTTGCTTTATTGGACAGGTACCCGACCAGACATTATGCATGCAGTAGGAATTGTTGGAAGATTTCAAGCCAACCCAAAGGAAACTCATCTTCAGGCAGTCAAAAGAATCTTCAAGTATCTTCAAGGGACTCAAAACTATGACCTATGGTATCCTAGAGATACAGATCTCACTCTTCATGCTTACACAGATGCAGATTGGGTCGGAAGTGTGGATGACAGGAAAAGCACAAGTGGTGGTGCATTCTTCATGGGTTCCAGATTAGTATCTTGGTTCAGCAAGAAACAGAGTTCGATTGCTTTATCTACAGCTGAAGCAGAATATGTGGCTGCGGCATCTTGTTGCACACAACTTCTTTGGATGATGCAGACCTTGCAAGATTTTCAAATCACTTGCACTCCACCAGTCTCTATCTTATGTGATAATACAAGTGCAATCAGCATTTCAAAGAATCCAGTCATGCATTCAAATACCAAACACATACCAATAAAGTATCACTTCCTCCGGGAACAAGTGCTTGAACAGAAGGTCAAGTTGGAGTATGTTCCTTCTAAGGAACAAGTTGCTGATATTCTCACAAAACCACTGCCCAGGGAAACCTTTGAATATCTCAGACAAAAGCTGGGAGTAGTTGATGCTTCATCCTGATGTTGAAGCTTATCTGTTCTAAAGAAAAGTTGGTGTACGTGTGTTGTATAAAGGATATCCGCGTACATTCGCTGTTTTATGCGGGGAAAGTTGTGTATATGGTGTACGCATGTTGTATAAAGGATATCCGCGTACATACGCTGTCTTATGCAGGTGAAGTCGCGTATATGGAGTTTTGAACAGCAAGGGCAGACTCTGGTTGGAGAAGGTCTGAGATGGGTATGCCAGAATCATTCAGGCACAGTTTCAGGGGGTGCAGCAGGCACAGTTTCAGGGGGAGCAGCTTAAAGTATAATAAAGCATTGTTGGCATTTAGATGTTTTTGGTTCTAGTTCACAACTATTGTTGGTTTCAAGAGAAGGAGCACAGAAGGAAATCTTGGTTGTTGATCTAAAAGATGATTATCAAATGCTGCTGATGACTTTCATAAGTCTTGATCTAGATCTTTCGTCTCTATGTCATGTATCTCTTTTGTGATATCTCTTTTATGGTGTCAAGGTCATGTAACGGCTATGGTGGTTTCCCCACTATGCCTGGGATGAATAATGTAATATAATTGGTTGTTATATGTAAATTTCTGATGTATCCCTCTTGGTTGGGAGTATGGATGTATGTATTGAGTCTTTTGGTGATAGGAAGGTCCTTTATAGTGTATAAGTCTTGGTTCTTTTTTGAAGAACACCTTTTGCAGATCTTGCCTACAGTCAGGGGGAGCATGTTCAGCACAGTAGAGCAGAGATATCAGCATGTACTCAGGGGGAGCACAACCCTTTGCCCTTGATGACAAAGGGGGAGAATGATTCTAAGGATCTTGGGGTTGCCATCAAGTCCAAAGGGGGAGATTGTTGGCATTTTGGCACAGGTGTGGCGCTACGGTACAGGTGTTGTCCTTGATGGCAACTCTCTTTGATGACAGATCTCAGTCCAGATTACAGGAATGAAGAGAAATTTCATATACACAGGTTCATTTAGCCCAAGGTGCGTATACACGCTGGTACGCTGTATACTAAGTCGCGGATACGCAGGTTTGCTATATACGAAGTCGCGTATACACGCAGTTTTATGAACAGAAAAGAGCGTACATGTCAAGAAGCTTCCCTTTGGTCCGTGGTAGTTAGTCCTCGGTACTTGAACCTATGTTGTTGGACCAAGGTATCTCGACAGTCGTGTTGATCCCGAGTTTTGAAGTTGATGGTATTGTATTACTATGGTTTTGGCTCGTGGTATTGAGGAGGGCCTAATTCTATATAAGGAGAAGAAGATCATTAGGCTAGTGTATTGAAAAAGTCTTGAATATCTAGATCTAGTATGCAGGTTCTGGGTTGATGATACATTGCTTGATCTGAGCTAAGGAGAGATCACATCGGTTGATGGAAGAATAGATCGGGATCAAATTGTTTGAAATGAACTATCGGTATATGGTTGATTACGCATATTTTTAGATCTGCATACTGATGCAATGTTATGTTTTGAGTATGACTGATGACTGGTACAGCTGCAAGTTATGAGAAATTATTTTTAGATCTGTACGCAGGTTGGCTTCGGTAAAAGCGCGTGTATACGCGGGTTTGTTTCATTGAAGTAGCGTATATCTTTTGAAGCTTGATTTTTGGGTTGCAGTTGGGTCTGTCTGTTATTGCAGGGTTCTGTAGTCTGCTCTGTGTTCTGGTGACTGGGTGTTGACAGAGTTTCAGTGGTTCAGTGATTCAAAGTTTGATATGCTAGTATTGGGTTTTGTGCTTCTATGAAAAGTGAATGAATCGTGGTCTTCAGATTGAAATGTTGAGCTTCAGGAGTATCCAGTCTGAAAATTGATGAAAAGTGGTACCTGAAGGAAAGAAGATTGTAGGCCAGCACCTACGTACTAGTATCTTAGCTAGTACAAGAGAAAAAGGGGGTTGGAGCTCCCTTCCAGGAGAGTTTGGAAAACGAGAGAAGGTTGTAGCCTTCTGCAGGTTGTAGCCTGCGTACTGGTATAAGGCTGCACCAGTACAAAAGATTGTAAACTGAAGTTTCTTATTAAAGAAAGATAGAGACGACTTGCAGCAGGTGGTTTTCACCCACATTGGGTTTCCACCTTATATCATGGTGTTCATGTGTGTGGCTTTTGTGTGATGATCTGTTCTGTTATACTGCATCTGTTTATCTTTAATATGGTTAATAATGTCCTGATGCCTTTACAGAAGATAAACTAACTGAATCATAAGTTTTCTGGTTATACGCTGGTTGCTTTAGACACAGTAGCGTGTACACGCTGGTTCACTTAACTGAAGTAGCGTATATGTTTCTGAGTATTGAAAATTTTTATTGATCTAATAATACTGATTCACCCCCCCCCTCTCAGTATTATTTCCAACATATTTTCCCACCCTTGTGAGGTCTCCTAGGCTGTACATTCCTTTCTCTTGAACTGTCACTTTGTGTTTCTTCTTCATAGCTTGAGTCACTATTTCTTGCCATGATGCTTAGTGTTGTCTTAGGAAGATGATGTGATGAAGGTATGGTGAAAAATGGTAATGAAGGAGGACAATGGTGATGAGTATGAAAATATTTTACTCTTGGGAAATGGAACTGGGGAATGAAGGGATTAGTTTTGGGAAACTAGTGTTTAGTGAGGGATTTAGGGTTTGGTGAGGGAATTAGTTGTTTTAGGGGAGTGGGATATGGGAAAATGGGATAAATAGAGTGTTTTTAGGGTAATAAAAGAGTGAAAAGGGTTTAATAATGTTTTTTGTGATGATGGAATGAAAATTGCACAATGAAATGGAAAACAGTGATGACAAGCTAGGGTTTCATTTTCCACATGCAAGATTTATGAAGAACACAAGTGTGACCTCAAATTCAGCTTTGGGATGATGTTAACTTACTTGTAGCATGCAAATGTAGCAATTTTGAGGGTTATGGCATGATTTGGAGTGATTTAGCAAGTTTTGGGCTGATGCGCAGCACACTGGGCCCAATGCACAACGCACATTCAAATTTACATTGTAGGAAAGCCTCTGATGCGCAACGCCAACCTGATGCGCAGCACACTACCTCTGATGTGCAGCGCCAGGCCAAGTTGGTTGAAAAATAGTTTTTTTTTTGTCTCCTTTGCTCCAAATCACGATTTTGCTCTCTAAGGGTATTTTTCACAATGAAATGACAAATGACACTCCTTTCACTTTAAATACGAATGACTTTAAATTTTTACTTATTCTCAAACCCACTTTTCTAATGTCAAAGTCACTTTTGGTCTTGAGCTCTGTTTTTCCATTGAAATTGACTTTTCTTAATCATTTGGTAAACTGACACATTGATGCTTGTGTTTTTGTCTGCAATGGCTAGAGTTGGCAAGGTGAGCAAGGGTAGCAGCTTTGAACTTATTACATATAGAAAATATTGAAATTACATAAAAATTTTTGTACATAGAAAATAAAAAACTCTGTTTTCACCTAAAAACAAAGTTTTGAGGTAAAAATCATTTATTGTGCATATCTTTAGTGAAATTTTTATCTAACGAACTTATTAGACTTCCTCATGTGCCTTCTGACCGTTTATTGAGTTTTTGATGATCATGGTGGCAAACCCTAGACCTAATGAGACCTAAAACCCAAAAAATGATTTTTGCAAATGTAATGACAAAAAATGACTGTAAATGACCTGAACATGTGAAAATAGGCCAGCAGGTAAATGACATGAGGGAAATTGACAATGAACCACTACCATCAGTTGATCCATGACCTAATGGAATGCAGCTGATCAGATGGGACACCTAAAATGCATGCAAAAAGAGAAATTTGATCACTGATGGAGGGATGAAGATACCGACACTAACAGGAAGTAGAACCCATAAAAGCGTCCAAAGAAGTATGGTGGAAAAGGGAAGCAGAAAATAGTGGCAATGGCCCAGTAAGACCTTAGATCAGATTTGGGAGATGAATTGCTAATCACAGCAGCAGGAACAAAAGGTACCCTTACACCTCTTGTTAATTCTAAATCGCATGAAGGCACCAGTTCTGTAGCTGAGTCCCTTTCGAATGACCAAAAAAGAATTGAATTATTTCATATTAGGGTGGTAGTAAATCACACAAAAGTAGAAACTCTGTTTGATACTGGGTCCCAAGCAAACTTAATTGCAGAATCCCTAGTAAAGAAGCTTGGCTCAGAGAAAAAACCACACCCAAAACCTTACCCACTGGGATGGATACATGATAAAGTGAAATATAATGTAACCCACCAGTGCAAGGTCAAATTTGTGATTACGTCTAAGCTAGTAGATGAAGTAGAGTTGGATGTAATACCATTGGATATCTATGGCATGGTATTAGGGAGCCCATACTTGTATGACAGAAAATAAGTATTTTTCTGCCATGAGAATAAATATCAAATCACCAAGGATGGGGTAGAATACATAGTGCGATCTCATCAAAATAAAACTAATGCCAGCCTCGTAAGCGTTGGGCAAATGGAATGAATGGTGAATTCCAGTAAAACATGCATGCTTATGGTTGTAAGGGAGAAGGGGGCCAAATTCGCTGATGCGTTCCAGGGCTGCAGCAGGAAGCATAAACAGGAATTAATGGAATTGATTTCTAATTATACTGAATTGTTCTAGGAGCCAAAGGGATTACCTTCGAAGAGGGAAATCCAACACGAAATCCATCTCTTTCAAGGCGCCCCTCTGCCAAATATCGACATGTACAGGATGTTGGTGATTAAGATGGAGGAAATCAAGAGGCAAGTATAGGAATTGCCAGAACAAGGCGTCAACAGGTTGAGCACCTCTCCATGTGGTTCTTCGAATGTTCTAGTGCCAAAGAAAGATGGCAGCTTGAGGATGTGCGTGGACTACCATGCGCTCAACAAGATATTGGTGAAAAATCGCTATCCCCTCCCACGCATAGATGATTTATTGGATCAATTAAAAAGTGATGTTTATTTCACAAAGTTGGATTTACGTAGTGGCAATCACCAGGTTAGAATTATGGAGTAGGACGTGTGGAAAACCGGCTTCAAGACCAAGCAGGGGCTATTCGAATGGATGGTGATGCCATTTGGGCTTTGCAATGCTCCAGCCACCTTTATGTGGGTTATGAATGATATATTTCAGCCTTTCATTGATGAGTTTGTTCTCGTGTATTTAGATGATATACTAGTTTTTAGCAAGAGTTGGTTTGAACATGTGAGTCATCTAAAGAAAGTGCTTGATGTGCTGAGGAAAGAAAAACTCTTTGTAAAATTGTCAAAGTGTGAGTTCGAGAAAACCTCTTTGGGTTACCTAGGTCATATTGTTGGTCATGGTCAGTTAAAAAATTATCTCTCTAAAGTTGAAGCAATTGTAAATTGGCCTAAGCCTACTAGTGTAACTAAGGTCCGTAGCTTTCTGGGTGCAGTCCAGTACTGGAGGAGATTTATTGCTAATTTCTCTATTATTGCAGCACCTCTACACACCATGGCAAGTGTGAAATAGGTCTTCCAATGGGGAGGAAGACAACATAAGTCCTTCGAGACATTGAAGGAAAAGATCAACACCAAGCTGGTCTTAGCCTTACCCGATCTCCAACAGCCATTTGAGATCAAAATTGATGCCAGTGGTTATGCCATGGGAGCTGTATTGATGAAGCAAAAGAAGACGATTTATTACCATTCTAAGAATTTTTCTCAAGTTGTGATAAACTATCCCATCTATGACAAGGAGCTTTATGCCTTGGTCCAAAGTGTGAAAAAGTGGAAACAATACCTGATCGGCAAGGAGACCATCATCCATATAGATCATCAACCCTTGTAGTACCTTCAGTCACAATCCAAGTTGTAGCAATCTTGTCATTTCAAGTGGCTGGGCTTCCTTCAACAGTTTCATCTGGTAATAAAGTATAAGAAGGGCACTAGCAATAAAGTGGCCGATATGCTATCTCGCCCTCCTATTTTTGCTTCTGTTATTTTGCATAATGCTTCGTTATCTTTTGAGAGTTATGTTGAACAATATGCTAACGATGATGACTTTAAGGAGGTTTATGCAAAACTAACCCATGGTTCACAGGTGGAGAACTATCACTTGCAGTGGAAATTGTCATATCACCTTGGTAAATTGTGTATTCCCACAGGAGAAAGAGTACATGTAATTCGAGAGGCCCACACCTCTCTTGTGTCGGGATGCTTTAGTTTTGAGAAGAATTTATGTCATGTACAAAGATTTTGTTTTTGGCCTCATATGAAAAATATTGTGACTCGCTCTGTAAAGGGTTGTGTGATGTGTTCTATTTCAAAGCCCTCTAATAGAAAACTTGGGCTCTACACACCACTTCCTATTCCAAGTCATCCATGGGAAAGTGTGTCAATGGACTTTGTAGGAGGTTTACCTTTGTCTAGGAAGGGTCACGACTATTTGTATGTCATCATTGACCGTTTCAGCAAAATGTGTATTCTTATGCCTTGTAAAAAGCAGATTACTACAGAGAAGACTGCTTCTCTTTTCTTTCAGCATGTTTGGGTCCACTTTGGATTACCCACATCAATTGTGTCATATCAGGACTCTTGCTTCCTTGGAGAGTTTTGGACCAGCTTGTGGAGGATGATGGACACCAAACTGACAAGAATCATGGCATTTCACGACAACCGACCGAAAGACAGAGGTTTTTAACTGTAGCGTGGTACACTTATTACAAGGCTATTGTGGGAAACATCCCAAGTTATGGGATGAACATCTCCCCTATATACAACATTCCTACAACCAAGAAGTGCATTCATCCATGCAATGTTCACCATTCGAGACATGTTTTGGTTACCTGCCAAAGGACCCTTTTGATATGGTCTTTGGAAGGGAGGATGGCTCCAGTGGATGTAATGATAGGGACAAAGATCAACAGTTCATTCAACGAATCCAATTGCTTCACCAAGCAGTGCAAGACTAGTTGGAAAAAAAGTCAAGCCCGTTATAAGGCTCGACATGATAAACACTGAGTCGACCATCAATTACAAGTGGGCGACAAGGTGTGGTTCCACATCAGCAAAGATAGAATGAAGGGAGAAGGAAAAAAGTTGCGGCCAATCTAGTATGGACCATTCACCATATTGGAGAAGATTGGGAACAATGTCTTTCTTCTTGACTTGCTGGTATATATGCAGATGTACTTAGTAGTGAATGTGGAGAGCCTAAAGCTGTATGAACCACCTTTGATCATGGACACTGATGAGGTGGGCACAGTTCCTACCGTCAATGATTTTGCACCAGAATATCTCAAGGATTTTCCCAAAGACATCATCCTCGATAGAAGAACCAGGACTTCACAGTGAGGAGATGTAGAATACCTTCGAGTGGGTCTCAAGGGAATGCACCCTAGCAAGGCCAGATGGATGGAGAAAGAGAAAGTGAGGGAACAGTTCCCTCACTTGCCAATTGACTAATGAAAAGCTTTTAGTGGTCCAAAAGCTCCTTAATGGGAAGGATTGATCCAGGTGGATCTTCAGATACGATGGCATGGAAAAACTCAGAAATCAAACTGATTGGAATGAAGTCAACTCGGGATTAGAGTGTAGATCTTGTCATCCTGGTTGCAATGACGTGAACGACACTTCAATCCGAGTCAGGATGATGAAGTTATCGTACAAGGAAGGTTGCCTTGATCATTAAGAAAATGAGGATTTTTCCTTTGGAAAAGGGTTTTAAGCCTTAAAAGAAAAATCACAATCAGAGGACTTGTGGAGGCAGACTTAAGAGAGGTACAGTGGAACCCCTGGTTGCCGATCTCTGATAAAATTGGATCGGCAGACCGGAGTGTTACACAAAAATATTGTCACCATGACTATTTGTAGTCAGTATGGGTCTATCATCATTTATACTGTCCTCCTAAGCAAGTCTCAGACCTCAGCTCTTCATGTCAAGCTTTGAAAATGAGAGAAAGACATTAAAAATCAACAAAGCTCTGGTTCCACACTTTCTCAAGCTGTTACCTGCGGTCCCGCACCCCCTGTTCACATTACCTGCGGACCTGCCCACTCTGTCTCTAAAGGAGTGGGTGCGGACCCCTGTGAAAGTCAAAAAGGTGCAAGATTATTCTTAAAAACTCACTTTGGGCTAATTCTACATGATTCTAGAAGGAATTTTGACGTGGATTGTTCGCTCTTAAGTGGTTCATGCATCCCAAAAGAGAAGGAGCTAATCCCTTGATGAGAGGAGCTATCCCTTTGAAGGAGGGCTTTATCCCTTTGAAGGAGGACCTAGTAACTTCCCTCCATTGCACTATAAATTAAGGCATTGGGCTGGTTGCTGAGGAGGTTAGAAGCTGAACATTTTTTAGGGTAAATGTTGGTGGAATTAAGACTTCCTAGTTAAGCTTGAGAGGAGAGATCACATACCTTTTGGCTTCATTGGGAAGAGAGTGAAACTTGTCAAAGTAGAGGAGACTTCTTGTTGGACCCTGGGAGGAGCTTGTACAACATCAAGGCACAGGTTGTAAAGTTCTTTTTTGATTTGAATTAATACAATCAGATTCATTTTTCTCAACAAATTGTCTTATGTCATTTGTTTCATGAATTCCTTGATCATCATGACAAGTATGCTTTATGATATTGGATTTTCAGGTGCTATTTAATCTGCTTGCTTGTTTGTGTTTGCAGATTCACTACAAGGGAGATCATTTGGATCAAAGGGGCGAGGCTTCCACAAACTTGCATTGGACCCAAGGTAGGCCTAAAACACTTGTTTGCCTTTGTTTATAAATTGCATATTTAGAGAAATATAGTTTTTTATTGGCTTCCTTGTCACTAGATATTGTTAGATACTAGGGAGGTCTCTCTTGTCCGCAAGATCGACTTATTCTGTGTGACAAAATGGCGACCATACTGGGGACTTGATTTTTTCCTTGTTTTTATTTTGACCTGAGAAACTGTGTTTTTGTTTCTGTTTTTGGCTTGTTGTGTGTGGAATTGGGTAGATTTAGTAGACCTAGGATTATTTTTTGTTTTTCATAACTTTGGGAGAGGACTGCACCCTCGGCTTGCAACAAAGTGCGGACCTATCCACACTTTTTCTATTCGCACAGAGCCGTACCGCACCTGTGTGAACTGTGGGCCTGCGAACCCTATCAAAATTTTGGAAAACCTAAGATTTTCTTTTTTAGTCAGCTTAGTTTTTGTTTAGATGTTGTTATCCCCTGCCCAGACCTGCATATGACTTGTTAGGAACTTTTCTTAGGCTAATTCCATTGGTGTTAGGGTTTTAGGTGAAATTCCTAGAAGTTTTGGTTGTCGGGCTTGGTTTTCATTTTGGTCTTGTAGTAGCTCAGAGCTTAGAAGTTGTAGAAGCCTCAGATCACCTTAGTTTTTACTGTCCTTCTTATGAGTCTGACCATTTTCAAAATCTACCTTTGTTGAGGAATCCACCTTGTGTTTTCTCTTTGTGAAACTTCGAAAAGTCTTGTGTTAAAAGTTTGGATTTCATTTTTAGAAAAGAAAACAAAAATTGGTTGTTTTTTTACTGATTTATGATTCTAGACAAATTATTCCTTAGTTTGCTTATAGCTAAGTAAAACATCCTTCAAAAAGAGATCTTGTAAGCTTTGACTTCAAATAGCTTTTTATAGTTTATAGATCTCAAGATTAGTTATTTCCATAGTTTTGAGTGTTTTATAAAAAATAAAAAAAATCTCTTTTGAAAAAGTTCGTTTTTGTAGTATTTGAGTGTTTGAAAGAAAAGGGAAATTTTTGTGAAAATAACTAGTTGTCTTGTTTTGAGTGCATTGGAAAAGACAAAAAGCTCTTCTTTTGATTTGTTTGTTAAGAAAGATTTGTGTTTACAAGAATTTGCATTCTCAAACTCTTTCCTAGCTAGAAATTCATTGAAGGGAAAAGATTTTTTAATCATCTTAAGTGAATTTTTTAGTGATTTTGAGTCGAGTCTTCACACCACAAGTTTCATCTCCACACCTCTTGACTTAAACAGAAACCAATAAAAATAACGCTTAAAGTAAAATCTATCTAGTAATCTTTTTATTTCTAGGGCTCTATTACACCAACATAACTTAGGCTAGTGTCTTGGAGTAAGGAGTAATTAACTCTCCAAGACAGTAAAACAAACAAGTAGTTGTATCTTGCGGTAGGAGAAAAATTCAATTGTTGCATCTATGCTCTGGGAAAGCTCCTCTTAAAGAAGACACACGAGTTCGTGTCTGAACCAGTGTGGGAATCAATCCTTCCTCATTGGGAACGATGCCAGATATTCACGTATTAAAAATGGTAAACCTCGGATTAACCATTGTCGAGGAGCCTAGGGTCACTTGTTGGTAAACCTTGGATTATGTCAAGGAGCCTTCAAGGGGATTGAGCTTGTTACTCTGCCCTTGCGTGCGTATCGGATCGTAGACTGTTCCCCCAGGTATATTTGTTTCCGTTAGTAACCATAGTGACCATATTCTATAGGATTCTTCCTAAGGTGACGGTGGAGGGAAGATCCCACTGTACTTGGAGCAGACGTCGGCTAGACTCACTTGTATTTTCTGGGGGGTTCTCTTCACTCGAGACGGTTTAGTGGAGGGACTTGTGCTAGTCTATTCATTAAGCAGGTTGCCAGGGTAACTGTTCCAACTGCCATTTCTGTATTGAACTCTGCGACGTAGGATTTCATCACCAACTAGTGTTTTCAGTACGGAAAGTTACTGTTTGTGTGTGGTTTGATCTCCTAGATTCTTTAGGCGTGTGATTCAAATTTGTTTTGTTCTTTAGAGGCTTTAGGTGGTTTTCATTGAGATTTTACTTTGTTTGCGTGTGAAGTAGTTAAAATATTTAATCGTGGCTGAATTACCGAGGAAGTCCCGTAGACTTCGAGGCCAACCTCCTGAGTTTTCACCGAGCTAGCCTGAACGGTTAAGAGCCCTCGTAACTCCCAGAGACAGTAGAGTTGGGTCACCTGAAGTAGGAGAGTCTTCTTTGGTGGTACATCCTGATTTTCAAGCTTTAGTAGCAGATTATAATCCACAATCTGTGTCTGTTTCCGAAATTACTGGTAGCTTTTCATCTACTAGTGATTTAGGTGAGGAACCTGAAATATCTGAACCTGAAAGTGAATTTGCTGCTACTCCAACATCAGGGTTTACTTCTCCAACTTCTAGTGGTCCTGGTTCTCCCAGGGTAGAAAGAATAATTACCCAAAATCTTCCTTCTGGACTTATAGCTATTGAAGAACTTGCTACTCTGGAAGAAGAAGTAGGCATCCCTATCCCTGAAAATCAACCTATCATAGAACTTAGGGAGCGTGAATCAATCTTTTACAGTCCACCTCGGAGCAGTGCTTGTTATCTTTCATTGACCAATTTTTTGGAAAACTCGAGACTAAGTTTTTCACAACCTCCTATTGCTTATCACCCAACACCTAGGGTTACTATCCTCCGTTAAATATGTCAAGGCAATCATGCATGTTTTCTCAATCTCCAGAATCCTTTTTTACGATAGTCCTTCTATTCCCTCTGGGTATGAGTCACTTACTGGTACTTTTTCGGGAGCATCTCCTCAGCCCATTGAGCAAGGGTTATTAACTGGAAACAATGGTACTAAGCTGTTGAGTGTAGAAGATATTCTCATGATGTCAGGTACTATTCCTAATCCTCAACCTCAAGGTAGCAAGTTACCGCGTGAGGGGCAGCCTCAAAATCCTCAATTATCGCCTGGGGGGCAACCTCAAGGTACCCAATTTGCGCCTGGGGGGCAACCTCAAGGATAGTACATACCTACGGAACAGTACGTTCCTCAAGGTCAACCCCAAACTCAATATGTACCTCAGGGTCAACCCCAGTATCAATATGTACCTCAAGGTCAACCCCAGTATCAGTACGTGCCTCAGGGTTATCAACCCCAAGGTCAGTACTCGAACCAAGGTTTCCAACCACCTTCCGGTCAATCATATGTTCAAGGAACTGGAAATGTACCTCTGAATTATCAACCCTACCCTCAACCCGGTTATGGTCCTCAATATTCTCAACCTGTTATGGGTCCGTACCCTGGAATGAACTTAGTGTGGGATCCATCTCAAACTCAACAGGTCTTGCAACCGAATGTACAGTTGTCATCTCAAACTGGACAACCCTTAGTTTTTGGTTCACCCCAGAAACCTGTACAGTCTACTATTCAAACTTCTGTACCTTCTGTAGTTTCTCAGCCTGGGCCTAGTATGCCTCGTACTCCGCCTCAAACAACTGCTGCAACATCTATTCAATCTACCCCACCTACTTCTGGAGTATCGACAACTCGGTTTCTACTGTTCCTGTATCAACTCCTCAGACATCTTTACCTCAGTCTGGATCCACAATTCAAAATTCGGTTCAAATTCCTATAGGACAACCTGGTTCCACTACGGTTGTCACAAGTCAACCTCAATTTACTTATCAACCGTACCAGGGACAGTACCAATTCGGTCCTGTTGTGTAGCAGCCAGTCTATCAGTATCAACCATACCCTAGGTATACATATCAACAACCTCAACAACCCCAGTACGGTCTAGTTAATCCTGGTTTTCCGGGAGGATATAATATCCCAAATGCAATTCCAATTCCTAGTTATCCTGGATATCCTCCTCCTGGGGCTGGTCTCATGACCCAAAGTTTTAGGGACCCTAATCATCAGTTATTGTTTATCGCAACATTGGACTTGCCTGACTTGTCGCGCCTTACGAACGATCCCATTAACTATCTTCTGTTTTGGCCGCCAATGTCGAATAAGTTGCCTAGTGATATTCCTAAGTTTGAAGGCAAATCAAGAGAGGACCCGTCGAACCATGTGATGACTTATCACCTCTGGTGTCCTTCTAATTCCATTTCAGATGATTCAATCCTTTTAAGGCTTTTCCAGCGCACTCTAATTGGTCTTGCGGCCAAGTGGTACATTGAGTTACCGTGAGCCACTTTTTATAATTTTAGTCAGTTAGCTACTTCGTTTTTAACTCATTTTCAGTTGCCAGTCAGATATGACAATGGCACAGAATTAGTAACTTCATTAAAGCAGTCAACGTCCACTTACATTTCAGATCACATTCATGAATGGAGATGTCGACGGTGTTTAGTGAAGGTTTTTATTCCGGATCAGATCTTAGCTGAATGGTTTGTAAAATATTTATTGCCAAAGATCATTGAGGATGTAGCTAAGGCCAGAGTCATTACTGAGGAGCAAGTAATTACTCAAGCACAGTACCTTGACTTAGTTTATACGCAGTCAGGTACGTTACACAAGAAAATCCCTAATCTTCCTAAGCAAAATCAAATCGCTGCAGCTCCTTCAGGGTCTCATGCTGCTGATGGTATGATTGATACGGTTAATACAAAAAGTAAGATGAAGTCTTTCAAGAATTCTTCTTCTATCATAACCTTTCCAGATTCCCCGATAGGAGATTCTTCCTCAGACATTTCCGCCGCTATTCATGTTGTAGAGTCATCTATAGCCAAATCAAAATCCGGTGGTAAGAAGAAAGGGAAGAAGAAAAATAAAACAGATAAAAATTCGAAAGATAAACCAGAAAAAGTGGAATCAAATGATGAGAAACACAAACCTCGTTATCCTTGTCTCATTTGTGATGAAGAGCATTTTACAAGACACTGCCCTCATCGTGCAGAGGTGCAAAGATTGTTAAAGGTTCCCAAACACCTGTTGTTTTGAAGGATCCTTTTCCAAGTCAAGACAGTAAGATGATAGGTTCTTCCTCTAATGCCAACGAAGAACCCATACTGATGATGTCCCATGTTAGGATTGCAACTCGATCACATGATTGTGGAAGTAAAAGTCTTGTTGATGGTAAAGAAGCAGAATCTTCTCATTCTAACCCATCAACCTCAGCTCTCGGTTCCGATCCGCTACAGATCGAGAAACCTAACCCAGACTTAGTAATCAAACCGCCCGCCAAGGGTATACTTTGAAAGTCATCTTTCAATCCACATGCGAGAGCAGCTCAGAACTATAACATTGTTGAAGATTTGGCTATTTCACCTTCAGCAATGTCAGCTTTGGAAGTGCTGCAATCATGTCCAGCACAACATAAATTACTATTGTCGGCTATAGGAGCTGTTGACGTTCAGGACTCGAACCTTCTAATTTTTGATCTAGAAAATAGTACACCGCGCTTACCTCATCAAATGGCTTTCTAGATCCCAGTGTTAGTAAAAAATAGACCTATTTATAGGACTGTGATTGATGAGGGAGCCTCAACGTGTATTATGTCGATACAGCGTTGGAGATCGCTTGGTTCTCCTTTGCTAAATCAATCCCTGACGATTCTAAAGGCCTTTGATGGCCATGGGTTTCATCCGTTTGGCATTCTACAGGATTTACCTATAGGAGTAGAAGGAAAAACTGTTAATCTAGATGTGGAGGTGGTTGGTGCCCCTCTAGGTTACAACCTTCTCTTGGGTCGTAGTTGGTCTTACGCTATGACAGCTGTCATTTCATCAGTCTTTCGGCTTATAAAGTTTCCTCATAAAGGAAAGATCGTAACTATAGACCAGCTAACTTACTTTTCATCTGACCCAACCTCTTCTGAAAGTATTCAGCATGTCGGCAAAACGACTATCTCGTATAAGGATGTTGGAGTAGGACTAGTTAAAGATGTTGGTTTACTGGGAACTTTTCTTTTTCCTCCTATCAACGCATTGTCTTCTACTACAGCCATTCATATGATTTCATCAGACACCATTGTTTATGATGATCCTTGGATCGTACCTTCCGAATCTGAGATAGACTCATTTGGTGATGTTATGCCTTTGAGTCCATATGAAATTGCGTATCAGGTCGTGCAGTCATTTTCCGACCCATCTTCAACCAAACTTGACTTAATGAATTTGTTCCATGAGGAATCACTTTTCATATCAAACTCGGATTCAACAACTTTTTCCGAACTTGTTCACACTGATGAGCAAATTCGTGAAATCCTATGTGTCGACAATTTACCTTGGGAAGATCTTCATCATAGATCTTCGTTTTTACCTGAGAGTGACCGTTTTGAAAATGATTTTTCATCAATTTTTACGACTGAATATGTCAAGGAACCTCATAATCCAATGAAAAATCCTGATTCCGAGTTAAATTTGGGAAATATTTCTTGAACTATTCCTATTGACATTTCAGTTAAGCCTGGAATTGTTGAAAACATTCATATAGGTTCCTCTTGTACGGAAGATGAAATTCAAACATATAAGGCCCTATTTCAAGAATTCCATGACGTGTTTGCCTGGTCATATGAGGAAATTCCAGGAATTGACCCTGCAATTGTTGTTCATGAAATCAAAACTTACCCGGACGCTAAACCCGTCCAGCAATGTTTGCGTCAGATCCACCCGAGAAAAGCTACTGCTATTAAAGCAGAAGTTGAAAAATTACTCAAAGCAGGTTTCAGTTATCTGATTCTGTTAATGGATTGGGTATCGAATATTATTCCTGTTAACAAAAAGCAAGGGACAATAAGAATATGTATCGATTATAGGGATATTAATCGAGCCTTTCCAAAAGACAATTACCCAACTCCCTATATCGATCAAATCATTGATGATTGTGCCGGCAGTGAAATCTTTTCATTCATGGATGGTTTTTCCGAATACAATCAAATCAATATTCTACCTGCCGATCAACCAAAAACGGCTTTCATTTGTCCATGGGGGACATTTTCTTATTGCAAATTACCTTTTGGGCTCAAGAATGGTGGGGCAACTTTTCAAAGGGCCATGTCTTATGCGTTTCATAACATCAAGCACATTGTGCAACCCTATCTCGATGATTTTCCTGCTCATTCATTACATCGAGTTGATCATCTCATCCATTTACGAGCAATCTTTATGAGGTGTAGGCATTATTGGATTAGGTTGAATCCACACAAGTGTGTTTTCTGTATAGAAATGGGTCGGTTACTGGGGTTTGTTGTTTCGAAAGCTGACATTCGTGTCGATCCCTTAAAGGTTGAAGCTATTATCAAATTGCCTCCTCCTTCGAGTCTTCGCCAACTCCAAAGTTTGCAAGGGAAAGCAAACTTTTTACGTCGACTCATTCCTAACTACGCTGAGATTACAAAGGGTTTTACCTGGTTGTTGAAACAGAACACTCCATTCTATTGGGATGAGATAGCTCAGAAATCTTTTGATGCACTAAAACACGCATTGACCCATGCACCGTTATTGCATCCTCCCAACTACAACCAGGACTACTTCTTGTATCTCACCGCCTCCCATTCCACTATAGGAATGGTGTTAGTTTAGGAAGATGAATTCGGTACTAAAAATGTGATATATTACCTTAGTCGAACTTTAAATCCAACTGAGCTAAAATACTCACATGTGGAGAAATTGGCATTGGCAGCTGTTCAAGCTGTCCAACGTTTTCGTCATTACATTTTATTATGTAAAACTACGGTAATTTCTTATTGCAACCCTATGATCTATATTTTGACCAAGCAATTTCTAGGGGGCAAGTACTCCAAATGGATCGTCATCCTACAAGAGTTCGACTTGGAATTTGAAAAGTCTAAGTCGAAGAAATCTTTAGTTTTTGTGGAGTTAATGTGTGACTTCCCGCGTGCTGACACGGAAACTATGGCGGAGGAGCCCATTGCAGACGAAGCCTTGTTTCTAATCAGCACTTTAGATCCATGGTATGGGGATATCATCGTTTATCTCCAAACCCAATCCTTTCAGCCGGAAATATCAAGGTCAGAACGTCGAAAAATACGATTCCAGTCCCAACAATTCATAATTATTGGAGATACTCTTTATCGTCGTGGGGCGGACTCCATTTTTCGCCGTTGTTTAACTCATGAGGAAGCTGAAAGGGTTCTAAATGACTATCACTCTGGAGCGTGTGGCGGTCATATGTTTGGGTATGCCACAGCCCAAAATATATTGCGCGCTGGCTACTTCTGGCCATCCTTGTTTAAAGATTGTATTAATGCGGTCCGAAAATGCCACAACTGCCAAATTTTTGATCGAAAAATGCGCGCTCCATCTGCTCCTCTCCACCCTATAATTGCCGTTGGTCCGTTTGCAAAATGGGGTATCGATTTTATTACATGTAACCCTCACTGGGCCGGGGGGCGTGCGTATATCATCCTTGCGGTAGGTTATTTTACCAAGTGGGCCGAGGCGATGCCTACATTTGAGGCAGACGGCAAAACAACTGTGATTTTCATGTTCAATCATATAATTGCTAGGTTTGGTGTTCCACAAGCGATTATCACTGATCATGGGTGTCATTTTTGAAACGTTATGATGACTGAACTTACAGGCCAGCTTGGCTTGCATCACGATAGTTCAACTCCTTATTATCCACAAGCTAATGGTCTGATTGAAGCCATCAACAAAGTTCTAGTTATCATGATCTGACGAATCATTTGGATTCATCGGTCGAATTGGCATAACATGCTATTTTCAGCACTTTGGGCGTATCTAACCTCAGTAAAAACGTCAACAGGGTTCACTCCTTTCCAACTAGTTTATGGTCTGGAAGCTGTGTTACCCATTGAATGTAAAATCCCATCATTACAAATGGCCATCGAGTTACTTCCAGCTACTTACGAAGAGGAAAGACATTTGTTATACTTGGCTCACCTAGATGAGAATTGATGCGATGCTGCATTGGCGATCGAAACTCATGCAAAACATATTAAAGCTCAGTATGATCGAAATGTGACCCCTCGAAAATTTTCGGAAGGAGACCTAGTCTTATTGTACGATCAAGCTAATGAAAAATTAGGCGCTGGAAAATTCATTCCTATGTGTCATGGTCCCTATGTTGTCAAGCGAATGCTAGCAAAAGGGGCCTATGAATTGGTAGAATTTGACGGGGACTCTTTAGGTAAACCCAGAAATTGTCTTTACCTGAAAAGGTATTATGCTTAAAAAAAAGGTGTGGAGATTTTTAGTTAGGCTAGTTTTCTTTCTAGTTGGTGTGTTTTAGTTTAAAAAGTGTGCTTAGTTTAGAGAGTGCTTTTTGTCATTATTCCTGCTTATCTTGGTTTTACTCTTGATATTGCAGATGTCGATGCCTCTCCAAACATACATTGGTTTTGCTGATGGTGCTTGTCGTAATACACGGAATATTTCTTCCGCGGCTTGGGTTATCTATTCGCCCTCTGACGAGTTGGTATCTATGCATGGGGTAAGCCTCGGTCAAACAACGAACAACATTGCAGAGTATAGTGCAGTGATTGAGTTATTATCTGAATCTATTTCATTTGGGATTTGGAGTTTGATAGTGAGGTTAGATTCTGAACTCGTTGTATTACAACTTAATAGAGTATATGCCATTAGAAATCTAGTGTTATTGAGATTATTTTTGAGAGTGCATCTCTTGGAACGTGAATTTGATTATATTGAATATTAGCATATTCCAAGATCTTTAAATACATTAGCAGATGCAATTGCTTCTCGAATGTTAAGTAGACATTTGCAATAATCATACAAATAAATTTAAAAACATTCCATAACATGTTTTACAAGATAAGCCAGTAATAGTGATATAGGATAATATAGGAGTGTGTCAAAATATACATTGTCCTCGATCATAGGTTGAAAAACACCTTATGATCGGCAAAAATGATAAGTACAAAAAAAAAAAATGACATATGTGTCTACAATAGGTGATCATCCTATCACTGGTGATGATCTCGATAAGAAACCACTGTACGGGCCACCTTACAAAGGAACCTCCTGAAAGGTCCTGGGACCCCAATCACATAGCGTTGAAGTCGACGAGGAATGTCATCTATGCTGGTCTCCGGAATGTCTACTGTCAAACGCTCTAGATGGCTCTCCAATTCGGCCAAGGTCTCTGCTGATTCGTCCTGTGGGGTTGGTGCCGCTGCAGCTGGTTGTTTCCTCTCGTAAGACCGAAGAGCGGCTGGTCACTCTGGACCCACGTCTGCATTTGAAACTTTTACTATCAGTTTTGGGACGAGATAAAAACAAAAAAAAAAATTAAATTAGGAGAATGTTGAAAATAATTTTACCTAAGTCATCCTATTGCTCTCCTGGTGGAAGAGCCATGTCTGGGTTACCGCGAAAATCTACCCCAGCGTAAGGAAATTATTGAATAGCAAAAACTTGGTTTTCCAACCAATGGAAATACTCAAGTTTGAATCGAACGACCTCTGTCCCCTCATCAGAATGACGGGCCATAACTGCAACCCATCGCATCAGTTTGGGATCTCGAGGAAGTCCAGCTCCAACAGTGAGGTGCTGTGGGACCAACATTGGGACCCTCTATAGACCAAAGATCACAACTAAAGCACCATATCCAAAGGTCTTCAGTTGTCCGTTCTTGGCTATGGTCAGTTGGCCTTTTACATTAGCCAACACAGCATCGCACCAGTTGAAGATGGTGCCTCGAAAGCAGTCAACTGCCATCTGCATTTAGGATCCAGTGGCTATATGTAGTGTGGCGCTCCCGCAAAGTCTGGTAACAGTAAATGCGATCACCATGAGTTCAGGACGGGATATGGTTTTGATGTCTATCCCTTTGTCTCTAGTCTGGTTGTTACAGAACTCTAGCCAGAGGCTATCGACAAACTGGCCACCTGGCCTAGTCCCGAATAGAGTCAAGTGTTCACCTCTCTTAGGCAAACCAGTCAAAAAGTATATGTCTGCTGGCTCCATTTCGAGCTAGTGACCACCAATGAAGAAGCATTGGTCCTGTATGCTCCACCTGTCTACCAGCCACTGCAAGAAGTTCACCTGGGCCCTCATGCTAGGTATGGCCCAGAATTTGTACAAGCCGCATGCCTTCAATGCATCGATCGAGGTTGGTGATTTAACGCGGCAAGATCTACGTCCTCATGCTCCTGTTCTCGCCAATCAAGCATGATGTATACTCTACATCCAATAAAAAGGCGAATTAGAATATAAAAAATTGAATTGTTTGGGTGAATTTTGAGAAATTTAGGGTTAAAAACCCTTGCTGTGGGGACCGCACCCTCTCTATTAGAGACAGTGCGTGGGTCCGCACCTTGCCTTCACAGTAGGCGTGGACCCCTGAATTTTTCCCCATTGAGAGAAAGTCGGGGTCCGCAGGCTGCCTGTGTTATGCCTGCGGGCCCCTGTGCGTGGGTTTCTAGCCTAAAAATCCTCTAACAAATGAAATAAAACCATAAAAAACGATTTGAAATCGATGAAATTGAAGAGTAGGATGATGTGGATTACCTGGAGGAGACAGCGCTCGATTCCGACGGACGGATTTTCCACAATCTTCACGGGAAGTTTTTGACCAAAAGCTCTATTTTCTCACCCAAATCTCAAACGGTAAAAATGAATTGACGAAAGCCCTTTTTATAATTTTTTGAATAAATGAATTGTTGATTTGTTTATGTTTCACTTTAGAAAGGTAACTTTTACAGCATTTTTATCCATTTTAAACAGGTATGAGTAATGTTTGAGTTTTTGTTCAAGATAACGGATTTTTCAGCTGAAATCAGTCATTTTCGACGAAAAAACATTAGAGTCACCTTTAAGCTCTTTTCTGACTCCTAAAACATGAAAAGGTCATCGAGTTTTTCTTTTTAAACTCGTTAAAATGGAACTAAAAAGACGGTCCACTTACAGCTCTTTTTCTAACCGTAAAAACATGAAAAGATTGCCGGATTTTTGTCATTTCAAATTCGATATTGGTTATAAAACGACGTGTCATTGATTGCTTTTTTACTTTTTCAGATCAGAGGCACTAATTACGAAAAGTACTCCTTGGTCGTAATGATCAAGCGGTTCTCTCAAGTATTATTTTATACTTTTTTGGGCTTGGGAGACACAAATTTACGAAAAAGGTCAACCCTGGAGTCTTCTTAAGTTTTTTCAGACTCTCTAAAATTGAAAAACGCCGAGTTTCTCCTATACTGGACTCATTAAAATTTAACAGTAAAGGACCTGTTCAATTACAAACAGGAACGGACCACTCCTTCTTAGGGTTCGAATTTAAACTAAGTTGGACTCATCCGAAGGATGAGCTTGTAATCAAGCAAATGTTATCCTACTCAAGCTTGTCAAAAATAAAGAGGTAGTTTCCAGAAATGGTGGGGGAAAAGAGAGAAAAATGAGCCTGTTTGTCATACTTTGTAACCACTCTTGAACACGACACTTTTATTCACCTGGGTTGGGAAATCCTTTGCCTAACAGTTGATCAAACCACATTGAAAGTCTTCAGCCGATTTCTGGGCATTAACTTTGGGTCAATTTTCACCAAACCATCTGCTGTGTTGTTATGTGTTCAAGAGGTCAGTGAAAATAAGCCATTCATCTGAAAAATATCTATCATCGATCTTGACCATCCCTGAGTCAGTCCTTGCAACTAAATTTCTTCAAACTTGATCTATGATTTCGTATTGTGGGCTTGCCTACAACGGATCGACTTTAGCTCATTATCTAGAAAAATGATCTAGAAATCATCAGTACCTTGGGATCTGCATGCCTCAATGGCAGGTTTCTCGCCTTCGACGATAGGTTACATCATTGACCTTCGATCAAACGAATCCGTGACATGTTTGACATCAACACATCTATTCACATCTCATGGATTGTACTGAGTACTTTGAGAGCCATTGACATTATTGGTGGTTTCTCTCACACTTGTTAACAGTTTACATCATTGACTGGTAATCAAGTGGTTTCTACCATGTTCGACTTCAACACATTCATTCGCATGGATAGAATCGTACTGTTTTGGGAAGTAGAAATGAAGACCCTGGATCTAGTTCCTGCCATCCAGGCTGCGAGGAATTTTGTATTCATTATACTGTGGACTATTCATAAACAGATGGCTACATCCATACTGTGTCTACATGTGCCTATACTTGTGATGTATTACAAGGTCATTCCTATATCAGAGCAGTAGTTAGTTTTGATCTGAGTATGGGAATTCCTACCTCAGCGATGATATGATCTCATATATATATATATATTTTGCATTGAACGTTTTTACAGGTTCCAATTGGGCTCTCCACAAGATGATTCTCGAAATGATAAAGTACTTCACTCTTCCTAAATGATAAATTAAATCCTCATCTACTACAGACTTCACACTTTAGGGGGAAATCTGTTACACAAAAATATCGTCACCATGACTATTTGCAGTCAGTATGGGTCTATCATCACTTATACTGTCCTCCTAAGCAAGTCTCAGACCTCAACTCTTCATGTCAAGCTTTGAAAATGAGAGAAAGACATTAAAAATCAACAAAGCTCTAGTTCCGCACTTTCTCAGGCTGTTACCTGCGGTCCCGCACCTGCTGTTCACATTACCTGCGGACCTGCCCGCTCTGTCTCTAAAGGAGTAGGTGCGGACCCCTGTGAAAGTCAAAAAGGTGCAAGTTTATTCTAAAAAACTCACTTTGGGTTAATTCTAGATGATTCTAGAAGGAATTTTGACATGGATTGTTCGCTCTTAGGTGGTTCATGCATCCCAAAAGAGAAGGAGCTAATCCCTTGATGAGAGGAGCTATCCCTTTGAAGGAGGGCTTTATCCCTTTGAAGGAGGACCTAGTAACTTCCCTCCATTGCACTATAAATTAAGGCATTGGGCTAGTTGCTGAGGAGGTTAGAAGCTGAACATTTTTGAGGGTAAATGCTGGTGGAATTGAGACTTCCTAGTTAAGCTTGAGAGGAGAGATCACATACCTTTTGGCTTCATTGGGAAGAGAGTGAAACTTGTCAAAGTAGAGGAGACTTCTTGTTGGACCCTGGGAGGAGCTTGTACAGCATCAAGGCATAGGTTGTAAAGTTCTTCTTTGATTTGAATTAATATAATCATATTCATTTTTCTCAACAAATTGTCTTATGTCATTTGTTTCATGAATTCCTTCATCATCATGATAAGTATGCTTTATGATATTGGCTTTTCAGGTGCTATTTATTTGTTTGCTTGTTTGTGTTTGTAGATTCACTACAAGGGAGCTCATTTGGATCAAAGGGGCGAGGCTTCCACAAACTTGCATTGGATCCAAGGTAGGCCTAAAACACTTGTTTTCCTTTGTTTATAAATTGCATATTTAGAGAAAGATAGTTTTTGATTGGCTTGCTTGTCACTAGATATCGTTAGATACTAGGGAGGTCTATCTTGTCTGCAAGATCGACTTATTCCATGTGACACAGAGGCAACTAGATCAGAGGACTTACTTGTATATATATTGGTGAGTGGGCAGAGTGATCGACGATTAAATGATTGATGGAATCATTATCGGGACACTAGGGGCGATATATGATGGAACACTGATGTAATCGATCGATGCCAATATTGGCAATTGGTGATCAGTGGTTATAATTTCCCTGATTACAGGACCTTCGGGACAACGATATACCGATTGCGACCTCAGCCTCAGACCTGATACAAAATATATGCCTGATTTCACCAGTTTTGAAGTCTAGATAAATGGTTTTGGGTCAAAGTTTGAGTGTTTTTCGGGATTTTAAGGTCTTATCGCCTCAATGATAAAAAGGCCATTTTAAGAGGCGGATACACCGGCCGATCCTTCCATGACACCGGCCTCCATTTTGAACTAGGCAAGCCCCGATTTAATGGGATGCTATCCGAAACCCATTATAAAAACACGATCGATGGAAAGAGCAGGCAGGAGGCATTTTCTATAGCACGTTGTTTTGTTTGGCAGGAGGCTGAGAGCGCATATTTGTCTGTTTGGATAGTTTTACATGACTTCAGCCCCTTCATCGCTGCAGATGCATTGGTGCTGCTTACCTCTCCATATTAGGCATTCATTTTCATAGCCATCTTTCAGATTGGAAGTATAAGCCTCTTGTGGACAGTTGATGATTATTGTTGGATTGTGTTATATTATTTCCACATAGTTAATAGGGGGTTTGAGGGGTACCCGTAACTCCACTTTATGGGGTTTGGAAAATTTTGATTTTGGACCCTATGTTAGGTTGGGCAGACCCACCTCTAGTTTTGTGCATGATTTTTGCACATGTTTTTTGGACGCGATGGTTTTGCGGTCCATGGTATTGGACGCGATGTTTTTTGGTCCATGGTATTGGAAGCAATGGTTTTCAGTCCATGGTATTGGATGCTTCGGCATATATAAATATGTATTATAACATTGAAAGGAACATAATGAAAAATCAAGCTGGTAGTCCCAGTTTTGGGATCCAGTGGGAAAATCTTTGTGTATATGTTTTTTATGTGTTATGATCTTGCATTGTTTATTTTTCTATGTTTTAGAATTCGTATGCAGGTAATTTTTGTATGGGGTTAAAACCTACATATGGTATCAGAGCTGTTTTTGGCTTCAAGGGGATGCCTTTGTTGTTGAGGGGTTTCGCTTGGGCCTATGGTAGACCTTGTTCAATGGGAGATCTGCAAGATCGATTCTGGTGGTGAAAGAAGATGGAGAGTGGTGGAAAGATAGAGATCGAGAAATTTAATGGTCAAAGTTTTGAGTTGTGGAAACTCAAGATGGAGGATCTGTTGGTGGATAAAGATCAGTGGATTATGGTAGATCCAGGTACTAAACCAACGGGAGTGACCGATGAAGAATGGAAGAAGTTGGATCGAAAGGCAAAGAGCACAATATGATTGTGTGTCTGAGATCCAGTATTGTTGAATGTATCAGGGGAAGCTACGGCAAAGGCTCTGTTGGACAAGTTAGGGACTTTGTACCAATCTAGGTCTCTGGTGAATAAGTTGTTCCTACGGAAAAAGTTGTATAACTTGAGGATGAAAGATGGAGACTCAGTGACAGAGCATCTAAATTCATTTAATATTATGGTAAGTCAGTTAGCATCTGTTGATATTAAAATTTCAGATGAAGATAAGTGCATCAGTTTGTTGTGTTCTCTACCAGATTCATGGGATAGTCTGGTTATTGCAATAGGTAGCCAGAAAGGTATAGTCCATCTTCTTTCTGTCAAATTTTGCTTTATCCATTACTGATGATGATCCTAGAACTGTGAAGGAAGAAGTGGATTTAGAGGATGGAAAACTCTAGAAAGAGGCCATGGTTTATGAAATGGCATCTTTGCACAAAATTGAGGTTTGGGATCTGGTGGAGTTGTCGGCTGGAAGGAAACCCCTTGGAAGAAAATGGGTGTTGAAAAGGAAGACAAATGCAGAAGGAAAAGTGGAGACATACAAAGCTCGGTTGGTAGTAAAAGATTATTCCCAGGTGCCGGGAATTGATTTTGCTGATATTTTTTCTCCTGTTGCCAAGGTAACTTCTATTAGATTACTTTTATCTATTGCTACTTCTTTTGATTTTGAGGTAGAACAGATGGATGTGAAGACAACATTTCTTCGTGGGATTTGGAAGAGGAGATATACATGAAACAACCTGAAGGCTTTGTGGTGAAGGGTAAGAAAGAACTAGTATGCAAGTTAAAGAAGTCTCTGTATGGGTTAAAACAGTCACCAAGGATGTGGTATAAAAAATTTGATACATTTATATGGGGACTTGGCTTCACTAGAAGCAAATAAGATCATTGTGTGTATTTTAAATTAATTGGTGACCGTGTTATTTATCTGGTCTTGTATGTGGATGATATGTTGTTGGTTGGAAATTACAAAGAAATTATCCATGATTTGAAGACCCAATTGTCCTCTAAATTTGACATGAAAGATCTTGGTGTTGCAAACTATATTTTGGGCATGGAAATTAAAAGAGATCGGGAAAAGAGGAAGCTCTGGTTAAACCAGAGGAAGTATGTCGAGACAATATTGCAGAGGTTTAATATGCAGGATAGTAAACTAGTGAAGGTTCCTATTCCTGTAGGTGTAAAGTTATCTGCTGAACAGTGTCTCAAGACACAAGAAGAGGAAGAGGATATGTCTCATGTTCCATATGAAAGTGCAATAGGTAGCCTGATGTATGCAATGGTCTATACTAGACCAGACATTGCACATGCAGTGGGAGTATTGAGCAGGTTTATGTCAAAACCAGGAAAGGAGCATTGGACAACAGTGAAGCGGGTTTTCAGGTATTTGTGTGGCACTAGTGATTATGGTTTATGCTACCAAGGAAGACTAGGATTGGATAGAGTGTTGGATATTCGTGGCTTTGTTGATGCAAACTGGGTTGGAGACTTGGATCAGAGAAGATCTACAAGTGGGTATGTGTTTAACCTATTTGGAGGTGCAGTCAGTTGGATGAGTAAGAAACAATTTGTAGTGGCACTATCAACTACAGAGGCAGAATACATGGCAGCCACTGATGCAAGCAAGGAAGCAGTTGGGTTGCAGAGATTGTGTTCAAGTATGGGGTTAGTACAGGGAGCTATAAGGATAGACTGTGACAGCCAAAGTGCAATTTTCTTGGCAAATAACCTTGCATATCATTCAAAGACAAAGCACATTGATGTTCAATATCACTTTGTGAGGGATATGATAGAAGACAAAAAGGTGTTGCTGGTAAAGGTGGACACTTTGAAGAATACTGCAAATGCATTGACAAAATCTGTGAGCTCTGAGAAGTTCTCCTGGTGTAGAGAAACAATGGGCATTTCAGGGCTGGAAAAATGACTAAGCTCTCTTGTGGCCCCCTGTGGAAAGAAAACAACAAGTGGGAGAATGTTTGGTTGTGTTATATTCTTTCCACATAGTTAATAGGGGGTTTGAGGGGTACACATAAACCCACTTTATGGGGTCCAGAAAATTTTGATTTTGGACCCTATGTTAGGTTGGGCGGACCCACCTATGGTTTTGTGCATGATTTTTGCACATGTTTTTTGGACGCAATGGTTTTTTGGTCCATGGTATTGGACGTGATGTTTTTTGGTCCATGGTATTGGATGCGATGGTTTTCGGTCCATGGTATTGGATGCTTCGGCATGTATAAATATGTATTATAACATTAAAATGAACATAATGAAAAATCAAGCTAGTAGTCCTGGTTTTGGGATCCAGTGGGAAAATCTTTGTGTATATGTGTTTTATGTGTTATGCTCTGGCATTGTTTATTTTTCTATGTTTTAGAATTCGTATGCAGGTAATTTTTGTATGGGGTTAAAACCTACAATTGTAATTCTTTTCTTTCTTGCCATTTAATAAGAAAGGCCTCCCCATTGTTGACATGGGCCCGGATATGTAGTCAGAATTGGACGAACTCCATTATCAAGCCTTGGTGTCTTCTTTTGTGCCTTTTATGTGTTTACTTCTTCTTTTCTTATGTGCACACTTTTGTGTTAAGCTGCAATTTTACATGTGATTTTTTTCTATACATCTATAAACGAAAACATCCTGGATCATATTTCCTTGACTAGATGATGGATATGTGGGGTTGAGAGGATATTTAGCCATAAACAACTGGCAGCCCTCCTTCTAGCGCCATAAATGTTGACAGTGTTGGACCCACCAACATTCAGGGAATCTCCCCGATATGAAGTCCCAACTAGACTTCACACCGTTTAGTGTAGGAGTCCCATCTGGTACGATGGCCTGATTGCCATTATCTTAGAGATTCACCTTGGCTCCTCTTGCATAGCCTTGAGAGTCTATAGTATGTTCTTTAAGGAGCGAAGAGTGGCTCTAATGTCCCACTACTGGGACTAGTGATGTATGGTGTACAAATGTGTCTTAGTTCTCTTGCTTAATTCAGAAGTATGCCTTAAGCCAACACGTTTTCACTTATGTTTTTTATTCATTTGTAAGACTATCCTTTAAATGTTTTTAATGCATGTTTCATTAACCTGTAGTAAGATAGTTGAACTATTTTGGTTATTTTAGTACTCATGTTGTTGAATATGTGTTGTATTGTTTATCACTGTTGTCTCGTTCATGTGGACTACTCCGCCGAAGATTAGACAAACCATCTTTGTGTTTTCTTGGTTTTAACGACCGTCACCCCCTTGTGGATTATTCCGCTAGACGGTGTATGCGCTTTCCCTTGAACTTTGGTTTTCATGACTATCGTATCTGCTGTGGAATATTCCACTCGATGCTATACAAACCCTTGTTTTTGTTCACGTGTGTTTCTTCCTGGGTTAGGATTATTCCCTCTCATCAAAATGCTCACTTTACTCCCCCCTTTTGACAGTAAGAAAACCCGAACATAGAGTTACATTACGCACTCACCAGACACACTCACCTCACTTTCATGAAGTTCCAAGCGTAACACTCTCATGCATTGAACAACAAGAGCTAAGACAAATCTCTAAGATAATGGC
Organism: Pinus tabuliformis; assembly: GCA_031772625.1. NCBI lineage: Eukaryota > Viridiplantae > Streptophyta > Pinopsida > Pinales > Pinaceae > Pinus > Pinus tabuliformis. Next base: position 284,453,411 of record CM062812.1, read on the forward strand.
AATCAGGTCATCATACCGGCTGGGACTCCTACACCAAATGGTGTGAGGTCTAGATGAGACTTCATACCAAGGAGATTCCATGAATGTTGATGGATCAAGCACCGTCAAGACTTATAAAATTTAGATTAAATTAATTATTTAAAAAAAATGAAAATTACAAAAAAAGGAAAGGAAAATTAAACACAAAAATTAAATCACATATAAAATTTAGGTTTTTGAACTTTCCATAATTTTTTGTAAAATAACATTCATCTAATAATAATTAAAAATTAACCAAACATTATAAAACATAACCTTAAAGTTGAGTCTTATCAGTGACGACGTCTGGAAATTTATTAGAAAATTCCAGTGCATGTTTTGGTAGAGATATTTGGCCATTAAATATAGTGTGGCCAAGGAATTTTATAGAAGTCTGAAATACTTCTATGTTTTTCTTTCTCAAGACCAATCCATTCCTTTTACTATTTGCACAAATGTATATACATGTTTAAAATGGTCTTGGATATTTTTTGAGAAGATTAAAATATCATCAATGTAAACTCAAAATATGGCTTGAAGATGGAATCCATTACCTTTTGGAATTTGGAGGGAGCATGGTTCAAACCAAAAGACATTACGTTCCATTCATAGTGTCCTGCAGGTATGCTGAATGTTGTCTTGAATTTATCTTTCTCAGAAATGGCAACCTACCAAAAGCCTGATTTCAAATCAAATTTTGAAAATATCTTTGCTCCTGCTATCCTTCCTATGAGATCTCCTTTGTGAGGAATAGGATAGGTATTATCAGCAAGGAAAAATTTTAAGGGCTTGTAGTTTATCGCAAGTCTTGGAATACCCTTAATCTACTCTAACCTTTTATTCACATAAAATCCATAGAAATTCCATGGACTATCAGATTCTTTGATAAGCTTTCTATCCAGTAACTGCTTAATTTCATTTTCACACAGTTCTCTATATTCTTTATTCATTGGGATTGCTCTACTTTTGTAAGGCTTCCCAGTGTATTTTGTTTTATAAGGTAATTCAATTGTGTGTTGCATTCGATGCTTTGGCTCTTCTGAACAACAATCATCTTCTATCCTCTTTTTGAGATCAATAATTTTCTTTTTGATCAGAGGATTCTTCAGCTCCTCTTCTACCCGTATCGTATATTTAAGATCTTTGAGATCTGTTAATCTAGCTTCAACTTTTTCCAATTCCTTAATAGTTTGTACCATGGTAGAAACTCTTGGATTTGAGATGTATGGAATCTCCATTCTTTCTAAACTCCCTTTAGAGGTTGGAACAATAATGAAATAGCCAGCTCTGTTTCCCTTTAGTATTACTGAACCATGGGGTTCTACTGCAGCCAAAACGATATTTCCCAAAATACAATCTACTGGAATATTTGCAACTGCAAATTTTAGCTTTATATAATGTTGGTCGAAATAGATAGAAGCTTTTGGTACTTCATACCTGAGTGTTTTATTTCCTAGAACAACTACTTTTCTATCTACAGAGACCCAATATTTTGCTGTAATAAGTTTAATGTTTAGTATATTTACATTTGCACCAGAATCTAGAAGTACAGTTAGTGAAAACATTTCACCTTGTATGCAAATGTTTACCTGTACTAGGTGTTGCTGATATTCAACAACCAAAATTTGCATTTCTCTGAATCCTATAATAGCATCTTTCTTTCCTTCAATGATCTCGACTTTTGGCTCTTGGAAGGTGGTTGCGGTGTTCCACTCATTTGCATTTGTGACTTTGGGATTTTTTCCTTTTTATAATTCTACTATTTGAGACTTTAAAATAGAGATTTCAGTTTTGAGATTGTGTCTTTCTCTGCTTACCTCCCACAAGGTGAGTGAGCGAACCTTATCTTGCATTTAGTGCTTCTGGAAAGACCTGGTGTTTCGCTCAAAAGAGGCATCAACAAACAATGGTTTTTTAGCAGAATTTTTGGAAGAACTAGAAGAACAAAGCTAATCCATAAATGCTTCAGTGAGTCTGTTCTTCATATCTCCTTCTTCCATGGCACGTAATTTTGAAAGGATTTCATCTCCTCTTCTTCTGTCTGAGCCATCAACACCTTTTCTTTCTGTGGTGCCGCATACATTTCTTCATGAAGGATTCACTGTAATAGTTAGAATCAGAGTCAGAACAAAATTTTCATTTACAATTTTCTAAATTTGAACAATCACAAGGTTGCATATGTGTATTTAATTCTTCTACAGAGGAAGAATCAGAAGAGGAGCTATATGAATCAGCAGATGATTCTTCTAGCTGTTGTTGTTGAATCTATTTTCTGATCACTACATTAGGGCAGTGATCTGTTGCATGACTCCTTGACCCACATTTCATACACTATATTTGGGTCTTAGCTTTGACGTCTTTACCCCTTCTGCACAGAGATTGAGATTTCTTACCTCTATTTTTCTTTGACTCTTCACCTACTAGAAATTTATTGAAGGTGTGTGCAGTCTTACCACAAAGCCAACAAGTAAGCTTGTTCCATTTCTCCTGTTTGGAGGTATGCAAATGTATATCAGAAGGCTTGTAGTAATGTGTTCTAGGGGCATACTTGTAGTATCCCTTTCTGGGCCTTGAAGAGGCCTTAGGTCTATTTGAGGTTTGTATTTTTCTTTTGTGATATTTGGTAGTCTGTTTGTATTCTTTCTTAGCCTTCTTTTTAGCTTTTCTTCACTTAACCAAGGGATCACCAATGGTTAGGCCATATTTACTGCAGATAGATTTACTATCTGGAAGCCTTGACAATTTTTCTAAGGATCTATTTACCTTAGAGCTAGTACACAGACTAGCCAATGCTTTTGTAATGAGAGAATAAATCTCTCCCCAAGTATATGATTCAAATGGTAGTTGAAATACTTCTTGCAATCTAATACAATCAACAAATATAGAAGGCAAAGCTACAAGATATACCTGTTTCCATAGAAATTTTTTAGAATATTTCATTTCGTATATTCTCTACATCCAATCTCAGTGAAAGTCTTCAAATTGTGACATATTATTACATTTGAGGTTCATAAGTATAACCTCATGCTTATCAGCAATCTCCGTCTCAGAGCCACACTAGTGCTCTAAGATCATTGAAGTTAGAGCTCCAATCATATTGCTCTGACTTGTCCCATCTGAATTATGTATGATATCTCCCGCTTCATCTTTGAGTACTTCGCTCTCCATTTTTACGAATAGAGTTGGAGATGGTTCAGTCTCCCACCATCTAAGAAGTGTTCCGATAAAACACTGAATTATGGTCTTGCATGCTTCAACTTCATTCTTTCCTCTGAGACACATTAATTTGTACTCAGTGAACATCATGTTGATCAATTGTCTGATCTAGCTAACACTGAGGTTATCAATGTTCCATTCTCTGTGTGAATCAAGGAAGAATGTATGTTTTTCTGGAATTTTACATTTTCCATCCAAGTCAGGAGCTAAATTTTTATTGAACCGACTTTCCAATGGTTCATAGATGGGAAGAATTTGAGATTCTGATTGCTTTTCTTCTTTGAATAAAGAAGCAATTGAAATATATTCTATAAATTCAGATTTATCTGTGACTGTCTGAGCTACTTCCTTTGGAAATAGATTGGGCAATGTGTCGATAGGTTTGACAGGATTCTGTATTTCCACATTTCTCTTATATAAGAAAGAAGTAGGGACTGGTTTATCTATTTTTGACAGACCCATCTTGTCAACTCTTTCTATTAGATCTGTTAACAATCCCTTAGTAGAACCAATGTGGTCTACCATTCTCTCTTCTACTTCTTCAATCTTATTGAGTAATTCTCTAACATAAGTCTTAACAATAGAGGATGAGTATTGTACATCATTAAGAGAGACTTGAACAGTATCAAACTATTCTTTTATTTCTACAGATTTTGTTGTGCTCATTTCAATCCCTTTGATTGCAGTATTGGTCCAATTAATTTGTTCACTAGCTTTTTGTATTCTTCCATCTATACCCAGCACATTGTCATCCTTGAGAACCAAAGGAATGGCTTTTGCAGTGTTCTGATTTTCTCCTAGGATGATACCTTTGTATGGAGGGAAAGTAGATGGTGTCTCTACTTTATTACCATCTAGAGTGGTCCAAGAATGTTTATCTGAGGAGGAAGATGTTGTGTCAGTCATCAACACATTTTATGTTTGAACTTATCTTTTCCAGACACAAAAAGAAATCCAGGAATTTGTTTTATCCATATGCTTTTTCCACTCCTGGGATAGCTTGATTTTTTCTTCAACTGTATGACTGAGGCCAAATTGTTCTGCCTCAGGAAGTGTGTAGATGTCCCAATTCAACATCTCTTTCATCCATTAGGATTCTAATTTGGACTTTCTGCAACCATCCATTAAGGTAAAGAATTTATGCATCTCTGGTACAGAGGGATTTTTATAGTCAGGTGGCAAAGGAAAAATCTTGACTCTGGGATGAGGTCATTCATCTATTCCAAATATCCTAGGCCATATCTAAGCATATTACTTGGTCTCATCTTGCTGAACATTTTTGTCAGCCTTGGATCCTCTAGAGTGGGCAATTCATGCATCATGAGAACATGGTCAGACTCGTGTGGAAATGGGATGTCTAAGCATTTCAGATTGGGACACGAGTTTATGGATGTGGAAGGAGGTGCTTCACTAGTCTAAGGATGGTGGTTCTCATGTATGGCTATTTCAGCAAGACTGCTCAAATTTATAGATGCATGACACTCAGGACATTTTTGCTTCTAATGAAGAAATATTTACAATCCGTGCAAACTCAAATAATGAAATATGACGGAAAGAATTAAAAACAGAACTGGAGCAGGCGATATCTACAATGCTTGGATCACGATAAGCTGATGAGCTTCTGCAAGCTTGTTCTATTCTTCTGTGGTCTATTGTGGATCTTCTGGGAAAAGATAGGATGACAGAAGATTGATTCTCTTGTATATCTACAGAAGTTATTTTCCTTAAAGTAGGAGGCTTGGGGTTAGAAACGACCCAGTGCTCAGGGAAAGTGATATCTTCCCAATAGATAGTCTGGTGTTCAATTTTTTGATTTTTTGAGTCAGTCAAAACAACAACACTAGACTTAGAATCTCTATTGGGTGTATGGAGGATGACTGGATACAAAGTATTTGTGTGCTGGAAACAACCTCTTGTCTGGATAGAAATGTTATGTCTTTCCTTATGCATGTCAAATCCGGTTGTTTGGATTTGCAGTTTTAAAATCTGATCAATGGTTTCATCAAAGACATAAACTGAGAAATTTGGATAGCAGTCAAAATAGACTGGGCCATTAGACAAGGGAGAAACTATTCCTCCTATCAATGAATTGGTATATCTATTATGGGTTAAATCTCTGACAGTAGCTAACGCTAAAGTTTTTAGGCCTTGATGGGTCAGAGGATTTATGCCGATTCTAATGTATTCCAAATGCAAATATTTGGTTTTAAGCCTCTTTTCTTCAGCTTGTAATTGTTTTGGATCAAGAAGAGGGATAGATTGTACACTATCAGAGTTCTCTTGTATTTGGCTGATTGATTCTTTAATATTGATCCTAGTAACAACTTTTAAGTGAAATACAGACAGATCTGAATAAACTTCAGATGCAGCAATGCTAGGAAGTTTCCATCTTGTCGATGGCTGTGACTCTTCATATTCTAGTTCGGCTTGATTTAACACATGACTAGAACTATATGCAAACATATCCCAAAGGGGATTTTCTATTGCTGAGGATTCTCTTTCTTCTAGTTCGCGGAAAGAGATAGACTTTCTGAAAGAATCCATTCTTAATGTAGAGTGTTCTTTGAGTACTAACCTAAACCAACTTGGCTCTGATACCAATTTTCTAGCATGGGCTTCTCACACAAGATTGCTTGACCCTTGGCCTTGGTGGATCTTCACTTTCCTTCAACTATCTTCCTTTACATGAACCCAACTTGAACCCATACACGAACGTACTCAGATATTTCACGCTTTGTCAACCTTTCACATGGCTTCCCTCGCCTTTAACGGTCTGGCTTCCCTTCTATCCTTTGGTGAACCTCTGGTGAACTTCTGGCGAACTTCAAGGAAAAGATAATATAAATACAACTACTACACATCAGACGTTTACTCAAGCGCACAACTACTTAGATGCGGAACGAACAATAACACTCTTCTCATATTATTTCAGAAATAAGTTTAAGCAATAGAACTAATTACAATGTATCCCTTCCAGAGATCGACTATGTTTGCATTTATCTGACTTTCTACTTCTCATAGATGAGAAAGCATTTCCGAAGGCTTCCTGCAAGACACAGACTCTGTCTCAGAATATACAGACTCAAGACTTCAAAACTCTACTAGATCCAACCACTTTAGGTTCATACCAGTGCCGAGCACACTAATACGCAAGCTTCTCAGATCTCTAAGACTAAGACTCTCAACCTTACACACTCCACTCCAAATGCCTAGAATGAGCCTTACCCCTTTCTTATATAGGAAAAGGAGGGGACAAACATCTAGACATCGGGTCGACAAAGTTTTCGTGACTGAAGAATCTTTGTACTAAAAGTATTGACATAGTGGATGCTTTTGAACAGCAAAGTCCATGAGAAAGCTCATCACAAATAGTCCTCATGACTAGACATCATTATTACAAAGTGGAAGCTTTAAGGATAAGACCACGAGAACCTTTTATCAAAAGACGGTAATTTCGGGGAACTGAAACTTTTTGTACAAATTCTTGTCCCATGCCTTAGTAAATATCCTTCTAACAATCATGGGTTTATTCAAAATAGTTTGGTGCTTGATCTTAGTTAGAACAAGCCATTCATAATGTCGAATCATATATTCCTTTAAAATTTCATTATCATGGAGTTGTAGCATATCTTTAGCAGTATTATGCAAAGGGTGAAAGCAATCAGGAATATTATGTTCAAAACAAATATCACATCCCAATCTGCTATAGGATTCATGGTAGATGGGATCAATAGTAGTTCTATTAATTCTGTAGTCTGCCCACCAGGCTTGCAACCAATCGCACTGTTGATTTCTTTGCATGATTCCAGTTGTCCAAAACTTTAATTTGGTGTAGTGGGTTTCATCCTTTCCATCAACATTTAGAAAATCCCACCATAATTTTTTATATCCTACAAAGTCATAGACTATATATGGGAAAATAATCTTGGGATCAGATCCAGGCCATACAGCTGCATTGTGAGTCCTCATTGGCCAGGAAATATTCCTAGTGCGATTAATACAAAAATATCGATTATAGATCCCTCTTTGATATCCTCCATGAGACAAGATCATAATGATGTCATGGAATTCTCCTTTAAGAGCATCTTGAGCTTGCACCGCCTCTGTCCTGCTTTTTGTGTAGACCATATCATGGATCCATTTACTACTTTTAGGGTACACTCTTCTTTCGGGTACTAAAATATCAGTATGCGCTTGTAAGTTTGCATCTAGCACCTTAGTATTCCTTAATTGCTAGGTTGGTTTCCAATTCTCTTTATAATCGGACCAACTCTGGTTTTCTCGGATTGTTCTCAGAACTTCTTATTTTTGACTTTAATCCCATTCTGTAACAATCACCATCACATGTTCTTGGTGCTAGATATACTCCCTGCTGGGGCCTTCCATGACAAACTTAGCTTCTCCACTTTTTTTAACGTTAACCTTCCACATTTAAATCTTCAACTTAAAATTATAAAAGAATTTATAGATTTAGGCTGATTTTAACTTTTGAATATTAAACTTCAAATTATCAAACAATTATAAAAATATATAAAATAAAATAAAATTGTTTAGATGGTAAAATGTCATACGTTGATTTTCTTTTATTAATATTTTTAAATACTAAAATAGCAATGCTCGAAAAATTTAAAATCTTAAATTGTGAGCATATATGCACAAAGCACGAGAGGCCGTTTCTTTGTGTTTTCAATCATTAGAAGGATTCACACCAGGCAACACTTGTAACAAACGCATGATTGCAGTGCCATGCCAAGTGCGCCAAAGGTAGCTAATCAAGTAGTTTAACCAAACTTATTTACTTGTTATGGTTTTTGTTTTTTCAATAATCAAATATATTTATTAATTTCAGTTCCTTTTCAAACAAACAATTTTCAGACTCTAATTTCAAACTAACATTACTGAAATTTTGACCACATTGATTTTATCTGGCCAACTTTTATTGTCGTGCCTGTTTTGTAACTTTAAAAGCGCGTGGAAGGCATAATTTAGAAAGATAAATTAAGACAAATAAATAATAGCATACATAAATCGTGGATAAGATTCAAGAACGACCAACCCTCACAGTATTTACCAAGATGAGATTGGCAGCATTTGACAGGTTAGCGAACTGTTTTACAGTGTCTTGTTTGTTGGAGAAGGCAATGCTCTTGTTTAAAGTCTATTTCTGTATTTATTTTGGTTCTGTACACTGAGTTGCATTGACTGTGAAACAGAATTCCACCATGGTTCATTGACCGTTAAACAGAATTCCACAATGGTTTCTCTGGATATTTCTAGAAAACCAAGAATGCCAATGCCGTTGTTGTTATCAGTGTTTTGTCTGTGTCAACTGTTGCTGTCTGAATGTGCCAGTGATGGACGGAAAACGTTCATAGTTCGGGTTGACTGTAATTCGAAACCTGCGGTCTTCCCCACTCACCGACAATGGTACACGTCAATCGTTGCTTCTGCGAAGGCCGCCGTCAAAACGGGACCGGGGTCTTATATGGATGCGCAGCATGACGATGCATTTCTGCTTCATGTTTATAGCACTGTTTTGCAAGGATTCTCCGCAAGGCTAACGGAGCACGAAGCCGCAGAGCTGCAGAGGGTACCGGGAGTTCTCGCCATTTTTCCCGATCGTGTGTTCCAACTGCACACGACGCGAACCCCGCACTTCCTCGGCCTCGAGAGTTCCAACGAAAGCCACTTGTGGGCGGAATCCGACTACGGCTCCGATATAGTGATCGGTGTGGTTGATACCGGCATTTGGCCGGAACGGCGGTGCTTCAGCGATCAGAACATGGGTCCTGTTCCGATGCACTGGAAAGGCGAATGCGAGAGTGGGTTCCAATTTAACAAGTCCAACTGCAACAAGAAGTTGGTTGGAGCGCGGTATTTCTACAAAGGATATGAAGCGACGATTGCTCCGTTGAACGAGACAGTGGAGTTCCGTTCAGCGCGGGACTCAATAGGCCATGGCACGCACACCGCCTCCACGGCCGCGGGCAGGTTCGTTAAGGGAGCCAACATGATGGGGGAGGCGCCGGGAATTGCGAAGGGAATGGCGCCCAAAGCACGCATTGCAGTCTACAAAGCTTGTTGGCTACATGGCTGCGCGGACTCCGACTTGCTCCAAGCCTTCGATAAGGCGTTAGACGATGGAGTAAATGTTATCTCGCTGTCTGTTGGGTCAGCTGCGCTTCCTTATGATAGCGACAGCACTGCGATCAGCGCATTCGAGGCGGCACGGCGGGGAGTGTTCGTGTCTGCATCGGCGGGAAACAGTGGCCCCCATATTAGTACAGTTACTAACGTGGCTCCCTGGATCACCACGGTTGGGGCCGGCAGTCTGGATCGTAGCTTTACGGCAGACGTCCACCTCGGCAACGGGGCAGTTATCCCTGGTCAATCGTTGTACATTGGAAAGGGATTCAGCTCGCGACATCTGTTGCCTCTCGTGTATGCTGGGAACGCATCTGCCGCGAACAATTCTTCATCGTCGGCTATGTACTGCATGCCAGGAACGTTGGATCCCAAGGTTGTCATTGGCAAGATCGTGCTATGTGAGGTTGGGTATGGTGGAGTTGAGGAGGGGATAGTGGTTCAGAAAGCCGGTGGCGCGGGAATGATATTCGCTGGCGATGGGTTTGTTGCTGAAGCGTTTACGCTGCCAGCATCTAATGTCAACCAGTCTGCCGGGGCTTTGATCCGCCACTACATTCAATCAACCAGAAACCCTACCGCCACCATAACGTTCCGTGGCACTCAACTCGGGGTCGAGCCAGCCCCGGCTGTGGCTTTCTTTTCCTCCAGAGGGCCGAATCCACTAACGTCGGAAATTCTCAAACCCGATCTGATAGCCCCCGGCTTGAACATTCTGGCTGCTTGGACAGATGCGGACAGCCCTTCATTCCTCCCATATGACAGCAGACGAACGGAGTTCAATATAATATCTGGGACGTCCATGTCATGCCCCCACGTTAGCGGGATCGCTGCGTTGCTCAAAGCAGTTCATCCCGAGTGGAGCCCGGCAGCCATCAAATCTGCTCTCATGACGACTTCTTACACTCACGGCCTTAAGATTCGAGAGACGATGGTTGATGAGGCCACCGGAAAGCCTTCAACCCCTTTTGCTTTCGGCGCAGGTCACGTGGATCCGGAGAGAGCTGCAGATCCAGGGCTAATTTACGATCTGGGTGTCAACGACTATGTCGACTTTCTTTGCACAATTAATTATACTGAGCAGGCCATCAGGATTATCACTAATATGAATGTTAGCTGCCCTGTTCATAGAGGACTGCCTGGGAATTTGAATTATCCCTCATTTTCTGCTGTCTTCAATCTGAAACAGTCTTCTGCGCTGTCAACAAGCTTCAACAGAACAGTCACCAATGTTGGTCCTTCCGTGTCAAATTACACAGCCACAGTGATAGCCCCAGGAGACACGGTGGTGACAGTGGAGCCGAGAATACTGAGATTTACGAAGAGGGACAAGAAGCTAAGCTTCGTGCTGAACGTCAACGCCAAGCCTCTGAATATTCCCCCGGGAGCTTCACACAGAACTCATGGGCTGTTGTCTTGGACTGGCGGACATCACGTTGTACAGAGCCCAATTGTAGTCACCATAGAAAACAAGCAGGGCTCACCTGAAACGCGTTCTCAACCTAAATGTTGATCGCAGTTTGTGTACTTGCACGAATAAAAGAAATGTAATACTGATCTGGCCGAAGGCGTGCAATGAATTTTCCCGAACTTATTGCATACATTAAAATTTTCAGTGTCTTAGGCGCATTCCTTCCCTACTTTGGAACTCGCTGTTAAAAAATTTCATTCGCTTTGCGTGCTGAAGTTAATTCTGTTGCAGATTCTCTGATATTTTGAAAATCGGATCTAACGATAGACATTGGACTTCTTCCCTATCAGTCATTTATTTTATTCGTCATACTTCAAAACAATAATGATCCATTATTTAAATCTAGAATAAAAAATAGATATATATTCCAATATGAAGAAATGCATATAAGTTGAAGTCATAATTATATGCTTCTGTTACCAAAATTTGTGAACATAATAAAATCTACATATGCAGCGGTGTATATGAGTTGAAGTCACACAATATGCTTCTGTTCACAAAATATAAAAGCTGCATAGAGTGATATATACATTGTTTAACCTAAAAGTATTTAAACCTAATCCTACGTTGAGTCTGGAGAGTTTTGAATCAATCAATGTCAGACCATTTTGTATAAACATTATCTTGGTTACAACGCACGATTCTCATTTCCAAGCGGTGTTGGAATTTTCGTTAAGATGGTGATGGTCGATCCCTGGAAGATCTGGGATGTAACGATGGATGAATGTCAAAAAAAAATCCATGAAGCAACTATACAAACCCAACGCAGAAGAAACCAAACCAATGAAGAGAGGCCATTGAGAAATCCCCTAATGTTTACATATTTGTGAGTGTGGGTTTTTAATTCATTAAAATAGAAATAATAAGGAAAAAAATAAAAAATCAAAATTAAATAAAATAAAAAAACAAAAAAAGAGTAATTAACACACATAAAATTTATTAAAAGATTTCAATCAATTATTTTATAAATAAACAAAATTAAATAAAAAAAAATTGAATATGCAATGTTTAACTATAGATAAGTCACAGAAATTTTTGGTCGGACAAATTCATGGTTAAAGGTAAAATTGAATGTGTAATATGATGGATAGACACTTGTAATATAATAGGAAGTAGATAAATATATATTTATACAATTATTAAATAAATATAATGAATATATAAAAATATATATTATTTTTTAATAATTAATATTAGTAAAATATACTAATAACATTAATAAATTAACTTGGATAAATTAATAAATTAATATAGAAATAAATTAAATTTATTAATGTGTAATTTGTTATTATTTAATTCTATATCATGTATTAATTTCTTTATATAAGTAATTAGAAAAACTACCTATTATTAAATTTAATAGCTTTTGATATTTGAGAAATCAAAACAAGTTTATTAATTTTATTATTATGTTTTATCTATCATGTAGTCTAACTAATAGATCATTGTTTTTAGGGTGTATTTTTTTTCTTAATTATGTTTATCTATTAATAAACCTAGGGATCATTCATTTACCAAAGGAGTTAGTTCTCTAAATTGAGTGTAATTGTTTAATTTTTTATATTTCTTATGTTTTTAAGGAAATTTAGAGAGTTAATAGGATTGAAATTGAAATCATACCTACTTCTTAGAAGAGGTTTCATGAATCATGAATGAGTTAGAGAGCTCTTAGGATTAATTAGATCTCTTGATGAATAATTGGACCTATAAGATCCTAGAATAGGGATTTGTTGAGGATATTGTGGATCTAAACTTATTATAGTTCAAAAACCTATTTTATATAATTATGTAAATTGGGAACAAAATGGATGTAGAAGAAAAGTGAAAGAGGAATATCGAGAGGACTAGCAAAGTGACACCAAATATGGCTGCAAGGCAAGGAAGGGATATTTAATATAAATCAAGCTTAGAAGAGGCCCTTTTGTAGTTTTGTACAAAGTATATATTAATGCATTATTAATATAAGCGAAATCATGTTTCGAGTGTAAAAGGAGTTTGTGAATTCTTTGTCAGTATGCAGATTTAAACCCTTTGTTTTATGTTAGATTGGGAGTGAATTAAGAGTGTTGTAGGTGTAGATAAAATTCAGGAGGAAGAGTGTGGTGTAGGAGCCACATGCCAGTGTTTAATAAATATTGATTGTTGATCCAACGATGTGATCAACAATCCATGTGTTTGTGCATATCAACATGGTGCAACAAAAGCGATCAAAGGGAGCAATGAAAGCATGGAAATTCATAAAGGATGAGAAGAAGGCATTGAAGAGATGTCGGAGAGGCATAGTTGGAGTATTGGGAAAATGATATAAATATTGAAGAAGGCAGAAACTTAATCAATAAATTTTCAGGAGTCTATCAATAGACAAAGATTAAAGTAATGAAAGGGTGTTCCAGTAGATGACAACAATATGCACATCCCGAAGTCTATTAGCCAGGAGATTACAAAGGAGGGCACACAAAGGAAGGTCAGGATGACTCAACGTCAGGGTGACATGGATTAAAAGGCACTAAGGTGATGTGTTTAAATACGATTGAAATTTTTTAAGCTGCAAAGTGGTTGTGATTTCATTTGAACCAAGCATCAAGTTGATCCCTAGAAGATCAAACGAAGTGCAACTAAAGGAATGGATATGATGATTAGACGTTGGGCATATGTGTCAATGAGATAATGTAGAGAGAATTTGGTTGAAATGGACTTGTTGTAGCAGTTACAACCATCCTCCAAAATTTTGCCTTCGCTTCATTTTAGAGCCTCCCTCCTTAAATATTAGCAGCTTGTATTGTACTGTTCAGGTACTTGTGTTTTAATTTGAATTTTTCTTTTGTTTTACAGCTTGTTCTCACTTACTTGTTTTGCTATCTAACCACAAGCTAACCCCTCGTGACTTGATTGCATCTAGTCCTTGCGCTGCCTTGCAAAATTTTGCAGTCCTAGATGACAGCCAACTTTCCTTTTAGGAATTGCACAGTGTAGCCCAGCAATGAGCCTTGATCTCATGAATTGTGCAGTGCAACCTAGCAGTGAGCTCCGACGCCAGAATTCCATAGACACAACTAGCAGCTTATCTTTAGCTCAGAAACTGCACAAAGAAGTCCACACGAGAAAGTGAGCCTTCAGCTCTAGAATTGCACAGAGCCAGCTGACAACTTGCCTTCAGCTAGGAAATTGCATAGAGCCTGAGAGCTAGTGCAAAAGCCACTCAACCTAGAAATTGCGCAGAACCATATTGTGCTCAGAAACTGTGAGTGCATGAACTAGAGAGTTTCCCGATCCTCTCGAGGACTGCACAATCTTTCTAGGAAGTACATGGAATAGTTTCCGAAAAGCAAGAAGCTAAGATGAAAAGCATCTCTTCGAAGTAGGAAATCTATTATTAGCTTCCAAAAGGTGACTCGTTTCCATCTTTACAAGTTTCTGCTAGATGTCAATGTTTTCCTTGATCTCAATCATATGCGTCATGAACTCCATTTCCCAAACCTATGTAATGGACACCTCTAGAGATCACTTATGCATTTGGTCATCAAGCTCTAGCTTCTGTAGCAAATCAAGGAGCATTCGAAGCATTTCCATCACTTTTTGGGGTGAGTTTTTCTTTTATTTCCTTTTGCTATTTTTTGTGGCTTTTGTTTGTTTAGCTTTTGAGAGTGTTGTTTCACTTGTTTTGTTGAATGAACACTGGCTTTTTAACTTGTTTTAGCTTGTAGAACTGTTGTTTCAAGTTATACTTCGCCTTCCCTAAGCATCGCATGCATTTTCCCTTTTTTGCACCAATAGTCACCGATGCGGTGATTCACTTCGGACGATTTATGTTCCTTCAGTTTGATCCATTGATGCACTTGTCTTACATGCATACATCTACACTTAGTCAGATCTGCTTATTTGCACACTCCCCATGGATAGATCTGGGATCCCCTGGTCCAGGTCTCAAATTCACTTGCATGCAATGCACAGTCTAATAGCTCAAGGCCTCTGCCTTGGCTTCTGGAATTGCGTAGAATCTATCGTAGGCTGGCATCAACTCTACACTGTGCAGTTCCAGGAGCCAGTCTCACATGTTTGTTATTAAGATTGCGCAATGCGCAGTCTCTCCCAGCCCCTATCCCAAACTAAACTGCGCATTGTGTGGTTCTAGTCAACAGGCTGCCACATTGAATTCTAGGGTTGCGCAATGCATAGGTCCCATAGTCGGTCAGTCACCCCTTGTTGGTCAAAACTGTGCATTTCCTCTCACCAGATGTCTTGGTTGTTGCTTGATCATACTATAAAGTTAGATTTTTAAGAGCTAATGTTTACTTGCCATGAGTGTTCATTCTATCCCATAGGTACCATAATCGTGAAGCACTTCTCTCTAGCAATCATTGTATCATGGCACCAGAGAAATATTCTTCAAGAGTGACCACTGAAAGCAGTACCGGGGAAGGATTTGTACAAGCGCTAGTTTACTTTCCAATACATACAGATGCCTAATTGTTTATAGAAATTGAACCAACACTAACCTGGCAACAAAACGAGCAACAGTGGAAAAAGGCAACAAGCCAGTACAAGATCAGGGAAAGAGGAAATTGTTAACATAACAGAGGGAGGACAAAGCTACAAAGTGAAAGTGCATTCAGTATTCAAGCAAACAACTTTGATAACAAAGAAAAATGAAGCATAGGACACATACAATATGTCAGAGGAAGAGAAAATAGCAGATCTTGCAGGTAGCAGAATTGAGATCTTAGCAAGCAAACGAGAGTTGAAGGAAGAATAGGAGCTCAGAGGTAGAAACAGGAAGAAGAAAAAAGGAAAGGCGCAATGATAGAGAAACAACACTAATACAGATTGATGAATTGAAACAACCAATAGCTAAAGAAGAGAGTGAACAGATACAGGTTCCCTCACCAAAGCTAAGCACAAGAACCAGGTCCGGCAAGAGGTCGACAGGTAGATGGAGCAGTTGATGTGCAAGGCCACTAGTGATGACTTACCATTGAGTCCATACAACATGTAGATGTACATTGGTGGTCCTACCACACTCACGAAAACATTTTGCATGCTTCAAGATGAGACATACACAGGTTCGAAGATCACATGCCCAGATGTCATAGATGAAAGAGTTTGCTTTCAGGAAGACAACATCAATCAGTTTGGGGACATCACAACACAATACCATGCTTGGCATAAGTACATGACTGAGAAGCATCATGTGGATGTTTTCGAGTTGGTCTTTCCACAAAACTCAAAATCATAGTGTTTTGTCTTGTTAGGTTGTCTTTAGCCTATTTTATCTCACGCAAGTACACATGGAAAAAGTGTATTATTTGTAAATATGCTATAAGTGAAATTCCAAGTGTCACTAGTGCAATGTGAACAATCACTATGTAATGTAATGAGTTTTGTAAAGAATTTGAAGAGTGGTGAGGGTAGACGAAGAGTCACAAAGGGGAATGTTAAGGGTCACCCCACCATTTGCTATAAATAGAATCACATAACTCTTAGAATTGGCTTTTGGGAGCCAAGCTTTTGGCTAGGCATTTCTTAGAGAAGGCTTAAAGAGTATTGTGATGAGCCTTGGCTTCTTCATAGTGCATAGAGAGTACATCTCTTAGGGGGGCTAGTGGTGTTAACTAGAATGTTCCACTATTGGGGCTAGTGGATGTCAAAGGTGTATGTATGAATGTAACTTTCACTCAATGTATATAACAGAGCCAACACATTTTCATGCATATGTTGTTATCGTAGTTTGACTATTCTGGTTACCTTAGCAATGTATGCTAGTTAACTTTTGCATTTGTGTATGAAATCTTTTGTATGCAATTGTATGAATCTTGTTGTAGACATGTTGTTGGTTTAACCCATAACTTTGGATTGTGGACTATTCTTCTTTCCAGCTTGTGATTCCATTCAACTCGTGTGTTCCTTTCAGGTTGTGTACTATTATAGGCTTCTAAGGGACACACTTCCTCTTCCCCTCCATGTGATTGAACCCCCATACATCTCACTTGACTCACTACAAGGTCACACACTTTCTTCTGAAAAACGATATCACACTTACCTCTGTGTGCTATCATAGTCAAGGTGTTGCTTTACCACCCACTGTTGGGACTCCTAATCTAAACGGTGTGAGGTCTAATTGGGACTTCTTACCAGGGAGATCCCCTTACATGTTGGCGGGTCCATCACTGTAAACAAGACCCAACACATTGGATGAAAACATTGGCATGGACCCATGAAGGAGTGTTGACTCTAAAACACCCTCCTCCCACATTTTCCCAAGTTAACTGGTCTTTTGGGGTAAACATGTGATGAAAGGCTACTATGATTTGATTCAACTCCCCACGTACATTTAAGGAAGTGGAACCGACAAAACACAACCAATATGACCTTTTACACATGCTACAGAATGTTCAGGAGCAAACCAACCCTTCCAGGTGACCAACCCCTGAGGTAATCTAACATTTAATTGATCTCGACCCTCATCTACTCCCATGACAAGCCATGAATGCAACTGAGGCCTTCCAAGAGCTCCCATAGCAAGGCATACCAGTGACTGTAAACGTTTTTCAGTATTTCTGATCCACCAACCCCAGATTCTGAGCCACTTTTTTAGGGCTAGGTCTCAGGCCATGGCCGAGAACTTCATGAAGCTTATAGAACTGATAAACATAATGGAATAAAGCTACCAATGAAATCATTGGTACAGGTACTTGATCTAACCCCTACTAGCCATGACATACATTTCGTCAAACATGTCATAGATATGCAATCTACATGTCATAATAATAGATCTGAGCATAGGGCTCTCATGCTTACATGAGAATCATTAAGAAGCATTGATGCCTTATCACAATAGCTGAAATATCGTCTATTAGGTCATATATTCATTCTTCATTCATTTTCTAATAAAAACATGATGAGAGGCATGCATCAAGTCTGCAATAAAACAACCTCATAACCAGCATATATTCAACAAAAATAACAAATATATAATAGCCATAAAAAATACATATGAAAAAGTAAATTCACCCATCAAATACAAGAGGAAAGGATTGCTTATTAACATATCCAAAATGCAACCAAGTATAGGACTTCCATGTACCACTCGACCATATATTGGGTTGAACCAGATCTCTCTTTTAGCTAATCACCCCCTCACCATATTCTAAGCATTAATGTGGGATCTCATGTAAAAAATCAAGAAAAACCAAACTAGGACTTCCAGAGGACAAACCACCTCAACCATCAACTAGTGATTCCACCTCATGGTCAAACATGACTAACCATCACCAAATTTGTCTCTACCCAAGTTTTCCAGGGCTCTGGAGCATCTATTCCAACCAGGGCTTCCAAGAGTAGTAACTCAACCTACAATTGTTATCAGTATTCCAGAGTGTTCGTCCAACCAGAGCTTCTAGGACTAGTAATTCAACCCACCAAGGGCTTCTAAAGTGTTTTTCCAACTAAGGCTTCTAGGACTAGTAACTCAACCCAAGCTGTAACAGGGCTTCTAGAGTGGTTGTCCAACGAAGGCTTTGAGGAACTAATAACTCAACCCACAGCCAAAGGAACATGAGCACCAGCCCAAAAACAAAGATAAAACACAAAACACCATGGCTATTTAGGAAATGGAAAGTCTAGGAAAAACCACTATCAATCCTCGCAATCCTCCATGCCAATGATAGATCATAACCATGATACCACAAGCATATGCTATTCATGCCAAAACTAGCAAGGAAATCATAAATGCAACTCGATACCTACAAGAAAAACATGTTGTAGATGTTTATCTTGATGTCCTCTTGTAGTTTCCTACTTTTCCGTTACCTTCTTGCTCCAAATCCCAAGTATGTCGCACTCCTCCAATATCAAATAGTGTTCCAAGAAAAATCTGTGTCTAAGAGTATAAGAGAGAGAGATCTCCAAAACTAAACTAACAAAACGTACTAACTGGTCCTCACAACCCTTTTTATTAATGAGGCCTCAAATTTCTTCATTTCCTATTATTTTGCATTAGTTTCCTTCATTTTCCTCCTCACATGCAACGAATGACCTTTCACCATCCTTTTCTCCTATTTTCCATTATTTTCGTAAATAAAATGTCAATAAATGTCACTTCTCCTTTCCAAAGCATTTTCCATTGCCTTTGCCCATTTCCATAGCCATTAATTAATCACAAGTGATCCCCGTCATTATGTTTTTCCCTAACATTCACCTTGGAACATGTGTACCATGACCTTGGATATTATTTAACCTTTGTTGACTTTATTACATGGAGTTTTGACCAGGGATGTTACAAAACCCTCCCCCTTATAGGAACATCCTCCTCGGTGTTCAATGACACATATAACTAGAAACATCGCTAAAAGGGAAAACATATTGCCCATGGATAACAACATGACTACCATAATGAAATTACAACCATGCTTCTTATTGGAGCTTTATATCATAGCTCATGGTGGCATTTAAATCCATATATATATATACCAAAAAATCACACCAAACATTTGCTCAACCAGTGAATAAAGAATGATACATAGCCCACATCTGATCTACCATCTCCCATGTAGCTTCATCGGGCCCAAAGTGCTTCCAATGCACTTTAACCTACTCGATTTCTTAGTTCCAAAGCATGAGAATATTTCTCTACATATTGCACTTAGGTTCTTGCTGGAATTCTCCTTCTAGTTCCGACTGCAACACAGACCACTCAATCACACGATCAACATATTTAACATACTTCTTAATCAATGACACATGGAAAACATCATGGACTTTAACTATCGAAGATAGTGAAATTTGATAAGCTACTGGTCCAATCCTTTGAAAAATATTGAAAGGTCCATAATACCAAGGTGCCAATTTTGCACAGGATCTAATCCTCAAGGAGATCTTCTTAGGCTTGATGTGCAAGTACACATGTTCCCCAACCTAAAAATCCTTAAACAACCTTTTCCAATCTACATAATTTTTCTTCCTATCCTATGTTGACTTAAAATGCTTCTTGATTACCTGCATTTCTTGTTTTTCTCTGCCAACATATCCAGTCCTATCAACACCCTATTCATTAGATCACTCCTACTGATGGGAGTATTACAACTCCGCCCATAGAGTGTCTTGAATGAACTCATCCTTAGTGGCTCTTGGTACCCATTATTTTAAGAAAACTCAACTAGTGGAAGGTAGTCTTACCACTTTCATTGTTGATACATCACACACATCCTGAACATGTCCTCTATAATCCTGTTGACCCTCTCTGTCTACCGATCTGTCTGCGGATGATAAGTTACGTTCAAGGCCAACTGTGTACCCAAACCTATAAATAGCCCTTTCTATAATCTCAAAGTGAACTTAGCATCCCTTTCTGACATAATCTTCTTTCGAACACCATGTAACCTCACCACATCTCTAATGAAGACCTGTGCTACATCATTAGCTAAATAAGTAGACTTCACTAGAATGAATTTTGATACCATTATTAACTGATCCACCATAACCATGACAAAATCATGTTGTTTAGATGTCCTCGGGAAACTTGTAATGAAATCCATGGAAATGACCTATCATTTCCACTCTAGAATCAGAATTAGTTGTAGTAATCCACCTGGATGCTTACACTCTGCTTTTACCTTTTGACAATCCAAGAATCTAGCCACAGAATTTATGACTTCTTCATATTTGTCCAATAATAAAACTTCTTCATCATTGTCAATGTATTCAGATATCCCGGGTGACCTGAATATGGCTTAGCATGAAACTCCCTCAATATAAGCTTCTTGATCTCACTATTGTCCGACACATATATCATGTCCCTGAATCTGACCAATCCATCCACTATAATATGGTAGCCCAAATTATGTTGACATGTACCCTATTTGTAACATGTGCCTAAGCTCTTTATACCTCTCATCCTGCTGACCTTCCTGTAGGATATGATCCTCAAAATCTGTCCCATAAGAAATCCTAGTTGTTATGTGATTTACCTATAACCATCTACTAAGAGCATCTACAACCCTGTTCTTTGTACCTTTAATGTACTTGATTTTAAATTTTGGCTCACTGATGATAGCCAACCATCTAGCTTGTTTGGAATTCAAATTCGATTGGTGAAATAGATACCTCAATCAACTATGATCACTCATCAATACAAACCTCCTACCGAGAAGATAGTGCCTCCAAAAATCTTCAATGCATAGATGATCACTTCCAACTTAAGATCATGTGTTGGATAATTCTTCTTGTGATCATTTAGTTTCCTTGATTCATAGCATACCACTTGTCCTTCCTAAATAATAATTCCACCAATTCCTCTCTCCCAAGCATCTGTGCACACCAAAATCTCTTCGTTCAAATTTTCAATATTTAAGACTGGAGCATTCGTCAACAACTTCTTTAGTTGTTCAAAAGTTGTTACACATTCTTCTATCCATTCAAACTTCTTACCTTTCCTCTGCAATGATGTGATAGGATGTGAAATCTAAGAGAAGTTCTTGATGAACCTCCTATATTAACTTGATAGTCCCATGAATGATCTCACCTCATCCTCATTCCTAGGAGTTTCCCATTCCATGAGAGACCTTATCTTTTCCAGATCCACTACTATACTTTCCTTGGAAACAACATGTCCCAATTAATGTACCTCTGTCTCAAATAAATTGCACTTACTGAGATTGGCTTACAACTGGTGCTCTCTTAGCAATCTCAATATTGTTGCTAAGTGTTCAACCTACTCTTCCTCATTTTTAGAATATACCAAAATATCGTCAATGAACATAATAAAAAAATTGTCCACATAAGGACACAATACACTATTCATCAAGCACACAAAATTATTTCAAGCATTAGTCAAACTAAACAAAACTACAACAAACTCATAATGGCTGTAATTGATCCGAAAATAAGTATTTTAGATGTCCTATTCTTTAATACGTACCTGATGATATACTAATCTCATATCAATATTTGAGAACACTATTGCTCCCTTCAATTGATCGAACAAGTCATCAATCATCGATAATGCATACGTGTTCTTAATGGTTACCTTATTCAACTTCATGTAATCAATGCATATCCTAAGAGTACCATTCTTCTTCTTCACAAACAACATTGGCGCATCCCACAGTGATACACTTGGCCTAATGTATCATTTGTCATTCATTTCCTTCAACTACAACTTCAACTCTACTAACTCTCGAGTTCTCATCCTATATAATGCCTTCAATGCCGGTGCTACCCCTGGTACCAATTCAATGGAAAAATCTACTTCTCTATGAAGTGACAACTATGAAATATCTTACGGAAACACATCCTGAAACTGCTGTAAAACAGGGTACTTGCTCAAGATATATACATCCTCAACTTCCTTACCTTTGTCACTGGAAATATGCACTATGAATAACACACACTTTTTTCTGCAACTATGCTTTTCCTGCATATTTTTCACCATTCTAATTGATGTTGCCTTCTTCTTACCCTACAAAATTACTTATTCCTCATTGTCATCCAAATACTCAATAGTTTTTTCATAAAAATCCACCTTGGTCCTATGAAGATACAACTAGTTCATACCCAAAAGCATATTATATGACACCAACTACAATACATTCAAATGTGTTGATGTAGGCATACCATTCAACTCAAATGCATAAGCTCTTACACAGTGATGAACTCTCTTCTTTGTATCTATATCCAACCACACTAACCAAGATTCTGCATGCACTTCTTTATTCAAACCACACTTATCCACCTAGTCAGGATTAACATAACTATAATTAAATCTAGGTTCAATAAAAATAGAAAAAACTTGATCACAAATCTTACCATCCATCTTAATAACAGACACTTGGTGATTTTCCTGCCTGTTATCCAGAGCTACATAAATTCGAGGAACACTTTGTCCAACATCCCCCACTATCTTCCCTTCCTATGCATTGTAACTTTGTAGTCTACCACCTTGATCCTATGGACAATCTCTCGAATAATGATCCTTGCCACAAGTCCAACATTGTAAAGGCTTCCAACCTACACCCTTGGTTTTCTCCTTAAAATGAAATTCATGTCCTATGTCAGATGCACTGAACTACTTATTCAGTGTCACATTCTCTTTGTGACCTATGTCCTGAGGCCTTGTTCACTTCTCATCCCATTTGAATTTATTCTATGTAGTACTTCTCCAATCTTTCCTAGTCTTAGATCTGCACTTTGATTGCTCATAAAAATGCTTTAGCTTCTGGATGGCCTCCTTCAATGATCTATACTAATCAAAATCAATATTGTCTTTGAATGCTACCAGAAACCCACTTTTGAATCTTTGAATCTCAGCCTTATTCTCCTTGAGGTAAGGCACATATCTCAATAAATCCAAAAATATTCTAATGTACTCCTCATTTGTCATAGATCCCATCTTTATCTTGTAGAAAATCTTGTATATTCACAAGCTAGTGCAATTTACAAAAGAAAGAGACAAGAATCTACTTCTACTCTTTACAACAGAAGCCCATAAACATAGAGAAAACAATAATCAATAGATGAAGAGAATCAAAGGCACATAATATAATAAGTATCCGGGAAAAGCCACAACTCAAAAAGCCACTATTTGTTTTGTATTAATTCAAAAGATCAAGATAAAATTAAAATGCTTGTTCTCTCTAGAATAATCTGAGTGCTCAGCAAATTCAATCTCCAACTCATAACTAAGCTCATGGCCAAATCTTAGCCTCTTCACAAGCTCTCCAATTATCTATTGCAATGTGTAATTCCTATGGAGGATAGTTTGTATTTAAAGGGAAATAAAGCCTCTAAAAACTGTGCAATCCCTTAAGGATTAGTTCCTGATTGCATGCACTATCAATACATTGTACCTGCACTCTAGTCTCAAATGGGTCTTTCTCAGAATTGACATGCATGAGTTTTTGATGAGTAAATATTCAATTAACTAGAGTAGCACTAGTGGAGTTCATTAGTGTCACCACTGGCAGTTAACTCACTATTAGTTCTCTCAATCAGTTTGAGAACTAATTTAACTGAAATCAACTTAGTAAACTGAGTTAACAAATTACAACTCATACTTTACTCCTCCTGGACCCCTATAATATAAGGAGAACATATACATGACATCAGACAGACTTCCAACTCGAAATTCCTTAGTTAAGTAAATTCAATAAACTTAATTTAACTGTTTTAAGTTGCTATGAGAATAGAATTTAAATTTAATTTTCAATTTAATTCAAGGACAAATTAAACAGGACTCTCTTGTTTCCATTTCTTAGCACTCCCTCTCAACAAGAAATGGATTATCAACTACCCTGATCTTGTCTTTTTGAAACCTGAATTTACATCTTGACAATGCCTTTGTCAAGATGTCAACATCTTGATCCTCTATGGGAATGTAATCTAACAACATGATTTGCCTCAACACACAATATTTGATATGATGATACCAAATATTAATATTCTTGGACCAATCATGAAAAACCATTTTTTCAGAGAGTTTGATACAACTCGGATTATCACAATAAATCACTGTTAGATCCATCTATTGACCAAAAAAACCAACCATGATCTTCCTCATCCAAACAGCCTCACATGCTGCGTGACTTGTAGCCATGCACTCTGCCTATGCCTAATTGAGTGCAACCAATCTTTGTTTCCTGCTATACCATGACTCTTTCACTGACCCAATACTAAAGATCACAGCTGATGTGCTCTTCCTATCAGATGGACTCCCTGCCCAATCTACATCGGTGAAGACTTGAAGCTTCACTCCCTCTGTCTGTTTGTACCATAATCTAAACTGATTATTGCCTCTGAGGTAGCTCAATACATGCTTTGCCACCTTCCAATATAGCTTGGTAGGCCTAACCATCACTTGACTAAGCTAGTTAACTGCATAGCACATATCTGATCATATGTTCACCAAGTACATGAGTGAACCTACAAGCTTCCTGTAAATAGTAGCTTCCACTACTTCCCCTGATGTAGCATCCCCCTTCCTCCAGTTTCCAGCTAGATCAGTCTCCATGGTTTAACTGTTCTCCATGTAGAATCTCCTAAGTATCTTGTTGGCATACTTGCCCTAAGATAGAAAGAAAGTAATGCATGAGACCTATGTCCTTCATCTAAAACTCACTTGCAATGTCGTCCTTGCAAGATTTGATGAGCTTCTCATCACTTGTCATTATGAGATCATCTACATAAAGTACAATTATCAATAGCTTACCTTCCACCACTATGTGATACAGGTTCGCATCCACTTCACTCTTCGTGAAGCCCAACCTAGTGAAGTAGCTATCTATCCTAGTGTACCAAGCACAGGGTGCTTGCTTCAACACATACAACACTCTCCTGAGTCGGTACACATGCGACTCATAGTCAAAGGTTTCAAAACCTTCAGGATACTCTATGTACACCTCTTCCTCAATCATACCATTGAGGAAGGTAGTATTCACATCCATATGATGGATCTTCCAACCCATCTGTGCTAATGATGCCAAAATAGATCTGATTGATGAGTACCTTGCAATAGGAGAAGAGGTCTCATCATGGTCAACCCTCTACCTATGAAAAGCCACAGGAAACAAATATAGCCTTATGTTTCTCCACACTACCATCTATAGCTTGCTTTACCTTGTAAATCCAAAAGAAGCTCACAACTGACTTGTACTTCGGTCTCAGGACCACATCCCAAACACTATTTCAAACTATGGAGTCATACTTCTCCACCATCGTATCAACCCAAACTGACGGTTACACTGCTTCCTTTAAGGAAGATGACTCTATCACAACACATGCACCCATAAGTTCCATGTATCCAATGTACCTCTCTGGTGACCTACTCTGTTTGTGCTGAGAAGAGGGTTCTCCCACATTCTCCCGTGCATCATCCAACAATCTTTTAGCCTCTCTAGTGTGCTTTCTTCCCTCACTGGAAGACTTTGCCTGAGTAGATGTCTCCACTCTATGAACCTATGCATATGGCTGCTCGACATCAATCTAAGTACCCTCGACCTTAGGAGCTAAAATCTCCTCATCTGCATGTAGCTCAAGCTCCCTCTGAAGGGATACTCACATGGCCTTCTCCTTATCAAACCTGTTATCCCTGTAAACCACTATCATCTGACTGGTTAGCATGTACCCCAATATTTGTGGGGGTTTTCAGTGTACCCCAAAAATATCCCCAACTCTATTGTTGGCTCAAGCTTCTTTCGTGCATCTTTGGTCACATGGCAATAAACTGATGACCCAAAAATCCTAAAGTAAACAACCTATGCCCTCTTATTGGAATAAACCTCCTCTAGTGTCTTCATCTCAAGTATCGAATGTGGGCTACGGTTATAAAAATAAATGATTGTGTTGCATGCCTTAGCCCACAACTGTAGTGGTAGGCCCTGATCATGCAACATCGCCCTTGTTTCCCCTACTATGCTCCTATTCTTCCTCTCATCAACCCCATTCTATTAAGGGTTATGAGGTGTCGTCGACTCTCATTTAATCCCTTCCACTACACATAATTTATTAAACTCATTGGAGACATACTCACCACTGTTATCACTCCATAGAGATTTAACCTTCTTGCCAGACTCTTTCTCTACCAATGCTTTGAATTCACAAAACTTTGTGAAAGTTTGATCCTTTTTCTGCATTAAAAATACCCATGATTTACAAGAATAATCATCGAAAAATATAACATAATACCTATTTTTGGCTGTGGATGCTATCAAGAATGGTCCACACACATTTGAATTGACTCTCTCTGGAATAAAATCTGTTCGACTGTCTTTGTCTCCAAAGGAAGACTTGGTGTATTTTCCCAAAGTAAAATGGTTTTCATGTATCAACTTGATCAAGTGTACCTTTGGGAAGACTGGTAGAGATTTGTTGCAATATCTTAAAAGCCCCATGATGCAAGTGGCCCAATCGTCTGTGCCACAACTCGCTGAAATCTTGACTCAACATCTTTTTCGCTTTTGAACTCAAAGCAACACAATCCTCTACCTCTATCTTATAGAGATTATGAACTTGGATCCCTATCTTCTTTACATGACCCATGGCTATGTGTCGAAGGAACACCTTTTTTTTCAAAAATAACACATCATAGCCTCTATCCTCAAGCATGGGAACAAATAGAAAGTTCTTTGTCAATCCGGGTACATGCATAACATTCTTCAAGGTGAGTGGAGCCGCATGCTACCTCTGAAAAGTAATAGTGCCCACACCAATAACACTATACTTACCATCATCACCCATCTTAATATGCATCTTGAGATATTTCTCCTCCATTTCATTGAATAACTATTTGTCACCAATCATGTGGAAAGAAGCTCCACTGTCTAAGTACCAGTCACTTCCCATCATTGAAGACACCATGCATGCAATGAGGGAAAAGTCCAATTCGAATTGGGAGGCAAAAGCCTCACCCACCGCTCCTCCCGAGGACTTCTCATTGGACTTATTCAATGGAAAATTTGTAGCAAAGTGTCCCAACTTGTGATAATGAAAGAATTTAACTTCTGCCATGTCCTTCTTCTTACCTCCATGATAAGAATCTGATTTGGAATAGGAAATTTTACCTTTCCCTTCCTCATCTTAATCGCCAAGGCACAGTTCTCTTCATCATCAATATTTGATGAAGAGACATCCCTGGTGTTCCTCCCAATCTCATCCTACATCAAATCTAACCATAGTCATTCCAAAGCTGACATCTTCTCCTGACCATTGACAGAGCCCTGTTAACTATGAAAACTCTTTAGGAGTCCAAGAAGAGCAAGGCTCACCATATCCTCCTCGGAAACTATGATTTCAACACTTGCAAGTTCATCTCGACATTGAGTGAACTTGGTCAAGTATTTTGGAATCTTCTCACCTTTCTCCATCTTGATTTTACGAAGTTTATCCTTCAGTACGAGCTTCCTTTGATCATTGTTATTGAGATACAATCCTGTCAATGT
Source organism: Pinus tabuliformis (assembly GCA_031772625.1). NCBI lineage: Eukaryota > Viridiplantae > Streptophyta > Pinopsida > Pinales > Pinaceae > Pinus > Pinus tabuliformis. The sequence continues at coordinate 284,481,185 of CM062812.1, forward strand.
TTTCCACATAGCATGTGGGGTTTACTTTCCATGGAGACTCGAGAAAAAATGATCTTGAACTCCCTAAAAGATTATCTGCCTTGCCTTTGCTACAAACTTCTTCCACATGGCCAAGTTTTTTGCATCAATAGCTACTGGCTTAGGAATTAGTTATTCAATAAATTCCTTCAAGCCATTGTCCTCCAGCACAACCTCCATCCTCTCCCTCTAGGCTATGAAATTCAAGCTGCCTTCCAAGCCATACTCAAGCCTCAACCCATGGAATTCCATCTACCAATCCTGAAGTATGTATTGAAAATTCGACTTTCACCTGTAACCCAGAAACTCAAAACTTCAAAATCTCCTCTAGAGAGTCTATTTCAAATCAACGATATCTCCCTCATTCGAACTCCAATTCAACCATTTTTATTTTGAATTTGGGTATCGTTTCCCAAGGAATCCATATCTGTAATTGGTTTCTGAAAATTTTTCACAGAAATTCTCAAATCTTCTTTGCAAAATCTCAGCCCAAAGAACAATCTTGCTCCAATACCATGTGGAAAATCTTGTAGATTCACAAGCTAATGCAATTTGCTAATGCAAGAGACAAGAATCTACTTCTAGTTTTTACAGAAGAATCCCATAAACGTCAAGCAAACAATAATCAATAGAGGAAGAGAATCAAAGGCACATAATACAATAAATACTTGGGGAGAACCACAACTCAAAACCCCACTGTATGTTTTGTATTAATCCGGAAAATCAAGATGAAATTACAATGCGTTTTCTCTCTAGAACTATCCTAGAAAATTCAATCTCCAACTCATAAGCAAGATCAAGGCCAAAGCTTAGCCTCTTCACAAGCTCTCCAATTCTCTATTCTGATGCGTAATTCCTATGGAAGATAGCTTGTATTTAAAGGGAAATAAACCCTCTAAAAACTATGAAATCCCTTGAGGATGAGTTCTCGGTTGCATGGAATATCAGTGCAGCTCAGAAAATTCTAAAACAAATAGTACCTTGTCCATGCACTCTAGTCTCAACTGGGTCTTTCTCAAAATTGACATGCATGAGTTTTTGGTGAGTAAATATTCAGTTAACTAGAGTAGCACTAGTGGAGTTCATTAGTGTCACCAATGTCTGTTAACTCACTATTAGTTCTCCCAAACAGTTTGAGAACTAATTTAACTGAACTTAACTTAACTTAGTAAACTGAGTTAACTAATTACAACTCATACTTAACTCATATTGGACCCCTATAATATAGGGAGAACATATACATGACTTCAGAAAGACTTCCAACTAGAAATTTCTAAGTTCAGTAAGTTTAATAAACTTAATTTAACTATTTTAAGTTGCTATGAGAATAGAATTCGAATTTAATTTCTAGTTTAATTCAAGGAAAAATTAAACTGGACTCTCTTGTTGTCATTTCTCAACATAGCTCATAGAATTCCTTTTCTCTTTCATCATATATCTCTCTAATAGATACTTCTTCTTGAATAGTCTCTCGAACTCACTCCAATTCAACTCCTCATCATGAATACCTCTAACATTCTTTACATTTTCCCACCAAATGTCTTCTTTACCTTTAAGATTGAACTTAGCTATTATGGCCTTCATGATCACTGAGTAATCATGCAATCTAAATAACTTATTCATCCCAAACAACCATGCCTATGCATCCTGTGAATTATTCATTTCTCCATCAACTGTAGGTGTCTTTACTTACTTTAACTCATTTGAAAAATATCCCCTGTCACTCTTCCTGTAAGAATGATAGTGACGATGACCGTGATACATGTTTGAACTAGAACAAGAGTAAATCCCATGTCCACTACCTTGCCTATCAATTATATCCAAGAATCTTCCATCCCTCATTATGTCATGTCTATCCAACTTGTTCCCACCAAGAGAGCTACTGTCATGTGCTCCATTAGTCCTATCCTCCTTCCCATGGTTGATCCACACTGGTCCCTTTCTCTACAAGTCTGACAAACTCGAAAGGATAATTGCATTAACTTCCACTTGTTTCTCATGTGCCTGAATAATCCTATCATTATCTGCTTTTCAAATCCTTATTTCTTCCTTCAAACTTTTCAAGGTGGCTGCTATGTAAGAAGAGTTCCCAACACCATGTTGCTCATCTGATCCATAGAGAGAGTCTCGTGAATTGTAGTCTACCATTCTACTAGTCATATTTGATATTCTCACCCTACAAGGTATATCATGTCAGCTAAACCAAATCATAGACAATCCAATGTACCTTAGCATAGTTCAGGGAGGATATCTCATCTGCAAGAGAAACCAGATTAGCATAATATACATGTAATAATAATCACAACAATATATGAACATCATTTCAACCATTAGTTGTTATAAATGCATGACCATACTGACTAAATACAATGAACATCACCATACATATGCAACAAACACATAGAACACAAGCACAAAGAACACATATGCAACTGACATGTATGCATGATGAACACATTGCCCATCCAATCCAAGGGGTGAACTATGCTCTAATACCACTTTGAAACACCATCCTCCCACATTTACACAAGTTAATTGGTCTTCTAGGGTAAACATGTTACAAGAGGCTAATATGATGTGATTCAACTCCCCATTTATATTTAAGGAAATGGAACTAATAAAACACAATGAATCTAACCTTCTACACATGCTAAAGAAGCTTCATGAGCCAACCAACCCTTCCAGGTGACCAACCCCTTAGGTAACTTGACATTTTACTGATCTAGACCTTCATCCACTCCCATGACAAGCCATGTATGTGATTGAGGCCTTATATTTGCTCTCACAACAAGGCATTCCAACAATTGTGGACTTTTTATAGTAGCTATGAGCCAACAACCCTAGATTCTAAGCCACTTTTTCAAGGCCAGGTCTCAGGCCACTACCCATAACTTCATGAAAATTCTAGAAATGATAAAGAAAACAATGGAATAAAGCTACTAATGCAATAATTGTTACAAGTAATTGATCTAACCCCTACTAGCCATGACATGAATTTCATCAAACTTGTCACAAACATGCAATCTACAGGTCATAACAATAAATCTAAGCATAGGGGTCTCATACTTATTTGAGAATCATTAAAAAACATTGATGCCTTATCAAGATAGCTACAATATCATCTATTGGTTCATATATTCATAGTTCATTCATTTTCTAATCAAAACATGATGAGATCCATACGTCAAGTTTTTCATAAAACAACCTCATAACCAGCAGATATTCAATAGAAATAAAAATATATATAACAATCATGAAACCAAATATGAACAAGTATATTTACCCATCAAATACAAGAGGAAAGGAGCTCTTATTAACATATGCAAAATGCGACCAGGTCTGGAACTTCCACGCATCACCCAACCATAGATTAGGTTGAACCAAATCTCTCTTTCAGCCAATCAACCCCACACCATATTCTATGCATGAATGTGGGATATTATGGAACAAATCAAACAAAACTTGTAATAGCCCTAGTGAAAATTCCAGGTAAATAAAAGTTAATAAAGGAAAAATAATAACCATGTTATGTGACACATCTTCCAAGCTGAGTGTTGGGAAAAACATCCTAGTGTGGGTGTTCATTTGGTTTATTATGGCTAAGGAAATTGGTGAAGGCAATGACAAAGGATTTGGAAAGGAAAAATGGCATTTTTGGAAATTTATTTATGAAAATAAAAGAAACTAAGAGAAAAGAAAGGTGAAAGGTCACATGTTGCATGTGAGGATTAAACTAAAGGAAAATGAAGAAAATAAAGGCCTCATTAATAAAAAGGCTTCTGAGGATCAGTTGGTACCTTTTTCTAGATTTAACCTTTTGTCAGTCCAGTTTTGCAGCTCTCTCGCTATTCTCTCTCTCACCCTTGGACACTTAGAGTTTTCTTAGAGCACTCATCATTGGATCAAGTAAAGCTAAGAATGAAAGAGAAAGAAAAGATCAAGCAATGAAGAGGAGGATTGAGTAACTAAAGTGGGATTATTTGTAGGCATCGATTTGCATGTGTGATTTCCTTTGTAGTTTTGGCATGCATGGTTATGCATGTGTGTTATTGGCTCTCTTACTATCATGGGCATGGATTTTTGCTAGATGTGACAATGTTCTTTAGCCTTTCCTTTCCATTTCTGGATAGCCATGGTGTGATGGGGTTCTCATGTTTTGGTTGAGCTGGATTTTCAGATGGATTCAAAACTGAGGCAATGTTTGAAAGAAAGAACACATGGCCTAGTGATCTATGAATTAGACTATGGATTGTGGTAAATCCTTGACCTAGTAACCCATGAACTAGACTGTGGATTGTGATAATAAAAAATTGTTCTACCTCAGTTGGTTTAGGAGTCCTTGACTGGTGAATGGCGAGATATATGGTGAACCATAGAGGTGAGTGTCCTTGATCAGGTTAGGAATCTTTGGCCGTTGAATGGTAGGATATACAATAAATTCTGGAGGGTGGAGTCACGATTAATCCTAGGGATCCTCGATCGTTGTATGGTGGGATTCACGGTAAAGCCTAGAGACTAGGAGATAGGAAAATTCCTCACGGTGTAGGTGGAGAAATCTGGTGGCATCCATGCTTGTTTAGGGCCTATTGATCTAGTGGGGATTATTGTAAAGCATAGTTCTATTGATGAGGGTGAGGTGTTTAAATTTGTGAATCCCTACTGATTTTTGGTTATGAGACCCACATTCATGCTTGGAATATGGCACGAGGGTGATTGATTGAAAGAAATATTTGGTTCATCTAATCTATGGTTGGGTGGTTCATGGAAGTCCCATACCTCATTGGCCTTTGCATTCATTTATAAGAGCCTATTCTCCTTGGTATTTTATGTGAAAATGTGATGGTTCATATGCGGTATTTATGGTTGTTGTATCCTTGTTATTTCTATTGGTTATATGTTGTTTATGACCATGTTTTATGACAGTGATGATGTATGGATCTCATCACGATTCAATTCGTAAATGAATGAAAAATGAATATATTACCTAATAGATTATAATGCAGCTAATGTGATAAGGCATCAAGGCTTCTTAGAGATTCTCAAATAAGTATGTGACCCCTATGCTCATATTTTTTGTTATGATCTGTAGAATGCATATTTGTGACATGTTTGATAAAATTCTCGTTATGGCTAGTAGGGGTCTAGTCAAGTAACTGATCAAACGTTTGAATTAGTATCATTGTTTCAATGTTATTTTTCATTTCCGGAAGTTTCATGAAGTTCTGGGCAATGGCTTCAGACCTAGCCCTAAAAAGGTGGCACAAAATCTGGGGTCTTTGGCTCAGGACTAGATGAAAACATCCCCACTCATTGCCATGCCCTTGCTGTGGGAGAAATTGGAGGGTGCCAATCGCACAAATGCCCATGTCATGGGAGCGACTGAGGCTCTATGTTAGTAAAATGTCAAGTTTCCTCAGGGGTTCGTCACCTGGAAGGGTTGGTTGGACCTTGAAGGTTCTATAACATGTGTAGAAGGTCAGATTGGTTGTGTTTTTTCAGTCCCACTTCCTTAACTATATATGGGTAGTTGAATCATATCATACTAGCCTCTCATCACATGTTTACCCCATCGAACTAGTTAAATTGGGTAAATGTGGGAAAAGGGTTTAATAGAGTAGTATTAGATCATGGTTCACCCCTTGGACTAGATGGGAGGTGTCTTGGCCATGAATTCATGCCAGTTTCATATATGTGTTCTCTATGCTCGTGCTCTATGTACTTGTTGGGTATGCATGGTGTTGCTCATGCTTGCAATGGTGTCGCCATGTAAAAGTTGATGGTGTGGTTGTTGGATGTGGTTTTCATGAGTGTATGTCAGTTATGCATTGGTTATGCATGCCAGAGTTTATGTATTGTTATGCATACATTGATACGGTTGTAGTGGTCATGCATGAGGTCATGGTATGTGGTCAGTATGGTTATGCATTAATGACTAGATTTTGGTTAGTATGATATCTATATGTTTTATGATTATGTTTATACATGTATTGCGTTGATATAGTTAATCTTGCAGATGAGATATCATCCCCAAACTATATTGAGGTATGTTGATTATGTTTATATTTTTTTTAGCTGACATGGTATGCTTTGTAGGAAAGAGATCAAAGATGACTGACTTGATGGTAGAATATAGTTCAAGATACCCTCCATATGGATTAGATGAGAAGCGTGGTGTTGGGCACTCTTCTGACTTAGCAAATACATTGGAATTTTGAAGGTAGAAATAAGGAGTTGCATGGACGATAATGATAGAATCATTAAGGCATAGGAGAAACAAGCAGAAGCCCCAAGACCCATTGTTGTTGGTTAGGTCAGTCGTGTACGCTGCATGCAACTAGACGACCAAGCAGCCCAGTGGTCGTGGGTCCTAGACCTTGCCTGGCCAATTCAGACAATCGGTCGGGCAAGGCCCAAGGCCCTAGTTTCCAGGCTGCACGTAGCTCCACATCTGACCAGCCCAGCGACTGGGGGCCCTGGGCATTTCCTAACTGATTCTGAGAATTGGCCGAGGGCCCTGGGCCTTGTCTGGCTGATTCTCGGAACCGGCCGAGTAAGGCCCAAGGCCCGCAACGTTGTTTTCCTTATTTTAAATTTTTAATATGTTTTTTTAATTATATATATATTTTTAAGGTTTTTTTAATTATGTTAAAAAATTATTGTTTTTTTTTAATGTTTTTTTATTATAATGTGTTTTTGTTATTTTTAAATGTTCTTAATTTATTTTTCATGTTTTTAATTTTTTTTTTTTAATTATTTAAAATTGTTCATTTTTTAGTTTTTTTGGGTTAATTTTTTTTTTTTTTTTTCAAATTATGTTTATTTCTATATTTTTTTTTTAGAGTTTTTAAAATTTTTTGTATTTTATTTTAGTTTTATTTTTTATTTTGTATTTTTTTTAATTTGTTATCTTTTACATGATAATTATGTTTTTTCACATTTTTTTGCATTTTTTTAATGTTATATATATGTATAATGTTATTATTTTTTTATTATTTTGCAAAAAAATTAGAAATTCCATTATAAAAAAAAACTACTAAGAAAAAATAAAAACACATTTGAAAAACTCTTTAAAAACTAACATCTTAAGATGAAAAACAAGAAGAGAAATAAGACAACTTGAACAATCGTTAACTTTTAAACTTTTTTTTGCAATGTGTAAGTTGTCTTAAGCTAAGATTTTAAAGGCATCATATTTTTAGCATTTAAAAAAGAAATTACTCTTTGTATAATGACACTTTTATTTAGGTGTTAATTTTTGAAGTTTTTTTAGTCACAAAATTTTTCCATAATGTCATGGTTGAAAAATTGTCAAAATTTTAAAGTTTTCCAGCATTTCAGTATTCCAACATCAGCATTTTTTGTTTTAGGTTGTTTTTTATGTTTTTTTTATTTTTTTGCTAGAGTTCTCTTTTTGAGTTTACAGTTCCCATTTCAAAGTTTACATTGCTGAAGTTGAAGCATTGTTATGAGCAGTCAAAACATAAGATAAAATCATAGCAAGGATGGAAAGGGAAAGATAAAGGTAAAGGTAAATGAAAATTGAAAAGAACAAATCCTTAAGATACAAAAGAGAAAGAGAATGTTGTACCATACAAGAAGTTCAATGTAGCTAGACAAGGACATGGGTCACAATAGTAGAATAGAGGTGATGGTACCAGATGGTTGGAGTGTTGGACATGTGATAAGGAGAATCTTAAGAGGGATTGTTTGTAGAATCGGGGTGGTAGACCTCATATTTACATTGCATAGGAAGCGTAGACAGTTGGGAATGTTGGGCATAACATTCCACGAATTTATGCAATATTGGATAATAGGTAGGCAGATCACGAGGAAATTGTTATCGAGATGGTAGGTAAGATTTTTGTTCAAGTTTTTCCTATTTTTATTGACCGTAGATCCAATTATAGTTATGTTAGTCCTGACCTAGTGGATAAGTGTGGTTTGAAAAAAAGGTGCATACAGAATCTTGGTTAGTATAGTTGGCTACAGGTACAAAGAACAGAGTTCATCATTGGGTAAGATCTTGTTCATTCAAGTTGAATGATATGCCTACATCAACACATTTGAATGTATTGTTGTTGGGATCATATAGTACGTTGTTTGGTATGAACTAGTTGTATCTTCATAGGAACAATGTAGATTGTTATGACAAATCCATTGAGTGCTTGGATGAAAATAGAGAAAAAATAATCTTGGAGGGTAAGAAGAAGGAAACATCAGTTAGAATGGTGACAATTATGTAGGAAAAGAACAGCCGCAGAAAAGGGTGAGTGCTATTTGCAGTGCATATTTCAAGTGATAAATGTAAGGATGTTGAGGATGCAGAGGTATTGAGTAGCTACCTGATCTTGCAGTAGTTTTAGGATGTGTTTCTAGAAGATATTTCAGAGTTTCCGCCTCATAGAGAAGTAGGATTTTCCATTGATTTGGTACAGGGGAAGCACCAACATCAAAGGAACTATGAATTATAAGCACAACAAAGTTAGTAGAGATGAAGTTGCATTTGAAGGAAATGCTTGACAAGGGCTACATCAGGCCATGTGTATCACTATGGGGTGCACCAGTATTGTTTGTGAAGAAGGATGGTACTCTCAAGTTTTGCATTAATTACATGCAGTTGAACAAGGTGACCATCAGAAACATATATCTATTGTCGAGGATTGATGATTTGCTTGATTAGTTAAAGGAAGCCTCAGTGTTCTCAAAGATTGATTTGAGATCCAGATATTTTCATGTACACATCAAGGAATATGACATGTTATCACCCCAAGAAACTCTCCTAGGTTGTATATCAAAGATGCTCGGGAACATTACAAACTCAACACAAATGTTGTAAAATGGTGGATGAATGGAAGGAATGATGCATATTCAAGCCAGATAACCACTTCTACTATGCTTAACCCCAGACATGGGTGAACACCCCCAAACTACAAGGCTTTAAACCACCAATTAATCACAATTAAGGAATAGGTGAAAATGGAGAATACTGACCACACCAGCAGATGCATAGGACCCTATGATGGACGGCTCCAACTAGTTTAAAGGTCTATAAATCCATTTCCTAATGCACAGACAGGATGATGGCTCTCTGGCACCAAGAAAATAGAAACCTACATACACCTTCAATGATACTTACTAGATTCTAACACAGAGGTGGGATGACATCCCCTCTAATGCTCAACATCAAGAGCACATGAAACATGCATAATAGGCATAGCCTAGAACAAAGAAGAAGTGGAAAGTGAGAAATTAACAACAAAAGAAGCTTGAATTAGCTGAAAATGAAGACCAGAAGCTGCAGGTATCACAGTAGGTAAAGTCTCCAGAAGTTGAACTTTACATCAAAACAATATCCATGAACTCTCATTACATCTTATTTCTAGGTATATATGGAGGTTGATTACAGAAATATCTACTATTCTTTTCGTGGAGGGGTCATAATGGACCACCAACCACATTAACTATCTGATATGGGTCTCTGATACAATCTGTTGCTTCCATAAATGAATTTGACATTCTTTGGTACTCTGTTGTCCTTCTTGAGCAGTTGGAGTGTGGTATAAAAAACATTCCATGACTGATAAATGTGTTTATCTGCTCAATTCTGTCCTTCTCGTCCTTTATATGTACAATGCATTGAATGCAGTAGTTGAAGCTTAACTGCATAGAGCTGGTGGACAATCGCCTTCATCCCTTGGAAGCATGGTATATGTCAAACACATGAAAACTGCATGGAAAATGAGCGAAGGGTTGGGAATGAATGCTAGCTATTGGATGGAACAGACGGACGACTGAGATCTCTTGGCGGGCACTGTCTGGAAGAAACGGAGGCGCAATTGATTGCAAACCGTCAGATCTGGCAGATAGATGGCGGAGATCGGATTACATGGGATATCAGAAGGTATATGCATGGGGAGATTGTAGGCCATTGGATCTCAGGCGGGGAGATCCAATGGTCATCAAGCGATGAAGTTTCACGATGATTAGCGAGCAGGAGGATGTACCTATGGGCGGTAAGCGGTTTCCTTTCACTGCTCACGGGAGACAGGTGGTATCCGTATGCGGCAGCACGACGTAATAGAACTGTGACACGTGTTGGATGTGACAGTGTGGAAACTGCTTTCCCTGCGGGTTATCGAGTGTGCAGGTTCGAGGGGCGGGAGGTGCGACTGCCGTCCGATTGTGGCAGGGATGATCGGACGGAGGGAGCTGATATGCACATGGTTACAACTGACGGGACGGATGTGACAGGGATAACAACAGTAAAGGCACACGGTCATAAGAGTATGGTCGTATGGGTTTTAACTTCGCGCTTATGGGCTTGGCTGAAAAGGGGTTTACAAGGTTTTGGAGGCCAAATGAAGAAAAACAGGGGTAGCAGGAGTTATAAGGGTATAAAGTAAATGAAGGGGGAAGGGTAAAATGAACTGTTGCGAGCTCCCTTTTTTAAAAAAACACACAACCACAGTGTTTTTGACCCAGCAAATACTGAATTATGTAGCAGAGCTAACACTATCTCCTTCTGGGGATGATATCCTCCCTATGAGGTCTCAAGAACCTGCAAATCAATGCCTTCCTGATGAAAACAAACTAACAAAATTCCTAGTGTTCCAATGGGCATGGAGTCTGACTAAAACTGATAAAACCAAATATTAACAGCCTTTAAGGCCAAAAGACCTTAAATCACATAAATTTTCAGAAAACGCCCATTAACTGGGCCATCAAAATCTGCTTCCCCTCCCATAATTTTCAGTATGAAGGTGTTGTTCCCTTGAATCTGAGAAATGATGAAAGGCCCTCTCCAGAAAGCATCAAATTTCCCATGATTGCCTTTCTTTTCTTTTAGTGCATCCCACTTCAAAACCAAGTCTCCAACCTGAAAATTATATGTCTTTGTCTTCCTGTCAGAAGCATCCTTGATCTTTTTCTGATGTGCTGCAACCTTTTCAACCAACTGTTCTCTAATCTAATGTACCTCTGCTAAATCAGTGATCCTCTTTGCCATTTCTTCTTCCTCATTCTGCTCTTCTTGAAGGAATTTTGCCACAAGGAGAGTTAACTGAATTGGGAATACAACTTCAGTGCCATATACCAGCTTGAAAACAAAATTCCCTATGGATTTCTTAATTGTCACTCTATTAGCCCACAGTGTATACTTGAGCTTAGAATCCCAATTCTTTTTATTGTCCTCTAGCAACTTCTTAATTATCCTTATTAGGCTTTTATTAGAGGATTCTGTTAGACCATTGCCTTGAGGATAATATGAAGTGGAATGAACCAGTTTAATACCCATTGAATCACACATTTCTAACAATTCTTTTGTCCTGAAGGCTACTGCATTATCTGTGACTAATTTATGTGGACAACCAAATCTGGTAAAGATATTCTTAGTCAAAAGCTTCATGACCACATTATGATCAACCTTTCTGGTAGGAATTGCTTCAATCCACTTGGTAAAATAATCAGTGGCTACTAATATCCATCTATGTTGGCCGCTGGAATGTGGATTGATTTCTCCAATGAAATCCAAGCCCCAATGCTAAAAATGTCATTTTGCAAGTATTGGTTTTAAGGTCAAGGACTTCAATTGTTGTTTTCCTTCAAATCTTTGGCACTTGTCAGATGATTTAACAAATGAAAATACATCAGAAAATAAAGTGGGCCAATAGTACCCAGCTCTGAGAATCTTATGGGTAGTGGTTTTCGAATAATGATGCCCTCCACACATGCTGGAATGAAAATGTTGCATGACTTCTATTGACTATTCTTTGTCTAGACACCTCAAAAGAATTCCAGATGGATCCCTCCAATAGAGCAGATTTTCATAGATACAATATTTTGCTGCCCTAAGCTTTATAGTTCTGGCTTGACTTTGAGTAAATCCTGAAGGGATTTCTAGCTTCAGCAAGAAATTAATTATTGTAGAATACCAATCACATGAAGCTATATTTTCTGCTACTAACTATTTTCTGTTTGGTTCATCTGCTTCCTCTTCTTCATCTGTCTGACCACCTTCTGCAATTGTGCACATGAAATCAATATCCAATGATCTGCAACTTTCTTCAGCCAATAACTTGGAAAGACCCTAACCTCTGACAAGATTGGTGGTCTTCAATTCTATATTAAATTCAATCAACCTTGAAATCCATTTAGCTCTTCTTCCATCAGCATCAGGTTGTGTTAAGACATCTTTTATTGCAGCAGAGGGTACATATGCAAGTATCTTGGAATGTAGAATGTAAACTCTGAAAGCTTTCAAGGATTTGATAAGAGCATATGCTTGTTTTACAATAATATCATACCTCATTTCAACATCCCTCAAGTTCTTGCTGAAAAATGCTACTGGATGTTCTGAACATTCTTCATCTGCTTGCAATAAAATAGCTGCAATGGTGTCTTTAGAGGCAAATGAGAATACATGGAACTCCTTGCTGTAATTTGGACTTATTAAAGTGGGAGCTTCCATAATAGCCATTTTAATAGACTCAAATGATTTTCTTACTATATCAGTCTATTTGATTTCTGCCCCTTTCTTCAACATGGAGGTAATATGCTTCACATATTCAGCAAAATTTGGGATAAACCTCCTTACAAAGTTAATCTTCCCTAGAAAGGATTGGATATCTTTCTTTGATCTCGGGATAGACATGCTTTTACTCTTTCTGGGTCAATTTGAACACCTGCAGCAGAAAGAACATGTCCTAACAACTTGCCTTCTTCTAAAGTAAATTGTGACTTTTTAGGATTGACTGAAATCACAAACCTTCTGCACTTTAGAAACAATTTTTTCAAATGTTTCAAATGATTTTAATGGCTGCTCGAGTATACTGTTATTTCATCAAGGCAGATAAGGACAAATTTATCCTTCTCTCCCACAAATGCTATGCCCATAGCTCTCTGAAAGGTAGCTCCAACATTCATCAACCCAAAGGCATCTTAGCATACATAAAGGTGTCCCAAGGAGTGCTGAATGCAGTCTTCTCTTGGTCATCTGGGTGCACAAAAATCTAATTAAACCCTAAAAATCCGTCCAAGAAAGACATCACTTTGGCTCCTGAGACCTTTTGTGGCAAATGCTCCATCTTAGGTAGAGGATAGTTGTATTTATTTGAGCATTTGTTCAAGTTCTTGAAATCAAGACACGGTCTTATTTCTCCACTTTTCTTCCTCACCACTACTAGATTGGCTACCCATTTGGAATATCTAAGAGGAACTATAATCTTGGCAGCCAGCAATTTTTTAATTTATTTTTCAATTAGAGGAAGAAGCATAGGATTTATTGGTCTCAGCTTCTGTTTGAATGGAATGGTGTCTTTATCTAAAGGGATTTTATGCTGAATAATCTTTTTATCATAAATTTTCATGTCACTGTACTCCCAGGCAAACACATCAGCAAATTGCTTCATTAAGTTGCAGTATTCAGAACTTTGGTCAGTAGATAAATGAGTGGACAAATTTATGTATCTAGGTTGACCTGGACTTCCTATATCATGCTTACAGACTGCAGATTGGTCTTCCTTTTAGGCAACCTTATAAGGCACATCATTCTGCTCAAACAGTCTTTCTAGAGGAATTAAACCCTTTGGAATATGATTACTAGGAAGCTGCACAATTCTTTCTTTACCAATTTTACTTCTAAGCTAGGGCTGGGGGCTTTCTTGCAAGGCTTCATTCTCTTAGTCAATTTTCATTTCAGAAAACTCATCAATTACTTGTAGAAACCTATTTATCTCATCATCATCATCAAAAACTTTCCAATGTTGGACATTATCAGGCAAGGATGGTCTATATTTCATTTTGGCTTCATACACTAGTCTGGGAGGCATTGGAGGGATAAACAGACTAGTAGACACAACAAAGGAATCAACAAGCTAATTTTTGGCTCTAGGGATATATGAAATACAGAAATTATTAAAGGAATCTTTAAGTCTCCATATCTCATCTCTGTATGCTTTTAGCCTTGGGTGCTTTGCCTGAAATGTTTTATTTACTTGTTGAATGATCAAATCAGCATCCCCAAACACATTTATGTTCCTGAATCCTTTGTCTTTTTCTACGTTAAGGCTAATAGTAGAGCCTCATACTCTACTATATTGTTTGTGACTTGAAAAGCCAGCTTAAAAGATAGATGCGTGCTTTTTTGTTCTGGAGATATCAGCACCACCCCTACTCCTGCAGTCTCCTTGGAACACGCGCCATCAAAGAACATCTCCCAAACCTGACTTCCTTGCTCTTTCTCGGCCTGATTTGTTGGTTTCTTGAGCTGCATTAAGGCCTTCTCAGATTCTTCTATTTGAAGAATACATGCTCCAAAATCAGTGTCTACAACATATATGGGATGATTGGTAGGATTCTTCTCATCACTAATGATGTATGCCAGTTGTGCTTCTCTGTACAATCTCCTGCTTTCCCCTCCAAAAACTAGGACAGTGGCATAAGATAGATCATTCTATAATGTCCCACCTAGTCTCTTAATCCATCCTCTAGACAACAACATGCCAAACTTAGGAGGGACATTTTCTACCACAATATCCATCATTATACTCTTCATGGGTAGCGGAGTTAAGGTAATGGCCAGGTCTTTGATTAATCCTAGACATTTCACTTTCCTTGAATCAAAAGAGAATAAATCATGATAGGGTCTGGTGATATCAAGGCCTAACTCTTCCATGACAGCTTTAGGCATCAAATTGTGGCTGGCCCCTGTATCTAGCAGGCAGTTGTGGTGGATTTTTTCATGAATGGTCAGGGAGACATAAAGTGATGGAGAATTATTATCAACATGTTCAATCATAGGGCTAAGCACAACACCAGGCTTATCATCTTGCAAATTGACAGAGTCAGAGGAGGTTTGTGTGGTTTCCAGCTCAAGAGCTTCAAGGATAGGCTTTCTAAATACTTCACTCTTTACCAACTCTACCAGAGGCATAGATATTTTCAATTTCTGAACTTCTGAATCTAAGCTGAAAGAGGAAGGTAACCTATCAGTACATCTTGCCTCTTGAACTGGAGCTTTGAGGATAACTGGATCAACTACTGGTCTTCTTGGCCTGATATTCTGTGACTCTGTTTGGACAGCAGCTCTTTGGGAAATATTCTCCTTGACATTTTTTGCATTTGACCTCAGATTGTATCTCTATTGTTCACCAGTCTGCAGAAAATCCTCTCTATCCCACTGGTGACTGTCTTGTTCCTGCAGCAATGATTCTTGATATACATCCAATGTTAAAAATGCAGCACTACCTTTATCTTCCATGCAGTGAATTTCATCCTCCTATTCAAATTGTTCCTCCTCCATGACTACATTTTGGAAAGGAGCTTTAACTTTCTGTTCTTCTTTTGATTCTGTACCCCTTTGAATAATTTTCAATTGTTCATTTTTTCTTCTGAATGGATTGGGATTTCTTGGAGCAAATTTATTCCGCTGCCTTGTTTTTCCTGAATTCTGCTCAACCTTCAGCTTAGATATTTCAGCAACTAATGACTCTATCATCTTAGTCATTTTATCTAATTTAGGTTTGAAGATGAGGCACAGGAAGAAGAAGCCTCACCTCTCTGCCTTATTCTATCAGCATGACTCTTTAGTTCTTCTGCAGCCATGATATTGGAATCTACTTCTAGGGCTACATCCTGCACATCTGCCAGAGTAGCACATCTCATTTCTCTCAACAATAGGTAGAAGTCAGAGTCAAAATAATTGGCATAAGTGAGCTTGGTAGAGGTCGGGGTAGGCTTTACCTCAGCTAGTATCTTACTATACATGCGGTTGAATCTTTTATTAAAATCAGGCAATGATTCCCCATTTTCCCTCTTCAGGTTACCAAACTCAGTATGGTAATATAGAAAGTCTTTTTCATATCCCTAGTGCTTCAAAAATGCATCATCTAAGGCTTCAATATCTGTTATAGATCTCTGGGGTAATTCTCTGAACCACTTTTTAGCCTCACCATCAAGGCTCTGTACAAAAACTCTCATCCGGATATCATTTTCACTTATATCTAAGTTATCAGCATAACTATAAAAAGCTTCAAGGTGTTCTTCTGTTGTTACTCCCTCTGGGTCAGTGAAGTTAGGCAAATATTTCTGATATTCTCCCACAGGCATGGGATAAAGGGACAGGCAAGACCAAGGGTCCATATCTAGCAGCAACAATTCTTTCTATCTTCGTGGGTGCTTGCTGGCCTACCATGATTGGGAAATGTGGAAGGATGCTAGTAGATTGAGCAGTTTGAAACAATGGAATAGATGATAGGGACAAAGGGATGTTTTGGACTATATGGGAGGCTTTATTTGGACTGAGATTCAAAGGGGAACTAGATGGGAAAGGGGCTATATTAATCCCTAAAGGAATTTCCTTATTAATGGTGTTGGGCTCTAAATCTTCAAACTGTATATCTTCAGCTATAACTTTATCTTTCAAAGATGCATGAGATTTCTTAGGCTTACCTGATTCTGATGCCCCTTTCTATTATGCTTTCTTCGATTTGATAGTCCTCTCAGGGTCAGGAACTAGTTCAGCTGGTGATTTCTGAGGATTTCTTCGAGTATGTCTCACAAACTGAACCAGAATTTCAATGTGGAGTCACCAAAGATTGGTCTTCCTCCAATGCAGTCGCCAGATAGATGATTACGACCAAAATATGTGCCCAAAACTTGTCTATCATCAAAATTTGGAACTATTTCATTCTCCTAGGGAAGCTGAGCTTTGATCTCCTCTCCCCGGCAACAATGCCAATTAATGTTATCACCCCAAGAAACTCTCCTAGGTTGTATATCAAAGATGCTCGGGAACATTACAAAATCAACACAAATGTTTGAAAATGGTGGATGAATGGAAGGAATGATGCATATTCAAGCTACATAACCACTTCTACTATGCTTAACCCCGGACATGGGTGAACACCCCCAGACTACAAGGCTTTAAACCACCAATTACTCACAGTTAAGGAATAGGTGAACATGGAGAATATTGACCACACCAGCAGATGCACAGGACCCTGTGATGGCCGGATGCAACTAGTTTAAAGTTCTATAAATCTATTTCCTAATGCACAAACAAGATGACATCTCTCTCGCACCACAAAAATAGAAACCTGCATACACCTTCAATGATACTTACTAGATTCTAACACAGAGGTGAGATAACAGCCCCTCTATGCTAAACATCAAGAGCACATGAAACATGCATAATAGGCATAGCCTGGAACAAAGAAGAAGTGGAAAGTGAGCAATTAACAACAAAAGAAGCTTGCATTAGCTGAAAATGAAGACCAAAATCTGCAAGTATCACAGTAGTTACAGTCTCCAAAAGTTGAAATTTACATCAAAACAATATCCATCAACCCTCATTACATCTTGTTTCTAGGTATATATGGATGCTGATAACAAAAATATCTACTATCCTATGCGTGGAGGGGTCATAAAGGACCACCAACCACATTAACTATCTCATATGGGTCTCTGATACAATATGCTGCTTCCATAAATGAATTTGACATTCTCTAGTACTTTGTTGTCCTTCTTGAGAAACTCGAGTGTGGTATAAAAAAAATTCCATGACTAATAAATGTGTTCATCTGCTCAAGGCTGTTCTTCTCGTCCTTTGGATGTACAATGCGTTGAATGCAGTAGTTGAATCTTAACTGCACAGAGCTGGTGGACGATCGCCTTCATCCCTTGGAAGCATGGTATATGCCAAACACACAAAATTTGCATGGAAAATGAGTGAAGGGCTAGGAATGAATGCTAGCCATTGGATGGAATAGAAGGATGGCTAACATCTCTTGGCAGGTAGCATCGGGAAGAAATGGAGGTGAAATTGATTGTCAACCGTCAGATCTGGCACATGGACGACGAAGATCGAATTACATGGGCTATCAAAAGGTATATGCACGGGGAGATTGTAGGCCATTGGATCTCAGGCGGGGAGATCCAACGGTCATCGGGTGATGAAGTTGCGTGATTATTAGCGAGCGAGAGGACGTAAATATGGGCGGTAAGTGGTTTCCCCACACCGCTCACGGGAGGAAAGTGATATCCGTATGCGGGGGCATGATGCAATAGAACTACGAGTCATGTCGGATGTGACAGCAGGGAAACCGCTTTCCCCGCAGGTTATCAAGTGTGCAGGTTCGAGCGGCGAGAGGTGAAACTGCCATCCGATTGCGATAGGGATGATCGGACGATGGGGAGCTTATATGCACGTGGTTACAACTGACGTGACGGATGTGACAGGGACAGCACTGGTAAAGGCGCATGGTCATAAGAGTATGGTCATATGGGTTTTAACTTTCCGCTTATGGGCTTGGCTGAAAATGGGTTTACAAGGTTTTGGAGGAAAAACAGAGAAAAAACAGGGGTGGTGGGAGTTATAAGGGTATAAATCAAATGAAGGGGGAAGGGTAAAACGAACTGCTGCAAGCTCCCTTTTTACAAAAAACACACAGCCACGGTGTTTTTGACCCAGCAAATACCGAATTATGTAGCAAAGCTAACAAGACACTTTCAAGACAACTTTCTGGACCTGGTATGGGCATTATGAGTTTGTTGTAGTTCCATTTTCTTTGACTAATTCTCCAACCACTCATATGTGCTTAATGAATAGTGTGTTGCATCCTTATCTAGAAAAGTTTATTATTGTATTCATTGATGAAATCTTGATATATTCTAAAAGTGAGGAAGAGCATGCCAAGCACTTAACAACAATATTGAGATTGCTGAGAGAGCATCAGTTGTATATAAAATTAGTAAATGTAGTTTCTT
This sequence comes from Pinus tabuliformis, assembly GCA_031772625.1. Classification (NCBI taxonomy): domain Eukaryota; kingdom Viridiplantae; phylum Streptophyta; class Pinopsida; order Pinales; family Pinaceae; genus Pinus; species Pinus tabuliformis. The sequence continues at coordinate 284,499,965 of CM062812.1, forward strand.
TTAGACATAGGTACATTACTTGGGGCATGTGATCTCCAAGGAAGGTATAGTAGTGGATCCAAAGAAGATAAGGGCTATCATGGAGTGGGAAGTTCCTAGAAATGTGGATGAGGTAAGGTCATTCATGGGGTTAGCAGGTATTATCGGAGGTTCATCAGGAACTTCTCTCACATTGCATATCCTATTAAGTCACTGTAGATGCAAGGTAAGAAATTTGAATGGAAAGAGTAATGTGCAGCAAGTTTTGAGAAATTGAAGAAATTATTGACAAATGCTCTAGTGTTAAAGATTGCAGAAACAAACACGGTGTTTTTGGTGGGCACATATGCTTGAAAGAGAGGACTTGGTGGAGTCCTTATGTAGGAAGGATAGGTTGTATGATATGAGTCATGGAAACTAAATGAGCATGAGAAGAATTTTCCAACAAATGTTCTTGAGCTAGCAAAGATCATCCATGCTTTGAAGATGTGGAGACACTGCCTTCTTGGAAAGTGGTTCATCTTTATGAGTGATCATAGTTTGCAGTATCCATTTGACCAACCAAATGTGAATTCCAGGCAAGCTAGATGGTTGGCCATGATCATTGAGTTTAATTTTGAGATCAGGTACATCAAGGGTAAAGAAAAGAGGGTTGCATAAGCTCTTAGCAAGTGAATACAGGTGAATCATATAGTAGCTATGAGTTCTTATGGGACAAACTTACAAGATCAAATCCTATAGGCAAGACAACATGATGATGAGTACATGGAGCTTACGCATAGATTATAGTAGGGTATAGGTGCTTAGGATGTCAACTATCATCTCACAAAAAATGGCTTGATGAGATTTAGGGATAGGATATATTTTCCAGACAATAGTGATCTCAAGAAGACTATCTTGATAGAGTTTCATGCGAAATCGTATTCAAGTTACCCAGTATATCAAAAGGCATTGACAACAGTGAAGAAGTTTAATTATTGGTTGAATCTGAAAAAGGACATGGCAGAGTTTGTGTCTAATGCATGGAATATCAATAGGTAAAAGCAGAGGGTAAGCATCTAGGTGGATTACTATAGCCTATTCTCCTTCCAAAGTGCAAGTGGGAGGTCATTTCCATGGATTTCATTACAAATTTTCTGAAGACATCTAGACAACATGATTCATCATGGTTATAGTGGACAGGATGACAAAGGTAGCGCACTTCATTCTAGTGAAGTCTACTTATTGAGCTAGTGATGTGGCACAAGTATTCATCAAAGATGTGGTGAGGTTGCATGATGTTCCAAAAAATATTGTGTTAGATAAGGATACTAAGCTCACTTCTAAGTTTTGGAAGGAGTTGTCTACAGGATTAGGGATAGAGCTGGCCTTCAGTACGAATTATCATCCACAAATAGATGAAAAAACAAAGAGGCTCAATAGGATATTGGAGGACATGTTGAGTATGTATGTGATGCATCAACAGAGGATATGGTAGGAGTACCTTCTATTTATTTAGTTCACTTACAACAATGAGTAGCTGAAATATTTGAGGATGATTTTGTTCGAGGCATTGTATGGATGCATTTGTAATACTCCCATCAATTGGACTAATCCAGTGACAGGGTGTTGATTGAACCAAATATGTTGGAAGACATGGAATAAGAAATGCAGGTTATCAAGAAGAATCGAAAGCTAGCACAGGATAGGTAGAAAATTTATGCAAATCATAATAGGTTGTTTAAGTAATTTCAGGTTGGGGAACATGTGTATTTGCAGATCAAACAGAAGAAGAGCTCATTGAGGATTGGATCATGTGCCAAGCTGGCACCTTGATTTTGTGGACCTTTTAATATTATTGAAAGGATTGGACCAATGGCCTATCGACTTGCACTTCCTCTGACACTGAAATTCCATTATTTTTTCCATGTTTCATTGCTTAAGAAGTATGTTAAATATGTTTATCATGTGACTGAATGATCTGTATTGCAGGTGGAGCCAGATGGAGAATTATAGCTAAAACCTTATAGTGTGTATTGTAGATAAATACGCTCATGCTCTGGAACTGAGTAATCAAGCAGGTTAAAGTGCAGTGGAAGGACTTTGGGCCCAATGAAGCTACATGGGAGATGTCAGATTAGATGTGGGATATGTATCCTTCTTTATCCATTGGTTGAGTGGATGTTTTTGGTATATGTTTTGGTTTGATTTTTTGGTTTAGGTACATATGTACATGGATGTAAATACTAGCATGAGTTGTGTTATAAAGCTCCAATAAGTGATATGGATGAAATGTTGTTATAGTTGTTATGTGTCATGTTGGTTTTATTTTCAGCAAGTTAATCATTGTAAATGCTACATCGAGCTAAGTTATAAAGGTCCATGGGAAGTATGTTATTTTTCAGTAGTTTTGTTGTTTGTAGGTGTCATTGAAAATCGAGGATGGTGTTCCCCGAAGGGGGAGGGTTCTATAATAGCCCTGGTGAAAATTCTATGTAAATAAAAGTTAATAAAGGAAAAATAATAACCACGGTTATGGGACATGTATTCCAAGATGAATGTTGGGAAAAACATCCTAGTGTGGGTGTTAATTTGATTTATTATGGCTAAGGAAATTCGCAAAGGCAATGGAAAAGACTTTGAAAAGGAAAAATAACATTTTTAGCAATTTGTTTATTGAAATAAAGGAAATTAGGAGAAAAGGAAGGTGAAAGGTCACAGGTTGCATGTGAGGAGGAAAATGAAGAAAAAATAATGGAAAATGAAGAAAATGGAGGCATCATTAATAAAATGTCTTCTGAGGATCAGTTGGTACCTTTTGTTAGTTCAGTTTTGGAGTTGTCTCTCTATTCTCTCTCTCTCATACTCTTGGAAACTTAGTTTTTTCTTGGAGCACTCAACATTCGATCAAGGAAATAAATTAAGGCAAGAGGAAGCAAAGATCAAGCGAGGAAGAGTAGGATTAAGTAGATACAGTGGGATCATTTGCAGGTATTGTTTTGCATGTGTGATTTCCTTGCTAGTTTTGGTATGTATGGTTATGCATGTTTGTTTTGGTTCTCTTGATGTCATGGGCATGGGTTTTTTCCAGATGTGACAATTTTCTTCAACCTTGCCTTGCCATTTTTGGATAGCCATGGTGTGATGGGGTTCTCATATTTTGGGTGATTTGGATTGCCAGATGGATTCAAAACTGAGTGAGGTGGTTTCTGAAAGAAAGAACACATGGCCTAGCAATCTATGAATCAGACTGTGGATTATGATAAATCCTTTTCCTAGTAACCCTTGAACCAGACTATGGGTTTCTGCAAAGCCAAATTTTGTGTTACCTCGGTGGGCCTAGGAACCCTTGACTGGTGAATGGAGGGATATATGGTAAATTCTAGAGGTGGGTACCCTCGATCAGGCCTAGGAATCCTTGGTCGGTGAATGGTAGGATATATGGTAAATCCTAGAGGGTGGAGTCTCGATTATGCCTAGGGATCATCGACCGTTGTATGGCAGGACGTACAATAAATCCTAGAGACTAGGAGATAGGAAAATTCCTCATGATGTAGGTGGAAAAATCTGGTGGAATCCATGCTTGTTTAGGACCTAGTGATCTAGTGGGGATTATAGTAAAGCATGGTTCTATTGATGAGGGTTAAGTGGTTTAGCATCAGGAAGCCTTGGTTGACTTTTGGTTAATGAGTCCCACATTCATGCATGGGATATGGCATGGGGGTGATTGGATGAAAGAAAGATTTGGTTTAGCCAATCTATCGTTGGGTGGTTCCTGGAAGTCCCATACCTGGTTGGGTTTTGCATTCATAAATAAGAGATTATTATCCTTGGTATTTTATGTGCAAATGTATTGGTTCATATGTGGTATTTATGGTTGCTTTATCCTTGTTATTTATATTGCTTATATGTTGGTTATGAGCATGTTTTATGACAATGATGATTCATGTCTCTCATCATCTTTTGATTTTTAAATGAATGAACAAAGAATATATGACCTAATAAATGGTAATGAAACTAATGTGATAAGGCATCAATGCTTCTTGGCGATTCTAAAATAAGTATGATACCCCTATGCTTAGATATGCTGTTATGACTTGTAGAATGCATATTTTTGATATGTTTGGGGAAATTCCTATCATGGCTAGTAGGGCTCCAGTCAAGTCATTAATCAATTTTTTTCATTAGTATCATTGTTTTGATGTTATTTGTCCTTTCTGGAAGTTTCATGAATTTATGGGTAGTGGATTGTGACCTAGCTCTTAAAAAGTGGCACATAATCTAGGGTCATTGGCTCAAGACTAGCTTAAAAGTCCCCAGTCACTAGAATTACCTAGTTCTGGGAGCGACTGGATCATCCCAATCACATGCATGCCCATGTCATGGGAGACTAAGGCTCTAGATCTATAAAATGTTAAGTTACCTCAGGGGTTGCTCACCTGGAAGGGTTGGTTAGCTCCTGAAGGTTTTGTAGCATGTGTAGAAGGTCATATTGGTTGTTTGTTGCTAGTTTCACTTCCAAAACTATACATGGGGAGTTGAATCAGATCATAGTAGTGTTTTGTTACATGTTTACCCCAACAGACTGGTTAACTTGGGTAAATGTGGGAGGGGGGTGTTACAAAACCAAACAAGGGCTTCTACAGGCCAAACCACCTCAAACCTCAACTAGGGATTCCATTTCATGGTTGGAAATTTCTAACCATCACCATATTGGTATCTAACCAAGTTGTCCAGGGCTCAAAGCATTTGTTCTAACTAGGGTTTCTAGGACTAGTAACTCAACCCACAACTATTGTCAAGCTTCCAGAGCATTTACCTGACCAGAGCTTCCAGGACTAGTAAATCAACCCACCAAGGGATTCTAGAGTGTTTCTCCAACCAACGCTTCCAGGACTAGTCACTCAACCCAATCCATTACAAGGCTTCTATTGTGGGGAAAAATGCCTATGCAGGACGACCCTATCCACCTAAGGTGTGACAGTGCCTTAGCAACAAACGAGTACAGCTATACTGGTTTCTTCCTTTATGAAATGTGAAAGAAGAGAGATCAATAGACTTACCGGTGTCTTCCGTTTGTCCCTCGATCCAATCTCCCTTCTCTTTGGATGTTCACAACTACTTGCCTCCTTTCTTATCCAGCTACAACTTCCTGCAAGATCACAAGAGAACAGCTACTTGCGACAAGAGAACAGCTACTTGAGACAAGAGAAGAACACTACACAAAGACAGATGTTCACATTCATAACTAGTTTAGGATTAGAAATAAACCAAATACACTAATACATTCATACATCAAAATACATTAGCATATAGGAGAAACTAAGATAGCTTTATTGATGAATAACAAGGTTCAGGAAGAGATACAACCCAAAGGGCTCCAATCTAGCATCTCCTTCCCAGCAAATGGAATTCCTATCTTCAGCCCCTTCAAAGCATTAAGCACCCAATGATTCCAGTCTCAAACCAACAACAATTCTTTGCAATAATAAAATTCCAGCCCCTAGATCTCATGGAGGAGAGATCCATATATAGATGTTTGGAAAGAGGATGAGTCAGCTTGAGATCTGACTAGTGTCCTCTCCCTCTCTCAGTTCTTGAGTCCACTTGGAGGTTCTTGCTTCCACTTGGAGATTTGGAACCTCTTACTCATCACCAGTCGAATTCCCTGAGGCAAGTGTCATTTTGGAAGCTTCCTGGGTTTTGACACCTTGAGAAATGAGCCCGCCACTTGTCCATTCTCGTTCAGCGCAAGTAGCCAGTGTTCCAGTTGACATTCAATGCAGGTAGCCAGTGTTGGCTTTGACATTCAACGCAAACAGCTAGTGTAGCCACTGAAATGATCCTGAATTGACTTGTTTTTGAGCAGTTTCTGGTGGAGAACTTTTGTGAATTGCTGTGGTTTGTTAGCCTTGTTCCTCTAGGGGTAGGAACAACATGTTTATGGACTTTGGATCCCTTTAGATTATGGACATTTCATGCTCAATGCTGTAAGGCACAAAAATGTCTATAATAGTTGCCCCCTAAAGTATGAGGCTATTTATCGGGTGAAATGCTTTATCAGGGGGATCCGAAGTTCATCCAATGCTGAGAGGAGACCTGTAATAAGATACAATACAATACATTATTTTTCATACTGCTTTCATGATCTAGTTGAGGCGGGCATTCCCATGCTCAGCTTTATAAATTCATTTTTTCTGTACATAGAACAGACAATCGTCTGATGGTAGACTGATAATTTTGATGAAATTATCATCCTTTGAGTAGGATGATTATCTGCTGCAATGATGTACATGTCAATGTCTTTATCTTTCCTGAATATATATCGCAGCCCGGATGGATGAAACTAGATCCGGGGTCTTCAAACTCATTCGATCTTCACTCTAAGTACAAGTCGATCCATGTGAGAAATGTTCTGAAGTCGAACATGGAAAGACCTCGCTTGATTACCGGTCAATGATGTAAACCGTTAACAAGCGCGAGAGGAATCACCGGTAATGATAATGACCCTCAAGGTACTGCAGTACAATTCACGTGGTGTGAATAAAGGACTTGGCATCGAACACCACGCAAAATCTTTCGGTCGAAGGTCATTGATGTATACCTGTCGCCGGAAGTGAGAAACTTGTCATTGTGGCATGCAAGCTTCAAAGTACTGAAGGGGTTGTTCCTAGATCAACTTCTTGGATAATGAGCTGATGTCGACAAGAAGCGATCCGTCAAAGGAGGGCCTTAATGAATCCCACATCAGTGACACGGAACGGAGCAAATGATTTTGATGGAGGTGAAAACGATCTGAAGACATATGATTCAGGGTGGCGGTCATGAAAGGATGAAGGATAATGTATGGCAGTGGATGGGACACGGTTGACTTCTCTGAACGACTTCTCTTGAACATATGGCGACACTTATGTGATGGATCGGTAGAATTACCCCAAATATGGATGGTATGGCGAGACCATGGTGATGTGACCGGTGAATGAAACAACCCAACCCGACTGTGGTACGGAGGAAAAGTGTCATGTTCAAGAGCGACTTACTACCATCAAAGTTTTCTTTAGTTTCTCTCAATTTTTCCCCAGTCATTGCTGACCAGTACCTCTTTATTTTTGTCAAGCTTGAGGAGGATAACATATGCTTGTTCTATAACCTGCCCTTCGGGCAAGCCCATCGCTATGTTTTAACGAGCCTAGCGATAGTGAAACTCGTTCTCGTCTAAAGACAAGTTTGTTGCTATTTAATGATTTTAACGAGTCTAACGACAAGGATAACTCGGTTCTTTTCATTTTTAGAGAGTCTGAAAAGATACATAAAGTTAACTCCAAAAGTCCTTTTTCGTCATCTAATCCCTTAAGTCTGAAAAAGTATAAAACAATACAGAAGGGATGAGTTTTCAATAGCTTTAACGAGCCGAATAAAACAAGCGCTCGATCTTTTTGTGCAATAATCCCTCAGGTCCAAAAAGATTAAAATCTAGAGGAGGGATAGCTCTTCCTGTCCCTTTAACGAGCTGGAAGGCCAAGGACTCGGCAATCTTTTCATATTTTACGAGTCAGTTGAAAAGAGCTTAAAGAAGACTCATCTTTTGAGGAACAAGTGATAAACAGGGTTAGCAGCTGATTCCAGGTACAAGTTGGAATTTTCCAATCACGGCAGTGTCACAAGGATGGCTAGGTGAAATCACTCTTCGCAGCTGTTCCTCAAAATGGGTAAACAAACATATGGAGGTGAACGATCGGCCAATGGAAAAGTGGAGGTGACGGTGCAAACACGACCAAGGCTTTAATGGCTGGTAATGTTACATTCACAGTGGTTATTTACCGGGATAGGTTCATTTCTTAACGAGCTTGAACGCGGAAAAACACTGCTCAAACTTATGTTTATTTTTTAACGAGCATGAACTATGCGCTAAAACTGCTCGGATCTTGCATTTATTTTTTAATAAGCATGAACTTTGTGCTAAAACTGCTCGATGCGGGTTTATTTTTTAACGAGCTTGAACCCTGCGGTAACACTGCTCAATGATAAGTTTGCATGCCCCCAGCATAACAACGCAAATCGAGGTGCATGCCCCCCAAGCTTCATTTCATTCAGCTTGGTGGTTGGAATGAAGGTTTACCTTTGAGATTTGGAAAGGAGATTGTTTCATTTTTTAATGAGGTTGACACAGTAAAAGAACTATCCTCATGACTCCTTGTTTCATTTTTTAACGAGGTTGACACGAGATTAGAACCATCCTCGGAGCCCACTGTATTTACAGTATTTCTATTAGGGCGATGATCCACGCTGAAAAAATGTTTAGGAATCTTCCGAATCCATTAGATATAGAAGATTTCATATTGTAGGTTTCCACTGTGGCCACCTCTGCCAGATTACTTGCAGGCGGTAGGGAAAAAGTACCCATTAAGGCAGGGTCTTTTAGGAGACCTACTCCAATATTTTGAAGTGAATGATTGCTTCCATGGATCATTGGAATGCTTCCCGTAACTTGTGAACTGTCGGGGAGGAAAGTTTGTTGGTCGACAATTGTAATTCCTCCTTGAAAGGGAAATTAAATCTTCCTGAAGTAGGTCGACACAACAGTAGCCATAGCATATATCCAGGGCCTTCCGAGTAGGATGTTGTAATCGAGGTTTCCGTCGATTACTTCAACATCAACTCCTACTGTTTTGCCCCCTAGTTCAACTTGCAAGTTACTTAAAATCCCGTATGGAGTGTATGATCGTCCATCAAATGCTTTTAACGAAGTTGACGATCTCGATAAGGGTGGTGAGCCTAAATTCTTCCAGCAACTCATCGACATAATACACGTCGATGCCCCCTCATCAATAATTGTTCGATGAATAGTTTTGTTGAGGGCTTTCACTTGAATAAGGAAAGCTAGTTGAGCTGGTAGCTGAGGGTCATATCCTTTATGATCAAAGGCCACAAGATTGGAATCCCTTGGGCCAATCCCACCTATTGCTGATAATAAAGCTTGCTCTTGGGAGGGGCAATTTTGCGGTACCTCAAGATTCGACATAGCGGATGGCGATTGGGCCAAATCTTCCACTATGTTATAATGCTGCGCCGCTCTGGCGCGAGGATTAAATGTCGACTTGTGTACTACTCCCTTTGGCGGTTTTATCGTTAATTCAATAATGATGGGCGGTACAACTTCTGTCGAAGTTGTTGTCGAACTACTTGGTTGATCTTTACCTTTGTCGTTCGACAGCTGCAGATTCCCGTAATCTTTGTTCCTTGTCAAAATCAAAGCATCATTCTGCTGCTTTGAAACCGACAACATAAGCACTTGCGACGAGGAAGCATTTCCACTATCAACCAGATTTTGACTTGGATTGGGAAATGGATCAGTTAACACAGATGAGGTTTGCGAACTTTTAAAGAACTTCTTCAACTCAGCTTTGTATGGACAACCCTTTGTCCAGTGATCCTCCTCATCACATATTTGACATGGATATTTCCTATTTCCAGGAGGGTTTGAAGAATTTTTTCTAGGAGATGACTCACCCTGTTTCTTATTCTTCCCTTTGTTTTGCTTCTTCTTTCTCCCTGGTTGTTTGGTTTCTTTGCCCTTATCTGCTAATACGGCATTTACTTCCGAAGAAAGAATTTCATCTTTTGCATTTTGATCTGAATTCTTACGGGCTTTCTTAGACGAAGCCTTTTTCGATTTCGCGTTTGCCGTGCCAATCACGCCATCGCCGACATGAGAGTCACTATTGGATTTAGGAGGAGGCGGAATTGAGAATTCCGGTCTAGGGGCATCAGGTATTTTGTCGTAGAGCGTGCCAGACTGAGTATAAACTAAGTCTAGATATTGTGCACGAGCAATAACTTGCTCCTCTGTTACGACTCACCCCTTTGCCACATCTTCTGTTATAGCAGGAAGTAAAGACTTTATAAACCATTCAGCTAACAGCTGATCGGGAACGTATGTTTTCACCATCCTACGACGACGACGCCACTCATGTAAGGTATGTTCCCATTTCATACCTTATCGGTAATTGAAAATGGGTTAAGAAAGTCGTGGCTAGGGAGCTAAAATTGTCGAACGAGGCTCTAGGTAATTCAATATACCATTTTTCCGCTGGACCCGTTAACGTCCTCTGAAAAAGGCAAAGCCTTATCGAATTATCATTTAGGGTGTTTGATGAACACCACAGATGAAAAGTCATCACGTGATTCGATGGGTCTTCACCTGGATTTCCATTGAATTTAGGAATGTCAGATGGAAATTTGTGAGGAATCGCTAGCCACCAAGGGGCGTAAGCAATCAGATCGTTGGTTAACCGGTGTAAATCGGGTAACTCTAAAGTTGCCACGAATGGTAACTGTTGATTTAGGTTAGGTGAAGCATAACCAGGGTACGATGAAATCGCTTGAGCAGTGGGCCTTTGCATACCAGCATAATGTAATTGATGTTGGTATGACTGATACGGTTGGTGGAATTGACCACTGTAAAGCGGTTGGTTTTGACCGTTTTGAATATATGGTTGTCCACTGTTCGCAAAGATTTGCTGCTTAGAACCTTGGTACACTTGCTGGAATTGTGGTTGTTGGTATTGCACCAGCCACGGTTGTGAAGCCATGTTCTGTGGTGCTATACTAACTGTTGGACCAAGGTGTGGGGTAATTGTACCCGTTTGGACCTGTGTCACCCCACCAGTTGGCAATTGTGGTTGTGACCCAGGGTCGAGTGGTTGTTGCATTACAACCTGAGAAATCTGAGGTTGACATACAACAGGCAACGTTTGAACCTGCGACACTGTCACAATAGCCGGTGTGGTCGGGATGTTCGACATAGGTACACACTGTTGCATAGAATATACAACCCTTGGTTGTTGAGGTAGCATAGGTACCCAACCGCTTGATGTAATTCCAGTGTAACCTCAATACTGTTGTGATCTCCCGTATGGATACCCTCCTGGAGGGGGTAATGAAAGGGCATACTACCCCCCATACGGTAGCAATCCGGAACTCAAGGGGATTGTTTGTCCTTGGGGACTGGATTGCCCAAACTGGCCTCCATATGGATCAATCTGGCGAGTCTCAACATAAGAGTTACCGGACATTACTCCAGATGAACAAACTGGAATGGACCATACTGTCGAAATAGTCCCTTGGTGGACTCCTTCTAGCGGTTGCGAGCTAGCCGGGACAAATGGTATGCCGGCAAACATTGTCGGAGTGATGACAGGGGCTTCTGTTGTCGCTGTGTCGTTCGACACAGTCCTAGATGTTGACGGTTGTTCAGAAATTTTGAGTCTATCCAATAGATTGCCTAACGATTCTACAGGAACTTCCACTTGTGGTGGATTAACTTCTGATGAAGGAAATAGAGTGACCCCGACTCCAAAATGGGTTGGAGTACTTGCTTGCGGATCCTCTGCAATTTCCTCTATCACAATCAAACCCGGTGGAAGAGGAAGACCATCAGGTCCGTAAAATATTTCTGGTGCCGAAGAAGGGGTTGAATCGACAGTGACAGTTGTTTGAGGAGCAAGACTCTCTGAACCGGTTACAGATGGAACTGGTTCAGTAACGCAAGTATTTGCCCCCAGACTAGGATTAGTATTACTGTCCCTCTGTGGCTGTTGAACTTCTTCTACAGAGGCAGGGTTTCCAGAAATGTTTGGAGTAACCGGAATCTCATATGTGGTTGGAACACTTGTTCTAACTTTGATAGGAGATTTCGAACCGTTTAAACGAGTTCGCTTTGTCCGTACTGTTTTCGATTCCGGAGACAAAGACGGTTGACTCGTAAGCCTCCGCAAATGACGGGGTTTCAATTGACTTTCTTCCACGATTGCGGATTACTCGATCAACTAAAATACAAAAGGGGAAAGTGTGTTTCCGAATTAAATGAATTTTTTAGACGCTTTTAGACAGAACTTGCTTTTTCAGTTTTAAAGAGTCGAGAAAAAGCTAAAGATGACTCTAGTCTCCTTCGATGTTTTAATGAGCCCGAAGTGACAAACGCTCGGATGGACTTTTTATGTTATTGAGTCTGAAAAAGGCCAAAAGGAACTGCTCTGGAGTTCTAGGCAGAGGGTGTGCCAAACTTTTCGCAAAACCGCAGAATACTTTTTAGGGTACGGGCGGTCGATCTTCCTGAATGCTGTGTTCAGTGCATTGCGATCAGTAGGGCGGCCGACACGGCTTCCTAAGGATAAAGGTTTTATGCCTATAGGGGTCTCCCAATATATACGCGACGGTACGTTGGAGCACAATCCGTACTGGCGCTATCGTCCCTCAGGAGGAATCACCCACCTTCCACGAGATCGACAGTCACCAGGCTTAACGACGCCAGAACACGTCTCTAGCCTAGACCTCTATGTTGTGCGTTATGTTACAAAGCGTTGTTAGGTTCATTCAATTTATTTTAGGTTGATCTTTTTAAAGTTTGCCTTTCAAGGTTCACCACGAGATGTATGATACAAATTCCTAAATGCAGTCTAAAGATGATAAGCAAGCTTTATATCTTTTCAACTTTGAAAATCCTAGCTACTAAGGGAAAAGAAAGACACCATCTTTTCTCAAAGAGCAATCAGCACACTCTAATGCACTTTTCCTAAATCCAACATGCAAACTATCAAATGCAAAATGCACAATGCAGGTGTTTGTTTTCTGCTTTCTTAGTATTGATGCCTACAAAGAAAGATTTTTGTACAACTTTGAATTTGCTTTTAAATGATCAATACAAACAAGTTCACTTTTTTCAAAATCAGAGAGGGTAGAAGAGATTACACTACTTAACGATTTTTGAAATAAAGACTTGTTTCGACACTTAAAGAGACAAATTCAAACCAATAAGCAAAAGTAAATGTATAATCACTCTGCAAACAACCAATGAACTCTCTTCTAAGATCACAATCAATAAGATCTGAATCAAAGGCTACAGGATGACTATTTTACCCATGCAAAGGAAAACTATAAATGACGCCACAAACACATAAAAACACTCACAGTATTTTTGTACAATAGGAGGCGGAATGTAAGCAGAGAAAACAAGTTTTCAGACTGGTACCTATGCTGGTTACAGGCTGCAAAAATCAGAGATCAAAACAAGGCAAAACAGAGCAGAGAACCCCAGCTGCACAAGAGCAAACTGGTTCAGCACAGGTTCAACACAGGGGTTTGACATTCAGCGCAGGTATCCTTCACGGGACCTGCGTTGAAATGAAAAATCCCTTCACTGGGTCTGCGCTGAAGGAGAAACTCTCGTTTCCCTCAGGTTCTGGGTCACAGTTTGCTATTTAATCAACTGTTTTAGGCCAAAGAAAAGCAACAAGCAAGGTGTAATCAAAGGGATGCTTTGAAAGGCTACTAAGATCTATCACAAGGATCATCAAATCATTTGTGAATCCATTGTTCAGATCATAGACAAGTCCAGCAATTGGATCAAAGCAGAAAATTTCTACTTTGCATCCGGGAAAGATGCAGTTCGATTGTTGCTGTCAAGTCTATGATGCAAACAATGATAGAAACACAAATAAAATGACTAAACAAATTCCCCCAGTGGAGTCGCCAATTTGTTGTGGGGAAAAATGCCTATGCAGGACGATCCTATCCACCTAAGGTGTGACAGTGCCTTAGCAACAAACGAGTACAGCTATACTGGTTTCTTCCTTTATGAAATGTGAAAGAAGAGAGATCAATAGACTTACCAGTGTCTTCCGTTTGTCCCTCGATCCAATCTCCCTTCTCTTTGGATGTTCACAGCTACTTGCCTCCTTGCTTATCCAGCTACAACTTCCTGCAAGATCACAAGAGAACAGCTACTTGCGACAAGAGAACAGCTACTTGAGACAAGAGAAGAACACTACACAAAGACAGATGTTCACATTCATAACTAGTTTAGGATTAGAAATAAACCAAATACACTAATACATTCATACATCAAAATACATTAGCATATAGGAGAAACCAAGATAGCTTTATTGATGAATAACAAGGTTCAGGAAGAGATACAACCCAAAGGGCTCCAATCTAGCATCTCCTTCCCAGCAAATGGAATTCCTATCTTCAGCCCCTTCAAAGCATTAAGCACCCAATGATTCCAGTCTCAAACCAACAACAATTCTTTGCAATAATAAAATTCCAACCCCTAGATCTCATGGAGGAGAGATCCATATATAGATGTTTGGAAAGAGGATGAGTCAGCTTGAGATCTGACTAGTGTCCTCTCCCTCTGTCAGTTCTTGAGTCCACTTGGAGGTTCTTGCTTCCACTTGGAGATTTGGAACCTCTTACTCATCACCAGTCGAATTCCCTGAGGCAAGTGTCATTTTGGAAGCTTCCTGGGTTTTGACACCTTGAGAAATGAGCCTGCCACTTGTCCATTCTCGTTTAGTGCAGGTAGCCAGTGTTCTAGTTGACATTCAATGCAGGTAGCCAGTGTTGGCTTTGACATTCAGCGCAAACAGCTAGTGTAGCCACTGAAATGATCCTGAATTGACTTGTTTTTGAGCAGTTTCTGGTGGAGAACTTCTGTGAATTGCTGTGGTTTGTTAGCCTTGCTCCTCTAGGGGTAGGAACAACATGTTTAGGGACTTTGGATCCCTTTAGATTATGGGCATTTCATGCTCAATGCTGTAAGGAACAAAAATGTCTATAACAGCTTCTAGAGAGTTTTTCCAACCAAGGCTTCTAGGAAATAATAACTCAACCCATAGCCAAGGAACATGAGAACTAACAATAAAAAAAGAAAGATAAAACCCAGAACACCATGACTATCTAGGAAATGTTAAGGCTAGGTAAAACCGCTCTCAATCAAGGAAATCCTCCATGCCAATGACAAATCATAACCCAGAAACCACATGCATATGCCATGCATGCCAAAACTAGCAAGGAAATCATACATGCAAATTGGTACCTGCAATAAAACTCGTTGTTGTTGTTGATTCTGGTGTCCTCTTACACTTTCCTTCTTTCCCTTTGCCTTCTTTATCCAAAGCCCAAGTAGGCCACACTCCTCCAATAGTTCTCCAAGAAAACTCTAAGTGTCCAATACTATGAAAGAGAGAGAATAGAGAAGGAGCTCCAAAATTGAACTGACAAAAGGTACCAATTGATCCTTAGGAGACTTTTTATTAATGAGGCCTATATTTTATTCATTTTCCATTATTTTCCTTCATTTTCCTCCTCACATGAAACATGTGACTTTTCACCCTAATTTTCTCCTATTTTCCATTACTTTCATAAATAAAATGCTAATAAATGCCACTTTTCCTTTCCAAAGAATTTTCCATTGCCTTTGAGAATTTCCATAGCCATTAATTAATCATAAGTGATCCCTGTCACTATTTTTTTGCCTAAAATTCAGCTTGTAATATGTGTACCATGACCTTGGTTATTATTTTTCCTTTATTAACTTTAATACATGGATTTTTTACCAGGATTATTACAGACTCATTCTAGAGGTCAAAGTAGTGGAGAAGTCATAGGCAACCATTGCCTAATATAAGATTGGTATATGTGTCCTAGTAGAGGTAAAGTATTTCACATTTCAAAATGTTTTGGGGCCAGGTCATAAGGTTTTCTCATATTATGTGAAGTGTTATCCACGATAACTCACTAAAATAAATTTTAGTTTTATTAGTTAAGGTTTTCCACCACTGATCTTTTCATCTATCTGCTATTTTCTTAAAGACGTTGTTGTGCTTTATATTTGGAGATTAAGGAGGAAGAACATGTCCATTTTATTGGTTTTGGATAAATTCCCATATTTGTATCCCATTTCACCCATTCCTACTCTAGCAGTGTTTCCCATCCCAACTCTAGCTACATTTCCTACTTTCAAATTATAGTCGCATTAATCCATTTCCCCTTTGAAAACCTTCATAAAGTATGTCACAAGCCTTTTTAAAGGCTGGTGCACGTAGTTTATATCACATTTGAATTTTCCCTTATGTGAAACCATATTCGTCCGTGTTCCTCCTCTGCTTGCAATATTGTAAATCACAAGTCTCTCCCACCGATGGCGATATCACATAAACCCGCCACCACTCCTCCATCGATATCGCAAAACCCTTCCAAGCCACCAATACCACTCCTCCGCTGATATCAATCCTCCACCGATAAGACATCTGGCCCAACCATGGTAAACCTCACACAAGTTCACCCCTCCAATAGTGATCATGTTTTCAACCAATGGCTCTAAGGTCATTTCGGAACCCCCCCCCCCCCACTATGTTTTTCTTTAACGACGAAGTGGGGGGGGGGGGGGGGGGGGGGGGGTCTGAAAAGAAGTTTCCCCGCTACTACGTGTCCTTCCCTTGTGATTTCAAACCCCCCACTCTAATACCATAAACTGCTCCAAGCCCCCTCCGAAAGTGGTTTTCCCTGCTCCCGTTATAACCCACAATTCCGCTTCACGTCATGTCCACTTCCGTTTCAGCTCCATTCCCCTAGTACTATGTATCTCCTTGTTCCTATCACTTCCCACCAACAATCTTGACCCCACCTTCACGTAATCTCCCTACTTCCATCTACAATGTGTGAACTCAGCCATGGACATCCACTCTCCTCCCGACAGTATATTCATTCCCTCCAATCCCTAGCTACCATGTTCCCATCCTACATGAATATTTCTAAGAGAAGTGGCCCTCCTGCTTTCCTTCGTAAACACACACCACAATGGGATTTCCAGATTGATTGATGACTTAGATCAACAAATGCTTCCTCTCGGTGAGACAACAATAGTGTCTTTCGATGTTTCTGTTGGGTTGTGAAAAGGGTATGCTTTTCCTCTTCATTTTATTAATTAATCATATGGTTTTCCATGAATTTACTCTCATATTGAGCACATTCTCAAAGAAATACTGTGAAAAGAAAATAGAAAGTAGTGTTGGAAAAATTACATGTTTTTAGTATCAAAAGCATAAGGTTCCGCTTGTTTATGTGCAGGTTGACTGGATTGGACAATTGTTGTTCTTTTCGGATAAGACGACAGTGCCAAAAAAGGGAGATGTTGTTAATTACAATTGTGAAAGCCACGCTAGAGGTAGAGGAAAAATATGGGCTTGATGTGGAAATCCTATTGTTCAACTGAGAAATCTCGAGGATCTTTTGATCCTCAAGATAATCTCTAATTTTGCTAGCAGTTCCCAGAATATATAATGTTAGTAAATCAAAACGAAAGTAACTTTGTGACTTTGTAATTTGTAAAATTCCAACAAGACTACGAATGTAGATTTAACTTTAAGGAGTGGAAGTGATTTTTAAATTCTTTTGAGAGTTCATGAAAGACTCAAAGTTTTCCATTAAATCCATGTATTGAGTTTCGATAGAATTTTTCTTCTATGGGCTTTGGGCCCGGTCGCTCGAAGATCCATTGCTCCTTGTATTATGCTATTTACATTTTACTGTCAAGATTTACATTGTTGTTTCTTCTCTAGGTTGAGTTAGAGTAAATCATATAGCTCAGTTAATATTGTTTTTATTTATAGAAAGTAAGTTTGTATATGATTGGTATTCCCTCTTAGTATATGCTTTCCGCAATTACCTCTAGCTTTGAATATTCTTCGTAATTAGTAAGATTAGAATAGTCTCCTTTAATGTACATGAATTTGATTATTCAGGTTGATTTTCTCTCTAGTATTAGGACATTGGATTAAGATATTTGTTTGAAAGTAGTTTGCAAGTGATTTATGTTTCTAATTACAAATTATAGAATAATTCTTGTTCTGCATTTCTAAGAGTTAAGCAATTGTTAAGGGGTTATTTATTTCTACAACTATTAGGTAGGATTAATTATGTGCATTTCAATCTCTGATTATTATCACATAGACAATTCTTACAACCTTGAAATAGACATATGAATCATAGGTTGACATATTAATGTAGGATTAAGGTTGATTTATAAAGTCATCTTACTGCACCAACATTTTGGCGTCTTTGTCAGGGAGGCTGTCAAGATAATAGTTAATTTGTGTCTCTGAAGAGAATTAGGTATTGAAAATGGGAGGTAAGAACCTGCATACACAACAAGAAAAAATGTTATTCACAGTGCCCACTCTCAGTAGACACACAAAGTTTGTGTAAGAATGAATGAGTAAGAGAAAAAAAGATACCAATAGATCATAAATCAATACCAAAAACCACCAAAGCCCAAGGATCAACGATCCTTGGGAGACCAACCTTTATAGACGAAATCATATAGAGAGCTAAATCTCAAGCGTCACTAGGACCCCAGAAAATATCTGGAAACAGTTCTACTTTGATCCCTCAAGCAGAAAAATCACCAATTGCATCTTACGCCGAGATCCATAGCAAAACTAAAGGATCTGAGCAAAGTTTCCAAAATACAAATAATCAATTTTTTGGTCCTTCAGAAGAGGGAAAATCGTGTAATTTGAAATAAGGAGAGGAAGAAACTAGTGAAGCTGCTAAGGTAGATCCACAACCATCTGAATTGGGATCTCTTGTGATCCTAACTGAAAAAGAAGTACATAATATCCCAAATTTGAGTAGTGTAGTAAAGCCCCTTCGAATTTTGAATACTCCATCCACCCAGATAACACCCCCTCACCAGGAAATCCCTGAAGATTATTGGAACATCTTTAACCAAATGGAAAATCAACCACCTCAAGGTCATAACTCAACATTGGAATACCCTATCGTTGACCCAATAGACAATGCCTTGATGAAAGCTATTCGTTTACATAATATCCCAAACTTTCATGGGATGACCTCAGACGATCTGGATGATTTTTTATTTGAGCTTGATGTCCTATGAAAAGGCTAGGATTACATCACTAATCGTCAAAAATTGAAGTTGTTCCCTCCCCCTTAAAATGAGAAGCTTTGTGATGGTTTATGGGTTTGGGTAGAAGTACCATCAACTCTTGGGATGACATGAAAAATGATTTTCTCACCAAATACCAAGACTATTGTAGGAATAGCGATATTGAATATGAAATATTCAAAATCTCTTCAAAGGATAATGAAAATTTAGAAGAATATGTCGAATGGTTTCAGTATAATTTGCAGAGATCCCCCCTCCACATTACCAAAAGCAGCCTTGAAAGCCATTTTAATAAAAGGAATGAGATAGGAATGGCTAGAAACTTTAAATCTGATGGGGAAAGGTGAAATTTATCAAGAAGACTATGACAAAATTGTATGATTATGTATAAGGTGTTCGTAGGGTAGCACACACATCAGGCTAGGAAGTCGAGACTCCATGACTAGAGAAAGTAGACCTCCCAATAGAGGCATGGAAAGAACATAGATCGACAACCTCTTGGAAGATTTCAAGATATATATCTTAGGCACATTGACTACATAGTTAGACGAATTATATATGAGACATAGACAAGCTGAGGCAGAATAGATGCTAGCCATATTTTTCCCACGTTGCTGAAAGTAGCACAATTAAAGAGAATGTCCTTTGGACATGATTTAGACATGCTATATATGCACTAAGGACCATGCAACAGATCAATTTCCATCACTTCCTAGATTAAAAGCAATGTTTAAAGAAGATGAAGAAGGAACATAACCAACATACTTAATGGTACAACGTCGACAATGGAAGGCACGACCCTCAGGTATGCCACAATACCCTTCTTTTTTCTTTCCTATGTAATATAATCAACAAAAAAATCCGATAATAACATGGAAAGGTCAACCACCCTTCTCTTCCTGGCAATCCCAATAGTATTCCATGTCACCCTAGCCAAACCAACCCTTCTCAGGACCTGGCTAGACAAATCCACAATGCTCTGGCCCCTTCTGGAATAATTTAGCTAGTAATCCTTACCCTTCACAGTGGGCTACTTCCACTTCACAGAACCTGATTTGGCCTCAAAACTGGTAGCTCCCTATGGGGATGATCAATTTACCCATGGGAGCGGGTTATCAACCTCATCCCACATTAACTGGTCCATTTTAGAATCCTCAGCCTTCAATACGCCCCCAACTGCCAGCTCAACCAAATCCGAATCCTAATAATAGATTGGTCCAATATGTACAAATCCTTGAGAATTTGGATAATGACACAGAACCAGTAGAATTCAATGAGCTTCAGCTAAGGTCAAGGTGCATTATTTCCATAGAAGAAAGAAAAGAAATTAAAACCGAAAAATAACCCACAATAAATCCTTCGATTGTGATTGCTACGGAAATAATACAGGGAGAAGACAAAGTTGAGCAATAGAATTCTGATAAAATTATAATTTATTCTTCCCCATTCTCCGAGAATCTAACAATAACTAAACCTACTATCTATCCTAATTTTGATATCTTAGGGGAATTGAAAAATTTTGTATAAAGATTCTTCTCCTCGAGGCCATACAAGACATCCTAATTTATGCAAAAACAATTAAGGAATTATGTGGGAAGAAGCCTAGGAGGAAATTGAAAATCCCACCAATATTTCATGTGGTAGGAACTTTATTTGACCTACTTTTGGGTAAACAAGCACCGATTAAATATGAAGACCTGTGGAATACTACAATAACCATTCGGATACAAGGTTTCACCTTTCCAAACACACTAGTAGATCTTGGAGAAACCATTAATATTTTCACTACTTAAACCTGTAAGGTTCTGGGAATTACAACTTTAGAACCCACCTCAACCTTATTAGAACTTTCAGAGAGATCAATAGTTAGACTTGAAGGAACCTTACAAGATGTGACTATTTCTATCAATTCTTGGGAATAATTTCTAGTCATCAACCCAAGAAGTAGGCTAGATGGACATCCTTTGATATTGGGTTGACCTTGATTAGCAACAAAAAATGCTTATATAGGATGTCATGCAAGCAACATGACTAGCACACAAGGAAATGTTGTGAAGAATCTTGTTTTGTATCCCCCAGCTAAACCAAGTCTAACCATTGTAAATACTCATTTACACCCACCTAGATACATGGAAGAAAACAAATGCCCTCCTCTCACACTGGAAGAAGCTCCTGAATTTAAGAATCAGGCAGAGGATAATGTGATTAACAACTTCATTAATAGACAAGTTTCCATGAATAATATGACATGCCAAGTATTAAAATCTATCCTCAATAATGAAGCATAGGGAGATCCGTTGAGGGACACAGATGATCAGCATATACCCATGACTATTTTTTATAAGAACAAGACAATTGAGATTGAACTAGGTAAAATGCTTAACATTAACGGTAACTTGGATAGTCATCAACAACAAATGCTTATTCAAGTACTTCAGAAAGATAAAAAAACTTTTTCTTGGGATAGATGATTTTTCTCAGATACCCGAGATAGCGAATTATCTAGTATTCGGGAAGTTACCAGCCCATCTTTCGCCCATGGAAAGGAAGTTGATTGTCAAACCCAGTGCCCAATTTTCATGGATCCAATTTACAGATTTGAAGGTGCATTCGTGAAGATGAGGTCTATGACATCCTAAAAGCCTGTCATGACGAGCCTTGTGGCAGACATTTCGTAAACCATAGAATTAGACATAATATCCTTCGAATGGGCTATTACTAGCCCACCATATTCAAAGATGCCAGGAAATATTTTCAAGCCTGTGGCAGTTTCCATAGGATGGCTCACCCTGGCCAAGCTGATGAAATACCACTGTAGCCTCAATTGGTGGTAGAACCCTTTGAAAGATGGGTGCTTGACCTTGTTGGGATCTTTAATCCGCTATCAAATCAAAAGGTCTATATATTGGTTGCCATAGACTATGTCACTAAATGGGTAGAAACAATATCCTTTCCACGCGCCAAAGAATAAACAATGATTAATTTCCTTTTTGAACTATTTGTATGATAAGGCTTACCAAGGGAGGTGATAACTGATGGAAAATTGCAGTTTACAGGACATCAAATTTCAGCCACCCTGTGATCAACACGTTAAACATCGAGTTACCTCTCCGTATCACCCACAAGAAAATGGACAGGTAGAGAGCACCAATAAAGTCATAGAAGCAATCTTGACTAAGACAATCTCGTCAAATTGACAGAACTGGACCACTAAACTTCCAGAATCCTTGTGGGCCTATCGCACAACATGGAGTAATACTATTGGATACTCCCCCTACCATATTTTTTTTAGCAAAGAACCAATCTTCCCAATAGAGCTTGAGATAAAAACTCTTAGGATAGCCCAGGAGGTTGGTCTAGATCTTACAGAAGCCCAAACACAACAACTTCAACAATTAAATGAGCTAGATGAAGAATTCTTATTTGCCCTGCAACGTACAACAATTATTCAACAGCAGAGGACCAAGTGGCATGATAAGCTTATTAAAAAGAAATTATTTCAGAAAGGTGATTATTGGGCACGCGTCTATGACTCCAGATTTCAGTAATTCCCAGAGAAACTACAAACAAGGTGGCTCGAGCCTTATGAGATTCAAGAAGTGCATAACAATGGCACCATAACTTTAATCACCATTGATGGGTCTGGTGCTCCCTTTCTAGTGAATGGACATCGCTTTTGGCTTTATGACCAGCCACACACAAAGGAATCCTTTTATCAGTAGGTAAGTAATGATCCTACTCTCCAAATCATAGTTATAGGGAATGGTAACCTGATAACTTCATTTGCATGAAAAAATTATTTTCTTCTCATATGGTAAATAATGTACATATTTCTTTCGAAAATGTTTGGGAAATTTTATTCTTTTTTCTTATTTAGTATGTTATAATTGTGATACAAATATTTTTTATAATCGATCATTTTTCCTTAAAAGCACAGTTGTTGTTACTTCATCACAGTTGTTGTTCACTTCTCGAAGAAACAATTTTTGTTCCCTTTCCAACGAAACAGTTGTTGTCCCCTTCTCAAAGAAATAGTTTTGTTCCTTTCTCGAAGGAACATTTGTTATTCCCTTTTCGAAGAAATAATTATTGTTCCATTCTCGAAGGCATAGTTATAGTTTCCTTCTTGAAGAAACAATTGTTGTTACCTTATCAAAGAAACAATTGTTGTTCCCTTTTCTAAAGAACAACTTCTGTCCCCTCTGCGAGCGAAACATTTGGTGTCCCCTTTAACGAAAAAGAACAAATTGTTGATCCATTGCCATGAATGATTTTTGTTCTCATTACTATCATTCCATGCTAGTTATTCCTTTTGGTTATGAGTTCGATCTAAATCTTTAAAAGCGGTAATCTTTAAGTCATCATGATTCTTAGCCTTTTTGGTGTATATTTCAAAAACAAATCTAACACGCTCTATCTATTAATATTCATTCTTATGTCTATTTTTCGAATACATTATAAATTGTTCATGATCTATCCCCACCATACGATTTTTATTTTATTACACATACAAATGGTGATTTACTCAATTAATATGAGGAGAATCTAAGCCATATTTTTCCTTGGAATTGTTTTTTCTTACAACATCCCAAACTCTTCAGGAGTTGATGAGCCTCCCCTAACTTCTAAAAAGAGAAGATAAGAAACACAACAGTAATAAATTAAGCTTAAAAAAAATGGGATAGAGTGTCTCATCACGAGCCAGCCTACCACGATCATAGGAAAGTAACATAAGTGACTATAGAAATTCTCACTATAGATCAACAGATTATGCAATATACTAAAGCAAAATACAAGATCTACTTCTACAAAAAACATTGCGGAAGCTTAATCGAATATGAGAAAGATCAATGAGAACACATATAACTGAGAATGAGAAATAAATCACACATAACACAGAATAAATAACCTGGGGAAAGCCTCAACCTAAAACCCCAATCTCTGTATTATCATACAAGTAGAAATATGTTCAAGTTACAAAAAGAATAAGCTCTCAAGCTATCCCGCTCTCTCTGCAATCAAACAATACAACTCACAGACTGAGTAAACACTAGAGATGCCTTTCCTCAGCCCTCAAAGACTCCTATTTCCTTGCACAGTTTTTCTTGGGGTCCAGTGATGCCACATGTGTGAATTGGCCTCATCACACTCACAAAAACTGAAGAAGTAACTCCACAATCCTCAAGGAAAGAATTCCTTTTGCATGCAAGAGATATTCACAATGGAATATTCTAGCAACTGATAGTACACTACCCCTCCATATGATCTCAACTGAGTCTTTATCTGAACTGACATGCATGAGTTATTTATGAGAGAATATTCAGTTATTTGAAGTGCAGCAGTTACATGCATGCATGCATTAACTAACTGAACTCACAATTAATTCAACAAACTGTTTGAATTAATCTAACTAGACTTGACTCAGTTAACTAAGCCAACTAATTACAACTCAATATTACAACTCATCCTTATCTCTTTAACTGATGGATAAATTTCTCAATCAATGGAGAAATTGTTGCATGTCCCCACATAAACCTCATGTTTGATTTTCTACAACTAATTAACTCATGGTGAATTAATTATTTATTTTACAAATGGCTGCTAAGATGAAATTTGAATTTTTACTTCTCTATTTTAGTTAAGGGACTAACTAAAATAGGAAGGTATCCTTAAATGCTATTTATAGCAATACTAAATTTAGCACTTCTATATTTAGCATTTCTTGTTGCTATTTTGAACACTCCCTCTCAACAAGAAAGGGATTATCAGGTTCCCCAATCATGTCTCTGTGGAACTTGAACTTGCATTTTGACAATGCCTTAGTCAAAATACATGCATCCTATTCCTCTATCGAAAAATACAACAACAACATGATCCTCTTGACCACATAGTCTCAAAGATGGTGATACTGGATATCAATGTGCTTGGACCTGTCATGAAAAACTAGATTCTCAGAGAGTTTGATACAACTCTGATTATCACAGTAGATCACAGTTGGATCCATGCTCTGACCAAACAATCCCACTAGAATATTCTGCATCCAAATGGCCTCACATGTAGCCTAACTAGTAGCCATGTATTTAGCCTCTACTAAGCTAAGTGCAAATGACCTCTATTTCCTGATGTACCAGGAAACTACAGTTGAACCAAGGTTGAAGATTCCTCCAGAAGTGCTCTTTCAGTTTGATGAACTCCCTTCCTAATCCACATCTATGAAGCCCTAAAGCTTCACTCTGTCTGTCTGTCTGTACCACATTCCAAACTAAGATGTGCCTCTGAGGTATCTCAGCACATGCTTCGCTACCTTCCAAAATAGCTTGGTAGGCTGAACCATAGCTTGAGTAACTGGTTCACCGCAAAACATAAGTCGAGTCATGTGTTCACCAGATATGTAAGTGAACCCACTAGCTACCGATAAATAGTAGCAACTACTACTACCTCACCTGAAGTAGCATCCTCCTTCCTCCAGTTCCCAGCTAGAGGAGTATTCATGGGCTTTCACTTCTCCATGTGAAAGCGCCTGAGTATCTTGTTGGAATACTTGCCTTAAGACAAAAATACTTCACCATATTTCTGCCACACCTCCATGCCTAGAAAGCAATGCATAAGACCCATGTCTTTCATTTCGAACTCTCTTGCAAGGTCCTCCTTGCAAGACTGGATTAACTGATCATCACCTGTGAAAATCAAATCATCGACATAAAGAACAATGATGAATGGTTTACCTTATACCATGATGTGGTAAAGGTTTGCATCTGCTTCACTCTTGGTGAAGCCCAACCTGGTGAAATAGTTGTCAATCCTAGCGTACGAAGCTTGGGGTGCTTGCTTCAGCCATACAAATCCCTCTTGAGTTGGCACACATGTGACTCATGATCGAAGGTCTCAAAACCCTCTAACTGCTTAATGTACACCTCCTCCTCAATCTACCCATTAAGGAATGATATCTTCACATCCATCTGATGGATCTTCCAACCCATCTGAGCTGATAGTGCCAACATCGATCTAATACATGAGTACCTTGCTACAGGATCAAAGGTCTCATTGTATTCGATCCCCTCGACCTGTGAGAAGCCTTGGGAAACAAACCTTGCCTTATGTTTCCCAACACTGCCATCGGCTGCCTGCTTTACCTTATAAAGCCATCTAGAACTAAACATTGACTTGCCCTAACGTCTTGGGACAACATCCCACTCACTGTTCCGAATGATAGAGTCGTACTCCTTTACCATTGTATCAACCCAAACTAGTTGCTGCACTCCCTCCTCAAATGAAGAAGGTTCGATATCTACACACCCCCCAACCAGGGCCATGTACCCGCTGTACCGCTCGGGCGACCTCCTCTATCTGCACTGAGAAGATGGTTGTCCCGCATTCTCCCTCGCATCTAGCATCAACCTGTCAACTTCCCTTGAGCATTTCTACCCATCTCTGGAAGTCTCAACATGAGTGGATATCTCCACTCCCGTATACTCTGCATGTGGTTGCTTCACATCAATCTAAGGCTCCTCCTCCTTAGGAACTGAAATTTCATCCTCTGCATGCAAATTGAGCTCCCTCTCAAGTGATAATCGCATGGCTTTCTTCTCATCGAACTTTAGATCCCTGCATACCACTATCCTCTGACTCGTAGGTAGCTACACCCGATAGTTGTGGGGTGTATCTGTGTACCCCATAAATATTCCCAATTCAGCTATTGGATCTAGCTTTTTCTGAGCATCTTTGGTCACATGAAAGTAAACTGATGATCTAAAAATTCAGAAGTGACTCACATCTGGTCGCTTCCTAGAAAAGGCCTCCATAAGTGTCTTCATTCCCAGTATACAGTGTGGGTTTCTGTTATGCAAGTATACTATTGTATTGCATTCCTTGGCCCACAAATGTAGTGGTAGGCTTTGGTCATGCAACATTGCTCAAGCTACTCCCATGATCGATCTGTTCTTCCTTTTAGCCACCCCATTCTGCTGTGGGTTATAGGGTGCCTTCAATTCTTGTTTAATTCCTTCTACATCGTAGAAGTCTTTAAACTGTTGGGAGACATACTCTCTACCATTTTCGCTATGCAAGGCTTTTATTTTCTTTCCAAATTCTTTCTCTGCTAAGGATTTAAACTGACAAAACCTCAAGAAGGTCTGATCCTTCTTTTGCATAAAGTAGATCCAGCATCTATGAGAAAAATCATCAATAAAAATAACATAGTATCTTTTTTTAGCAGTGGAGGCTATAGAGAATGGTCCCCAAACATCTGAGTGAACTCACTCCAGGATTTCTCCATCTCTACTGTCTCGATCGGAAAGGAATATACACATACTTACCGAAGGTACAACATTTGCATGTATTCGTCTGCTCCATTTTTCCCTTGGGTAGTCTGGTAGAAATCTTTTGCATGATCTTCAGGGCTCCATGGTGCAAGTGGCCCAGTATTCTATGTTATAGCTCGCCAACATCTTGGATTTGCACCATCTTAGCATGGGAACTCAATGCAGCACAGTTGTCTACCTCCAGCTTGTAGAGATTCTTTACTCGAATCCCAATTCACTTGGTCTGTCCAGTACCGATATGCCTCAAGAATACCTTTCCTTTACTAAAGACTACATCATAGCCTTTATCTTTTAGCATAGTGACAGACAAAAGATTCTTCTTCAGAACTGGTACACACTTTACATCAGTTAGAGTGAGGAGAGCTCCATCCTCCCTTTGAAACACAACCGTACCTTCACCTAAAACACGGCACTTTCCATCATCACCCATCTCGATCCGCATCTGGAGATCCTTCTCCTCTAAGGTATTGAAAATATTCTTGTCACCTGACATGTGGAATGAAGCTCCACTGTCCAGGTACCACACACATCCCACCATGGATGAAACCATGCATGCGATAAGTGAGAAATCCAACTCAAACTGTGAGGCCAGCCTGACCATTAGATCCTTTCGAGGAACCCTTCTTAGATTTCTTCTATGGACAATTTGTAGCATAATGGCCCACTTCATGACAATTAAAGCATCGCACTTTTGATTTGTCAAACTTCTTCCCACCATGGGAAGAACTAGATTTGGGATGGGATGCCTTCCCTTTCCCTTTCCTCGCCTTACTTGCTAAGCTAGATTTTCCTCATCATATTGCTTCAATGAGGATCCATATCTGGTGCTTCTTCTTATTTCCTCCTGCATTAGATCTGATCAAAGTCATTCCAAATCTAGTAGTTTTTCTCTTCCACTAACCGAGTCTTGGTAGCTATGCCAGCTCTTAGGAAGATCAAGTAATGCAAGAATCACCATTTCATCATCAGCAGTCATGATCCCTACACTTCCAAGCTCATCCCTGCAGGTGGTGAGCTTGTTCAGATATGTAGAGATCATGTCACCCTCTTCACACTTTATTTTCCGAAGCTTGTATTTCAGTGCCAGTTTCCTCTAATTGCTACGGTTCTGATATAGATCTTTCAATGTTTTCCACATCGAAAAAGATGTCTCAAACTACCTTCAGGAGGATTCTCCTTGCTCTATCCACACATTTCTTCCATTCCACCAATTCAGTAGCATCAGTCGGCTTGGGGACTTCTTGATCAATGAAGTCCTTTAGGCCGTTATCCTCTAATACTACTTCCATGTTATCCTTCCAGGCTATATAATTTGAGTTTCTGTCAAGGGCATACTCAAGTCTTAAAACGTTGAATGCATTGGTGAAATTGAGATGTGATAAGAACTCAATTTCTATATTCAAGAACTTGAAACTTCGAACTTTTCCTGTCTTGTATATTATTCTTCGCCTTTGATCACGTTTGCTCTAATAACATGTAGAAATTCTCACTGTAAATCAACATATTATGCAATATACTAAAGAAAAATACAAGATCTACTTCTACAACAAACTTTGTGGAAGCTTAATCGAATATGAGCAAGATTAATGAGAACACATATAACCGAGAATGAGAAATCAATCACACATAACATAGAGGAAATAACCTGGGGAAAGCCTCAGCCTAAAACCCCAATCTTTGTATTATCATACAAGTGGAAAAATGTTCAAGTTACAAAAAGAATTAGCTCTCAAGCTATCCTTCTCTCTCTGCAATCAAACAATACAGCTCACAGACTAAGTAGACACTAGATATGCCTTTGCTCAGCCCTCCAAGCCTCGGACTATTTCGAAGACTTGTGCGTCTCCTTAGTCCAATATCCCAACAAGACCATCCTCATGGATGTGGTGGTGGCTGACATCCCACCAAAGTACGATATGCTCCTATCAAGATCATGGGGAGTAAAGCTCCAAGGATCCCTTCAGTTAGACCTCTCCTATGCCACTATTTCAGTCTTTAGGCAACCAAAGAGACTGTACAGAGAAAAACTCATGAAATATGTGGTAAGTAGTGAGAGAAAGCCTGGAAATTTTCCCATTTACTCAATCCATTCTGATATGGATTTTTTTTATTTTGTTTAATAATGATACAAATTCTCCAACTGATGATGAGCCTTTGGCTCTAGAACAACAAGCACACATCAATGAAGAATCGATTGCACATACTGATGAAATTGTCAAAACAGTTAATGCAGCCAGCATACAAGAAGAACCTCCCCAAACGGAAACTACAAATCTGCCCAATCCTAAAAGGGTTGAAACTCTTAGTACTAACCACAAGCAAGAAATCACATGGTATTTAGAGTTTGATGGCTCTGTCAACAAGTTAGGAGCAGGGGCAGGTGTATGGATTCATAATACACATAAAAATCATGCAGAAGGCCATGCCTACAGACTGAACTTTAAATGCACCAACAACATGGCAGAGTATGAGGCTTTGCTTTTAGGCCTTAAACTGCTCAAATTTTTAGGAGCTGCAAAAGTGTCCATTTTAGGGTACTCTGATTTAATCATACAACAGATGAAAGGTAACTTTGTTACCAATGACAATAGAATGAGGGCCTATAGGACTGTTGCCACTAATATACTCGATGCATTCACTAAATCCAAGCTTGCCAAAATCTCAAGAGATCATAACATTCATGCACTAGCCACTTTTTCTAGTACATGCAAGCTTCCCTTAGAGCCAAACCATTATTTTACAGCTGAAATAAAACATAGGCTCGTTGTCCCAAATAACATGAAAGACTGGCAAGTGTTCGAAAATGATGACCAAATTAATACTTTGCTGACTCTTGAGCATGAATTTGCAAATATTAACATTGACATGGATGCTATGAACAATTCCCAACAACAAACAAATGAAATTCAGTAGGCTGTAACAGCCACAACAGCCAAACAAATCCTAAATCCAACTGTTTTTGAGAAAACAAACATAGAATAGCTGAAAAAAATGCATTTGGAGGAAATGGCCAAAACAGAGGTAGAAATCATTGACTTAAAGGATAAATTTTTGCCTGCTGGCCTAACCCCATTAGAAGACATGTTTGATGCAAATGATGTTCCTAAAAAACCAAAATTGCAACCATTGAACTCTGATACAGAAGAACACAATATTGGGACAACAGAGAAGCCAAAAATGATCAAACTGTCCAAAAATTTGCCACCTGATCAAAAGCCCAAGTATATTGATTTATTTAAAGATTTCCAAGATGTATTTGCTTGGAGTTATGAGGACTTGAATTCCTATGACACCTTAGTAATTCAACAAACCATTCCCTTAAAACCAAACTAGAAGCCCTTCAAATAGAAACTGAGGAGAATCAATCCTGTGCTTCTCCCTTTGATTGAAAAGGAAGTGAAAAGAATTTTTGAAGCAGGTATCATAGCACCCATCAGATTTTCTGAATTGGTATCCAATCTTGTTCCCACAAGAAAGAAAACAGGTGAGATTAGACTTTGTGTAGCTCTGAGAAATTTAAACCAAGTCTCCCTAAAAGACCACTATCCATTGCCCAAGATGGATCACATCCTGCAAAGAGAAGTGGGGTCATCTAGAATCTCTCTGCTATATGGCTTTTCAGGTTTCAATCAAATACTTGTTCACCCGGATGACCAAGACAAGACAGCCTTTACCACACCGTGGGGAACATTTAAGTATGTAAAGATGCCATTCGGACTAAAAAACGTTGGTGCCACCTTTCAAAGAGCAATGGATATTGCATTTGCCAAGGAAATACATGATTTCCTAGTTGTTTACCTTGATGACTTGACCCCATTTTCCAAATCTGATCAAGAGCACCTCAGACACTTAAGGCAAATATTCATGACATGCAGGAAATATGGAATTTCCCTGAACCCCAAGAAGTCTCTCTTTGGCCTTGAAGAAGGCAAATTACTTGGCCACATCATATCAAAGGATGGGATTAGAATTGATCCTGAAAGAATCCAAGCCATCCTCCAAATCCCATATCCAAGAAACATAAAAGAGCTGCGAGCTTTCCTTGGAAAGATCAATTTCCTAAGGAGATTTATTCCAAATCTAGCCGAGCTGATAAGATTATTAAGAAACATGTTAAAAAAGGATGCCAAGGTAAAATGGTCTCTTGAAACCAAGCAGGCCTTTGAGAGTATAAAATCTGCCTTAACCCAAACCCCTATCCTCACCAGCCCACAATTTGACAAAGATTTTATCATTTTTTCATTTGCATCTAATCACACCATAGCTGCTGTCCTTCTGAAAAAGGATGAACAGGGAAATGAAAATCCAATTGCATTTTTCAGCCGAGCCTTAAGAGATGCCCATTTGAAGTACCCAATCATGGAGAAGCAGGCCTATGCACTCGTTAAGGCCATCAAGGATTTCAGAGTGTACATTTTATATTCACATGTGATTGCCTATGTCCCAAATGTTGTTGTAAAAGACATACTAACCCAAGAGGGATTAGAAGGCAAAAGAGGCAAGTGGATTGCAAACATCCTTGAGTATGACATAGAAATAAAACCAACCAAACTGATAAAGGGACAAGGTTTAGCCAAACTGATGTCCGAAACAAACTTTCAAGCCTTGGACATTAACCAACTAGACAATGAATAGGAGCTGGCGACTCCACAGATCAGTGAAACCTTTTTACAATCCCCATGGTATGCTGATATATGTTTTATACTGTTAAACCTGTTTGCTCCCCTAGGATTTTCCAGAACCAAGAAAATATTTTTGAAAGAAGGCGTTAAAGTTTTGTGTCATAGATGGTGTATTATTTTGGAGAAATCATGAAGGTATATTGCTTAATTGTTTAACCATGAGTGAAAATAACAATATCATGAAAGAATTCCATGTAGGCGACTGTTGAGGACATCTATATTGGAAGTCCACTGCTGATAAAATTTTAAGGGCTGGTTTCTACTGGCCCTCTCTTTTTGCAGATGTAAAGAAATTTGCCATGTCATGTCACAAATGCCAAATCTTTGAGGGCAAAAGAAATCTGTTGCCCCTGCCCCTGAAACCCATCTCAACCGAAAAACCTTTTCAACAATGGGGTCTTGACTTCATTGGAGAAATCCATCCCTCTTCCTCAGGCCAGCACAAATGGATTTTAACAGCCACCAACTATTTCACCAAGTGGGTTGAAGCCATCCCATGTAGGCAAGCCAATGACACCATCATTATCCAATTCCTTGAGTGCAATATCCTTTCTAGATTTGGCTGCCCTGAGAAGATCATCTCTAACAATGCCGCTGCCTTCAAATCCAAAAAGATGATCAATTTTTGCCACCAATTTCATATTACCTTGGGCCACTGTACATCCTATTACCCTCAAGGTAATGGCTTGGTCGAATCATCCAACAAGAGACTCATCAACATCGTAAAGAAAGTGCTAGAAGAAAACAAGAAGAACTGGAACAAGAAGCTGGTAAATGCCCTATGGGCAGATAGAATTTCAACAAAGAGATCTATTGGGATGAGCCCTTATGAGCTAGTATATGGCATGGAGGCCAGATTTCCTTCATCCTTGGGCATCCCTACTATCAGACTGTTACAGGAAATTCAGGCTGAACCAAATGACATTCAAAGAAGGATTAATCAGACCATTCATCTTCAGCAAACCAGAGAACAAGTTTATGACAGAGCTCAAATTTTGCAAGAAAAGCTCAAAAAGATGTTTGATAAGAGAGTTAAGGCTGAGGATTTCTACATTGGTGACAAAGTTCTAAGGTGGGATTCACGAAGAGAAGACAAGGGAAAACATGCAAAGTTTGATTTTTTATGGAAAGGGCCATTTGTTGTTTCTGCTGTTCAGGGAAATAACACATATTTTCTCAAACCTGTA
Source organism: Pinus tabuliformis (assembly GCA_031772625.1). Classification (NCBI taxonomy): domain Eukaryota; kingdom Viridiplantae; phylum Streptophyta; class Pinopsida; order Pinales; family Pinaceae; genus Pinus; species Pinus tabuliformis. Next base: position 284,532,864 of record CM062812.1, read on the forward strand.
GAGGGCAGCTCTACTGAAGAAGGCCCTGTTAATGGCCGTATGCTGAAACATTACCATGATCCCTTTTGAGGGACACAGTGCAGTTCTGTATATACCTTTTGTACATTGATATCTTTATATATCAACATTTTGTTTTCTTTTTTTTTATATAAGCAATCTGATTGTTGGAGGAGAAACAACAAATTTTATGAAGACACAACCAATGCAAGTATTCTAATTTAAAAAAAAAGCTCTGTCTCTGCACTAATCTCAACAAAACAACAAGAGTAGCACTGACACATCACATCAATTCATGGCAAAAAGAAGTTGTCTGCAGTCTTGCAGCCTTAACTTTTATATCAGCAGCTATTTTTACACCAAGGCTAATGCAAACACATCAGTTTTGATCCATGTTCTGAGACTGTTTCAAAGGCACAATGCTCAAGCAATATTCCAGATAGTAGCAAGCACGCAGAAGAAAGCAGGCAGTGCTATGAATTTCACAATATTTCAGTTGAGGAGAAGGTTGTTCATATTACAAAATTTCAATTATCTAATAGCCAGCATAGAAAAGATTTTCAATCTACAACAACAACAGAAGATCAGGCATTCTGACCTGTTGTTCTTGGCTTTTCACAAGGAAAATCCATCCCCAAGTGGAGCCACTGTTAGCCTCCTGTTGCAACAGGTGTTCATATTTCATGATTGACATTTTTACATGCCAAATATGTCATCTTTCATGCTGCAAGGTTCCATATTTCCAAAAGAGGTCAAAGAAAAGGCCATGAAAGAGTGCTAGTCCAAATGCCACTGTTGTATTCCAATTTTGATGAGTTTTCAGTTAAGGGAAGGCCAAATAGTTTAATCTTGGCCTCCCTAGGTTTCAATTTCTTGTTTTAGAATATAGAGAATGATATCTGTCCAAACAGTTTAATCTTGGAAGATTTGTAGATAGGTAGAGAATCAAAGGAGCCCAACTATTAATCTGGGTCCTTGGCAGAAATAAGTGTAGATTTAGATAGGTGGAAAGTCAAAAGAAAAATTGTAAAGCTGGGTCTGCAAGTCTAAGTGCACCCAAACCAAAAAGAAGAACAAATGTTAGGCCAGTAGGCTGGGTAGGTAGTTTTGAGGTTGCAGAATGATGATTCATGATCAATTTTTTGTTTTAAAGTGTTATATCTTTTCAGATCACAGGTTGGAGGCAGTTTTCCATTTGGAGGAGATCAAGTTGGACATCACTAACTCCACTTTCTTCTTATTCCCTAAACACTTACTAACTTCCCCAAAGAGGTCAAGATCTGCTTGATTCCTCTTAGTTTCATCATTTTCATATCATTTGCCTAAGTACAGATCTCCTTTACTTAGATACACTCATATCTTTTCTACAAGTTCTATTTTCCCTCTGTAGCCTAAGGTCCCTTAATTTAGCGCTTTCATGTCATCTCCATATTAACTCCTAACTCTATTATCTAGCCCCCTATCTATTTTCCTTTCCCCTACTAAAACTATGTATAAAAATCCCAAAAATATAATAATACCCCCTCCCTAGCACTATAGCCCTATTCATCTAAGTCCGGGAAAAAACAGTCTAGTTGGGGTTGTTTTTAGCCCATCCGTGTCCTTACAAGGGTTAGTTTAACCTCTGGTCAAACTAATAACCATTTCCCCTAAGCCCTAACCCTGAAAAAACCCATTTTCCGCCTCATCCTAAGGTCTTACCCACCAAATATTCAACCCGCTCACTTTTAAAAATCCCCAAAAACCCACATTTCCTAAGTTTTAAACCACCCGCCCCCCCATGGCATTGTATTAAAATTTGAATATTCACGCGCCCGTCCCTTAACCCTCAACCGCCTCGTCCATGCCGCCAGCCATCCGATCGCCCGCGCCCCAGATCTACGGTGGGCGGGCCTCATTATATCCCAAATAGCCCAAGGGTTAGCGTCCGGGAGATGGGCGGTTTTCCCACCGTACTCCCGCCATGTGTCGCCCTCTCGACTGTGGCGGAGCCCCTCCTCCAATACCGCCATTTGCCCAAAGGCGGTGCGCCCAAAATTGAAAACCGCTTCTGCCCTCCTACATCAGCGCCACGTCACCCGCTGACGTCATCTGCCTACGTCGGCCTCCTGCCACTGCACTGCCTAGTCACCCTGCCACATCTCTTCCATCGTGTAAATGCCACGCCACCCGCCGTACATGCTAACGTCACCCTGTTGACGTCACCCTGCCACGTCACCGTCATACTGGGTCCCACCCGCTAATGTCATGCTGACATCATCAGCAAAAGGGCGCGAAGGCGAAAATCGTGCTTAGGAAGCCCGTATTCAAATTCTGAGGCAGCATGGCTATGGTAAATGGGCCAAAGTGGAAAGACCCTCATCACGCAGCCCCCAGCAAGCCCGAAAGGCGCAAAATGACCTGTTTTTCTTCGCGAAGCATTTAGAAAGGGGAAAACGAAGGTTTTAAAGCAATAGAAGGCTGAACATCAGCCATTAACTATTGATTTGACAATTTCATACACAGAAAAAGAGAGAAATGGCCCGTTTCCATTGCGAAAGAGTATCAGAGAAAAGATGGAGCGGCAAAGAGAATCAGTTCGATGTTTTAATCAAAATCTTCATTTCCCAAGGCAACTTAGTATTGAATGGCCTCCAACAAAGTCAAATAAAGTGGTGTAAGCCCATTAATGCTCTCAAATCACAGTTAAAGCATTTAAAGCTGCCGAACAGCAATGGACTAGAGACCCATGCATAGTTATTAGAAAAACCCTACACCAAGTCACCGAGGACAACGCATTAACTTAGTTTTGATATGGCTACCCTCAGCGCAGCTCAAAGATATTTCCTTGCATTTATTGCTGGATAGGATTAGGTTAAAGTAATCATTTTTCTTTCAGACCTGTTTAGGTCAAGCTACAATAAACAGGTTTTGATATTTTTCGATTTATATACCACCCTCTGTATTGTTTTAAGGGTTGGTTGGTTGATAGTCTTCATTAGAGACTCGCACTGGATATCTGAAATGTTTTATTTAATCAAAGATTGTTGAAAATCTTGGAGGAACGATGGTCTGCTCTGTGTCTAATGGTCTGAAGAAATGAATGTGTAATTCTTGTGCTGCAGTATGAATCAATAAGTGTTTCTTACCTCTGTTATTCCAATTTCACATATGCTTAAGTTACAGAACAAAGGATTGGTTTATAATTTGCTTACATGCACTCTATTCTCAGTTTCTGTGGCTTATTAATGTTTTCCTCTTGATTTAGGCATAAATATGAATTCCTTTGTGGCTCATGTTTGATCTATTTCACATATGAATGACTGTTATCTAGGAATTATTAACTGCTCCTAGATAGGGCTCATTTATCTCCTTTCTGCTAAACTGACTGAGAGATTCTTAATTGCCTCTCATTCCTTAGCCTTTCATCCATCTTTTACCTTGAATGATTGTTTCATATGCGGCTAGCTTGCTCCATATTCTTTCTTGTGACCAAGAAAATGCACCAGCAGTCTTACTCCTTGACTCCACACCCAATGGTTCTAAAACTTTCGTGCTATCCCTGCCTCTTTACCTGAAATATCATCCTTCCCACCAAAACTTAAACAAAAACCCATTGAACTCAATAACTAGCCTAAAATCATCTCCAACAAAGATAAAGCGGAAAGAGAGAGCCCTCTCTGATTGCAGGTGGGCTAGAACCTGCAGTCCAAAGATTGGTCTGTGGTTACCTCGACCGTATCCTTTTGTGCTGATCAAAAGGACAACCTGAGTGATAACACAATGTACTGGTGCAGTCCTTTACCAATATGCAGGCTACAACGTGCAGAGAGCTACAACCCTCTCTCTTTCTCCAACTTCTCCTGGAAGGGAGCTACAACCCCCTTAGCTCTTGCACTAGCCAAGATACTAGTACGTAGGTGTTGGCCTACAGAAGGCTACAACCTTCTATTTCTTCCAGCGACCACGTTTCACAAATTTTCAGACTGGATCCATGAACATCAATCATTCATCAAGGATTTTTGCGTCAAACAATCTCCTTTTCAACAAATAGAACTGAATCAAGATAAACACTTCTCTATCAGTTGTACCCAGAACAAAGTAACTATAACCACACACCAATTATGAACCTTGACCACTGCAACAATAAACAAAAATAGCTAGAACATAAATTAAGATATGTACGCTACTTCACTGTTCAGAAACCTGCGTGTATACGCGTCTGTATCAAAGCCAACCTGCGTATATGCTTCTTTACCTTACCAAAACAGCGTGTATACGCGCCTTCACTTCACTGAACTTGCGTATAGATCTATAAAGGATAATTCACTCTTTCAAAAATTTAGACACTGATTAGCCTAGAGTATCAGATTTATAGATCAAGCATGCGCCACATATAACAGATCAAAATCATACAAAGATACTATCATTCAAGCCTTAAGATTATGACCCATCAATAGAACTTATCCTTCTCTTTGTTCTAAGGTTCCTCCTTCATTCAGATCCAGATCTGCACCATAACCCCAATCACCAATATTTCAGATCTAGCATTTATCAGATATTCAATTAATTCAGATGATCCCTTGCCAAATGATCTCCTTCCTCTTTTATATTCTTAGGCCTTTCACAATACCAAGGTCCAAAACCATAATAAAACAATACCAAGGACCCAATACTTGGGATCAACACTTCTAACGAGATACCATGGTCCAAAACCATAGGTTCAAATGCCAAGGACTAACTACCACGAACCAAAAGTAAGTTCTCCAACATATACACACTTTTCCTTGCGTGAAAGTGCATGTATACGCATACGCGCCTTTGTAACGTCTATCCCGCGTGTATACGTGTCTTCGTCTATATGAACCTGCATCTATGAATTTTCCTTCATTCTAAAAGCCTGAACTGAGATCTATTACCAAAGAGAGTTGCCATCAAGGACAACACCTGTGCCATAGCTTTAAATCAGTGCCATAATGCCAAAAATCTCCCCCTTTGGACTTGATGGCAACCCCAAGATCCTCAAAGTCATTCTCCCCCTTTTTCATCAAGGGCAAAGGGTTGTGCTCCCCCTGAGTACATGCTGAAATCTCTGTCCTGCTGTGCTGACCATGCTCCCCCTGATTGTAGGCAAGATCTACAAAAAGATTTTCTTCAAGAAGAACGATGACTTATACATCATAAAAGACCTTCCTATCACCAAAATACTCAATACATACATCCATCACCCAATCAAGTGGGGATCATCCACCCAACCAAGTGGGGATACATAATAAATTTACATATGACATCCAAGTACATTACGTCTTCATCCCAGGCATAGTGGGGAAACCAAAATAGGCCGTTACATGACCTTGACACCTTAAAAGAGATACATGACATAGAGACGAAATAACTAGAGCAAGACTTATGAAAATCACCAATAACTGATATCAGCAGAATTTGTCAATTGCTATTCAAATCAGCAACCAAGATTTCCTTCTATTCTCCCTCTGCCTTGTTCCACCTGAAACCAGCAATAGCTCTGAACTAGAACCAAGAGCTTCTAAGATAATGCCAACAATGCATCATTGGAAGTGTATCTGCTCCCCCTTAACCTATGCCAGATGGTCTCTGTCAGACCCATATCAGAATATCTTCAACCAGAGCCTGTCCCTATTGATATTCATCAAACCTCCATATACGCGACTGTCTCTACACAAACCGGCGTATGTACGTGGATCCTCCTCAGGAAACACGTGTACACCCATTTTTCTCTGAAACAGACAAGATTTAACAGCAAGATGATGCATCAACTACTCCTAAGGTATTCAAAAGTTTCCCTGGGCAGTGGTTTAGTGAGAATATCAGCAACTTGTTCCTTAGAAGGAACATACTCCAATTTGACCTTTTGTTCCAACACTTGTCCCCGGAGAAAGTGATACTTGATCGGTATGTGCTTGGTCTTTGAATGCATGACTGGGTTCTTTGAAATGCTGATTGAACTTGTATTATCACATAAGATGGAGATAGGTGGTGTACAAGTGATTTGAAAATCCTGCAAGGTCTGCATCATCCAAAGGAGTTGAGTGCAGCAAGATGCAGCAGCCACATATTCCACTTCAGCTGTAGATAACACAATCAAACTTTGTTTCTTGTTGAACCAAGATACTAATCTGCAACCCATAAAGAATGCACCGCCACGTGTGCTCTTCCTGTCATCCATGCTTCCGGCCCAATCTGCATCTGTATAAGCATGAAGTGTGAGATCTGTATCTCTAGGATACCATAAGCCATAGTTTTGATTTCCTTGAAGGTACTTGAAGATTCTCTTAACTGCCTGAAGATGAGTTTACTTAGGATTTTCTTGAAATCTTCCAACTATTCCCACTGCATGCAAGATGTCTAGTCAGGTACCTGTCAAATAAAGTAGACTTCCAATCATGGATCTATACGTTGGTTGATGCATTGCTATTGATTCATCATTTGCACTGAGGCTGCATCCTGTAACCACAGGGGTACATACTGGTTTTGAATCTTCCATGCCATACTTCTTCAAAATTTGCTTTAGGTGCTTGGTTTGAGACAAAAGGATACCGCCTTCATTTTTTTGGATTTGTAGACCAAGAAAATATGTTAGCTCTCCAAGTAATGACATTTCAAATTCTTTCTGCATCACCAAGGCAAATTTTTGACTCATAGTTTCTTCATTGCTACAAAATATAATATCATCTACATACACAAAAAGTATTATCAATTTGTCATTTTAAATTTTTATATAAAGATTTCTATCTACTAATCCCTTTGAAAAGCCTTGTTGATGAAGATATTTGTCCAAATGATAGTACCAAGCCCTTAGAGCCTATTTAAGACCATAAAGAGCCTTTTTTAGTCTACATACAAGATTTGGATCATTCCCAAGAATGAAACCATCTGATCGCTCAATGTACACCTCTCCTTCTAAGTCTCCATTCAAAAAGGCTAATTTCACGTCCACTTGAAATACTTTGAACTTCTGAAAGCTTGAAAGAGAAAGAAACGTTCGGATGGCCTCAAGTCTAGCAACGAGAGCAAAAGTTTCTTCAAAGTCTATTCCTTCTTGTTGAGCATACCATTTACAAACAAGTGTGGCCTTGTTTCTAATCACTTCCCCATTTTCATTCATTTTATTTTTAAAGATCCATTTTGTCCCTATGATATTCTTATCTTTTGGTCTAGGAACTAGCTCCCAAGTGTTATTCTTTTCGATCTGCTCAAGTTCTTCATCCATTGCCTTGACCCAACATTCATCTTTTCATGCCTCTTTTACATTTTGTGGTTCAGTGGAGGAGAGCAATGCCAAATAGCTTGAGGCTTCTGCAATTGTTCTTCTTGTTTGTATACCTACCTCTTTCTTCCCCAAAATTTGAGATTCTGGATGATTCTTCTGAACGTACCTGAATGGAGTCTTCTCTTCTATCCTTATCTATTCATCTGGTGCCTCTTGAGGTTATTTTTCATCATTAGTTTGATTTGAAGGATGGTCTTCATCCTCTTCGATATTTTCATAATTTACTTGCCTAGGAATGTTTCCTTCTTCATCAACCACAACATCAATGTTGTCAACTATTCTTCCAAGTCTTTTGTTGTAACACTTATATTCTTTGCTGTGAGGAGAATAACCAAGGAGAATGCCTTCATCTGCTCTAGGTTCAAACTTGCCAAGATGTTCATCATTATCCTTAATATATCATTTGCTTCCAAATATTTTGAAATGTTTTAACGAAGGAGTCTCACCATACCAGAGCTCATGAGGAGTTTGAGTGTTGTTTACCGTGAAATTTGTTTTGTTGAGAATAACAATCGCAACAAATGCAGCTTCACCCCAAAAGGTTGCAGGAGTTCCAGACTCATCAAGCATAGCACGAGCCATTTGTTGAACCGTTCTGTTCATCCTTTCCACTACTCCATTTTGTTGAGGAGTCCTAGCTGTAGAGAATTCCCTTCTTATTCCATGTTCTTAACAAAAATCAAAAAATTCATTTGAGGTAAGCTCCCCACCTCTATCAGACCTGAGGAACTTAATTTTGTGATCTGATTCATTTTCAACCAAGGCTTTGAAAGATTTGAATTTTTCGAAGGCTTCATCTTTGTGCTTCATAAGTCCTATCCAAACCATCCTAGAGAAGTCGTCAATGAATAATATAAAGTATTCTTCTCCCCGAGGTGACCTTTTCCTAGATGGACCACATACATATGTATGGACTAGTTCAAGAGGCCTGCTAGCTGATCCTTCCTTCTCGGGGAAGTTAGTTCTGGTTTGCTTACCAAACTGACATGATTTGCATATTGTATTGTCTAGAATTCTGATGTCTGGAAGACCATGAACTGCCTAGTATTTTCATGCTTTCCTTATCTGTGAAAAGCTTAGATGCCACAACCTCTGATGCCATAACCAGTGTTCATCATTCTTGCTCAAATAGAATTGTTGTTGTCCTTCTTCAAATATGTATAAATTATTTAGAGTTCTTATGCCTTTGATCACTGTTTTTCCTGTATCAAGATCACGAACACTACATCCATTTGATCGAAATATTACCTCAGTTCCTTGATTGCACATCTGACTAACACTCAGTAGATTATGCTTCAAGCCATCAAGACACAAAAAAATTTTAGCCTTGACTTTTTCTTTCACCTGAACAATGCCTTTTCCTTTTACGACAGCAGGGGTATCATTTCCAAAAGAAAATTTCTTTCCCTTTTCTAAAGCACTATATGATTGAAGTTTTCCTTTATCACCTGTCATATGCTTCGAACATCCACTGTCGATGTACCATTGATTTTCCTATCCTTCTGCATATAAAGCTATCCCACATCTTTCTGGTTGTGGTTCCTTCATTTTCCATGTTCTGGCATTTGAGGTTTGTTCCTTCTGAGTTGTCTTCCGAAACCTGCTCCTGCATTCAGAATCTTCATGACCAAAGTTATTACAAATAGAACATTCAATTTCACTTTCAAGGGAAGAAAAGTTGTTATAGGTCCTTATCGTGATTCCAGTCATACTTCTTTGTTTTTGAGCTTCTCTAGTCATGATTGTCTTATAGGAAACACATTGAGCTACTTTGTGACCAAAGTTATGGCAAGAGAAACATTGGCCATTAAAGAAACTCTTGTGATTATCAAATCTATCAACCGACCGATTGTAGTTTCTACTGACATCCATTATTGAGGCAAATTGGGAAGATTTTACCTGTGGTTGGTTGCGGCTTCTGTTTGTCCTTAAGGTAGATTCCCCCGATTTTCTTGATAGTCTTTGTTCATTCTTGAGGTATACTTTCTCTGATTTACCTGATGATTTCTATTAGGCCTTTTCTCACTCCTTCTTGCTGCATCAAGATAAATTTTGGAGGTGGATGCTTGAGATGCTTCTCCATTATATCCCAGACATGTCTTGATTAGTGGAGAACGTTGCACATTGATAATCTCATCCAGAGTTTCAGATCATTTAACAAATTTGAGATTAAGAGCTTTTGTTGTCTCAATCTCTTTTCTAAGACCAACAATTTCACATTCCAATTTTTCATGATGTTTTTCCCTTTCAGCCAGTTGACATTGCAGAGAATCAATAATCACATTTTTCTCTTCTAAACAAATTTTTAGATTAGAAATCTCTTCATAAAGACCTTATTCATCTATAGCATCCATGTAATCATCATCTTCAAAAGCCATTAAAATTTTATAACCATTACCTCATTCATCTTTGTCACTATTTGAAATTCCATCACTATCTTCATGAGTGTAATAGCTTTTCTTATTTGCATTATGTTTCTTGTTCCATCTAACAGGTTCCTTCCCCTTGTCAATCTTATCCTTATGAGGACATTTGGTAGCATAGTGACCGATTCTTCCACAAGAAAAGCATTTGAAAGGTAACTTACCTCGGAATCGTCTAGCACCTCGTTGAAGGTTTTTGACAAAATTTGATTCTTCTTATTCTTCTGACAGGTGTCCTGACTCATAGTAATCTCCTTTTCCTGAAGCCTTGAAGGCAGCTTCTCTCCTGTCTAATGGTCCTCCTTTCCTCATTTCATAAGCAGTCAGAATTCCATGCAACTGTGACATGGTAAGGTTTCGTAGATTCTCCTTTTCTTCTATTGCAGAAACTTTAGTTTCAAGCCTAGGGGACAAAGATCTTAGAACCTTTTGAACCACAACAGCCTCTTTTATTTCTTCACCCAAAATTTTCATACAATTAACAATCTCATCTACACGAAGGAAATAGTTAGCCACACTTTCATCGTTGTGCATTCTGAGATTTTCATATTGAATTCTGAGGGTTTTAAGTTTTGTTCGTTTTACCTGATCATCTCCTTCATAGCTCAGAACAATCTTGTCCCATACTTCTTTTGTGGATTTATACTGCATAACCTTCACGAATTCGGATTGAGATAGACATCCTAATAGAGTATTGAAAGCCTTTGCATTTGTTTCATATTTCTTCTTCTCACCTGGATTTGTAGGAGTTGTTGATCGAAAAGTGTACCTTGTATCTATGATATCCCAGACTTCTGTACCAAGAGATTGAAGATAGGCAGTAACTCTTACCTTCCAATATACGAAGTTTGTCCCGTCAAAAATTGGTGGCCTGATAGATGCTTCTCTCTCGTAGTTGCTCATGATGATGGATCTTCCTTCAAGCGATCAAGCTTCTTTAGAAGGACCTGCTCTAATACCAATTGTTGGAAATAATACTTAGAGGGGGGGGTGAATCAGTATTATCAAGTCAAATATTCCCTTTTTCAAATCAAGATAATATATGCTACTTCAGTTAATTAAACCCACGTATATACACAACTATGTAGAAGGAAACCCACATATACAATGCAAAATTATAATTTACTTTATCTTTCAGATGTTGATTGTTAATCTATGTATCAGAATTAAATAACCAATAGCCAAAAATAGTAAAACAGAGCAGAAGACAATCACACACAAGAACACAAGATATAAGGTTGAAACCCAATGTGAGTGAAAACCACCTGCTCCAATTCGTCTCTATCTTCTTTTAATTAGAAACTTCTTTTTACAATGTACTGGTGCAGTCCTTTACCAGTACGAAGGCTTAAACGTGCAGAGAGCTACAACCCTCTCTCGTTCTCCAGCTTCTTCTGGAAGGGAGATACAACCCCCTTAGCTCTTGCACTAGCCAAGATACTAGTACGTAGGTGCTGGCCTACAGAAGGCTACAACCTTCTCTTTCTTCCAGGGACCACATTTCACAAATTTTCAGACTGGATCCATGAACATCAATCAATCATCAAGGATTTTTGCATCAAACAATCTCCTTTTCACCAATTAGAACTGAATCAAGATAAACACTTCTCTGTCAGCTGTACACAGAACACAGTAACTGTAACCACACACCAATTCTAAACCCTGACCACTGCAGCAATAAATAGAAATAGCTAGAACATAAATTAAGAGATGTACGCTACTTCACTGTTTAGAAACCTGCATGTATATGCGTCTGTATCAAAGCCAACCTACGTATACGCTTCTTTATCTTACCAAAATAGTGTGTATATGCGCCTTCGTTTCACTAAACCTACGTATAGATCTATAAAGGATAATTCACTCTTTCAAAAATTTATACACTGATTAGCCCAGAGTATCAAATTTGTAGATCAAGCATGCGCCACATATAACAGATCAAAATCATACAAAGATACTATCATTCAAGCCTTAAGATTATGACCCATCAATAGAACTTATCCTTCTCTTTGCGCTAAGGTTCCTCCTTCATTCAGATCCAGATCTGCACCATAACCCCAATCACCAATATTTCAGATCTAGCACTTATCAGATATTCAATTAATTCAGATGATCTCTTGCCAAATGATCTCCTTCCTCTTTTATAGTCTTAGGCCTTTCACAATACCATAGTCCAAAACCATAATAAAACAATACCAATGACCCAATACTTGGGATCAACACTTATGACGAGATACCATGGTCCAAAACCATAGGTTCAAATACCAGGGACTAACTACCACGGACCAAAAGTAAGTTCTCCAACATATACACACTCTTCCTTGCGTAAAAGTGCGTGTATACGCATACGCGCCTTTGTAATGTCTATCCCACATGTATACGCGTCTTCGTCTAGATGAACCTGCGTATATGACTTTTCCTTCATTTTGAAAGCCTGAACTGAGATCTGATACCAAAGAGAGTTGCCATCAAGGAAAACACTTGTGTGTTATAGACATTTTTTTTCCTTATAGCTATAAGCATAAAATGTCCATAATCCAAGGGATCCAAAGTCCCTAAACATGTTGTTACTTACCCTAGAGGAACAAGGCTAACAAACCACAACAATTCACAGAAGTTCTCCACCAGAAACTGCTCAAAAACAAGTCAATTAAGAATCAATTCAGAGGCTCCACTAGCTGCCTGCGTTGAAATGCAGAGGCTACACTATCTAGTTGCATTGCAACGCGGGTGGAAGCATTACCAGGGTGCGCTGAGCGGGAAATGACAAATGGCAGGGTCCTTTGTGCGAGGTGTAAAGACTGTGGAAGCTTCGAGAATCTTCCTCCATGACACTTGCCTTGATGAGTTCGACTAAGTGATGAGTAAGAGGCTCTTAGTCTCCAAGTGGAAACACGAACTGACAGAGGGAGAGGACACTAGTCAGATCTCAAGCTGACTCATCCTCTCTCCAAACATCTATATATGGATCTCTCCTCCATGAGATCCAGGAGGCTGGAATTTTGTTATTGCAAAGAATTGCTGTTGGTTTGAGATTGGAATCATCAGGTGCTTAATGCTTTGAAGGGAGGTGAAGAAAGGATTTCATTCGCTGGGAGGTAGATGCTGGATTGGAACTCTCTTGGTTGTATCTCCTCCTAAACCTTGTTATTCATCAATAAAGCTATCTTGGTTTCTCCTATATACTGATGTATCTTTGATGTATGATTGCATTAGTATGTTTAGTTTATTTCTAATCCTGAACTAGTTATGAATATGAATCTATGTCTTTGTGTATTGTTCCCTTTTTGTGATCTTGCAGGAACATGTTGAAGCTGGGCGAGCAAGAAGGCAAGTAGCTGGGACTTCTCAAAGGGAAGAGAAACCGGATCAAGGGACAAACGGAAGACACCGGTTAGTCTATCCATCTCTCTTCATTCTTAATTCATAAAGGAAGAATACTAGAATAGTTGTTTCTGTTTGTTGCTAAGGCACTGTCACACCTTAGGTGGATAGGATCGTCCTGCATAGGTATTTTTCCCCACAACAAATTGGCGACTCCGCTAGGGAGATCTGTTTAGTCATTTTATTTGTGTCTCTATCATTGTTTGTTTCATAGACTCAAGAGCAGCAATCGAACTGCATCTGCTATTTTCAGATGCAAAGTAGACAGCTGTTGCCTTGATCCAATCACTGGATTTATCTATGATCTAAACAATGGACTCACAATTGATTTGATGATCCTTTGTGATAGATCTTAGCCCTCCTTCAAATCATCCCTTTGATTGTACCTTGCTTGTTGCTTTTATTTGGCCTGAAACCGTAGATTAATCAACAAACCGTGACCCAGAACCTAGAGAAGAACTCTCGTTTATGCTCCAGCGCAGGCTCTGTGAAGAGACTCTGCATTTCAACGCAGTTCCCGTGAAGGCTACCTGCGTTGCAATTCAGTTTCTCTGTTATACAGGTGCGCTGATCCAGCTTTGGCCTTGTGCAACTGGGGTTCTCTATTCTGTTTTTCCTTGTTTTGATCTCTGATTTCTACAGCCTGTAACCAGCATAGGTACCTGTCTGATAACTCCTTTTCTATGCTTAAATTCCGCCTCCTTTTGTACAAAAAGACTGTGAGTTTTTTTATGTGTTTGTGGCATCATTTACATTTTTCCTTTGCAAGGGTGAAATAGTCATCCTGTAGCCCTTGATTCAGATCTGTTGATTGTGATCTTAGGAGAGAGTTCATTGGTTGTTTGCAGTTGATTATACGTTTACTTTTGCTTTTGGTTTGAGTTTGTCTCTTTTAAGTGTCGAAAAAAGTGTTCATTTCGAAAGTTGTAAAGTGTTGTATTCTCTTCTACCCTTTCTGATTTTGAAAAAGTAAACTTGTTTGTATTTGTCATTTAAAAGCAAATTCAAAGTTGTACAAAAAGCTTTCTTTTTAGGCATCAATATTAAGAGAGCAGAAAACAAACACCTGCATTGTGCATTTGCATCTTGATAGTTTGCATGCTTGATTTAGGAAAAGTGCATTTAGAGTGTGCTGATTGCTCTTTGAGAAAAGATGGTGTCTTTCTTTTCCCTTTGTAGCTAGGATTTTCATTGTTGAAAAAGAGATAAAATTTGTTTATCATCTTTTAGATTGCATTTAGGAGTTGTATCTACATCTCGTGGTGAACCTCAAAAGGCAAACTTCTAAGAAATATCAACATAAAATAAACTGAATGAACTTAATAACGCTTTGTAACATAATGCACAACATAGAGGTCTAGGCTAGAGACGTGTTCCGGCGTCGTAAAACCTGGTATTTGTTGGCCTCGCTGATAGTTGGGTGATTCCTCCGGAGGGACCAAAAGTGCCAGTACGGATTGTGCTCCCACGTACCGTCGCGTATATATTGGGAGACCCCTATAGGCTTAAAACCTTTATCCTTAGGAAGCCATGTCAACCGCCCTACTGATCGCAATGCACCGAACACAACATTCGGGAAGATTGACTGCCGTACTGTAAAACGTATTCTGCAGTTTTGTGATTGGTTTGGCACACCCTCTACCTAGATCTCTAGAGCAGTTCCTTTTGGCCTTTTTCAGACTCTATAACAGAAAAAGTCCATCTGAGCATTTGTCACTTCGGGCTCGTTAAAACATCGAAGGCGACTAGAGTCATCTTTTGTTTTTTCTCGACTCTTTAAAATTGAAAAAACAAGTTGTGTCTAAAGCGTCATTAAAATTTATTTTAACGGAATAATAAATCACCCTTATTCCCGCGTTGATCTTTCAGTTGGGAAAATGGAGCCCTCCAACCAAGGAATTCCCCTTGGTGGAAGTCCTAGTCCCTTCTCCTCTTGGGGAGATGTTGGAGCGCCCCATATGGCCACATTGTCACTTCCAGGACTGACAATCAGCTTGCCTGTCTGGCTCTTCTCAACTAATGTTGTTCAAAACACCACTACTCCTGAACAATCGAATCAGTAGTTAGACCGGTCCAGAGCTGCCCACCAACCTTCCACTTCCTCTAACTCTTCCTCTACTCCTTCCTCTTCGCGTGATGGAGCTGGCAAAGCTAAAAGCCAAGCTCCTAAGGAGAAGAAGGAAAAGAAGAAGAAAGAGAAAAGAAGAAGGATCCAAAAGCGACTGGGGGCAAACGAATGGTATCTAACGAAAATCCACACACTGCACTGACCAAGCCTAAATCGCCATGTGTCATATGCAAGGGAGACCACTTTCACAGAGATTGTCCTTGCATCCCTCAGATACTAAGGGACTGGTCTCCCCGCTTTCACAATTCGGTGGCATCAACCTCTGATAGCCATGTCGACAGCACACCGTCAACTAGTGAAAGTGAAGCCACAGGACAGAGAGGGAAAGCTAGATTTCCCTACAAACTGTGTGAAGGCTAAAAGAGTTTTGGAATATCGCCCGGTTTTACCAGTGCGACTTCCTCCTGGATATCAAAAACTCCTGCCAAGTCCTTCACCAGTTGAGAACCTGACTGGCCCGCTCAGGTGGTCAGCCGAAGCACCTATCATTGAGGATGAACCATCCGAATCCATGCCTGACGAAACTCAAAAGGTCGAGGCGGCAGTTGACCCGGTATTGCCTTCAGAGGTTCTATCTTCGAATGATACCATCACAGAAGAGAATAAAGACGACACCATCCAAATTCTCTTCATCAACACAGACCCGACGAACAAGAGGGCAATTTGCCCATTCCTTTATCGCAGGAAGGAACTTCGTCAGAGTCATACCCGGCCGTATATTCGGTCCCACCACCAAGCAACCTAGTTGTATCCTTTGACTGGAATCAACTAGGCAGACCCGCTTACGAGCAAGCATACCATTCAGAATTATCGTTCAAATATACAGAATGGTAATGGCTGGCACCATCATTGATGAGGGGCCATCTGTGAGTATCCTTTCCTCTATTTCTTGGAAAGCGCTTGGTTCGCCAGCGCTTTTGCCTGAAATGAGAAATCTGACAGGCTTCGATAAAGGAACCAGTCGACCTTCATGGATCCTCCTAAATGTGCCAGTAGCATTAAAAGGGAAGACCATTCAAATGAATGTGATGGTCGTTCAAGGACCCTTGGATTATAACCTACTCCTTGGACGAGACTATATTTATTGCATGAGAGCTATAGTCTCCTCACTCTTTAGAGTAATGTGTTTTCCGCATGAAGGAAGAATGGTCAAACTCGTGGACCAACTTTCATTCCCCGGATCACGCATCGCAAATAGTCATATACCATCTCTAAATGGTCTCTTCACTCAAGAAATGTCTCAACCCACAGTCCGTCCTCTTGATGAGCGCGAGTAATCCGGGAGGATATGACTGGAACCCAGGGAGTATGTGTCCTGGTCTGCTTCGGCAGGAAAACTTTGGGTATAGAGTAGGTTTCTGCGGGAGAATATGACTAGTCTGTACCCCGTCCGTGGTTGGAAGAGGGGTTATTCTAGAATAAGATTCTCTTGTCAAAGTTATGTGTTTGGCGCTCACCTTTGTCTATTTCGGTAGACATCGCCGAAGAAGTGTTTTGTTTGGGGTGCAAATAGAACAATCTTTGGGTAACCTATAAGAGGTAGGCCTCTCTCGGTAAAACAAATATTTTGGCGGAAGATGAAGTAGGGGTAACCTTGAAACTCTGTTTTATGCCTGGGGGCATGCAAACCTTTTGGAGTGCAAGCCAAGAGCGGTTATTTATCTGTTTTTTTGGATTAGTCGTTTCCTAACTTGCATAAAGAAAGGATACGGAGCAAAGTTTGTAAGATGAAGCTCCATAAAAAATAGAATCTTAATGGGACATTCTTATCATATGACTGGGTTAATCGAGTAGTTTTAGCACACAGTTCATGCTCGTTAAAAAATAAACGCAAGATCCGAGCAGTTTTAGCGCATAGTTCATGCTCGTTAAAAAATAAACATAAGATTGAGCAAATGTTTCCACCCGCGGTTAAGCTCGTTAAAAAATGAACTATTCTGGTAAATAACCATCGTGAATGTAATATCATCAGCCATTAAAGCCTTGGTCGTGTTTGCCCATCACCTCCACTTTTCCATTGGCCGATCATTCACCTCCATATGATTGTTTACCCATTTTGAGGAACAGCTGCGAAGAGTGATTTCACTAGCCATCCTTGTAACACTGCCGTGATTTGGAAATTCCAATCCTTCCCTGGAATCAGCTGCTAACCTTTTTTATCACTCGTTCCTCAAAAGACGAGTCTTCTTTAAGCTCTTTTCATCTGACTCGTAAAATATGAAGAGATTGCCGAGTTTTGGCCTTCCAGCTCGTTAAAGTGACCGGAAGAGCTATCCCTCCTCTAGATTTTAATCTTTTTGGACCTGAGGGATTATTGCACAAAAAGATCGAGCACTTGTTTTATTCGGCTCGTTAAAGATATCGAAAATTCATCCCTTCTGTATTGTTTTATACTTTTCCGGACTTAAGGGATTAGATGACGAAAAAGGACTTTTGGAGTTAACTTTACGTACCTTTTCAGACTCTCTAAAGATGAAAAGGACCGAGTTATCCTTGTCGTTAGACTCGTTAAATGCATGAAATAACGACAAACTTGTCTTTAGACGAGAACGAGTTTCACTATCGCTAAGCTCGTTAAAAAATAGCGATGGGCTTGCCCGAAGGGCAAGTTATAGAACAAGCATATGTTATCCTCCTCAAGCTTGACAAAAATAAAGAGGTACTGGTCAGCAATGACTGGGAAAAAATTGGGAGAAACTCAAGAAAACTTTGATGGTAGCAAGTCGCTCTTGAACATGACACTTTTCCTCCGTACCACAATCAGGTTGGGTTGTTTCATTCACTGGTCACATCGCCATGGTCTTGCCATACCATCCATATTTGGGGTGATGCTACCGATCCATCGCATAAGTGTCGCCATATGTTCAAGAGAAGTCATTCAGAGAAGTCACCTGTGTCCCATCCACTACCATACATTATACTCTTTCATGACCGCCACCCTGAATCATATGTCATCAGATCTTTTTCACCTCCATCAAAATCATTAGCTCCGTTCCATGTCATTGATGTGGGATTAATTGAGGCCCTCCTTTGATGGATCACTTCTTGTCGACATCAACTCATTATCCAAAAAGTTGATCTAGGAACACCCCCTTCAGTACTTTGAAGCTTGCATGCCTCAATGGCAAGTTTCTCAGTTCCGGCGACAGGTACACAGCAATGACCTTCGACCGAAAGATTTTGCGTGGTGTTCAACGCCAAGTCCTCTATTCACACCACGTGAATTGTACTGCAGTACCTTGAGGGTCATCTTCATTATCGGTGATTCCTCTCGCACTTGTTAACAATTTACATCATTGACTGGTAATCAAGCGATGTCTTTCCATGTTCGACTTCAGAGCAATTCTCACATGGATCGACTTGTACTTAGAGTGAAGATCGGACGAGATTGAAGACCCCGGATCTAGTTTCATCCATCCGGGCTGCGATATATATTCAGAAAATAAAGACATAGAAATGTACAGCTTTACAACACAAATAATCATCCTACCAAAAGGATGATGGCTCTATCAGAATCATTAGTCTATCATCAGACGATTGTCTGTTATATGTACATGAAAATGAATTTATAAAGCTGAGCATGGGAATGCCCGCCTCAGCTAGATCGTGAAAAAAGTATGAAAATAATGTATTGTATTGTATTGTATTACAGGTCTCCTCCCAGCATTGAAAGAACTTCGGATCCTCCTAATAAAGCATTTCACCCGACAAACGGCCTCATACTTTAGGGGGCAACTGTTATAGACATTTTTGTGCCTTACAGCTATAAGCATGAAATGTCCATAATCCAAGGGATCCAAAGTCCCTAAACATGTTGTTCCTACCCCTAGAGGAACAAGGCTAACAAACCACAACAATTCACAGAAGTTCTCCACCAGAAACTGCTCAAAAACAAGTCAATTCAGAATCAATTCAGAGGCTCCACTAGCTGCCTGCGTTGAAATGCAGAGGCTACACTGGCTAGTTGCATTGCAACGCAGGTGGAAGCACTACCAGGGTGCGTTGAGCGGGAAATGACAAATTGCAGGGTCCTTTGTGCGACGTGTAAAGACTGTGGAAGCTTCCAGAATCTTCCTCCATGACACTTGCCTTGATGAGTTCGACTAAGTGATGAGTAAGAGGCTCTTAGTCTCCAAGTGGAAACAAGAACTGATAGAGGGAGAGGACTAGTCAGATCTCAAGCTGACTCATCCTCTCTCCAAACATCTATATATGGATCTCTCCTCCATGAGATCTAGGAGGCTGGAATTTGGTTATTGCAAAGAATTGTTGTTGGTTTGAGATTGGAATCATCGGGTGCTTAATGCTTTGAAGGGAGGTGAAGAAAGGATTTCATTCGCTGGGAGGTAGATGCTGGATTGGAACTCTCTTGGTTGTATCTCCTCCTGAACCTTGTTATTCATCAATAAAGCTATCTTGGTTTCTCCTATATACTGATGTATCTTTGATGTATGATTGCATTAGTATGTTTAGTTTATTTCTAATCCTGAACTAGTTATGAATATGAATCTATGTCTTTGTGTAGTGTTCCCTTCTTGTGATCTTGTAGGAACCTGTTGAAGCTGGGCGAGCGAGAAGGCAAGTAGTTGGGACTTCTCAAAGAGAAGAGAAACCAGATCGAGGGACAAACGGAAGACACACGATTAGTCCATCCATCTCTCTTCATTCTTAATTCATAAAGGAAGAATACTAGAATAGCTGTTTCTGTTTGTTGCTAAGGCACTGTCACACCTTAGGTGGATAGGATCGTCCTGCATAGGCATTTTTCCCCACAACACTGTGCCATAGCTTTAAATCAGTGCCATAATGCCAACATGTCTCTGCTATTTTATTTACTGTTATATGCATTTATATATCATTTTCAGCACATTAATTTATAGCAAATGAACAGTTAAAAATCAATACAAGCATACACCATTGTTTTCAAGCATTTTTAATTCTGCATTAGTTAATCAATAAGACTTGGGAAAATTTAAAGCTTTGGAAGTGGGAGAGGTTCTTGTAAGTTAGACAAGAAGCCTAAGAGCCCCATTTTCAGATCAATGATGGTGTGAGTCCAACCTAGAACTAAGGATGATACGAAATTACAAAGTAAACAAAATTACACTTAGATATCACTCCCTTTTCTTGGCTCTACCTATGGTCTACATTATATACAGTCTCTCGACCTTAGACATATTCTGCTAATTACAATGATTTCCTATTCAAGCCTTTCGGCCGAACGAACTAACAAACACATTTGCCAAACCAATTGATGGTTATAATAAGGGAGGAATATTGCTGGTCGTAGACCATATTCTTAGCAAGCATCCCTAACTATACACTACCAATGTCCATTCTCAGATAGTCTACAACCGAACTAGGAGTCGTGGATCAAATATGACCACATTGAATATCACGGAGATCATGGAGCAATTCATTGGCAGTGCAAGAATCTACCTGCACTGATCACGCTAAATAATGATTAACACTTAGTTCTTCAATTACTTTTAGGAAATTTAAACATAAGTTACAAGAGATACTAAAATGTATGAAATCTATGTAAAGTAATTAATAAAGCACTTAATAAATCTTAATTATGAAATACAGAGTATGTGTAGGAATATATTATTATCTTGGACTAGTGCAGGAATGAGAGGGTTAAATAGAGATAAAATAGAGGTTAAGGCTCATGGGAATAGGGTAAAAATAGAGAAATTTGGGACACCAACATCCTCCCATCACTAATTTGTTGTGTGTCCTCACACAACATTTTACCTTCTGCAAAAAATCTTCAAAAATGGGTGGCTAGCTCTCAATCTTGTACTTCAATACTTATCCCTTCTTTCACTACCTTTGGCTTTTTACATCGCGATCCTTTCAGCTGATTAGTCACTTTCTTGAAGCATTTGTAGCACTTGGAAGCCTGATACTTCAATACTTTCACTTGTTGTTTCTGCTTCTTGACTTCTGCGAGCAACTCTACCTCACCTTGATTTTACCAATTTTTCTCCTTCATGACCTGGTTCAAAGCCTCTAGGTCATGAACTTGCTGCTCTAATTCCACTATTTTGTTGTTGAGGTAGAGGGTAGAGAGCTCTGTGGTTAGATCCTTTGGTGTAAATACCTTCTCTGCAATGGACTCCAAGCAAGTCCTGTCATCGTTGAGATTAAGGTCGTCCAGCGTTTGCATTGTGACATCACCAAAAGTTTTTGCGCCTAGGGTTTCCTTATCACCGAGGGTTTTGATGCCCTCCATAGCCTTCGTGCCAAGGGTTTTTGTACCTTGCACACTTAACTCCATAGGGTTTTTAATGCCCTGTTCTTCAAATTCTTCAGTGGATTCAGTACCCTGTTCATTTAAACTAGTAGGGGCTCCAATAACCTGTTGATCAAAAACATTGAGGGTTTCGATGTCCCGTTCATTGAAATTATCAAGCGTCTCCATGTGTTGTGCCTCATCATCCCATGACCCTCTTCATGAACTTCTTGCATACTCAGTGTCATATTATTTTTTCTTAATCTGTGAGCAAGGGTAGACAATAATATGTCGTCTTCCTTTTCCATGTTCTCTTTGTTTACCATGGTGTGGGTCACTGCATCTACAGGAACTGAAATTTTATGGTCTTTAAGCAAAACTTGAGGTGATTCATCAATCACAATCAGAGAGCTTGACCAATACAGATTCGTCCCTGGAGAGACAATCTTCTTCCTTGTCAAGATTCTAGTTTTTCTTTTCTTTGTCGAGGGTGGAGTGTCTTCGACAAACTTATTTTCCGCTTGCACCAGTGTGCTTTTACCCTGTTTCTTGGTAGGGGACGGTGTCTTTGCCTTCCTTTTCTTGTTTGTACTCGTGCCGGTAGACTTCCCTACACTCCTTACCTGAAACTCCTTTAGGAATGCCTTCCAAGTCCTCCCTTCTCTTCCATCACTTTCTTGATGAGGATTATGATAAGCCCATGATGATATAGCTTATATGCGACTTGGCTTGCATTCCCACTTTACATAGATTTCACCATTTTCTCAAGACTTCGGAGCTGATATTAAGGAAAATTAATAAGTTTCCCCGACTCAAAGTGCAACAACAATCTCATGTGGTACACGAATGCTAATATGTAATGTCCCTCGCAAGTCACAAATTTATGTAGTATGTACAGGAGGTCTCGCCATTTTCCAAGCATGGTGCTCTATGGAAGTCCATTCTTCCAGTTAACTTCAAGCTTTTTGTCACTCACAAACTGACGCCATCATTTCTTTTCAAGCCGCTCCTTTTCTAACCACTGCTCCCCTATATTTGGCAAGCCTGTAGCTCACGTAATGGACTCCTATGTGACTTAGAATTCTAATGAGCCGACTCTAGCCTGGCCCCCTTCAAACATCTTTGTAAACTCGAGCACCACAACCATGTCAAAGCCATCGAGCTTATGTCCAAATGGAAGGAATCCGGTATTCTGCAATCTCTTCTATCTCCTTCAAGGACAAGGGCTCATTCCTTACAGGTGCCATGTTCGAATTTGCCACGATTCCTTGTCACAACCTCAAAAGGATTTTACTGAGCAATACCAATGGTTGCTGAGAATTTTATGTCGTAGGTCCATCCATCCTTTTTCTTTTCAGTCCCATCCAACTGATCATGTTTAGTGATAAAATAATGGCTTCTCAGTTCAGATGCAGATACGTATCATCGTGCTATGGGTGAGAAATAATGATTGGATGTGACAAAGGATTATGCGACGATGATGTAACAGTCATAATCATCGAGTTAGGAGGTAAGAAAATGATGAACAAGTGATGGGAGATTGGTTCAAAGGGAGGTGAGTTATGATTTTTCGGACAACCTGTACTATCCCACGATCTACCTCATAATTCAATTAAGACATATTTCAACACCCATTAAAAAAATTAGATTTCAGAACCCAATATATCTTGTACTTTAAAAATTTTCCTAAGTTAGTAAATTATAAAACAAAGTATCAATTAAAATATATAATGCCATGATCTATCAGTGAAGGAATCATTCATGTATAGAGTAATAAAATTCCTTAAACATTCTTCATAAGGTGCTCTCGTACTATGTGAAATTTGTTTTACACTTACTTCCACAGTCGACCGTGCTCCTGCACTGATCCTGCTTGCAATGATTGCTTGCATTGCATCATGCTTGCATTGCGCATCTTGCACCAAGGATTTTACCAAAATAAAAATTCTGATAGAACACAATTCTATAGCTGGATTTTTTTTTTTGCTTCAATATACAAGGAAAGTTTTATTTTCCATCCTTTGCTGTTTCATGCGCATGCCTTCAAGATGACTGCATCAAATTCTGCAATAAATTTATGAGGGTATAAATAAGTGGGAAAGGGGTGATTTTTATAATTGGAAGGAACATTACTACAGGGATTCCAAGAAAAATATCACCAAGGGGGAATAACGAGAATGGGATGTGGAAAAAAAATTCAAGGGAAATAGAGGGATTTTACGAGAACGGGTAAGGGTAGTTTTATTTAGAAGAAATATGAGGGTAATTCATTGGGTATTTAGAAAAAGAAAAATAATGGGAATTACAAAACAGGAAAATAGAAGAATGGAATAATTTTATCTTTCAAGGTTTTCCTGCACTGGTTCAAGAAAAAGTAATTATAGTGGGAATTAAGCGTTTACTTGGATAAAAATTTCCATGCTATTTACCCCAAACTTGGGTAAGGGTTGGGTTCCTTGAACCTGCTTCTTCATGGTGGTAGCCAACATATCTAAAAATCAAGTAAAATTCCCTTTTTATTCAAACTTCGATCTTCCTACGAGCATACTGGGTTTCAGGTTGATCCTTCTGCAATCATGTCAGTCAACTGATTTTCATAATTACATAGAAAAAAAAATTGTCATTTTTTTTTATTAATTTTTTTCTAATGAGGAAAAGAAAGAATCAAATCTTCAACAGGTTGGTGTTACCACCTACCAACTCATTTTCAGATGGATGTTGTAATTGCTGCATAAAATCTCCTTTCGTAAGGGGCTGAAAATATACCTTTAATTTATGCCCATTTACCAAGAACACAAAATTTCGTCCATCACTAGTTTTGATCTCTACCACTTCATTTTCAAAGACTTTGACCACCTCATAGGGTCCCATCCAACATGTATGGAATTTCCCTTTAAAATATTTGAATCTAGAATCATAAAGGAGCACCCAATCACCTAGTTGGAATTTCTTCTTTTGGATGGACTTGTCATGCCACTTATTGCGTTGCTGTTGAACCAAGATGTTCTTCTGAACAACATCCCTTCAAAAATCATCTAACTCATTCAGTTGTAGAAGACGCTACTATTGTGCTTCAGAGAGATCTAGCCCCAATTGGATTGTAGTCCTGAAAGTCTTGATCTGGAATTTAGCAAGAGAACTTGTTTCCCGTACACCAGCTCATATGGTGTGTGTCATGTGATGTTCCTCCAAGTGGTTTTGTATGCCCACAATTCTTCTGGTAATTTTTCAGCCCAATCCTTTCTGTGAATATTTACTACCTTTGTGAGGATGGACTCAATCACCTTGTTTGTGGAGTCCACCTGACCATTTGCTTGTGGGTGACATGGTGTAGATTTCCTGTGCCATATTTTGTACTACTCCATCACACCCTGTACCAGATTAGAAATAAACTACAGTCCATTGTCAGAAACAATTTCTCAAGGCACACCAAAACTAGTAAAAATTTCAGTAAAAAGAAAATCAACAACAACTCTTTCAGTAGCAAAAGAAACAGCTTTAGCTTCTACACATTTTGTAATGAAATCTGTACAAACCAAAATATGCTTTTTATTTAATGATGTTGGATTTATTGGTCCTACAAAATTAATGGCCCATTTTTCGAAAGTCTCAATCATAACCTGAGGACATAAAGGCATTACATTGGTTTGATTAGGTTGGCCAATTCGTTGACAGTTGTCACATCACTTGACATACTATTTGGCATCCTTAAACAAGGAGGGCCAAAAATAGCTAGCTCATAACACTTTGTATGTAGTCCACTTATGGGCGAAGTGACCCCCACAAGGTTCATCATGGGAAAATTTTAAAATATAAAACACTTATTCCTCTCTTACACATCTATGGATAAGTGTAAAAGAGGTCTCCTTGAATCCAAGAATATGCAACGCTTTTCTGTATGATATTTCACTTTTCATGAGCGGATAAGTGAGGTGGTAATTTTCCAGTGACTAAATAGTTAGATATGTCAGTAAACCATGGGGATTTTGTTGACACAGCAAAAAGATGTTCGTCAGGAACATCATCATCAATAGGAATTTCTTCACCAAGATTATTTAATCTCGAAAGATAATATACTAGTACATTATATTTTCCTGGTCTATCAATAATGGTAATATTAAATTCCTGTAACAATGATAACCACCTAGTCACTCTACCGCTAGACAATGGTTTATTCATCAAATATCTTATTGTGGAATGGTTAGTATGCACAAAGACTTCATATCCTGTAATATAATGTCTGAATTTATTAATGGAAAAAATTACATCTAAAAACTCTTTCTTAGTAACCATATAATTTAGTTCAGCAGGTGGCAAGTTTTTACTAATGAAATAAATAGCATAAGATTTTTTGTCTTCTTCTTGTCCTAAAGTTGCGCCAATAGCAGTATCTGAGGCATCAGAGGAAATATGAAATGGTAGGGACTAGTTTGTTCCTCTAAAAACTGGTGCCTGGACTAGGTTTTCCTTCAATGCCTCAAAGGACTGTTGGCAAGTTGTGGACCAAGAAAACTCTCTATCTTTAGCCATAATTCGAAAAAGTGGGGTAGCTATCCTTGAGAAATTCTCAATGAATCTCCTATAGTAGGCCGCATGTCCAAGAAAACTTCTCACTTTCCTTTGAGTTTTGGGTATAGGAAAACTCAAAAAATTATATTTTGCAGGGTCAACCTGGATATCTTTGTCATAAATAAGATGGCCAAGAGCCACCCCTGCCTTGCACATTAATCTGCATTTTTTATCACTCAAGGTGAGATGAGGTTCTTGGCAATGAAGGAGCACTTTGTCTAGATTCTTGAGGGCTTCTTGAAATGAATCACCAAACACAGAAAAGAAATTCATATATATTTCCACACACTCAAGGTCAACAAAAATGGCCAAGACTGCCCTTTGAAAGGTAGTCGGGGCATTACATAGCCCAAATGGAAGCACTCTGTAAGAAAATGTACCTCATGGACATGTAAAAGTAGTTTTGTCTTGATCCTCGGGTGCAATCTGTATCTGGTTATAACCACTAAATCCATCTAGAAAAGAAAAGTACTTCTTACCAGCAAGGGTATCAAGTACCTAATTGATGAAAGAAAGGGGAAATAAAATTTGAGAGTGGCTTTGTTCATTTCTCTGTAGTCAATACAAATGCACCATATCCCATCTTTTTTGGAGAGTAATACTAATGGAGAGATGCATTGGATATCAAAAATAGGATAGATAAAATCAACATCTAAAAGTTTTTACAATCCTTCCTTTACAACATCTCTTAGAGTTGGGTTCATTCGCCTTTGAGGTTGTCGGATAGGTTAGGATCCATCGTGAATATAGATATGGTGGGTACAAGTTTCACAAGGGATGCCTTTCATATCTTCATATCCCCATGCAAAGGCATCAAGATGGTTTCGTCACAAATTCACAAGTTGTTCTTGCTAGGAAGAATCTAAGTCTGAACTGATATGCAAGGATTTACCTGGACTAATCTCGAAAAAATAGGTACCAGGCTCAAGAGTACAGAGAGATGTCGCTAGAGATGGTGGTGAGGGAGGTAGAGAGTCATCTCTTTCCTGAAAATCTAGACTAAAAATCTGACTTAATGATTCAAAATTGGGCATGGTGTCTAGATCGTTGAAGAAGTATTGAATCTCACCCTCCTGCGAGAACTTGGCATTCTGATGTATCAAGGAAACAAGTTGAGTCCCCTCATCACTACTGTAGTCTAACCATAAAGTGGCTTGGAGATTCTGAATGGATCTAACGTGTGGATACAAGGTGACCTTCTTCTTGGAATCTCCATGGGAAATATACATGTCACTAGAATGACATCCAATATAAGCATCGGCCATAGCAAGCCATGGGCATCCTAAGATCAAGGGATTTCCTCCCACAAGGTTCTTTGGTTGAACCACAATGAAGCTTGTGGGATATTCCCAAGACTCTAGAGAAACAACCACATCATCCAACACCCCTTTTGGCTTGATTTTAGGTCTGTCTGCTAGTTCAAGAACAATGGGACTAGTACGAATATGGACCAATCCAAGTTGATCCATGGTTTTTTTGTCATAACTTTAACGGCTTCCCCTAGGTCTATAAGTGCATTGGAGACAAGGACATCACCTATCTGAACAGAGACAACAGGGTTTACAGGGTTCGTATATTTCTCCATGTGCATACACCCTCTCATTAACTTTGCTGCTCTACCAACAAATTGAATAGTTTGAGGTTCTAATCTTCTCCTTCCTGGCTTCTTGAGACAGAGTTCCCTAATGATTTTTGTGCAAATGGGAATCTATTTAATAGATTGGAGGAATGGTACCTTTATCAAAAGGTTCCTAAGCTCAGAAGCTAGGCTAGACTCAAGAATGGAGTCTTTCTTCTCCACAACTTACCTCTCTAGATAGGAAGGTTAATTGGAAGAAGATAGAAAAGGTTCAGAAGGTATGGGGATAGGCTTAACGGTGTCATCTTTTTTGTAATGGTCAGGAGCTTCCTCCTCACCTTTCTCATTGATAATCACCATAGGCTACTTTTGATTTTCTAAGGTTATTATCTTCCCCGATCTCAATTGAAGGTCATTGACTCCAAATGGCATGGACTGATATCTTGATGAGGAAAACAGGTTCATAGAATGGATCCTCTGTACTGCTTTGTTATTGGGGTTGGGTAAAGGTTGGGTAGGCAGCTGAGGAGGTCGAAACGGTGGAGGTAAAGGCAATGGTGGCATTGGCTGACTCAGCTGAGGTAATGATGGTTGTGGCATTGGGTAAGGTACATATGTAGGAGGGTATGACTGCATAGGTGCAGGATGGGAATGGTGTGAATGATATGAATGGTTTGGCCCTCTCCATCCTTGTTACCAAGATTGGGAGGGTTGCCCATAATTATATTGGTTCCCATGCTACCAATGTTGAGAGTGATTATTGTTAGGGTAATAATATGAATGTGCATTATAACAAAAAGAATGCGGCGGAGGTTCAGGAGCCATACCTGCACTTACCTGAGGCCAGTTTCTTTGTGCTTCGATAGCATGCAGTGATTCGGCTTCAGGTTGTCCTCCTTGAAGTATAGCTTTTAGCCTAGGTATGCAGGGATATTTTTCTGTGGCATGGTTCTCTATAAAAATTGTTATTAGTTTCTTTAATATCGAGACGACATTCTCATAAAAGATGCTTTCTTCTACATCTTGGAAAAAAAATAGACAATGACTCTTGTTCCTCTACATGTTTTTGTTGAAACTTCAAAGAGTGTATTTTTTCACTAACAATATTCATTATTTCAATTTTCATATTGTCCATTTTGTTTTCTAATCCAATAATCATAGCATCAATAGATTCAATTTTCTTATTTCTATTCTGAATTCCTTTACTAGATATATATTGGTTCCTCGAGAATTTCTTGCACAAGTCACAAATTTGATCAAAATATTTTTGAGCAATATCCCCTTGTCTTTACAGATTTAGATTATTCCTAACATCGTTTGCAAGCCCCCGTAAGAACAAGGTTCTAATGGTACTTAGATCAAATTTGTTCTTTGACCTTTGGAGGATGTATAGGAATCTCTCTAAGTAGTCCTCTAGAGTCTCATCATCATTTTGCACAATAGTGAAGATTTCAACTTGAATATTTATAGTCTTATAATATTCCTGATATTTTGATGGGAACAATCTCTTCATTTGTTCCCAAGAAGATATAGTGTTTCCTCCTAGTCCCATGAACCAGTGGAGTGTTGCATCCTTGAGAGTTGCAGGAAACAGCTTTAAATTCTGGGCATCAGATGAATAATCATAACTTCTACACAAAATATCAAACTCAAATTGGAAAGATTTTGGATCTTCATGTACCTTACCATAGAAATGAGGAAGAGTTGATGGTCAAATATTTTTCATTTGTGCTTGTGTATTAGGTCCCACAATTGAGAATCCAAAAGTGGATTGTTCCTCATTTACCTGATTTTCACTAGTTCCTTCTACATGGTCTTCCTGATCTGCCATTGTTGTTCTTCCACATGAACTGTTCTCAACAGGCTGAGATGGCTAACTATGGGTTCTAATAGTCCCCTTCTTCCCCTTTGTGGGCTATGTCACACCTGGACCACTGCTGCCAGAGCCCAAGTGGATTGTTCCTGCATGATGAGTTTAGGTTTGTTTGGACTTTATACCTGAAAAGGAATGCCCAATATGAGATTTGGTTTCAGATTTATCAGTATTTCTTTGGCCCCTAGCGGGCTTCGAACCCCTACCTCTTTTAGGCATTCATTTCAAAAAATGGACAAAAAAAAATTCCAATAAAAATGTTGCAACTCAAAAAATAACTAAACACCTATAAATTCCTTCAAGAAAATAGAAGGACATTGCAAAAAAAATAATAGAAGACTTACTCTTATTGCAAAAAATAGAAAATTCTTACCAATTAAAATCACCTCCCTGGCAACGACGCCAAAATGTTGGGTGCAAGAATTTCACTTAAGAAAACTCCTCAACACTTAATTGTCAACACAAAGGTTTCGTAAACTTAGAGACGAAGAACCGACAATGCAAGAAGTGGAATGACCTTTTCCTATTCCAAATCCTACTTCTTAAATGAGATGTTGCAGAATCAGACAAAAACAATCTTAAAGGTAATTGACACGAAAGAAATTCTAGTGTTGGAATGTAAAATAAATAATTTGTGAGGAAATCAGGTAAAGGAAATTTCACACAACCAGAAGCAATATTAAATGTTGAAATGAAATACTATGCTTATATTTAGTATAGATGGCTAACAAGTTAACAAGTGGGCCCTTTCAAAGATCTGTTTCCCAATTGATCTTCCTTCTACACGAAGCAACGTATTCTTGTACTATTGCAATCTGCTTGCACTAGTGCAGGGACATTAGTTATGTGAAAAATTATATTTTACCTTCTTTATTGAAGACATATGTCTTTATGGAGGTGCTCTAAGCCTCAAGACTTAGAGCACTTCGTTCCTGTGACAAGAGACCAACTCTTGCACCGAGACAAAGCTTCCTTCACCAAAGTTTCCAATTTATTTTCGAAAGAATTAAAAGACATGTTGAAAAGAATTGCAATTGCAAGCTAGACTATGAGATAAATTACATGTGAAAGTGAATGCTTTAATTAACTGAACTTTGAAATGAAAGTAAACTTCATAAAGCAAAAACAATTTGAAATAATCAAGGAGTACTCAAAGTAATTTGCATGAATCAAATAACTTTTGGCAATTCACTTATAATATTTCCATTCCTTGTTCTTAAGTCATAAACTACAAATATAAAGTATGGTGTTTGTACTAACGTTCTTTCTTAATTCATGTAAAGATCCTTCAAAAGTATAGTTATTAACATTGAGAATGATTACTTGAATTGAAAATACATTTGCTTGGAGGAATAAACGAAATTATAAGCATCAAAAGGAATGTAACACTTGTTGTAAAGTAAAACTGGAGTGTAGGAAACTACATGCACTGGTACTGGAAGAATGTTCCTGCATGACCCGAGCAGAAGCAAACTAAGACAAAAATCACAGGAAAAGAATTGCAAGAAATAACTAAACTTAATTAAACTTCCAAACTATGGATCCGTTCACGCTTCACTATGAAATGAATTTAACTTACAACTCTGAAATAAACATAAGAGAAATCAAAGCCACACAACGTCAAATGAATAAATGTTCACATAGACTTTTTAAATGGTGAAAGCACAAGGGTAAAGAGGCTAGGTTGGTTGGGGTCTAGCCAACCATCTCGTTTCCCATTTAGGAAATGAAACTATTCAGCACTTAATCACACATGAAATAGAAATTAAACACAACGTGAAGAAAAAATGGTGCATTTCTTGTATTAACTTGATCATCAAATATACATGATCATGCAAATCCAGCCCAGAACTGAGGGCGATACAAAATTACAAAGTAAATGAAATTACACTCAAAGATCACTCCCTTTTCTTGGCTTTACCTACGGTCTACATTATATACAATCTCTTGGCCTTAGCCATATTTTTCTAATTACAGTCATTTCCTATTCAAGCCTTTCAGCTGAACGGACTAACAAATAGCATTTTCAAAACCGATTGATGGTTATAATAAGGCAGGATCTTTGCTGGCTGTAGACCATATTCTTGGCAAGAATCCTTGACTATACGCCACCAATGTCCATCCTCACATAGTGCGCAACCGAACTAGGAGTTGTGGATAAAAAATGCCTGCATCGAATATCACGGAGATCACGGAGCAACTCGTTGATGATGCAAGAATCTGCCTACAATGATCATGCTTAATAATGATTAACACTTATTTCTTCAATTAATTTTAGGAAATTTAAACATAAGTTACAAGAGATACTAAAAGGTATGAAAACTATGTAAAGTAATTAATAAAGCACTTAATAAATCTTAATTATGAAATACGAAGTATATGTAGGAATAGATGATTATCTTGGACTAGTGCAAGAAGGAGAGGGTTAAATAGAGATAAAACAGAGGTGAAGTCACATGGGAATAGGGTAAAAATAATGAAATTTGGACACCAACAATAAGTTCCAAAGGTTGTGATATTACCCTGGTGACTCCACTCTTAAGGAATATCGAAGATCGAAGTTTCATGGTGACTCCATTGCTTGTAGATCAATAACTTGAAGATTTTCAAGATAAGTTCTACCACAAGTCTATTCCAGTCATCAGTGAAAGTGAAGTTTCTTTCATTTGTAATCTCAAGTGATGGATTCATATTTTATTCTGAGTTGCCCATATATGACCCAACACTAATTTTTGTTCAAGCATAGTCGAGAAGCATAGGTGTTAGATCAACTCTTTGTCTGGTTATACCAGAGATTTTATATTGCTTGAATTGAGCAAGGTGGATTTTCAGATGTTATAGTAGGTCATAAATCTTCTTGTTGGGCAAGCATTTCCTTTAGGTTTATATTACATATTGTTGTTTTCTTTTTAGTTTGGTGAAGTGGGTTTGATGTAGACTTTAGATTGGGATCAACCCAATGGTCAGACAACTGGTCTACTAGTTCTTTGCTACACCACAGGGGCGCATTATCCCCATTGGAGCCAATGTTATCCATGATAGCTCACTAAAATAGATTTTAGTTTTATTAGTTGAGGTTTTCTACCATTGATCTTTTCATCTGTCTAGTTTTTCTGAAAGAGGTTGTTGTGGTTTATATTTGGAGCTTAAGGAGGAAGTATAGGTCCATTTTATTGGTTTTGGAGAAATTCCCATATTCCCATATTCATATCCAATTTCACCCATTCCTACTCTAACCATGTTTCCCATTCCAACTCTAGCTGCATTTCCTACTTTCAAACTCTAGCCACATTAATCCATTTCCAAACTCTAGCCATGACCCATTCCCCTTTGAAAACCTTCTTAAAATATGCTGCAAGCCTTTTTAAAGGCTAAGACCCATAGTTTATATCGCATCATCCTTTTCCCTTATTTGAAACCATAGCTTCCTGTGTTCCTCCTCTGCTTGCAATTCTGATATTGGAAATCGTAAGTCTTTCCCGCGGATTGCAATATCGCATAAACCCATCACCACTTCTCCTTTGATATCGCAAAACACTTCTGATCTATCGATATCGCTATGCTAATATCACTCCTCCACTGATACGATGTCAGGACCACCCATGTTAAAACTCACATAATTTCACCCCTCCAATCACAATCATGTTTTCATCCAACCACTCTAAGGCCTTTTCATACCCCCCTGCTATGTTTCTCTTTAATGGCGAGGGGTGGGGAGGGTCTGAAAGGAGGTTTCCCCACCACTATGTGTCCTTCCCTTTTCATTTTAGACCCCACCTTCTAATACCATAAACTGCTTTGATCCCCCTTCGAAATTGGTTTTCCCCTTTCCCTCTATAACCCACAATTTAGCTCCACGTCACCCTACACTTCTGCTTCACGTCACCCTCCAATTCAGCTTCACATCACCCTCCCCTACTGCCACGTAGCTCCTTATACCTATCACTTCCCACCAATTATCTTGACCCCACCTTTACATCAGCTCTCAAAATCCATCCACATTGCACAAACTCATTCCTGGATGTCCCATCCCATCCCGATAGTATATCCATTCCCTCCAATTCGCATCTGCCATGTGGGCCATCCTGCATGAACAGTTCTGAGGGAAGTGGCCCTCCTCCTTCCTTTCGTAAACACGGACTACAATGGGATTTCCAAATTAATTGAAGACCCAGATTAACGAATGCTTCCACTCCGTGAGACAACAAGAGTGTTTTTCAACGTTTCTTTAGTGATACGATCATTAAAGAGAAACAAGAAAACAAGGCCGAGACATAGTGGAACAGTAATGGCATTTTCATCACGTTTCAATAGCAAACAACACAACAGATTCGAAGAGTAAGATGTTCGGGTTTCTTCCAATACAATGTCGCACTTTAAATTTATTGTAACATTCCATATGACTCCCATTTGTATTCAAACTTTGTTGTAACATAAATTCTTATAAAGGCTCAAAGTTTTATTAATCAGATAGGATTAGATCTCATAGCTGTCAGTTGAATCTAGCCTAGGTGGCAAATTATGTAAAGAGATCTTTCCCTATAAATATGTAGATTTTCAACTCTACAAGGGAGGCATCGATGAATCATGTGAGAATCACTATTGTATCGTTTTCAATTAATAGAAAATACAGTTTACAACATTATAGTTTTAACCTGAGATTCATTCCGGGTTCAGTCCCATCATGTTGTGTTCCTTTGTTATTATTAGTTTTCACAGTTTGTTGATTACTTGGAAATCTGTCAAACAACTCCAACTTCCTTCAATTTGTTGTTATTACTATAAATATCCTTACCCACCTTAGTAAATGAAATATGACTAAGTTTCCATAAAACAATGTTGTTTATTGTTGTTTTTGTTTGACTGACTCCATGCCCAATGGTGGTTGCCTTCACACTCTTTCACCTAAAAAATCAAATAGAAAACCAGAGTTAGCCATATGGATTATTAAAAATATTGAGAGAGCCCTCTCAAATTGGAAGGGATATCTTCCAATTAAAATTTGTTTTGAAATAGTTACACCGGGTTGAAAGGTTGACACAACCCTACCTGCTCCAGTCTGATTGATAACATGAAGCATGGGGAAACGTTAAAGAGCCATGAGCTAATAAAATGGGTTGTGCATGTGTATATTATATACAAGCTTGGCTCCAGTAGCTAGAAATTCAAAGGGGTTTGTGTGCTCCCATTTATTATCATGAGGCTTGAATCTGATGGTTTTGAAAAGGGTTTCCATTACACCCATGTGGTTCCTCCCACTTGAGTTCAAACTAGGCAGGATTGGAAATGAAAGAGAGATTTATTTCCCAGAGAAGTGTTGAGTGAAGTTCTTGTCAGATTTGGAAAGAAATAGGGATGTTGCTCAGATTTTATCCACCCTTGCATCAATAGCGGTATAAGAGCATGTTTTAAACTTTCTTATTTGAATGATTGAAGAAAAAGTGGCAATACAAGAAGCTAATCAATGAAGGAGATAACAACAAAGGATTTGTTTTAAACACATAATTGTTAGAAAAGGTCGTTATATCATGACCATACTTGGGGGAGTTTCAAAGAGGTATTTTTTTGTTTTTGTTTTAATAGAAAATACAGTTTACAACATTATAGTTTTAACCTGAGATTCATTCCGGGTTCAGTCCCATCATGTTGTGTTCCTTTGTTGTTATTAGTTTTCACAGTTTGTTGATTACTTGGAAATCTGTCAAACAACTCCAACTTCCTTCAATTTGTTGTTATTACTATAAATATCCTTACCCACCTTAGTAAATGAAATATGACTAAGTTTCCATAAAACAATGTTGTTTATTGTTGTTTTTGTTTGACTGACTCCATGCCCAATGGTGATTGCCTTCACACTCTTTCACCTAAAAAATCAAATAGAAAACCAGAGTTAGCCATATGGATTATTAAAAATATTGAGAGAGCCCTCTCAGATTGGAAGGGATATCTTCCAATTAAAATTTGTTTTGAAATAGTTACACCGGGTTGAAAGGTTGACACAACCCTACCTGCTCCAGTCTGATTGATAACATGAAGCATGGGGAAACGTTAAAGAGCCATGAGCTAATAAAATGGGTTGTGCATGTGTATATTATATACAAGCTTGGCTCCAGTAGCTAGAAATTCAAAGGGGTTTGTGTGCTCCCATTTATTATCATGAGGCTTGAATCTGATGGTTTTGAAAAGGGTTTCCATTACACCCATGTGGTTCCTCCCACTTGAGTTCAAACTAGGCAGGATTGGAAATGAAAGAGAGATTTATTTCCCAGAGAAGTGTTGAGTGAAGTTCTTGTCAGATTTGGAAAGAAATAGGGATGTTGCTCAGATTTTATCCACCCTTGCATCAACAGTGGTATAAGAGCATGTTTTAAACTTTCTTATTTGAATGATTGAAGAAAAAGTGGCAATACAAGAAGCTAATCAATGAAGGAGATAACAACAAAGGATTTGTTTTAAACACATAATTGTTAGAAAAGGTCGTTATATCATGACCATACTTGGGGGAGTTTGAAAGAGGTATTTTTTTGTTTTTGTTTTGTAATTTATATTGAGTTTGAATATTTATGACCACTCGGTGAAGTTTTTAGGAAACACATTAGAGATCTTCGGAGGAAAGGAGAGAAAAATGTTTTGATTTGGAAGAACATTGAAGGACTTTAATGATGAATACAAACCCAAAAAAATTAAGGTACAAAGCTCTTGAGAAGAAAACATAGACTAATTTTACATTATTTTACGAAAGTTCAGGGGCATCACAAGTAAACATGTTCCATTTTAGTTTGGTTGAAGACAAAGAAATTGAGAGAAGGGAATTAAAGTTATTTAAGAATTATAAAGTAGGAGTGGTTTTTATAAGTTGAAGGATGAAAGAGATGTGCTATTGAGGAGTATTGTTTTAAGTATAGGACATAATTTATTTTCTAGGAGAATTGGTTTAGAGGAGTGGAATAAAGAAGATTGTTAAGCATGAGTTCTTGGTATAGGTCTTATAAAATATGCATTATGTTTTGTAAACTCTGGTCATGAAGAATTGTGTTTATGGGTAGTAGAAAGGAACATTGGTAGAAACTATTGTATCTTTGAAGCTATGATAGAAAAAGAGGAGCAAGAAGATCTCTTAGAAGGGGGAATTATGACAGAAATATACTAGCAAGATGAAATTGTTGAAGAGAGGAAAAACAAGTTCTCAAAAGAAGAGAGAGGTGATAAAATGAAGATGCAGCAGCCAACAAATTTGAAATATGAAGAGAAGAAATGCTTCAGAAGAAGGAGAAGAATAGTTTCTACTACATAGAACTAGAAGAAAAGAGGATACCAATAGGATGACTTGGTACTAGTGTCAACTGCTAGACTTGTTACAAAGATGAAGAAGGCTTGTTCAAGCTCACAAGTGAAAAGGGAGAGTTCACAAAAGAAGGAAAGGATGGCTACTGATAGTCATGTCAAGGTTTTAGAGAGGAGAAGTCAAGATCATATGAAGAGGAATCCCAAAGAAGTTGGTATAAATAGGATGACTCATGAGGAATTTGAGAAGGATATGGTTGAGTTAAGGGCATAACTCAATCATTTGAGAGAGTTACTACAAGAAAGTGAGGAAGACTAGTGATATGGATGGATAATGGAGATGAAGGTGAGATGGGATCCATTATAAAGGAAGCTAAAGCTAAGGATGTATGATAGATTAAAGGAAGAACTCAAAGATTATGAGTATGAAATGATTTTTTTTTGAAAAAAAAAATATTCCTTGATGAGAAGGAATCCAGAAATGTCAAGGAAGAATTTATAGACAACCTTTTGAACTATGAAATTAGTTTGGATTAGTATGAAGATGAGTCAAGGGAGGCATGAGAAGAAGAGCCTTATGTTTTTTAATATGAAACTTTGTGTATGATAATAGGATTGGAAGGTAATGATCACCACTTAAATGATGTTCCTATGAAGGTTCATGAAGAAATGAGGATTCTAGAAGAGATGGATGAGATGGAGAAATTTAGAAAGAATGTGTTTATTGACCTTGGAAATGGTAATTTTTACAAGGAATATGCTATGATTTCTATTTTAGAGGAGAATAAACCAACTCCATCTCATGGATAGGTTGTAGTGGCTGCAACACCCTCCAAAATTGTGGCCTACACTTAAATTTTGAGGCCTACTGTGGATCTTGTGATCAATAATTCCCCAGTGACTTACATGTAAGCTAATGATCTCAAGCTCCCGTTTTCGATCTTAAAATTTGTTCACGGTTTTATATTTATATAGTATGTGTCATCTTTGGGCATGGGGATAATCGCTTGTCATGCAAATGGAAGTTTATTTTTCTTCAAGGGGAAATCTTTGTGAGAATGGGTTGTCCTCACCAAGTAGACATCTTTCACATTCATCTCATGCACTCTTGCACAAGTGTCACTTTATCCTCTCAAAGTCTATCATCAAAGTTGCACTTAGCATAAGTTGCCACAAAGATTGTTGCATTAAGCAAAGTATGCTTTTACAAGTTCTTGATGGTCTGTGTTGTATCACTAAGCGTTCAAGTTTGTGATCATATTCATGTTCTATCATTGTTCTCATCAGTTCCGTTAAACCCACACTTAGCCAAATTATGGAGTCTCCCTAGAAACCTAGCCTCATCTAGCTTTCCTAAACTAAACACTTCACATATGAAACCCTCAATATTTTTCTTGCCTATTGGAAATACGCAATGCATAGAAAGCCCAACCTTCCTTGGCATCCAAAACTGTGCAATGGCTTCCTCCAGTGTCCTTCCCCCAGCTATAACCCACTGTCTCCAAAAACTACACAGTTTTTTCCTCCAGGCATCTCAGCTGCCCAGTCTCCCTTGCATCCTAAAACTATGTAGATGTGTCCTCTCAGGGCCTCATCCCACAAAATTCATCACCCACTCAAACTACGCAAGTGTATCTTCCAAGGGCCTTATCCCGCTGATCCAAAATCTTTTTCTTATAGATGTGTTAAAGAATTACATGCATAAATTGTAGCTTAATAGAGAAAACTTAATGTACACAAGAGACAAGAGGAGAAACACATAAAGCATGAAAGAAGACAACAAGACTTGATAACGGAGTTCATTCACCTTGGACTACATCTCCGAGCCCTACTTGATCAATGGGGAGGCCTTCATTCATTAAGTGGCATGAACAAGAAGAGTACAAGCATCAATTACAAATAGGAGTTTTATACCCCCATACTGAAGAATGGCCGAAAAATGCAGAACTCTAAGGGAGAAATGGA
This sequence comes from Pinus tabuliformis, assembly GCA_031772625.1. Lineage (NCBI taxonomy): Eukaryota > Viridiplantae > Streptophyta > Pinopsida > Pinales > Pinaceae > Pinus > Pinus tabuliformis. The sequence goes on from CM062812.1 coordinate 284,571,589, forward strand.
TAGCACCATTGCATTTGTGCTGTCGAGAAGTGTTGAAACCATATAAAATTTGTTAAATTCGGACAAAATGAAATTTCGCCCCTCCTGCAAAATTCTACCTCGAACTGCATGCACTGCCTCCTCTGCCTAAGCGCACTGAAAATTTGTGTTTAAATTTAAATTTTGGGGTGGATTTCTCAATAAAGTTGTAGGCAAATTTGGTTAAGGATTTGTTTAATAGGGAGGAGGTTAGGAGGTCAAACCCCGCCTCCTCCTTTTTTATACACCACCAACAAAATTGTTTTTAAATTAAAATAATGGTTGGGTCAGGCCCGCCTTGGGCGGCTCACCCATCGTACCCTCCTCCACTTTGCGTTTTTTTTGGTAATAGCCATTGTAATATTGTGGGTTGGGTCCGCGCCCCAAGGGCCGACCCACCCACTCCGCTCCCATAGTATGTTTGTAAGTTTCGTGGCAAGGGGAGGGGCTAGGGGTCATGGCTCGCCCCTGCTTTGGTTATGTGTTTTTTTTTTGGGTGGCGGGTTTGATGGCCTGCCACCCCTTTTTTAATATTTAAAAAAAAAAAAAAAACAAATTGTCCAATTTTGAAATTTTTGTTTTGGACCGTAGGAGTCTTTTTAACTAGGCCACGATTTCACTCAGAATTTGGTCGGATTTGGTTTGGTTCCATCTGCCAGAAAAGTTAAAATTGTGTCCTCGTTAAACCTGCCCAGTCATCAAAAGTCAACCCAACTTTGATTGCCTCTATCTCCTTCATCCGGACTCGGATTGGAGTGTCATTCACACCATTGGAAATAGGGCAACGAGCACTTCGATCTAATTTCAAGTTAATCGGCTTTTCACCACTTTGAATTTTGAGCTTTTCCCATGCCACTATGTCTAAAGATCCACCTAGATCAATCCTCCCCATTTAGGATCTTTTGGACTGCCAAAAGCTTTATTAGTCAATTGGCAAGTGAGGGAATTGTTCCCTCACTCTTTCCTTCTCCAGCCATTTTCCCTTGCTAGGGTGCATCCCCTTGAAACCAACTTGAAGGTATTCCACATCTCCCCGTTGTGAACTCCTAGTTCTTTTGTCAAGGATGATGTCTTCAGGTAACTCATCGAGATACTTTGGTGCAAAATCATCAACTATAGGAATTTTTCCCACCTCCTCGTTGTCCATAATCAATGGTGGCTCATACAACTTTAAGTTCTCCACATTCACTACAGAGTACATTTGCATATATATCGACAAATCGAGATGAAAGGCATTGTTTCCAATATTATCCAAAATTGTGAATGGACCCTACCAGATTAGTCGCAACTTCTTCCCTTCTCCATTCATCTTGTCCTTACTTATATGGAACCACACTTTATCGCCCACTTGAAATTGATGGTCGACACAGTGTTTGTGATGTCAAGCTTTGTAACGGACTTGACTTTTCTCCAACTGCTCTTGTACTGCTTAGTGAATCAACTGGATCCATTGAATTAACTTCTGCGATTTGTCCCTATCATTACGTCCACTGGAGTCATCTTCCCTTCCAAAGACGATATCAAAAGGGTCCTTTGGCAGGTAAGCAAAACATGTCTCAAATGGTGAACATTGCGTAGATGAGTGCACTGCTCAGTTGTAGGAATGCTGCACATATGAAAGATGCTCATCCCACAACTTAGGATGTTTCCCACAATAGCCTCATAAAAAATGTACCACGGTGCAATTGAAAACCTTTGTCTATCTGTCAGTCTATGGATGAAATGTCATGCTTCTTTTCAACTTGGTGTCCATCATCTTCCACAAGCTGGTCCAAAACTCTTCGAGAAAGCGAGAGTCCTGATCTAACACAATCGATGTGGGCAACCCAAAATGGACCCAAACATGCTGAAGGAAAAGATAAGCAATCTACTCTGCAGTGATATGCTTTTTACAAGGCATTAAAATACACATCTTACTAAAATGGTCAACGATGACATACAAATAGTCATGACTTTTTGTGGACAAAGGAAAACCTCCTACAAAATCCATCGACACACTTTCCCATGGACAAATCAGAATAGGGAGTGGTGTGTAGAGCCTGATTTTTCTATTAGAGGGCTTTCAAATAGAACACATCACACAACCCTTTACATAGCAAGTCACAATGTTCTTCATATGAGGCCAAAAACAAAATCTTTGTACATGACACAAAGTTTTTTCAATACCTAAATGACTAGACACAAGGGAGGTGTGGGCCTCCCGGATTATATGTACCCTTTCTCCTGTGGGTATGCATAATTGTCCAAGGTGATACAAAAGTTTCCCTTGTAAGTGATAGTTGTCCACTTGTGAACCATGTGTTAGTTTTGCATAAACCTCCTTAAAGTCATCATCGTTAACATATTGTTCAGCATAACTTTCAAAAGATAACGAAGCATTATGCAAAATAACAGAAGCAGAAATAGGAGGGCGGGATAGCATATCAGCCACTTTGTTGCTAGTGCCCTTCTTATACTTTATTACCATATGAAACTGCTGCAGAAAACTAATCCACCTGAAATGACGAGACTGATGCAACTTGGTCTATGACTGAAGATACTGCAAGAGCTGATGACCCATATGGGTGATGGTCTCCTTAGAAATCAGGTAGTGTTTCCACATTTTCACACACTGGACCAAGGAATATAAGTGGGATAGTTTATCACAGCCCTTCGAGAACTTCTCAGAATGGTAACATATCGACTTCCTTTGCTGCATCAATACAACTACCATGGCATATCTGCTAGCATCTGTCTCGATCTCGAATGGCTATTGGAGATCTGGTAAGGCCAAGACCAGTGCGGTGCTAATATTTTATTTCAATGTTTTGAAGGACTTTAGTTGCTTTCCTCCCCATTGAAAGACTTGCTTTACGCTTGTCAATGCTTGTAAAGGTGCTGCAATAATAAGAAATTGGCAATAAATCCCCTCCAATACTGTATTGCACCCAAAAAGTTGTGAACCTCGGTTACACTAGTAGGTTTAGGCCAATTTACAATTGCTTCAACTTTAGAAGGATCAATTTTTAACTGACCATGACCAACATTATGACCTAGGTAAACCAAAGAGGTTTTCCCAAACTCACACTTTGACAATTTTACATAGAGTTTTTTGTTTTTCAATACATCAAACACTTTCTTCACATTACATACATGTTCATTCCAACTTTTACTAAAGAAAGGATATCATCTAGATATTCAAGAACAAATTCATCAATGAAAGGCCTAAATATATCATTCATGACTCTCATGAAAGTGAATGGAGCGTTGCAAAGTCCGAATGGCATCACCCTCAATTCGAACAACCCCTTTTTGGTTTTGAAGGTGGTTTTCCACACATCCTACTCTACAATTCGGACCTAGTGATAACCACTACACAAATCCAATTTGGTGAAATAGATAGCATTCTTTAACTGATCTAATAAGTCATCAATGTAGGGAAGAGGGTAATGGTTTTTCACTGTGATTTTGTTTAGTGCTCAATCACATCCTCCATGTGCCATATTTATTTAGCACTAAGACAATTGGTGAGCAGCATGGAGAAGTACTCAGTCTAATAACCCATTGGTTCAATAGTTCTTGCACCTGCTTTTTGATATCCTTCATCTCAATGGTCAACATCCTATACATGCCAATATTCACTAAAGGAGCGTCACACTGCAAATGGATCTCAGGTTCGATTTCCCTCTTTGGAGGTAATCTCTTTGGTTCCTGAAACATCTCATCATAGTTAGAAATTAATTCACATAATTCCTTTTTATGCACATGATCACAACCCTAGAAAGCATCGGATAATTCTTCATCTTTTCCGCTTACAATCATAAGCATGAAACCATTTTTGGAATTCACCAACCTCTTCATTTGTCCTACACTTACAAGGCTAGAATTGATTTTAGTTTGATGAGCCCTTACAATATATTCTACCCCATCTTTTGTGATTTGGTATTTGTTTTCATGACGGAAGAAGATTGCCTTTCTATCATATAGAAATGGACTCCCTAACACCATGCCACAGATATCCAATGGTATTACATCAAGTTTTACCTCATCCACTAATTTAGAAGCGATCATAAATTTAACCTTACACTACTTAGTTACATTCAATTTTGCTTTATCATGTATCCATCCAAGTGGGTAAGGTTTCGGATGTGGTGTAGTTTCCAAGCCTAGCTTCTTTACCAAGGACTCTAAAATTAAGTTTGCTTGGGATTTGGTATCAAATAGAGTTTCCACTTTTGTATGATTTATGATAACTCTAATATGAAATAGCTCAATTCTCTTTCATTCATTAGGAAGAGACTCATCTATTGAACTAGTAGCTTTATGTGATTCATAATTAACATGAGGTGTAAGAGTACCATTTTTTCTTGCTGCTATGATCAATTCTTCATCTTCCGTATTGGATCCAAGGTCTTGCTACACAGTTGCCACTGTCTTCTTCTTGCCTTTTCCTCCATACTTCTTTGGTCTCTTTTCTGGGTACTGTTTCCAACAATGATCATTGTCATGACGTTCCTTTTTCAGTGATTGCAATAAGGTCTTTCTTCTTCATATTTCTTGGTTGATTTCGTCCTCTTATCCTTTCCTTTTCCTTTCACTTTGGGTTTTCCATTTGGAGGTTTGAAAGGTGGTTTCTTGAAAGGATCATCTCTTTCAGTTTTTCCCCTGTTCTCGAGATGATTTGCCTTCACACTAGTGGAGTCAATAGTAGTTGGTTCAAACAATAATAATGAATGTCTAAGGTAACTATGTAATGATCCAATATACTTAGTTACTACTTCATGTGACTCAAGTGCAATGTCCAAATTAAGTGCCTGTTTTCTAAATTCCTCTATAAAGCTTTGAACATCTTGACCTCTGCCTTGCCTTAAGTATTGCCAATTCATTAAGGCTTTTTGTTTGTAACCCAAGGGATAGAATTGTTCCTTTAATGCATAAATGAAACTAGGCCATGACGAAAGAAGATTACCCACACTCTTACTGCTTCACAATTTTCTCTCCCACCAAACGAGAGTGGTGCTACTCAGCTGAATAGAGGCCAGTTGAATCTTTGCCTCGTCCTCATCGATCTGCTAAATCCTGTAGTAGATTTCAATCTGCCTAATCCAGTTATTAAGATTTTCTGCATTACTTTCACCATTAAATATGGGAAGCTCAAATTTGACATCTAATTTAAAGAAAGGTTTCTTAGATGCATCCCTTGAATTTCTACGATTACGGTGATGAGAGGAAGAACTTTCACTCGTGGAAGGATAAGGAGGGGTTTCTTCTCCACCATTTCCTTGCACTGAACCTTGTTCTTCTGGTTTTCTCTCTTCTTCTTTCCTCCAACATCGAAAGAAACTAACCAACATTCTTTGTCATTGAATAGAAGGTTTTGCAGAAATTACACTCCTCTTCAAGACGAGCCTCTTCATCTTCCATGTTTCTCCTTCAATGTGCACACCCCGCTTCGGGATCGAAAGACTTTAGTTTCACTTCGCCTCTTCAGAGATTTTTTCTTGTTAGCATACAAACATGAATTCACATCTAAAAAGGACATTCTCTGATACCACTTGATCAAAAATCTTTTGCTTATAGATGTGTTAAAGAATTACATGCATAAATTGTAGCTTAACAGAGAAAACTTAATGTACACATGAGACAAGAGGAGAAACACATAAAGCATGAAAAAAGACAACAATACTTGATTACGGAGTTCATCCATCTTGGACTACATCTCTGGGCCCTGCTTGATCAATGGGGAGGCCTTCATTCATTAAGTGGCATGAACAAGAACAATACAAGCATCAGTTACAAAAAGGAGTTGTATACCTCCATATTGAAAAATGGCCGAAAAATGTAGAACTTTGATGGAGAAACAGACAAAACCATTGCGTTCATGATGTTGAGAAGTGTTGAAACCATATAAAATTTGTCAAATTCTAACAAAATGAAATTTCACCCCTCCTGCAAAATTCTGCCTCGAACTGCGTGCATTTCTTCCTTTGCCTGAGTTCACTGAAAAATTACATTTAGATATAAATTCCAATGTGGATTTCTCAATAACGTTGTTGGCGCAGTTGGTTAAGGATTCGTTTAATAGGGAAGAGGCTGGGAGGTCAAACCCCACCTCCTCCTTTTTTTATACATCACCAACAAAATTGTTTTTAAATTAAAATATGAATGGTTGGGCCCACCTTAGGTGGCCTGCCCACCGTACCCTCCTCCGCTCTGCATTTTTTTGGTAATGTTGTAATATTGTGGGTTGGGTTGGTCAGTGCCCCAAGGGTCGGCCCACTCACTCCGCTCCCATATTATGTTTGTAAGTTCCGTGGTCGGGGAGGGGCTGGGGGTCGTGGCCTGCCCCTCCTTTGGTTATGTATTTGTTTTTGGGGTGGCGTGGTTGGTGGCCCGCAACACCTTTTTTAATAATTTTTTGTTTTAAAAAAAATGTGCAATTTTGAAATTTTTGTTTTGGATCATAGGAGTCTTTTTCACTAGGCCACGATTTCGCCCAGAATTTTGCCAGATTTGGCCGGATTCCATCTGTCGGAAAAGTGTAAATTGTGTCCTTGTTAAACCTGCCCAATCATCAAAAGTCAACCCAACTTTGACTGTCTCTATCTCCTTCATCCGGACTCGAATTGGAGTGTAGTTCGCACTATTGGAATCAGAGCAAGGAGCACTTTGATCTAATGTCAAGTTAATTGACTTTTCACCACTTTTAATTTTGAGCTTTTCCCATGTCACTGTGTCTGAAGATCCACCTGGATCACCCGCAATAGTCATTGTTTTCTTAAACTAAGCAATTGTGTCTCTAAGTGGCCATGAAGAAGGATGAAATGCTACATGACTCTCAAGGAGTTGAGGAGAATGATAAGCAGACCAAGGAACCCAAGGTATGATATAATATTGGGGCCGCATGAAGACTCCATATGATGCATAACCCTTTGGAGGGTAGGTATGGAAAATGAAACACATATTTTGAAATACAACTCTTAGTGTCGCATGAAGGACTGCTTGTCATTGTCATATAATTATGTCTTCAATGACATCCATGGTTGCAAGCACTGGAAGTCATTCCACGTGTTTCCTCTAATTGTCTCACTCCCTTTTGTTTGTTAGATCAACTGTCATCTTTTGGCATGTTTTCTAGATATTTCATGTTTGTGAACCTTTCTAGTGACCTCAAAGGTTGGTATTTGTGTATAAACATTATCCTAGCCATGTAAACACCTATCACATTCATATGCAAATTTTTAAGCACTATCACACAAGTGTTGTCATGGTTGTCCCAAGGTATATCTCAAGTATTTCACTTGTTGCTTACTTCTAGATAGTATCACATAGGGTAATGCTTTGTCTTGTTGATCTGGTGGTCTATTTTGTCATGTTGTCAAAGTATGCTAAGTGTGTGACCACAATGTCAAGTTCCTCACAAGTTCACTTGCCTCCCACACTTAGCCATTTTCCTGCAAATCCTCCCGACCGGACCACTCTCTTTCACTGGACCCCATCTAAGCTACACACTGTGCAATCTCAAACCTTGGTGATGTTGCTCTACTGCCTGGAACTACACAATGCATAGAGACTGTCCCCTAGCAGAGTTGCACTTCGTAATTCTAGAGCTCAGCAGATTGACTTCCTCCCTAGAATTACGCAGAGACTGCCTCAAGCCTGACCTGAACTGCGCATTTGAAAATATCAGCCATCAAGCCTCCTCCTTGCCTGCTAGAACCCGAAAATTTATAGAGACCCAAGCCTATTTTTCCTCCCAAAACTATGCATAGGTGTCCCCCTAGTGTCCTCCCTCAATCGAGACTCAATGATCCCAAAAACTATGTAGATCTATCCTCTCTAGTCGTTGCGCTAACCAGTCCTGCCTTCCCTAAGAAAATTGTGTAGACATGCCTCCGAAGGTCTCATCTTGTAGCTACCATTGATGATCTAAATTATACAATCCTGCCTACTAGTGGCCTCTGTGCAATTTTTCCCTGCAGTGAAGACTGTGCTTAGGAGTTACTTAGTGAAGCCTAAGTTGTGCTCTGCACAATCTCATGACCATTCTCCCTCCATGTCACCTGGAAGTGTGTAATATGTAATTTTTGGGCCCTCTTCCCATCTTATCATCTATCTTAGGCCCATTCCATGGATAAAAATGAATCATCTTAGACTAGGAGGTTCTGAATTTGGTGGCATCCCGTTATGAGCGAATTGTAGGAATAGGTACACTATTAGATCACAGTGAGATGATGAAGAAAGAGAAGGAGGGGAAAACATGCTAGAAGACTCACTTACAGGTGGACAGAAAAAGAATCTTATCAAGTACAAGCAAAGGGAACACATGCATGTAACCACCTCCAAAGACCAAATATCATTGAAGATCTCGCATCATAAAGCTATGTGGAGGAGAATAGAAAGCTCATCCAAGAGCACATCTATCATTTAATAGAAATAATAGCTTGACATCTCTGCCTCAACAAGTTATTCATGTCAAGTCATGTCATGAGTTTTCAACGACCACATCAATATTATGGGCCATGTCTATTGTAAATCAAATGTAATGTAAAGTGGAATTCCAATGAACACACATGAATATGAAGAGTCATGCCAATTGAAAAGTCATAGGAAGTTAAACATTCATGAGGGTAGTCGAAGAGTCACAAGGGTCAAGCATCACCCTTGGTTATATATCCCCCCTCGTTGTATGAGCAAAGGACTTTTCACCTTAGTTATGCACGAAGCATAGAGAGTTTTCAATAAGTTCTTTAAGGAGCAAGGAGGCTCCAATGTCCCACTACTCGGGCCAGTGATTTATGATGTACATATATGTCTTGGAACTCTTTCTTAATATAGAATCCTGTTCAGTCCAACACGTTTTAATGCATGTCTTGTGGATGTTTGTAAGACTATTCTTTTAGCATTTGTAATTCATGTTTGTTTCACATGCACTAAGATAGTTGAACTATTTAAGTTGTTTTAGTACTTACGTTGTTCGGAATGTGTTGTATTGGTTATCATTGATGTGTCATCCTTGTGGAATACTCTACAGGATACTAGAAAAACCTTCCTCGCTTACTGGTTATAACAATCGTCACATCTGTTGTGGACTAATCTAGTGGATGGTGGACAGATATTTCCTTGTACTTTGGTTTTAACGACTATCACATCTGTTGTGGACCATTCTGCTAGATGCTGGAAAAACCTTCCTGGTTCACATGTGTCTCTTCCTTGATTATACTATTACCTCTCACTTAGAGGCTCACTTCCCCCACCCCTTTTTAGTAAGAGAACCTTGACACAGTTATATTACGAACTCACCCAGCACACTTACCTTGTTGTTTGAAGATACCAATGTAACACTCTAATGTGTTGATAGTTAGAGCCAAGGAATATCTCTAAGTATAGGGAAACCATGCCTTTTACTGGATGGGACTACTACACTAAATGCCGTGAGGTCTAGTTGCAACTTCATATTGGGGAGATCCCCTTGGTTGATGGATTTCCAGCACCATCAACAAAACAGTGCTAGAAGGAGGGCCAGATGAGAGGTTGTGCCTATAAAGTCTAGTTTTAATATCTTATTTAAAATGGCTCTTCCTGAAATCATAATCTCGGGATGTTTTTCTAAAGAGCTTATTTGTATCATCCCCGTGGAATTTATTCATGACATGTCGAAGATGAAGTTCAATGGTGAGAGTGAATTATCTTTTCGTGTGCATCTGCTTCAAGTTATGATTTTTTGCCAATGTCACCAAATAAAGTCTGAAGAGGTCTGTGATATATTACTCACATTCACATTCAAAGGTTGTGTTAAATAATGGTGTCATACATTACCCATTGTGTCTATTGGTTCATTCAGTCAGCTTGCCTAGATGACGGTTAAAAATTTCAATAAGTATAGCTACCAGGATGTCTATGAAAGAATATGTTGTTTAAGAATGGAGCCTGACAAATCAATTGAGAACTTTTCTAATCAGTTCCTTCACCTCTGTTGTGAAATTCCGGACAAACATTTGAAATCATATTTCTTGAGACAAGTGTTTAAACGCTTGGTTCATGTCTCCCTATATGGTGAACCTCCTATTTTCCCTTCCTCCCCAACTCTTGTATATCATGAGGCAGCTCAAATTAGAGAGGAGGAGCCCACTACCCCATTTGTTCCTTATCCTCCTCCTTTCTCTAGTCCTAATGTGAGTGCCTCCTTGTAGTGATCATGAAACTGGGAATATGCGAATCAAATCTCTAGCCCATCTCCTCATCCTATAGAAATTTCACCTTTAGATCAAACTAGTAATGTGATGTACTAAAGAAAAACACATGATCTACTTCTACAAAACATTAAGCGGAAGAAAAATTGATTTCATGAGCAACATCAACCATAAACACTTATAACTAACCAAGAGAAATAATCAAACATAGCACAGATATATGATTTGGGAAAGCACCAACATAAAATCCACGACACTGTATTATAAATCAAGTGGAAATCCTCTTCTGGTTACCAAAAATATCAGCTCAACAGCTATTATTTACTCTCTACAATCAAAAGAGGATGATCATAGAATCACTATGCCTCAATATGTATGCCTCAAGTCCACCAATCCCATATTTCCTTACAGAATTTTGATTGGGGTCCAATTCATAACATGTGAGAATTGGCCCTAAATCATACCTGCTGTCAACCATAGGTCCAACTACACGATCCATGAGGACACTTGTTCCTCCTGAATGCAAGGAATATTCCATGGGAAGATCCAAGCATCTGATAGTACATTTTCCCTCATCTGATCTCAACTGGGTCTCTGACAGAACTAACATGCAATAGTTATCCATGAGTGAATCCTCAATTATCTAAAATAATAGTTGTCACATGCATGCAAGCATTAACAAACTATATTTTATTATTTGAACAACTTGTTAAAATAATCTAACTGGACTTGACTAGTTAGAACTAAGTCAATTGATTCTCTCATTATAGAACTCATACTTAATTCCTCAATCGGTGGAGAGAATAAAGGATAAATTCCTCAATTAGTGGGACAACTAATTTGCATGTTCTCGCAAAGACTTCAAGTTTAATTTTTCCAACTAATTAACTCATGGAGATTAATTAGTTAATATTTTAAACTGTTGTTAAGACCAAATTCGATTTTACTTCCTATAGATAGACCAGGGATTGTTATAAATAGGAAGGGACCCAGAAATTCTATTTTTAGCAGTTTCACCTCTCACCCAAGGTGGCCAATGACCTCACTGGCCAAACTGCTATTTTAGACATGCTATTTTTAGAAATTTTATTTTTAGCACATTCTAAATTTAGCATTTATTGTTGCCTTCTTTTCAACACTCCCTCTCAACAAGAAATGGATTATCAGCAACCCCAATCCTGTCTCTGCGGAACTCAAACTTGCCTTTTGACAATGCCTTTGTCAAAATATCCGCATCTTGTTCCTCGATCGAAATGTACTGCAACATCATGATCCTCTTGACCACACAATCTCGTAGATGATGATAGGGGATATCTATATGCTTGGACATGTCATGAAACAATAGATTCTCAGAGAGTTTAATGCAACTCTGATTATCAAAATATATCATTGTAGAATCCATCATCTGACCAAACAATCCCACTAGAATATTCTGTATCTAGATGGCCTCACATGCAGCCTGACTAGCTGCCATGTACTCTATCTCCACATCCATCTGATGGATCTACCAACCCATCTATGCTGATAGTGCTAGAATCGATCTAATCAATGAGTACCTTGCAACAGGAGCAAAGGTCTCATCATAGTCAATCCCCTCAACCTATGAGAAACCACGGGCAACAAACCTTGCCTTTTGTTTCTCAATACTACCATCAGCTGCCTACTTTACCTTGTAAAGCCATCAGGAAGTAACCACTGACTTGTCCCTTGGTCTAGGAACAACATCCAATACAATGTTCCACATGATAGAATCGTACTCCTCTACCATCACATCCACAAAAACTGGCTACTGCACTGCCTCCTCAAAAGATGAAAGCTCAATCACTACACATTCCCCAACCAGGGCCATGTAGCTAGTGTATCTTTCAGGAGATATCCACTGTCTGCACTGAGAGGATGGCTGCCTCACATTCTCTCTCACACCCTGCATCAATCTGTCAGCTTCCTGTGAGCATTTCCGCCCCTCTTTGGAAGACTCTCCAGTAGTGGTGATCTCCACAACTGGAATCTCTGTATGCATTTTCTCTGCATCATCAGGAGGCTCCTCCTCCTTAGGAACTAATAGTTCCTCATCATCACCATGCAACTTGAGCTCCCTCTCAAGTGATACTCGCATGCCTCATTTTTCATCGAACTTCAGATCCCTGCACACTACAGTCCTCTGATTGGAAGGAAGAAACACACGATAGTTGTGAGGTGTATCCATGTACCCCATTAGTATTCCCAACTCAGCTATTGGGTCTAGGTTCTTCCGAGTATCTTAGTCACATGACAAAATACTGGTGATCCAAAGATGCGGAAGTGACTCACATCTAGTCTCTTCCCCGAAAAAGCCTCCATAGGTGTCTTCATCCCCAAAATAGGATGAGGGCTTCTGTTCTGAAGATATATTGTTGTATTTCATGCCTTAGCCCACAGATGAAGTGGTAGTCCTTGGTCATGCAACATTGATCGAGTTGCACCCACAATAGATTTGTTCTTCCTTTCAGCCACCTCATTCTATTGCGGGTTATGAGGTGTCGTGAGTTCTCATTTAATTCCTTCTGAAGCACAAAAGTTCTTAAACTGCTGGGAAATATACTCTCCACCATTATCACTTCGCAAGGCCTTTATTTTCATCCCTCATTCTTTCTCTGCCAAAGCTTTGAACTCATAAAACTTCAAGAAGGTTTGATCATTCTTTTGCATGAAGTAGATCCAACATCTACGCGAAAAATAATCAACAAAAATAACATAATTCCTTTTCTTTCCAATGGAGCTTGTAGAGAAGGGCCCGCATACGTCTGAATGAACTCACTCTATAACTACTTCTACTCTACCATCCCGATCATGAAAAGAAGAATTTTCATACTTACCCAAAGTGCAACCTTTGCATGTGCTCACTTGCTCCAGCTTGCACTTGGGTAATCCAGTAGAAATTTGCTCCATGATCTTCAAGGCCCCATGATGCAAGTGGCCCAGTCTCCTATGCCATAACTTGCCAATATCTTAGCCATGCATCACCTCTGCTTTGGAACTCAAAGCAGAAAAGTCTTCTACCTGTAACTTATAGAGATTCTTCACTTGAATCCCTATATGTTTGGTCTATCCAGTGCCTATATTCCTTAGGAAAACCTTTCCCAAACTAAAGACTACATCATAGCCTTTATCCTTAAGCAAAACAATGGACACATGATTATTTTTCAGCCCTGGTACATACATAACATTAGAAAGGGAGAGGGGAGAACCATGCTCCCTATGAAACACAACCGTACCTTCACCTGAGACACGATACTTTCCATCATCGCCCATCTCAATCTGTATCTGGAGATCCTTCCCCTCCAAAGTGCTAAAAATAGTCTTGTCACCTGACATGTGGAAAGAAGCTCCACTATCCAAGTACCAAACACATCCCATGCTGGATGAAGCCATGCATGCAATAAGTGAGAAATCCATCTCAAATTGTGAAGCTAAAGCATCACCATCAGATTCCTTGGAGGAACCTTTCTTGGACTTCTTCCTCTTTGGGAAACTAGTAGCATAGTGACCCAGCTCATGACAATGAAAGCATCTCACCTTCAACTTGTCAAACTTCTTCCCTCCTTGAGAAGACTTGGATTGGGATGCCTTACCTTTCCCTTTCTTAGCTTTAGATGCTAAATCCAAGTTCTCTTCATCATCATTCTTTGACGAAGAAGCTCCATCTCTGGTGTTCCGTCTGATCTCCTCCTGCATCAAATCTAACCGCAGTCATCCCTAATTTGGCAATTTGTCCCTTCCATTCACTCAGTCCTGGTACCTATGCCAACTCTTAGGAAGGCCAAGGAGTGCTAGACTCACCATATCATCATCAACGGTAGTGAACCCTATGCTTGCAAGCTCATCTCTGCAGTTGGTGAGCTTGTTGAGGAATGTAGTGTTCGTATCACCCTTCTCACACTTGATATTTTGAAGCTTATCCTTCAGTGCCAGCTTCCTCTGATCACTTCTATTCTAATATAAATCTTTCAATGTTTTCCACATTGCAAATAGAGTCTCCTTCCCATGGAGGCTTGAGACTATGTGATCTCGAACTCCCTCTAGGATGATTCTTCTAGCTCTAGCCACGTTCTTCTTCTAGTCTTCAGCCTGAGTAGCATCAGTAGGCTTAGGGACATCTTGATCAATGAAGTCCTTAATGCCATTATCTTCCAATACTGCCTCCATGTGATCCTTCCAAGCTATGTAGTTTGAGCTGCCATCAACGGCATACTCAAGCCTCAACCTAGTGAAGGCCATCTGGATGAAATCGGAACTGTGATGAGAACTAGATATCAATATCCTGAATAATAAACTTTGACTTTCTTTCTCTTGCTTGTGTATTGTTCCTTGCTTGATTAACTGTGCTCTGATACCATGTAGAATTTTTTTCTACAAATTAGCTAGCTATGATACCATGTAGAAATTTCACATGTAGATCAAACTGGTAATGCAATGTACTAAAGCAAAACACATGATCTACTTCTACAAAATATTAAGTGGAAGCTATTTCATGAGCAACATCAACCATAAACACATATAACTCAAGAGAAATAATCACACATAACACAGATATATCACTAGGGAAAGCACCAGCATAAAATCCCCAACACTGAAATATCAATCAAGTGGAAATCCTCTTCTGGTTACAAAAAATATAAGCTCAAGAGTTATCCTGTACTCTCTACAATCAAAAGATGATGATCATAGACTCACTATGCCTCAATATGTAGGCCTCAAGTCCACCAATCCCCTATTTTCTTACGCAATTTTGATTGGGGTCCAATTCATAACATGTGAGCATTGGCCCCAAATCATACCTGCTGTCAACCATAGGTCCAACTATGAAATCCTTGAGGACAATAGTTCCTCCTACATGCAAGGAATATTCCATGGGAAGATCCAAGAATTTGATAGTATATTGTCCCTCATCTGATCTCAACTGGGTCTCTATCAGAACTGACATGCAACAGTTATCCATGAGTGAATCCTCAATTATCTAAAATAATAGTTGTCACATGTGTGCAAGCATTAACAAACTATATTTTATTATTCGAACAACTTGTTAAAATAATCTAATTGGACTTGACTAGTTAGAACTAAGTCAACTGATTCTCTCATTATAGAACTCATACTTAATTCCTCAATCAGTTGGACAACTAATTTGCATGTTCTCACAAAGACTTCAAGTTTAATTTTTCCAACTAATTAACTCATGGAGATTAATCATTTAATATTTTAAACTACTGTTAAGACCAAATTCAATTTTACTTCCTATAGATAGACCAGGGACTGCTATAAATAGAAAGGTACCAAGAAATGCTATTTCTATAACTTTCTATTTTTAGCAGCTTCACCTCTCACCCAAGGTGGCGAGTGACCTCACTGGCCAAACTGCTATTTTTAGGCATTTTATTTTTAGCACATTTTAAATTTAGCATTTCTTGTTGCCCACTTCTCAACACATCCATCTCTCGCTTCCATGGAGGAAATTCCAGAATGGATCAGGAAGCCTACAATGAAGACTCGCTACTCCATTCTGCAACATGATGTCATCGTTCATAACTATAATCTCAAGGCTGATCTAGATTTTTGTTATCCTCTATCATCTTCACATCTTGACACTTTGTAACATGACTTGCTCAATCAATCTACCTCGTCAGCCAGTTTTTCACATTCTCATGATTCTCAAGTTGTTGTCTTAAATTGCAATTAGGTATAAAGAAGCCACATCACGTAGGTGTTGTGCCCTACAACAACCCCCCATTTCATAACATTTTTATCACAAACAATTAACATATGAAATGGGTCCCTTTTAAAATTTTAATTGGCATTAATGAATTTGTTCGAAAAAGGTATGATAATCAAATGAATTTGTGAATAAAAGTTTTTTTTGAACAAATAATAAGCAATTTTTGGTTAAGTCCGAAAAAGCAATCGCCAAATCGTTTGCTACCTTGGTTCTTTCCGATGCGATATCTCTATCGGCCATCGGCGATAGCCAATGCACACACAGAAAAAGCACATGTCTTTACCCGATGCGACACGATATCGGTGATCAACTATCGGCGCTGCTTCTTATGAAAAGCGTTTTAAGCTTCGACCCGACGCGATATCGCTATCGGTAGTCGGCAGAATCCCATACATCTTCATAAGACGTTCAGATCTTTTCCCGATGCGATGTGATATCGCTATCGGTAGTCGGTAAATCAATTGATATACATTTAGGGATTATGTTCGTACGCTAATATGATGCAATGTCGCAATCGGCATTCGCCAAGATCTTTCCCAAATGGTAATGTCACTCACACCCCCGATGCGATACGATGACTCTTAATGATGACCAGAATTCCTAAAAGGTGATTATTTCAAAGCTTTAAAGTTATATTTAAATCCGATTTGACAAAAGCACAGATTTCAAAATGTCGTTAAATAAAGGGATAAGGTAATGCATGCATATTTAAAGCTTTGCCCCTTCGAATTAACGAACAATTACGATTAGACCTTTGAAAAAATCTGTTGCACGCTTTAAGGGGTCATTCGTTTTAATAACTTAAGTAATGGTCATTTATGGAGCTGCAGGCTGTAAAATCACCATCATTGCATCTGCGGTGCCTTCTCAAATCATTAGATCCGCAGCCACTTTTAGAAATAATCTCACCACGCTTCAAATAATATATCTATCCCGTTATGGATCGTCATTGTTATTTCCTTGTTACGATTTCTCTTGCATTTGTGTAGAATTCAACCGTCGAGAGAAGTCTGAATATGATGGGAAAGAAATTCAAGAAGGTGGCAGGTTCTACTGCGACACCTGTCTCAGGCCAAGCTGCTATAGTTTCAAAGAAAGGTTTAATCTCAGATACTACATGCACTGGTCTTCCTAGCACTACATGGCAAGGTACATACAATTTGCTAGAGGCAGAGCAACCAGAAAAGACAGTAACTGAGGCTAGTGTGGATGAATTAAGGAAGTCCGAGGCAACTCTCAAAGATTTGGCCGACTCCTTTCTGCACAGAATAGCAGCCAGAGAACAAGTCCTGCCTTATACTGATGTGGTACGCTGGGCAATTGAGGAAATTACCCTCACTGATAGAACCTTTCATACAAAGGATGGAAGGATTTTCGGTTCCTTCAAGCCTGAGGACTTGAGACGGATGTATCATTTACCTGAACCTGAGCTAGTCTATAACAGAGCCTTTGTGGAGAAGTTCGCGAAAGAGAATGAATCACCATCCGAACCTCTCCGAGATTGGAGGCAGAATCCAGCTAAACACAAGCATGATATGTCGGGTAAGTACTCCAATGCTTATTTGGCTTCACCTTATTGCTATGCTGGGATTATGATGTGTAGATTGTGGGGATTACATGACTCTGCTAATATCCATATTGATATGGTTCCCTTAATGGAAGCGGCCGTCAATAGTATAATCATGGATTGGGCCACTATTCTGTCTGATAAATTGGTCATAGCTATTCGTGAGTTTAGGGCCAAAACCAGAGTCACCGAGAGGAAAATCCCACCCTTCTATTACTCTGCTTACATTATGGATACCCTGTGTTTTAATTCTGAATTTCCTGTCCTTGGTTGGAGATGGACCACCCATGACCCAACACCCATTCACTTGTACCATCGGAAATTATGGAAACCTTCTCATAAAGATCATTTGTATCAAATCTGCAATGGTTTCATGGTGCCCGTTCACTATTCTATTTTTGACAGACCTATCCCAAGAATTTCCTATGAAGCTTCTTTTGACCTACCAGCCGTAGCCCATTGGTTCGGCGAAGAGCATTTTACCTATATTAGAGTTTTTGGAAGCAAGGCTAGGCCACATGTCCTCCCCCTGTACATCCCAGATAAATTGTTAGCCCGGGAAATCTCCTACCAGGTTATGTCTGAAGGTGTCACACAAACTCTCAAAGAGGAGAAAAAGAGAGGATGGCCTTCTTTTCCTTTAAGAATTGGAGTTTATACGCTGCTAAATTACAAGCATGCAGAAAAGGAAGCAGCAAAACTCCAAATGATATCCCTAGCTTCTATTCCAAATAGACTCTATGATCCAAAAAAGACTGCTTTCATTGCCTTGGAACAGGCCAAACTGTCAAAGGTTGTTCATCAAGAAGATCAGTTTGACGACCTGTTCATGAGTGCCGATTCAATAAGCCAAGTCAAACAACTTGCTTCACTGAGATATGAAGATGTGGAGTTAACTGAATTTAATAAACTTAGAAAGCAAAGGTTGCAAACTTTGCCTCTAGATTTATTATCCACAACCCCAACATCCTCCTCAAGCGAGCTTGGTCAGCAGCAAATACACCTATCTCCTGTTACAACTAAAGAGTATGATAAACAACAGGAGGAAAGGCAAAACAAGCTGCAAGCAGAGAAGCATAGAAGGGAGCAGATAGAAAGGCAGCAAAAGGCACAAAAGGATCAAGAGCAAAGAAAACAAAAGGAGTTAGAAGAACAGAGGAAAAGAGAAGAAGAAGAGAAAGCAAAGAAAGAACTGGAAGATAGGCAGAAAAAGGAATTGGAGGAACAACAGCAAAGAGCACAAGAGGAGCAACAGCGGAAGGCATTCGAGGAACAGCAGAGGATTGAACGAGAGAAAGAACAGAGTAAAGCCCACACAGAACAAAGTGAGCAAATCTCTACTGATCCTGAATTGATTAAGGAATGGAACCAATTCGATTCCATTATAAGTGATAAGGAAGCCTCCAAAGATTCAGACGCCTCTAAAACAAATAATGCTCCCGATACTACTTCTTCTCCGGTTCTAGAAGGAACCAGCGGCCCACCCATGGTACAGAATGTTGAGGTAATCACTCAAGACCCATCCGATCAAATTGATCTTCAGGTGGAGGAAATTCCTCCCCTAGACATTTTCTACAGCCCAAAGCATAGAGCCGTTGTAAGGCGCTCTAGGAAAAGACGAAGGCTTGATCAACCTTCTATTTCACCTGAGCAAACAGTCACGGGCAATGTGGTCTGGAAGGGAGAATTAGATCCCTCTGAAGATCTGACAAAGCTATCGCAATTTGCGGGAGCTTATTCAGCGGCAACTATTGACAAAGCCTCAGAAGTAAGTCTTCTTTTGAAGACTAAAGAGCATGAGATATATGCATTGCAGGCAGAAGTGATAGAGGCAAGAAATAAGGCAGCGCAGGTAGAGGAACAATTGCTGGCCCAACAGCAAGAAAATAATTTGTTAACCCAGCAAATCGAAAAACTAAGGATAGACCAAAGTGACATTCAGAAAGCAAAAGAATTGTCAGAGGCATTATCCCAGTTAAAAGCATCGAATGAGCTGATGATGAAAACTAAAGACGAGCAAATAATTCAGCTATCAGCACAGCTCGAAGGTATCAAGGGCGCCCAGAGTATTGATGATTTCAGAACAGAGGCAACTCGAATAAACAGCGCATTGATATCTCAAATCAGGCTCTTATGCCAACAACTTGTTGACGCTGAATCACTTTGTGAAACATCTACAGCAGTGTGTGAACAAATAGAGAAAGCCAGGAATAAGCTGGATCAGGCTGAAGATGATATAACAGAATACATTGAATGGCAAGACACTCCAGAAGGGAAAGCAGCAAACTTGTCCCGAATCCATGTAACATACAAGGACATACTCTTCATGGAATGGAACACGCAGGTGATGAAAGCAGAAAGGGCAGCCTCAAGATGCAAAATGATTGCCAGCAACATGATCAATCTAGTCAATGATACATTGTATCTGGCAAACATGATTTCCCAATGCACACCTGGAAACATAACAACAGCAAACATGCTGGAGCACAGGAATTACCCTGATCTGGAGAAACAAGGGCGGTTAATTGCCGGAGTAAATACCTTGACCGCCGACGCATACTGGCTCTTTCTGATTAAACCACATTCTCAAAGGTTGGCTCTTAACTGTCTAACAGATGCTCTCCGATACCTGATTGCCGACATTCAAGATGCCACATATGATGCACAGCTAACTTCACGCCTCAATACTCCACCAGAAGTAGAGCCAATGTTGGCGATATGTCAGCGAAGGAGTAAAGGCAAAGAGACCTCTGAATGAAGCATCGCCGCCGACTGCCAAATCACCAGAATACAAGATGATGTTTGTTAATGCCGATTTAGTAGCTTTCAGTTTTAGATATTTAGATATTTAGATTAGCATAGTATTTATAGATCCTTTCATTGTTTTGGAAAGGGTCGTAAAATTTTGTAAAAGACTTAAAGGCTGAAGTTTGCACTATTGTGCTTCAGTCTATATTCTTTTTGAAACTCGACCATTGGTTCTTAATTTTGCTTAGAAGGCTGTTTTAAGTAAATTGTGCACTACTGTCGTTTGCTTGGAATGCTTTCTGGTTTGAAGGAAGGACCGCGACATAGTGATTAATATACTGGATTGATCAAACAGCTTACATGGTACTATTATCTGTATCTGTTCTCTTTTCTATTATATGAATTGCTGTGTTATTATTTTTGCTATTGTTGAATACATGTATGCAATATAACAACAAGTCTTCATTTCATATCACTATTGAATGTTTTGTGATTTGTTATCTCTCTTACTCATGCGTGTAACAATAATATAAATGACTGAGTGCAGTAATTCGCTATTATCGCTCTGCATAACTAATTATGCAGAGCAATCTTAAATGATTTAAACATTTATGCTTATTGTTAGTGTCATCTATATGCCTGTCATTAAGCATAGATTATCAAACGCTGTATTCTATGAATCGATAAGTCCCGGGATTAGCTTATAGTTATTATATTTCTCTTGTAGTTTAGTTATTTACTTATTATCACCTTATATCGTAAATCATTCATCCATCCCGTTTATTTATGATCTTTGGGAAACTGGTCCCATTATCCCCAGTCGGAGCCACTATTCCAAACGGAAAAGGAGCTGCACTAAGTTCCGGACCGGGTGGTTTCCCCGATGTTGTTGCAACGAATTTCGGGGCATCAACATTTTTGGCGCTAGAAGGAGGGCCATCGACTGTGAATGGCAAGTAGGTCCAAATCTGCAAACCATTCTAAGAGTAATTCTCCCTCCAAATCCTCTTCCCCTTCTCAATCACATGCTGGTTCTCCGGCACACAATCGAGAAAAAGAGGAATCAATCACCACTGCTCATACCCATCATATTTCAGAACATTTAAGTCTTGAATCCCCTGAAGTTCAGTCTCTTATCCATAAACTTCAGAGCTTCTCGATTTCGCCTCAGAAATCTGAAGTATCACAAAGTAGTGTGACCTCGCAGTTAAACTTATCCCATCCACTTACCAGACTTCAGAGCGAAAAACTCGGTATTGAACCTACTGAGTTCCCTTTACCGAAAAGGAAAAAGGCTAAGAAGATTACTGAAGTATCTGATAGTGAAGATCTTTCTTCCATATCCTCCATCTCAACTCCTCCTCTGCGAAGTCAACCATCCACTCCTCCGTTACATACTGTTGTTCATTAGGGAATAAGTACTACAGCATCTCAAACTACTCACTCTTCAACAACCACTTCTCCTCAGTCATCTGGAATCCCAACAGTAGTAACAACTATTATCGCCAGCATAATGGCAGATCCATGGACTACGCCAGGTGCAGTCAATATGCCCGCACCATTGCATGATCTACCTGATGCTCCCGAAAAATGGTTGCCTAAATTTAATCCAGATAACGGAACACAAGCTGAAGAACATATTAACAATTTCATGTTAGCAGTTAATTTAAAAGGAGTGACAGAACAAGATGTTGTTGTCAGGCTTTTCCCTTATACCCTGCAAGGATCGGCAGGATCCTGGTACTTCTCTTTACCTTCTGGTTCTATTACCAGCTGGACCACATGCCAAGAGCAGTTCCTTACCAAATATGGAGATGACAGGTCTCTAGCTACTTTAATAAATGACCTCTCCAATTTGAGAACAGAGCATAGGGAACCAATAAAGGAGTTTAATGCTCGATTTAACAAACTCCTAAATAAAATCCCCACCGCTTCGAAACCAAGTGAACAAATTAGGAGCAAATGGTATATTACTGCCCTCCCTTCCAACATAGCTATTTTTGTTGATAGGGCTGGCAAACCTACCTTAGCTGAAAATATGAAGGAAGCACTTGCCGTTGAAAAGCGTATCAATGCTCTAGAGAAGAAAGCAGCCTTGGAGGATAGAAAAACCAAAAAAGTTTCATTTAAAGAAGATTCTAAGAAAAAGACCCCAAAGGACCCATACGACATGGAAGGTTTACAAAAGGTCCTCAAAACATTGTCTAATGAAATGGTTGAGATTAAAAAACAGGTGGCTGAAACTTCAAACAAAAGACCATTTAGAACTTTCAAGAAAACTGAAACAAAGCCACCCAATGTTATATCTAATGCAGACTCAGAACAGGATGAAGAGGAAGAGGAAACAACTTCTCAAACAGATGATGAAGAAGAAGTAGTTGAATGCCACGGCATGTGGGATTTTATACTCCCAAACTCTGACACTGAGAATCAAGAAGAAGCATTTCCTGTTACTACAAGAAGTAAAATCGCTTCTGAACCTACTCAAACAACTACAAAAAAGAGGAGTGCAGGTGCTGCCACACCAAAAGAAAAAGTTCTTCCAAAAAAGTCTCCGGTAGCAGCCCCTCATAACCAGCCTCCAATTTCTAATTCTCCTTCGACATCTAAGACACTAGTGGTATCTGACTCCATGGAGTATAATATTGTTGATGATATGAAAAAGACTAAGGCAAACATAACCATGTTTGAACTGAGTAAGTTAAAACATCAGCAGAAATTACTCCTAAGAGAATTTAATGTTGTCCCCTCTTCTCCTCTTCCCAGTTCAAAAGCTGCTAATGATTCAGGACAACCCCCTCCAGATATGGTCGAAGCTACCGATTCGGTTCTGATCGGAGATAGATCCAATTCTCATACCCCACCTTTCTTGCTCACCTATGAAATCTATAATCGAAATCTGCATAACTGTTTAATTGATTCAGGGGCTTCATCTAATATTATGCCAGCTTCAGTTTGTTCTAAACTGAACATAGAACCCCAGAAGTCCGCTATTCACATTGTACAGTTAGACAGAACCAAAGTACAGGTTATAGGAGAAATTAATTCCGTAACCATCAGGTTGTCTGCTGATCCCAGAATAGTACAGAGAATAGATATTTTGATAGCTGACATACCTGAATTCTATGGCTTAATTTTGAGCAGAGATTGGTCTGAAAAACTGCATGGATACATTTCCACGGATTGGTCACATATGTGGCTCCCCTACAAGGGTAAGCCAAATCAAATAAGGATCGACCGTGAGAAACACATGACCCACACAGTAACCGATTTCGAACAAGAAAACCAGCCTGTGGCCTTCAACAACAACATTTTGGGAAATTATTCCTCAGAATCATTCTTTGGCAACTTTGTTGCCCAATCTTCCCCTTTTTCAGTTAACCATTGTACATCTCAGGTAGAAAATTTTTCACAAACCAATTTATCCAAATGCTTCAATGAAAATCAAAAGGATGTAAATATTTTTGTTAATTTTCCTTTATTTTGGTCTTTGTATTTTGATGGCTCTAAGTCCAGCGAGGGCTCAGGAGCAGGTTGCATTTTGGTTAGTCCGCAAGGCGAAAAGACGATGCTTTCCTGTAGATTAGAATTTGAATGCACCAATAACACGGCCGAATACGAAGCTCTAGTGCAGGGATTATATAAGGCAATTGACCTTAAAGTCCAATATATAAAAGTATTCAGCGATAGTGAGATCATTGTTAAGCAGGTAAGGAATGCAATTCATTGCCTTTCAAGTCACCTTAAACATTATCAATCGCTAGTGCAAGATCTTACTTCGCATTTCTTAGCATTCAACATTTCTTCAATTCCTAGATCACAAAACTCAGCAGCCGACTTACTAGCCAACGTAGCTTCCAAACTTCTCCCTTCCGAAGACTATAGTCTTGATAGATTTTCTATAGAATTAATTTTTAGACCTTCAGTTCCCGATAACATCACCAACTGGAGGGTTTTCAACCATGACGAGGACATCTTGCAATTCTTAACCTCTGAAAAGTCTTATGACAATCAAATCATTGAAGAAGATGAGCATGATTCTCGAATTAAAGAAACATCTCAAGATAACGCGATTCCTAAGCCTGTAGTAAAGCTCGAAGACCTTTATGACATTAAAGACAGGTTCAAACCTGTAATTAATACAAAACTCCAAAGCTCTACTCTTAGGTTTGAATTGATTAATTTGGGAACAGATCAAGCTCCTCAAAATATCAACTTAGGGTTAGGACTTTCTATAGAAGAAAAGGAAGCATTCATCAAACTCTTAAGGAAAAACAAGCAAGTTTTTGCTTGGAAGTATGACGACCTCAAGACATATGATACATCTATCATACAACATACTATTCCTATGCTTCCCAATCAAAAACCGATCCAGCAGAAGTTAAGAAAAATACATCCCAATTTGGAGAGCCAGATAAAGTCGGAACTTAATAAGCTCTTAAAAGCTAAAATTATCTTCCCTTTCCGACACTCAAACTGGGTCTCTAATATGGTACCAGTCAGGAAGAAAAATGGCGACATCCGAATCTGTATTGATTTCAGAAACTTGAATAAGGCAAGCTTAAAAGATAATTTCCCACTGCCTACCATGGAACAAATCCTCCAATCGGTAGCAGGATCTGAATTGATGTCCTTTCTCGACGGTTTCTCAGGATATAATCAAGTGCTGGTTCATCCTGATGACCAACTAAAAACCACATTCAGAACAAAATGGGGGACTTATGCATATCAAAAGATGCCTTTTGGACTCATAAATGCAGGAGCAACATTCCAAAGAGCTATGGATACAGCCTTTAGAGGGTTAATTAATCGAACAGTAGTCGTCTACCTAGATGATATTACTGTATATTCTAAGAAGAGATATAATCACTTGCATGATTTAAATCAGATTTTTCAACGATGCAAAACATATGGTATCTCTCTTAACCCGAAAAAGTCTTTCTTTGCTCTTAACCAGGGTAAGCTTTTAGGGTTTATTGTATCTAAGGATGGAATTTATGTAGATCCTGATCGAATTAAGGAAATTTCTGAAATTCCTTTTCCACACAACAAAAAATCGATGCAGTCGTTTTTAGGACAGATTAATTTCGTTAAACGATTTGTTCCAGATTTTTCACAGATTGTACTACCACTACAAACGATGATTAAAAAGAATTCAACCTTCAGATGGGGATTAGAAGAAAAGAAAGCTTTTAATGACATTAAGCAATCAATAATCAATGTCCCAACTCTGAATACTCCAAATCTTTCTAATCATTTTACATTATATACCATTGCATCCGACTTATCTTACGCAGCAGTGCTCACCCAGTTGAATGATGACAATTTGGAAGCGCCCATCTCGTTCTTTAGTTCAAACTTTCAAGGCGCCGAATTGAACTATTCCGATATTGAGAAACAAGCTTTTGCTGTCTTTAAAGCAGTCAAACATTATCGACCCTTTCTTTTAAAAACCCATACTAAAGTGATAGTTCCTTTCTCAGCAGTTAGGCAACTATTAATCCAAAAGGAATTGGGTGAGAAGAGGGCAAATTGGGTCGCAGCTCTCCAAGAATATGATCTAGAAATAAAGCCAGCAAAGTTTGTTAAAGGTCAAGGTTTTTGCAGGATATTAGCAGGAGCATCAAACATTCCGGAATCAAGTGATACAGAGCAAACCCAAGAAGTTAATCAGCTAAGTATTCCCGATTCCGAATCTCAATATGCAGATCTGATCTTTTATTTAAAGAATGGTTATGCACCTACCAATTTGTCCTACAAGAACAAAAGGGCCATTAGATTGAAAGCTAAGAGTTTTTCCATTATTGATGATGTGCTCTTCAGAAGAAACTATGATTCTGTCCTATTAAGATGCCTTGAGAAACCTGAGGCTCAAAAGGTTTTGCAGGAGCTACACGACGGACCAGCAGGAGGACATTTCGGAGCTGATACAACAGCTCATAAAGTCATTCATGCTGGATACTATTGGCCTACTTTGTTTAAGGACGCTCACGAATATGTAAGGAAATGTCTTAAATGCCAAACTGCCAGTGGAAGACAACAAAAACCAGCTTTCCCTTTGCAACCAATCAACATTGAACAGCCTTTTGAACAATGGGGATTGGACATCATTGGAGAAATTAATCCATCTTCTTCCAAGCAGCACAAATATATCCTTACAACAACTGATTACTTTACAAAGTGGGTAGAAGCAGTTCCGTTAAAGACAACAAACTCTGAGGCGATCATTGAATTTATAGATCAGTTCATCATTACCAGGTTTGGTGTTCCAAACGCTCTTGTCTTTGATAATGCTTCTTACTTCTCAGGCAATGCAATGATTGATTTCGCTATCAAAAGGGGATTTAAATTAAAGTATTCTGCTAATTACTATCCTCAGGGTAATGGCCTAGCAGAATCAACTAATAAAAATCTAATCAAAATCATTAAGCGAACAATCGAAGAGAATCATAAGAACTGGCATAAATCCTTGGTATTTGCATTATGGGCGGATAGGATAACACAGAAAGCTTCCATAGGAACCTCTCCGTTTAATCTTGTCTACGGAAAAGAAGCAATCGTACCAACCAATCTTCTTCTTCCATCTCTAGCCCTAGTGCAATTTATTGACGAAACTCCTTCTTCCTCTATCCAGTTTAGATATGATCAAATTCTCAAACTTGAAGAAGAAAGGGAAAAAGCCAAGGTTACACACGCAAAACATCAGCAAGTCATTAAAGCAGCTTTTGATCTAGCCTCATCTAGTCCTAAACAATTCCAAGTCGGAGATCTAGTCCTGAAATGGGACAAAGCCCATGAAGACAAAGGTAAACATTCCAAATTTCAAAAACTGTGGCTTGGACCATTTCAGATCTGTGAAAAAGTAGGCCATTCCACTTTTATACTGCAAAATCTATCAGGGGTGAGGGATTCTCTCCCTGTCAATGGTCTGATCTTGAAGAAATTCTTTAATTGAGGAGGTAACCCCTTCTCTTTGTAGTTTGATAGTTTTTATATAGTTTGTAGGATTTGTAGAAATAAGGATGTGGGACATCTTCCATTGACCTTTCGCTGTAATTAAAAGTTGTCTCGCCACGACACTATTAGTATTTACTTTTGGATAATAGCGTCTTAAACCAAGAGAGATCATTTCTAGGAAATTAGATATCTTTTTATTCTGAACATCACAGTCTAACTTTTGTAAACTTCACTCTGAACGAAGTTCTATGAGTCATCTTGGGTTTTCAAAATTTGTCTCCAAAGGTTATCCATATTAAAATAGGAGCTAATTCATCTTCAGCATCTTTAACTCTTAAACCTGTCATCCATTTACTCTTAAGAAGATAGTTGTTCATCCCATTCACCAAAAGTTTATGATTACTCAGAGTGTAATTCTAAAATATAAAAGATTAAAGATAAGAGGTCTTATTACAAGCCTGCTTACCATGTTCATAGGAAAATAATTTAACTGACATTACCAAAACTGCATATCAAACAGGGTAATGGCTTGAAATTTCAAGACAAGGGGTCTCATCACGAGCCAGCTTGTTCAGTTTGATTACTACCCGTGAGTGGCATTGTCATTATCTGGCCACCAAACCAGGACAATGGCTTTTATCTTAAGCAAAGAAGAAAGTGAAATTCAAAAATTACGAAAATATCTTTTGAATTCATTCTGTTTAGTCACACTCTTAAGTGAATGGAACAATGGACAACAACATGGTTAAAAGGTAACCCTGCCGAGACTATGAACGTTTGCTGGCAGCAGAGGCTCTACCTGTGACAGAGGAGTTTATTTTAAAAAGCTGATATGGAAAAGTTTTCTATTTTACCTTTATGAACCAATAAAGACTTGTTTTAAAACTTGAAATGCATTTATTTTCTTCATAAAAAGAGGAAGTCAACTGAAGAAGCCTGTTTTATTCAGAATCAATAGACATCTAGTTATATTAGAAATTTCCTTTCCTTTATAAAGATTCCATTTGAAAAGGTGTAAGCATATTTATTAGTCCAGAGATAACTGGTTCTACCAGCGAATCGCCAATTGTTGTGCCCTACAACAACCCCCCATTTCATAACATTTTTATCACAAACAATTAACATATGAAATGGGTCCCTTTTAAAATTTTAATTGGCATTAATGAAT